>CAWUFW010002852.1:892500-1492500 GCA_963921515.1 Calotriton arnoldi | reverse complement strand
ACATAGAGAGAATGAGGACAAGGAGAGGGTGGAGAAAAAGTCAAAGGATTTGAAGACGAGGGTATTGATGCAGCAAGTTGTGAGGGGAAATGGACGAGGTAGAGTTTTGGGTTCGGCCCAACGGCCGCCACGGTCTGGCAGGGGTGGTGCTTCAAACACGCCCCTCGGGCTCAATCAATGTGCGTACTGCAAACAGGAGGGACATTGGCAGAATGAGTGTGTGGAGTTGTTACAGAAAGGTGAGGCCCGAGGGGTCGAGGTTATCGAGGACGTGGACGAGGCACAGGAGGTAGAGGGGGATGCAGTCAGAGGATACATCACACAATAGGCAGAGCGGGAATTATATTGATGACCCCAGAGGACGGAACTACTATCATGACGATTATGACATGGACGAAGTGACAGGATTATCTCACAGTTAGGACAGCCGAGGACAGGGCGAGGGACCAGTTCCTGTGCCTATAGATCAGAATGGACCTTATGTCACTGCTGATTTACAGGGTACTACTAAAAACTTTTTAGTTGATACAGGAGCAATGAATAGCTCTGTTTCCCGTTCACTGGTCCCAGGGGCAGCTCTGTCTGGCCAAAACAATGTGTCGGCGGGTTTCTCAGGCGTGCCGATCATTAGCCCCATTTCCAAGCCTCTTGCTTTGACTCTTGGCCCTTATACGGTCGATTTACCATTTTTACTGACGTCCAATTGCTGAGAAAATTTGTAAGGACTCGATTTATTAAAAAGGTTGCATGCGACAATTTTTTGTTCTCCAGACGGTGTTTACATGACTATTGGACCATGGGTAGCCCGTGCCAAACAGTGCTTTGCGAAGGATGCCCCCCTTCCCGCTGAGTTTAGAGATGTGCCACGTACGTTATGGGCTACAGGAGACACAGATGTGGGGTTACTCCAGATCCCGCCAGTTTCTATACAGATCAGAGACAATGCTAAATTGCCATGTATTCC
The DNA here is from genome assembly GCA_963921515.1 of Calotriton arnoldi. Taxonomy (NCBI): domain Eukaryota; kingdom Metazoa; phylum Chordata; class Amphibia; order Caudata; family Salamandridae; genus Calotriton; species Calotriton arnoldi. Next base: position 1,491,536 of record CAWUFW010002852.1, on the reverse strand, counting down.
CCAGTACAAGATATCCCAGGCAGGTGAAAAGTAGGCCTGGGCGGTAAATTCCGTTCCGCTCGCGGAATTTGCGGAATTTGGGCAATTTTGCGTTCCGCGAAGAACGCGGAATTGCCAAAAATTCCGCGATCCGCGGCTTCGCAGAATTTTTTGCTTGTTTGCGCTTTCAAAATGCGTGTTTGCAAGATATTTCTCCCCGAGCATGCAAACAGCGTTCGCGAACAGGAAAAAAGCATCGCGAACGGGCGGAACAAGCAATTCCGCGCGTTCGCGGAACTTTTGCGTGCTCGCGGATAGTTTTTACCATTTCGCGGAGCTTTGCGTAGCGCGACTACGCAAACTCCGCCCACCCCTAGTGAAAAGGCCTTATTGCAAATAATACAGGATTTGATTGAGTCTGGTGTGGTTGAGGAGACTACGGCGAATGTGTGTAATAGCCCTATTCTTCCTATTCTTAAAAAGGCACCCTTGGATTCTCCTGATGCCCACCCTGACGTTTACCGATTTGTGATCGACCTCAGAGAGGTTAATAAGATTGTAGTTCCCCAATACCCTGTGGTTCCGGACATTACAGCGATCTTAACAATGATTCCCCCATCAGCAAAATTTTTCTCTGTAATTGACTTGAAAATTTCTTTCTTCAGTATACCAATTCATACAGATAGCCGATATCTGTTTGGATTCGCCATAGCCGGTGGGAGCTTTAGATTCTGTCGTGCTCCACAAGGCTATACTGAAAGCCCTAGTATTTATAGCCAAGCCTTGAAAGCTCAATTGGATTCTTTGGAGCTTCCCCCTGGTAATGTGCTGTTGCAGTATGTTGACGACCTCCTTATTGCTTCGGACAATGAGGATGGTTGCAAAGACGCCACAGTTAAATTATTGTTGCATCTGGCACATCATGGACACAATGTGTCACTTTCCAAATTCCAGTATTGTCGACAGGAGGTCACCTATTTAGGCCACCTACTGTCGAAAGAGGGTCGCAGACTAACACCCGAGCGCATAGCTGCCATTACTAACATGTATGTCCCTAAAACCCAACGCGAGGTACGCACGTTTATAGGGATAACATCGTATTGTCGGCATTGGATCCCTAACTACTCCCTACTAACAAAACCCCTTTACCTGACCACCAAAGATGTGCATGAACCCCTGCCTTGGACACCAGCATGCCAGCAAGCTTTTGAGCAATTAAAGACTGCGCTTTGCTCTGCTCCTGGGCTTGGTACTCCTGATTACCAGAAGCGTTTTGTGCTCTACGTGCATGAGGTGGATGGTTGCGCGCTTTCTGTTCTAACACAGGGTTTCGGTGGTAAGCAGAGACCCTGTGCCTACTTCTCTGCCATGCTTGATAATGTCGCCAGAGCGCTCCCGAGCTGTCTGAGAGCTGCTGTGGCGGTGGCAGTTTCTATCAGGCAATCGGCAGGGCTCGTCCTTGATACTGCTCTCACAGTCATGGTACCTCATGCTGTGGACACACTGTTGAATAAGACAAAGACACAGCACCTTACTAGTGTACGTCTAACTGGCTATGAACTGACCCTGTTTGCTCCGCACATTACCATCAAAAGATGTGCCACTCTGAACCCAGCCACGTTACTACCCCTCCCTTTGGAAGAAAAGGACAATGATGTCCATGATTGTTTATTTCGGACTGAGGAAGAAACGAAGGGACGAGTAGACCTGACTGACGTTCCCTTATCTGACCCCCAAGGGGAACTATATGTCGATGGCTCTAGTTTCAAGTTACCAGATGGCACCACCACTGCAGCCTATGCAATAACAACGTTACGCACTGTAGTTGAGACATCCCGTATCCCACACAAATCGGCCCAGGCTGCAGAGCTGGTTGCCTTCCTCAGGGGCTGTGAGTTGAGTGAGGGACTGGCTGTTAATATCTATACCGACAGCCAGTACGCCTTTGGGGTGGCCCATAATTTTGGGCGCCTCGTCTCTGGGTGGAGAGAGGGTTCTTGACTTCGCATGGACTGCGGATTCAGAACGGGCCATTGATACATAGATTGCTGTCCGCATTGACACTTCCCAGTAAGTTAGCAATAGTGAAATGTAGCGCTCATAAGGCTATTACAGATGATGTGGGGAGGGGAAATGCTTTCGCAGACCAGACAGCTAAGGAGACAGCTCGATCAAAGATGACAAAGATGTTGGTGGCAGGTCCCGCTAGGTGGGTCCCAGACACTGGAATGTTCGAAGATACATTGGAGAATGTCAGGGAAATCCAGGATGAGGCGACTTTAAATGAATTAGCAGATGAATTAGCAATGTGGGAGGAGAGATGGGTGTTGGACTGACTTGTCAGGGAAGCAGCGATGGTTGCTGCCTAATTCATATGTGCTCCCTGTTGTTACCATGGCCCAAGGCCCGGTGAACATTAGTGCCAAAGGAATATGCAAGTTGCTGAACCCAGTATGGCAGAATAATAATATCGCTAAGACAGCCACGCATTTAGTGAAGCATTGCATCATTTGTCTGAAGCATAACCCTGGGAAAGGTACCCCTACACCCGCTGGTAATTTTGCACCGCCTTCCTTCCCTTTCGAGGTTCTCCAGATGGATTTCATCGAAATGGAATGAGTTAATAACCTTAAGTATGTGCTAGGAGCGATCTGCAAACACAAGGAGATAATGGACAGAGCGCTAAAACTTTTCAGACACTCACCCCCAGTCACAGATCTGGGTTGAATCCATCATCGTTCTTTAGCTCACTTCACCACACCAGTTCAGACATAGCTATATGCAAATCAGTCTTGACCCTGTGCCTCATGGGAACAGTCCAGCCCGAACTGCCAAGCCATGTCTTCCCTGGACTGGAAACAAACAACCTGGGACCAGTTTCGGGCTAACAGCCCTCATCAGCCAGGCTAACTTGAATCCAGTGGCAAAGTGAGCAAGGGACCCACGTCTGGGCATACCCTGCCAACTTAGGCTGAACAAAGCAAACACAAGGAGATGATGGACAGAGCGCTGAAACTTTTCAGACACTCACCCCCATTCACAGATCTGGGTTGATTCCATCATCGTTCTTTAGCTTACTTCACCACCCCAGTTCAGACACAGCTATATGCAATTCAGTCTTGACCCTGTGCATCACGGGAACAGTCCAGCCCGAACTGCCAAGCCATGTATTCCCTGGACCGGAAACAAGCAACCTGGGACCAGTTTCGGGCTAACAGTCCTCATCAGCCAGGCTAACTTGAATTCAGTGGCAAAGTGAGCAAGCGACCCACGTCTGGCCATACCCTGCCAATTTAGGGCGAACAAAGCAAACACAAGGAGATGATGGACGGAGCACTGAAACTTTTCAGACACTCACCACCAGTCACAGATCTGGGTTGAATTCATCATCGTTCTTTAGCTCACTTCGCCACCCCAGTTCAGACACAGCTATATGCAAATCAGTTTTGACCCTTTGCCTCATGGGAACAGTCCAGCCTGAACTGCCAAGCCATGTCTTCCCTGGACCGGAAACAAGCAACCTGGGACCGGTTTCGGGCTAACAGCCCTCATCAGCCAAGCTAACTTGAATCCAGTGGCAAACTGAGCAAGGGACCCACGTCTGGGCATACCCTGCCAACTTAGGGCGAACAAAGCAAACACAAGGAGATGATGGACGGAGTGCTGAAACTTTTCAGACACTCACCCCCAGTCACAGATCTGGGTTGACTCCATCATAGTTCTTTAGCTCACTTCACCGCCCCAGTTCAGACACAGCTATATGCAAATCAGTCTTGACCCTGTGCCTCATGGGAACAGTCCAGCCCGAACTGCCAAGCCATGTCTTCCCTGGACCGGAAACAAGCAACCTGGGACCGGTTTCGGGCTAACAGCCCTCATCAGCCAGGCTAACTTGAATCCAGTGGCAAAGTGAGCAAGGGACCCACGTCTGGGCATACCCTGCCAACTTAGGGCGAACAAAACAAACACAAGGAGATGATGGATGGAGCGCTGAAACTTTTCAGACACTCACCCCCAGTCAAAGATCTGGTTGAGAAGTCCAATGGTACTCTCAAACTAAAGTTGGCAAAGATTCAAGAAAGCACAGGACTGAGATGGCCAGATGCATTACCCTTGACTTTATTGTCTACCAGAGCGACAGCGCATTCTAGAACAGGGTTGTCCCCTTACGAGGTGGTCTTCGGACGCCCTGCTAATGTGTGGGGCATCATCAGACCCAAGCGCTTTTCCGAGATAGAGTACCCCCTGCTTGTAGACTACCTGTATGAATTGTCTAAAGATTTTCATTCTCTTCATCAACAGATACAAGCCACATTGCGGCCAGTACCAGAGGGGCCCGGGCATTGCATACAGCCCGGTGATTATGTGATGATTAAAAACTTCCAACGAAAAAGCAGCCTGGAGCCGAGGTGGAAGGTGCCAGTCATCATACTTGTCGCCACTAGAACGGCTGTAAAGGTGGATGGCAGTAAGCACTGGATCCATACATCTCATGTGAAACGGGTGCCTCTCCCGCTCCCGTACGACCATTGGGTCAACGAAGGCATTGGTGATCAGGAGTGTGAGAAGGTGCCACTCTTCGTTCCCTTCTCTGACGCCCGGGTGAGGTGGGCGCAGACGAACGAAGAAAGTGATGCAGTTCTGTCTGAGGCGATCCCACCAGAGATAAGGGCCACCCCGGATAACACCGTCTCTAGCACACCGGAATCTGAATCTCGATGCCCATCTGATCCTGAGTTTCTGCCCCTTTTTGTTGATGAAACAGTGCCTGGAGTTACTAAGTATAATCTGAGGCTCGGGAAAAAGGACGGTGCACCAGCCGAACAGTCTAGGAGTTAGGGAAGGACTTGAGCTTAGGGTGCAAGTGCTGTGCCTAAGGTGCCTGTATTAGACTAGGGTGAGCAACACTGGTGCACTGCCTTGGACACTGGACAGGATAGTTGAGGGTATTTGCCCAGGAGGGAGGGTGCCCTATCCTGAAAGAAGAAGGATTTGTTTTTCTGCAAGGGTTGTGATCGCGCAGCTCCTCCGTGGGAGTGCTTCATAGCACCGTCGTTGATGAACAATAGGAGCCTGCCAGTGAGGCGCTAAACGGACGCTGGGTGACTTGTGCCCTCTGGTACTGTTGTTGCAATAAGTGGCTCTAGCCCGTGAATTTTTCTTTCCCTTTTGACACCTATAAGTTGCCCTTGAAATTTTCCAAATGTATCCCTTTGGTCGTCCTATCCCTGATGAGGAGCAGCCCTTTGCAGCTCCGCGTCCCACTCCAGATGGTCCTGTTTGGTCCTCTTGGTCCACTAAGAGTAAAATAGTGTTTGTTGTAATAATTTTGCTTTCCTTGCTAGTCGTATTTGGGGTGGCCTGGTACCTAGAGGAACAACATCCTGTGCACACCTTGATAGGGACTACCCCGGTTCCAGCAGAGCACTCGTTTGTCACATTGGCCCCACATAAGGAGAGATATAGACAGACTTATGCACAAAATGCTTTTGTTCAGATGCTTCATCAGGTACACAGTACTACTAATGCCACGAATTGCTGGGTGTGTGGGCTACTTCCTTCAGTTATGCATAAAAGTGATTTGCTAGTGTCATTGCCCCTGTCATTTTTGGGTAGCTGTGAAGCCTGGTTCCAACTGCTCTCTATGGTATACATGCATTATCCTGCTGAAGTTATGAAAATGGTCCAGGCAGACTACGAAGCAGTATTGGAGTATATAGTGGTACACCAGGGATATACACCCGGGGCAGATGGCAAGTAGGATACCCTGTACCCAGATGCCTGTATGAATTTATCCGAAGCTCACGAAAATGTCATCTGGTTACGACATGAAATGTTAGCTTTCCAAGGATTTAATGTCACTGAACACTTTAAATATTTCCAGGAGCGCAACATCACTGAAGATAAAGCCATGCCTGTCGCTGTGATCAATGCAACAGCTAGTTTCTGTGTTGAAGGAATAGGGAACATTTCAGTAGGACAGAGTCATTGTAACTACACATATAGATTGAACACTACTAGCAGCCCACTTTTGCTTACACCTCCGAATGTATACTTCATCTGTGGGGAGCAGGCTTATACATGGCTTCCGAGAGGGTGGTCTGGCCAGTGTTATGTTTCCTTTCTCTTGCCTCCCATTTACATTGCACCGTCCAATTACCACAAGGATCAAAGACTACAGCGTAGGGATCTTCAGGTACACCGAATTAGGAGAGTGGTTAATCCAGACGATATTGATCAGACAGATACATCCTTGCAGCAAAATACTGACATAATGAAGGGCATTCTGCCGTTCTGGGGTCCCATGTTCAATAGCAGTAATATTCATCACCTTGCTAGAGTAGTTGAGGGGGTTATTAATACTACTGCTGGTATACTGACTAACATTACAGTCGAGCTTCAGGCTACGAGGCTCGTTTCTCTTCAAAATCGGATGGTTTTAGACGTCATTCTGGCTGATAGGGGTGGAGCCTGTCGCGTCATCGGCAGCAGCTGCTGTGTGTACATCCCTGATAGTGCCCCTACTGTATATTCCGCAATACAGAAATTACACAGACTTGCCTCACAGGGTGGCTCTGGGGTCTGGTGACATCATGGGGTTGGAAGATATTACTTGTCCTAATAGCCATCACAGGAGCCATCTTTACCTGTTTCTTATGCATTAACTGCCTTCCAGCCTGTTGCACCTATTATATGAGTAAACTTACCCCTACTCCTACATTGCCAAGAAGTGATAACAAGATTTCTGTCATGATGATGCAGGAAATTCAGGACCTAATGCTCATAGTTGAGGGCATCTTTGAGTATTAGGCGTTTTCAATGCTCATGTATTGCTTGTTTTTCCCTTGTTACCTGAGAGACTGAGTAATTCCTTCCTCTCCCTTAGAATTGTAAAGACCCTACCGGATAGCAAATAAAGCATTTAGCCACCCATGCTAAAAGGAGGGTCTGTTAGGTTTCAAATTCCCATCCCTGCAAAGCACTCTTTTTACATTCTATTAGGTTAGCAATGTGTGGCTAAATAGATGCCAGTTGTATTTACGGTATGCAACCCACTGAGTTCTTCCCATAATGTGCAGGCTTCAGCTAGCGAGTGTGACTCCATTTTGTTTTCGCAATCCTTATTAGGCTGATTAGACTGTGCCTGAGTTAGGCCTCATGGCCCGTAATGCTTGCCTCAGCAGAACACTGTATTTTGTTATTATTTTTTCTTTCTGTCCAAAGTTGTTTCCCGACTTGCTAATGAGGATACCATTCTGCTCTCACATACCTATCCGAGTGTGTAGTCCTGCTCCCACGTTAGTAGACGCTGAGACCCAGCGCAGTGGCCTTGGGTTTCTGATAACATGTACCCATCTAGCAGGTGGTAGCTCATCTCCCTGTGCCTCCTTTGTTCATGTTCGGCCCAGGCCAGTAGTTTTCCATGGTGGGCGGTGTTGGAGGCTCTGGGGGAAGAATGATTACTCACTGTAGACTGTTGGGGTCAGTCCCTCGGCAGACATCTTAGGGTGCAGGTCATGATGGACTCCTCTGCAGAGCATTTCTAATAAACATGTAAGTTTGTATTCTCTACTGTCTGACCGACTCTTCATTCTTGGGAAGGCATAGCAGGTGGTTGTGAGAAAATCCGAGTGGCCCTAGAGGGCCACTTCCTTCAAGATCATGGAAAGCAGGAGAGAGAGGATAGGGGCCCACACATGAACAACTGTGAGCAGGGAGCAAGGAGGTAGGAAGCTGACCATGGAGGGCAACAGGGAGGATGAACGCTAGAAGGACAACACACCATGGAGGGCAACAGGGAGCCAATATGGGCATACACACGGACAACAAAGGGGAGATAGTAGGGCTACAGGGACAGCAAGCTGATCACACAGAGGATTTGGGAAGGCAGTGGCAGCACAAAAGATAATGCATTGCAGGCAGGGGGCAGAGGCAGCCCAATGGCCATGATGGGCAATATGGAAGGGGCAGGGCATGCACAAAGGACCATGGAGGGCAGAAGGGAGAGGTAGGGGCTGGACTCAGACAACATAGAGCAGCAGAAGGGGCAGGAGCTTCATAACAGACCACGAAGGGCAGGCAGGAGGGGCAGTTGCAGCACAACAGAGCATGGAGGTCAGAATGGAGTGTCAGCAAAATGGACCATGAAGGGCCAGAGGGAGGGTGTAGGGTCATGAAACTTGGACAATGGAATGCAGGGTGGAGGGGGCAGGAACAGATGGCGGCCAGCTGACTATGCTGGGCAAGTGAGAGGGGCAGTGGCAACTAAACAGAACACTCAGAGTAGAGAGAGGAGGGTCAGTGGCAGCTCCATGGAAAATGGTGGGTGAATGGGAGGGAGCAGGGGCATGCACACAGACATTGGAGGGCAGGTGGAAGCAGGAAAGGGCAGTCAGCTAAGCACAGAGTCTAAGCAGGAAGGCAGTGAAAGGGGCATAGACTCGGGCAACAGAAGGCAGGAGGAGGTGGCAGGGACAGCAAGCTAACTAGATAGCAGTGGCAGCACATCAGACCATGCAGGACTGGAGGGAGGGGACTGGTGCATGGACTCAGACAACAGAGGGAGGAGGTGGGCGGGGCAGTAAGCTAACCATTCAGGGGAGGCGGGAAGGGCAATGGTAGAACAATGGCCACACAGGGCTGTAGTGAGGAGGCAGGGGTATGGACTTGGACAATGGATAAAAAGGAGGAGGAGGGCAGGAGCAGAAAGCTTGGGTAGGGCAGCAAAACGGACAATACCAGGCCAGGCCCTGCATCCAACTCCCCCGCCCCCCACTGTGCAATGCTATGGGCATCTTAATTTACTACAAAAACCAGAAAATAGTGTGTAAGGGAGCATGGCAGGGACACCTTGATCTCCTGGCACCTCCTTTGTGATACAGGCCCCACGGTACGTCCACGGGAGCCATCACTCAAACTTTACCCCCATGTTAACACAGTAATGTGCAAGTTTCCTAAGAGAATGTTGCACAGTACCACAGTACATTGGGGTGAAGCTTAAGTGGGAGTACTGTGGTAAATTTTAACGAAAATGTGAGTTTGGTGTCCACTGGGAAAAGGTGTTGCAGGTGGTTGTGTTCAAGTCCTAAATGGAGACCAGGTCATGTGGCCTTTCTCCAGCTTCACACTGATAAGGCTGTGTGCAGCGGGTGCTTGGCTTCCCTTGGGGGCTGGGTAAAGGACATGGATGGAGGCCAGTCCCTGTAGCCAACCTCCTGCTGAACAGTGCCAACGTCAGAGGCTTGGCCAGATTTGGAGGTTGGTTGCCTGCGAGGCGTAGGCTGCAGAACAGTGGCTAGGCCCTACAGCCATTCCCCCACTGTTCCAGTCAAAGAGCATGCACAGCATACAGGATGTCTGAGTAGGGTAAAAAAAACAAGAAATTCACTGAAAAACTAAAGTTTAAAATAGTGTTACAGTTCTATATAGTAATAAGATCTTCACTTACATTAAAACTACCCCGGAAATTCACTGAAAAAAATCATTGGTTAAAGTGACGCAATAGTTTGGTATGGTGATAAGATATTACCTTATGTTAAAAAACTGAAATTCACTGACAAAAAACTTAGGTTAAACTGAGGTTATAGTTAAGACTGTTAATAAGATCTTCCCTTATGTCAGGGATACTCAAAGTACTGCCCGAGGGCCGCATGCAGCCCTCCTGAACTTTAATTGAGGCCCCCTGGTAAGCAGCAGCACTGGGCTGTTGCTCACTTGACCAAGCATGAACATTCAGAAAGCTGTGAAACTGACATACTTTATTTGCATATTAACTAAACCAAAGGTAAAGAAGCAAAGAATGTTTCCTATCTTTCGCATGCATCTGCTTTGTGTCCCCCTACGCCCACCTTTCAACACCCTGACCCTGACATTATAGTTATGTAAGGCACCAAGGGGCATATGTATCAAGCCCATTTCCCGTTCGCAAACGGGCCAATTCTCAGAATCGGCCCGTTTGCGAACTGAAAGCCTTTGGGATGTATCATCCTAGGAGGCCCTCGCAAAATAGAGAATCACAAAATTTGCGATTCCCTATTTTATGAATGCATTTAAGGAATCGCAAATTACGATTCCTTAAATGCAATGCAGAAGCACCCAAGTTGTGCGATTTTGGCTTAAGAACTCGCAAATTACCACCAACTTCAAGTTGGTGGTAATTTGCATTTCTTTGAAAAATGCACTTTTTGCATTTTCAAAGTGCCATGTGGCGCACATACATGTCCTTAGGGCATGTATGTGTGCCGCATGTGCACACATACATATTTCAGGGTGCAACAGGGTGTCCTTTGACACCCTTGCACCCTTGAAATTGCATTCGCAATTTGCGAGTACCTAATGGGTACTCACAAATTGCGAATGCCTTCCCATTCATTCCTATGGGCCTCTAGGCCCATAGGAATGAATGGGAAGGTATTCCTTAATTGCGATTTGCAATCTGCGAGTCACAATTAAGGAATATGTAGGATTTGCAATTATTATTGTGATTCCTACATACATTGCATTTTGCCAGTCCTTAATAGCAATTCGCAAAAAAATCGCTATTAAGGACTCGCAAAACAATGTTTTAATATATATGCCCCCAAGATTTTAGCTTATCTTAAACCCTTCACTAGAAATTCATAGAAAAAAAAACCCATAGGGAGGTTTTCTTGCCAAAGATAACTACTTCTGCCTTGTTGGTGTTGAGTTTGAGACACTTGGCTTTCTTCAAGTTAGCGACTTCAGTCGTGTTGAGGTGAACTTGTTTCTTTTGTTGGGTGTCTTGTCCGAGAGGAAGAGTAAAAGTTGTGTGTTGTCTGCATAGGAGAGAATGTTGATTTGGTGTGTCCAAATTACATTGGCCAGAGGGATCACAAATGCAATTGAAAATGCAAATCTGGTGCAGGAGCTTGATGAGGATGGGGTGTGAGACACGTTCGAATGCTACAGAGAGGTCCAGGAAAATGAGGCCTGCCGTGTCTCCTCTGGATCAAGTGGATGTTGTCTGTGGCGATGATGAGTGCTGTTTCTGTACTGTGGTTGGCCCTGAATCTGGACTGCGTAGCATTGAGGAGCTGGTAGTTGCTGAGCTGGTTTGTGAGGTGGTTGATTAAGTGTCAGCTGATTTGTTTGTCTAAGTTACTAAGAAAAGTAACATAAAACCTTACTTCACTGTTGGAGAGGATCTTAAATTACAATTCATTTGAGTCTAAGCAGCATATCTCTGTCTCCTCCTAACCTGAAGTTATCATTCATTAAGTGTAATAAGTTAACTCCATATTAGGCTATTGGAGGAATAGCTTTACAACAGTGAAAAACAACCTAAGGAGTTTTTCACTGCCAGGACATCTAAGACGTTTTAAATATCATGCACACTGACCTATGAGCCCTTGGGACCTACCTTAGGGGTGACTTATGAGAATTAAAAGGGATGTTTTTTTCCAGTGACAGTTTAAAGCTGCACTACAGTCTGCAGTGGCAAGCCTAAGGCATGTTTTACAGAGATACTATAGTGGGCAATGGTTGCGGCAGCCCACTTGTGTTACAAAGGAATGGCCTAATCCAACTTTGCTGAAGAGAGAACTGTTGTGTTTGATTCACAGGTGGCTACTTGTGCGAGCTCTTCCACACAATACTAGAGTTTATTCCTGACCAAAATACATCTTAGGACCCTGAGACAGTTGGGCTTATTTAACCAGTGCTCCTTAATCAAAGCTGATCCATTTCTCTCGCCCTAAACTGAATGGGACAACTGAGTGCACCGCATATTGCAGAAATGCAATTAGTCCTCAGGATGGTCTCACGTACTTAACACTAGAGAGACCAAAACGTTGAAACAGTTCCACTACTCTTCTGTTATTTACTTATCATTAGAACAAATTCTACAGCTCATGGATATGTTCTTCTGATTGTTTTTTTGAGAGTGGAGTTGACATACGTTTGTCTCACATGTGACTTTTCTAATAACATGGACATATGTGTCTGATTGCCTTTCTCTGTACCCCTACTAATGTATGTTATATTTTAATACACATAAAGTAAATGCAATAGCTTTATTTTTGAACGTCTATTTCTAATTTATTTTAATTCATTTTTTACACATGATTGATTTTGCTTATCCAGTTCAATTGATTTGTTTATTTCTTTAATATGTTTAATTCATACAATTCGATTACATGTGCCATTTATCATAGACACCAAAATATCTTGACTAAAGTTACTCTGTTTTGTGCAGCAAAGTTCTAGCATTTCATTTACAGGCCTAGGTACATGTAGCACAATTTACTAGGGAATAAATTAAATGAACCAATTGGGTGTTTGCAATTTGTAATAACAAAAGGTACCCCACTGTATCTCGAGATAACATTAAATAACCCTGTAGGGATGTTTGATGAAACGACCTAAATGTTACCCACTGGGTTGTGGGAAAGGAAAAAATTTGTTTTTGTTTTAATTACCCTCACACACCCTAGTGGTGTCATGCTTCATCATCGGGTCACCCTGTCCCCTAAAAGTCAGGGTGGGCTCAACCGTATCTCAGGGAGCGCTTGTAAGATCTGGCCAGGGGTCTTATAGAATAAAAATCCTCAGGCTGTTCCCGGTATCCCTTTATTCTTGAAATAGCATGGGATATTAAAATAAAATAGCATATATAAAGGGTCAGTTGGATGTATTATTGGTCCTAAGACCCTAGTGCCAACATGTTTCAGCCTATCTAATGGCCTATAAGAGGTCCTAGGCTTTCTTCAGGGCTATATGAGTATATAAGTTCCCTCCCTGGTATGTGCAGAAGACAATTATCACACTGCTCCAGTGATAAAAAAAGGGCAGACAGCTGCTCCTTTTTCATAAGAAAAGATACACTTATCTTTAATGCTAAGGATCTTGTTCCTTCTTCTCCATCCCAATCTGGGAGAGGTAACACTTCACGGGGATATAGTCAGATGGGTAGCCCTGTAGTCAAACAGTCCTCAAGGGTCATACCCCGCTCCTGCACCTATTCAGTACTATTCCCCGGGCTCGCACGGTTTGCAATTTGTGCCATGTTCAATTATGTGTCTTTTTCTTTCTCGCCCTAAGTGCGCTGGGTATGCCCAGACATGGGTCCCGGGCTCACTGTGCCACTGGATTCAAGCTATCCTGGCTGATGAGGGGTGAAACCCCGAAACCAGTCCTAGGATGCTTGTTTCCAGTCCAGGGACGACCTGGCTTGGCAGTTCGGGCTGGACTGTTCCCATGAGGCACAGGGTCAAGACTGATTTGCATATGGCCAGGTCTAAACTGGGGTGGCATTGTGAGCAAAAGAATGATGGATTTAACTCAGATCTCTTGACTGGGGGTGAATGTTTTGATTTGTTCTGCATTCCGTCCATCAATTGTGTGTCTTTTGCTTTCTCACCCTAAGTGCGCTGAGTATGCCCAGACGTGGGTCCCGGGCTTACTGTGCCACTGGATTCAAGCTATCCTGGCTGATGAGGGGTGAAACCCCGAAACCAGTCCTAGGATGCTTGTTTCCGGTCCAGGGAGGACCTGGCTTGGCAGTTCGGGCTGGACTGTTCCCATGAGGCACAGGGTCAAGACTGGTTTGCATATGGCCAGGTCTAAACTGGGGTGGCATTGTGAGCAAAAGAATGATGGATTTAACTCAGATCTCTTGACTGGGGGTGAATGTTTTGATTTGTTCTGCATTCCGTCCATCAATTGTGTGTCTTTTGCTTTCTCACCCTAAGTGCGCTGAGTATGCCCAGACGTGGGTCCCGGGCTTACTGTGCCACTGGATTCAAGCTATCCTGGCTGATATGGGGTGAAACCCCGAAACCGGTCCTAGGATGCTTGTTTCCGGTCCAGGGAGGACCTGGCTTGGCAGTTCGGGCTGGACTGTTCCCATGAGGCACAGGGTCAAGACTGGTTTGCATATGGCCAGGTCTAAACTGGGGTGGCATGGTGAGCAAAGGAATGATGGATTTAACCCAGATCTCTTGACTGGGGGTGAATGTTTTGATTTGTTCTGCATTCCGTCCATCAATTGTGTGTCTTTTGCTTTTCGCCCTAAGTGCGCTGGGTATGCCCAGACGTGGGTCCCGGGCTCACTGTGCCACTGGATTCAAGCTATCCTGGCTGATGAGGGGTGAAACCCCGAAACTGGTCCTAGGATGCTTGTTTCCAGTCCAGGGAGGACCTGGCTTGGCAGTTCAGACTGGATTATTCCCATGAAGCACAGGGTCAAGACTGATTTGCATACGGGCAGGTCTAAACTGGGGTGGAATGGTGAGCAAAAGAATGATGGATTTAACCCAGATCTCTTGACTTGGGGTGAATGTTTTGATTTGTTCTGCATTCCGTCCATCAATTGTGTGGCTTTTGCTTTCTCACCCTAAGTGCGCTGGGTATGCCCAGACATGAGTCCTGGGCTCACTGTACCACTGGATTCAAGCTACCCTGGCTGATGAGGGGTGAAACCCCGAAACCGGTCCTAGGATGCTCGTTTCCAGTCCAGGGAGGACCTGGCTTGGCAGTTCGGGCTGGACTGTTCCCATGAGGCACAGGGTCAAGACTGATTTGCATATGGCCAAGTCTAAACTGGGGTGGCATGGTGAGCAAAGGAATGATGGATTTAATCCCAATCTCTTGACTGGGGGTGAATGTTTTGATTTGTTCTGCATTCGTCCATCAATTGTGTGTCTTTTGCTTTCTCGCCCTAAGTGCGCTGGGTATTCCCTGATGTGGGTCCGGGGCTCACTGTGCCACTGGATTCAAGCTATCCTGGCTGATGAGGGGTGAAACCCCGAAACTGGTCATAGGATGCTGTTTTCCGGTCCAGGGAGGGCTTGGCAGTTCAGGCTGGACTATTCCCATGAAGCACAGGGTCAAGACTGATTTGCATGCGGGCAGGTCTAAACTGGGGTGGAATGGTGAGCAAAAGAATGATGGATTTAACGCAGATCTCTTGACTTGGGGTGAATGTTTTGATTTGTTCTGCATTCCGTCCATCAATTGTGTGTCTTTATGTTTAGAGGAGAGAGCACAAGCACTTTGCGACTGGTTAGCAGGGAGAAAGTGTATAGAGTCCTAATGCCAACAAAGATGAGGTCACAAAAAATAAGGGAGTGAAGCCAAAAGGTCTGGTGGAATACCACACCAAAGATGTCAGGTCTAACCTGCAGCATTTACAAATTACTAAATATGTGGGTCCCATTATAACTCCCTGTAAAACAAGATAAAGGCTGAGGGTAGCCAAGGAAGGTTGCATGGGTATCTTTGAAAGTAAGCTATGGCTTAAAGCCAAAGGCTCTCCCCAAAAATCTGTAAGAAAGGTCCGACCTTCTGTTCACAAAAAATTATCCACCAGTGGATGTTTGGGCATGTGCCCATTTTAAATAGTTATAATACACTGCTATAGACAAACTCTATTTAGTAAGGACCTTTATAAAGTGTGGATGTTTATTTCCAAATTTGACTAAAGAGTTGGAGGCTTCGGTGGTTGTTGAATAATGTAGAATGTTGGGGTGTCCCACTTAGAGTGGTTTATCTCAAGATAGAACCATGATGCATACGCAGTGTGTAAAAGCAATATAATAACTACAAAATATCCTTCTGAGGTGGCCATTCACCTCTATTTCCTTTACCAATGCTTGCACCAGATTTATTCAAGCATTGGCAAAGCTAGCCAGTTGACAGCAGGCAGTAGCGAGCCATTTTTCTTATATCCAGGCTGAAACAAGGCGCTACAAACAGGTCGAATGAGGAAGGGGGTGAAGAGCACCAATGTGCAGCATCGAGCTGCAGAGATCGAGAGACAGAAAAACAAAAGGTAAAGGGAAGTAACAGGGAGTGAGGGTCGATGGTGAACAGATGGTGGTGGGAAACAACATATTGAACAGTGGTGAGGAGCAATAGCAGGGTTACTGTGAAGGGTATAGTGAGTGAACAGTGATAGTGTCCAGGCATGGGTTGGGAGCTGCACAGCTTACAGGGTAGAGACAATGATATAAAGTAGTCTCTTATGGACTAAAACCCAAGCAGTTGAAAGGAGGCATAGTGCACAGAAAAAAAACAAATTACACGAGAAGAGAAGACCAATCCTAGGTGAGCTGACCTAAGATATGTCTGAGAAGGGAAACAACCATTACAACGCAGTCATTACAACACACTACATTTACAACACAGTCATTACAACACAACTGCCTTTACATCGCATGCCATTACAACGCAGCCATTACAATGCATGTCACTACAACGCATGCCATTACAACGCATGTCACTACAACGCATGCCATTACAACGCATTACCCCTACACTATCCAACACTTACCCTACTGTTGCACTCACTGGAGTGGGAATAGTAATTTTTACCCCTACACTATCCAACACTTACCCTACTGTTGCACTCACTGGAGTGGGAATAGTAAGTTTTTACCCCTACACTATCCAACACTTACCCTACTGTTGCACTCACTGGAGTGGGAATAGTAATTTTTATCCCTACACTATCCAACACTTACCCTACTGTTGCCCTAAAGGTATTATGTGTAGTAATGGTATGTGTTGTAGTGGTATGCGTTGTAATGGAATGCGTTGTAAATGTAGTTTCTAAAAATGCGTTGTGATGCCATGCGTTGTAATGGATGTTGCGATGTAAAAACCGTGTTGTAAAGGCATGCGTTGTAAGTGTTTGCGTTGTAACGTGTCCTATTCGTCTGAGAATGTCTCAAGCCAATCTAAGAGAATACAACAAGCCAATGGTTGAAGCCAGCTCTCCTTAAACTTGCTCTCTCAAGCATGCATAAGGCACTGGAAACAATAGGTCTGTTGGCAACAAACTCCTAAAACTGTCTTTAGTAAAGCCTAAATATGAAAAGACATCTTTAAGAGTTCAATAAAATGATTTCGGGGAGTAAGGGGCGAGACAGAAATATGAGCTGACCTTGTCCCGTGGGCCCTCCCTCAGCGACACACTTATCTATTTCTAACAAGCATTTGCAATGCAATCGGTCTCGCCTTTGGGACCTTATATGTATTTAGCTATGCAGCACATTAGCCTGGGTGCTGAAACATCTACTGTTCTTTAACATGGAGGGAAACTAAGCACCAAACTGCGTGACACGCCAGGTATGGGAACACATGGAGAAAAATATTGCCTTTCAGCAGGAAATGGTATAGTCCAAAGCTCTGTTTTTAATATAAAATCAGGGCCTTCGGTGATCATATCACTGAAAATACAAGATTTGAAAAAATATTATTGTCTACGGGTGCTCGTTGTAGACAATTTCTATAGACTGGAATCCAGAGAATGCTAAAGTGATTCTGGTATTTTACTGACCTCTGCTGGTCGTTTTCTATCAAGAAAGTTAAATAGAGGCAGTTACCAGAAAATAAAGAAAAGAAAGTACCTCAGCAGAAAGCAATTCAGGTATTTTACTGACCATACTGGTCATTTTCTATCAAGACAATTAAATAGAGGCAGTTGAACCAGCAGAAAGCAATTCTGGTATTTTGCCTACCTCTACTGGTTGTTTTCTATTAGGACAGTTAAATAGAGGCAGTTGAACAGACACAAGTCCTAGGGCTGATCTCCAGAGCCCACAAAGTACGTACACATATAAGTATATACTAAAGTATATACAAGAGGTCTCGAATGCTCGACTAAAAAGAAGAGGGGGCGTTCACTATGGTATAGGGTGATGGGCCTATTAGGATACAAGGAAAAGGAGGAACCCGTCCGGTCTACTGAATTATGGCGTTCAACTGCCAGTAAACAGACACAGGAAAATGAATAAAATATGTATATCTATTAATAAAAAGAAATCCAAACATTTACCAGCATCAAAATATATGGAAATAGTGACAAATGAATGTAAGAGAGGAAAATATGAATGAATACAAAATAAATGAATAGGTGTACTTGAAAAACAGTGAATGTATAAACACCGTTCAATTGACAATTAAAAAAGTGGTTCAATGTGTTGCAAAAGGATGCCACTGCCATGGAAAAGTACAATGTGCATAAATGCAAAAGGAGTATTTATATTTAAAACAACCTTTCATTAATGGATTTCTTTAAAGCATCAGGTCATTGGTACTTCAGGAAGACACCAGTTATTATTTATTGGACAGAACAATCAATTTCGTGCTGTGAGGGGAACTGTTCGTAGGGCACAGTAGGGTTATAAGTCTATTCTGCAGAACACTACATGATGTTCACCGAGGATAACTGCCAAGCTGTTTCCCTTCTTGTTGTCGACACATTTTAACCTATTCTGTCTTCTGAAGTCTATGTGAAATAACATGGACTTAAACTAAGCATGCATGATCGTGAATGTGGTGACAGAACCTGTGATGAAAGCCACATACCTGAGAATTTTGGGGAAAAATATACAGGGTAATCGTGACCTTAGTATTGCTTATGTAGAGAACATGGCATACTTATTGCAACAGGGTAAAAAGTAAAATGTCATTTTTGCCATTTTCTGCACCAATTGTGGCGGATCCAATCAGACACAAGGAGATGGTGCACCTAGGTTTTTAAGGTCTGACACTGGTTAAGAAAATCAGTGTTGATTGCACACACATGGGGGGATATTCTCAAGAACGTGTGATAATTATCGCAAAATTAGCTTAACGCAACTTTGCACATCGCAGTCTATCGTGGGAAAATACCGCCGTGTTAACGTTGTATTCTCAACCCGGCGGCACCATGCGATAGTCTCATGACAACGAGCCAAATGACCGCGTTAAAATTAACGCAACGCCGAAAAAACACGAAACACGAACGCGAAAAAAGTTGCGATGTGGCCAACTGCGATAAAAAAAGCAGCGATAACCAGCGACAGGCAATTCCCACGCGTCATGCGGGACAGTGCACTAAAAAAGTACCGAAAAACCCAAACAAAATAATTAAAACTAGGTAGCACCATGGAGGAAGCCGGAGCAAGTACAGAGGACGACCAGAACCCCACAAGCCCCCAGGAGGACCAGCCTGGGGCCTCGGGGTCACGGAAGGGTAAGACGAGGAAGACGAGGTTCAGTCCGCAGGAAAACAGGATCATCATCATCAAGGAGGTGATAGAACACCACCAACAACTGTACGTCACCCCCAACGTGTCATTGGCAAATAAAAATGCAATATGGCAGTCCATCCTGGACAAGGTGAATGCAGTCGGAGTGAGGCGGAGGACAATTGGAGAGGTCAAGAGGCGCTGGAATGATGCGAAGCGCAAACCAAGAAGAAACTCGCTGACAACCATCAGGTAGCAATGCAGACTGGAGGTGGCAGTCCAGCGGAACAACAGGAGCTGGATGAGATGGAGGAAATGGTGACCACAGCCATCAGTGGGGAGACGGTGGCAGGAGTTGGGGGTCCGGACACTGCTCGACATGACCTGACACAACAGCACCAGGGTGAGTACCGAACAGGGACTGGTGGGACTGGGGGAGAAGGGCACAATGGCACATGCACAATTAAGTAGAGCACACTGCACACCCACAATGACTCTGGATCATGTCCCTGATCCCATTGGCACACTGCCGCACACATACAAACAGCAAGTAGGCCCCTGTCCAATATGGGCACAAAGGGGTCCCTCCCCACACAGCACCAAGCCCACAACCAACCCATGCACACGTGTCTAAACCAGCAAAGCTGCATGTCTGTGAGCCACACTGACAATGCAAGTGACACCGCATGACGAACAGCATGGCTGCAGTCCAATCATCATGACATGGTGCACGCCACAACACTGAGGTGGCTGAGTGTGGAACACATCCGTAAAGGAGCAGGTCACACTCTGACACATCTACGTGCACAAACAACCCCTGACGTCAACAACACATCTGCTGATAAACCATGCCCAAGAGTCCAAAATACGAACTTGAGCCAAAATTAGCCAAGTCTGCAACATCTCAGCACTGTAGAAGCACAGACGACAAAGGCACACTGCCTCAAAGGGCTAAGGCGCAGCAAAATCACAGCTGCAGGGGCGACTCTCCCACAATGCAGCACACACACATAGCAATAACAGCACATCAACATTGATGACAATGTAGTACAAGTGCAACACTTTCACTACAGAACAGAGGACACAACTGGTCCCGCTTGTGCGTAGAAACTGGAAAATCACATCTGGCATAGCAGGAAACTGAGATGATAATGTACGTGTACAACCTCACATCCGTGATGTAGTTCAAATGTCCACTGTCCCGCATCAAATAGTCAGCTCCTCCCAAACAGTCACAATGTACATTGTCATGTAGTCTGTATGTAAACTTGAACAATGTGTCAACATACATGTCAACACAATGTTAAAATGCATCTCCAATTCACAGTGCAGAGGGACAATCAACACCTCCTGCAGAGCAGACCAGACAACTCATCAGTGATGATGAAGAGGACCTCCACACCTTCGACACCGACGCCCTACAACAGCTCATGGACAGCTACGGCAACCCACCTCCAGGAGCAGGGCAGCGCAGCTGCATCGAGGAGACCCCACCCCCTGCACAGACCACACAGCAGGAAGCACCCACCACCACAACTGGCTCCCAGCACCTCACCGAAGAACACATCACATTCCAAGGCCATGTGTTAGACTGCCAGAAGGAGGTGGCTGAACAGGTGCGGGTGGGGTTCGACCTCATGGCAGCCAAACTAGATATACGTGGGTGTCTAAGTCCCATCAGGGACCACTTACACTCCCTAACGGACACCCACAGTACGCTCCATGATGGCCAACAATCCATGCCCAACATCGCTGGAGTCATGACTCTGAGATGAGAACAACTGCCTAGTCAGAGTGGCCTCAGCGATGTCAGCCGAGAGTTGGCACAGATGCTGAGGATAATGGAGAACATGGAGCGGATGCATGCGGAAAGAATGTCTGCCACGGATGCACACCAGCGAAAAGTTGTTCGGATCTTCCATGCCCTGCAGATCCTCATCATCGCATTGCTGTCACCAAGGCAGTCGCTGATGAATGCTGCTGGTCCCTCTACACACACATCTCCGGCCCCTGATGTGTCAGTGGCACACAGTGCTGCAGACCAAACATCAGCACCCACATGTCAGGCAGATGACATAGAGGACGAAGATGCAGGTGATTCCACCTTTGCAGTAAGAAGGAGCCAGTAGCATTCTTCTCCGCCATATGCCCTGTTTCAGCTTGGTTCTGCCCTCTGCATCATGCCCTGTAACAACACCTCCCACTGTCCCCCGAAACACTCTGCGACACTCACCTTGGACCTCGACATGGACTGCCATATTTTGTTTGCTTACCAATGACACAGCAATCAGACTGCGGACTGTACTCTTCCTCCTCCTATGTACTTGTCAATCCCTAAATTACTCTGGCTGGCCCTCCACTGGGCTACAATGTAATGTGGGGTTTGCATGGCCATGTACTGCTCCAGCTCCGACACTCCACCGAATGTGAATAAATCATTCAAATTCACACAGATGAGTCATGTCCATAATCGATCAAGTATGAAAGTATGGATGAATGTAAGGACATTGATTGCCCAAAAAGGTACACCCTGGGAAATGAAAGCAATGCGCATGTGTGACCGTGACACACATAGGAAGTGAGATGACTGGGAATGTGTGCACTAGCTGTGGCCTCATTGCTCAAACAACAATAGCGCAATTTCTCAGCTTTGCCCCACGCAATGTTAGAAATAGGGGTGGGTATGAGATGTCAAAGTCGTTGGCAGGCCTAAAGTAGTGTCCACCATCACATTTGACAACAGAACATCTCTTTGCATACCTACTCACACACAACTGGGTGGACATAGCATGTAGTGATGGATCACATTGATCCACATGGCAAGAATATGGACACCATACTCACATTGCTGAAGACACGTAAGAGCACAGGTCTATCAGCAACTATCCCAACCACTATGTCTGGCACACAGAGGTGGAGCTGGCAATAGGGACTCACCCCTAAGTGAAATGCGTCAGTCAGTCCCTCCCTGTGTACGGACAATTCTCATTGAGGCACATGATTTGTCATTCTAATCAACACTCATCACAGTTGAACACTAGTGAAGTTGCGTAGACTTTATTGGCATGTGCATGTCAGTACGGGCAAGACAAGGGCCACAACATGCAGAACAATGCATCAGACAATAACAGGCAGCATTCGGACACGGTACAGTTCCACGTGACAGGCGTTGTGCATGCGCCCGGGATGTTCTGCCATTGCGTTGGTGGCTCTCGTAGAACCGGCACTCTTCTGACCTGCGGCAGTTATGTGGATGATATGCCACAGCTCGGAGCAATGAGTCGTATGTGTGTTCAACGTTTGGACGTATGGGTTGTTGTGTACGTAAGTGTCAAGGGCATTCCATGCAAGAGTACCTCGAGCAAGAACTTCTGTGTGTGGCTACGCTGGTCTTTCATTTGCGCTGTGCGTAGTGTGGGAGTCGTCATCATCTGATATGGTATCTCTCTCAGGGGGTGCCTGCCGCATGCAAGACCAAGGTCGGAGGTGCAGATGTCCTTCCGCCTTCTGTATTGAGACAAATGAGCTGACAATATTTATAGAACAAGCTCCCTCGCGACCTATATTTCTTTTAACTATTAGAAGAAAATCTAGTTTGGGCTTAACATAGATGTGTACACAATTCAACACTTCAAACAGTATAATTTGTTTATCATAATTTTATTATTTAAGACAATTGTATCAAAAATACCTTTAGTTTTTTTCCATTTTTTTCATAGTACACTAAAAACATACATTTACATTTATATTAATTTTTTTTCCTTTATACATGATTGGTTACTACCAACACCTAGTAGGCTAAGGTAACATTTTTATCTGGACCCCTAAAAAATACAAAACAGTTATTCTTTTATTACAATTCTCACTCTCTCTCAATCACAACCGCACACATTCATACTACACCCAAAACCAATATTCATATTTTGGTCATGGGGAGACTTAGAACTAAATAGTCTACACACCTTGTTGGAGAAGCTGGTACAACAGAGTTTGACAATAAGGTTGACGCGCGTTTCGGTGGGCTAAAAGTAGATGTAAAACCACCTTCCTCAGGACCTTGCCAAATAGAATGGTATATTACAACCAACCAAGGGGTACCTGAAACATATAAACAATTAATTGTAGTTGTGTGAGCCCATACATTATATAGCATATGTGAGGATTGATTGGACTGAAGTAGAACAGTATACAAGATTGTTATCCATGATTAACATAGAACCTCCACCAAGAAAAAGTCCATCTTTGAAAAGTGCCCTGTGCATGTAGTACCTCAGGTTTCCCTTACTTACATTGGGGAGCCTCAGGTTGAAATAGTGCAAAAATGATAAAAAGTTTTTGACTTAGAAGTATTATCCGATATACCAATGAGTTTATTTAAACTAGAGAGACAGACTACACACACAAGTGAAAAATAAGAGAAGAAACTCATGTTATAGACAAAGAAAAGCGCCACTGGGGAAGTCAAGTCAGCCGCGGCAAGACTTGCCTGGATCCCTAAAGTTGGGGATCTGGTCAGAGAAAAGATTGTGGACAAGAAAGAATTCGGGCCATCCTATCGAAAGCCTGTACCTGTCCTGGCCGTTGAAGGATCAAGTACTGTACTTCTACCGCCTCTTGCCGAAAAAGAAAAGAGATTCGTCTCAATCGATCTGATCAAACCACACTATGTGGCCGATACTAAATAGTAGGCCTCGTGGGCTCCTGAGTAGCCGACGTCCTCCTCTCGCTACAATACAGGAAGTACAAACAGAAAGACTCATAACATTTGAAGAGTCACCTTTACAAAGCAACGGAATCAATAACAATGCAATGGAACTAGTTCCCCTTAACACAAACTCTCAAAATCAAAATGAAAGACAAATTTCAATTCAAGCTAATAAAGATGTCAATGTCAACATGCCTCAACAAGAGCAATCCACAAGTTCAACAAAGCCTGCTGACCTACCAAAGATAGATCGGACTGCATCTGGCTATTTCATCGACTTCGATACCTTTTCATTGGATCCAAGTGAACTTGAAACGACGCCAGCCCAAATTTCTCGCAAACAACAGATCAAAGACTTTTTTAACTTTCTTAGAAAAACTTATTTAAGTATCACCTTGGCTAGAACTTTGGATAATCACTGGTATTTTATTTTTTCTTTTCTGGTTAGGATTAGTAATAACTTTCCACTTGCTCATCAATGGAACTTATCTTCAACAGAGCTCTGCAACGTCAAAAGTAAGCTTAATTTTAAAACCTCATGTTTCATCTCATCGTGAACAAAGAGACTTGTCCTTCGTGAACATTTCAGCAGTTCCTATACCGGGTGGTATAGTGTGGGACAAAGTACATTTTGATATATTTGGACCGACCGAGCTTTTAAAACTTCCACATTTGTTTAAAATTTCATTGAACGATATCATTACCTCCAGTACATTTTCTGATGATTGGGATTTTGAAACTGTTAATAACTTATTGTCTGATTTAGAACAATCTGCCGCATTTTCTAGCACTGAAATGTTAGAGGATAGATCAGATTTTGACAAAGTGTATTGTTACCAACATTATGGTCATCATTTCTTGCATAAATCCAGCAAACCCAGAAATGTTTTCACATACCACCAGTGGGAACATTGCCCTACACCACCGGAAATTAGTTCAAAAACATTTGCACAGAAATTCTCATATTTTTCAGGATTGAACACTTCTGACCCAACCTCGTACTACTATAAGTTTGCAGCAATATCTGCACAGAAAAATATGTTAACAAACACCAAACAGATTTACTCTGCTTCCTTTATCACCCAGCTGTCTGAACAGGATTTTGACTTATGAATGGACACTGTAGACTTGAAATCAATCTGGGGTTCTAGGGACCGGCAAGTCCAGGGGACAGAAGCACTGTTTAGAGCATGCCTCATTCCACAGCAGATGATTTTTCTGAATGACACTGTGCAACAGACTTCCTCTCTTGGAATAGCCAAGAACAAGGACTTGAACACACCTCAAATTCCAACACCTTTAAACACCGAGGGAATTTTACATCAGAAAGAGGGGCTAAGTTGGATAACATATTGCAATACAATAGATCAGACCCCAATTGGAAGGGATGATTGGTTTGGCCTACTGACACAAACAGATGTCAGGAAAGATTCAGGGTACCACCGAAGGGTTTAGTATCCACAGACCAGACCCACGTTATGTACAACGAGAACATCTGGGGGTAGTGACATCATACAGTGATGGGAAGTTGTGCCTTGATTGGCTAAAGACCTCAACACTACCCCAGGTGAAGCAACACTTGTCCTTACTCTCAGAGGATGTGGACCTACCAGATTTTTTATTAGGTCCCAGGAAACCACGTCAGAAGCGTTTTTTGTATGCTGTCTATAACGAACTCTGGAAAATCTCTCAACAAGAAGCTGCAGAGAGATTAAGAGAAATAGATAGAGTTAACCTAGAAAAGGCATTACCCGTAGTTGACAATGGTATGACTTCATTCAAATCCAGGATATATTCACTGGGCAACATTGTATCTTCTGCTATCGATGTAATAGAACAGGATTTGTCCTTATTGCAACACGGACAGTCGCAGTTACGTTCTATTATTTTGTTAAGCTGGACGCTGCAGTCATTGCGCGCCGGTTATGTGCCTTGGCGTTTTATCAACATTAAGTCATTATTTTCGGCATACAATCTAACGGAAAAACAGATGAAAACGGCACAGAGGGGAGCAAAATATACAATGCTGCGTATTGAGAAACTGGATAGGTTACCCTTTACTGTGGCTGAGTCACCATCCACAGAATGGTTAGTCAACGGCCATATAACATTACCGGTCGCAACTTTCCAGTTTTAATATTGCCTAGAACAACAACAGGCAGGCAGATATGAAAAGATAGGTAAGGAATTCATCAGGGAATCCTGGGATTTACCATACAGATTTTGATGCAGGAGTGGCGATCTGGAAGTGTTTCTTAGCAGAACTAACTACGAGAACGCATTAAGTGGATCTCTCATATGCCAGGATATTATGCTACATGGGGCTTGTAATGGGTCTGTGGCGAACTTGTCCTGTCACTTGAGGGGTACCCCGGCAGCTGTGATTAATCCGGTATTCAGGCTTCTCTCGAATGGGAGTTACTTGATGCTGAATGATCGAGGTTGTTGTGGGATGCTTCCGGGCATCGCATATCTAGTCACCGTGAGCTCCAGGGTTACTTGCTGTATGCAAGTATTGTTTCCACCAACACATACAGTCAGGGAGGCACCATTATGGCCTTCGCTAAATGTTTCCTTTATACGGTTTGGTACTCTGAGCAGAATGAAAGCCATGCTTTTACAACGAACCGTGCCCTTAATCTCCGCCCGGGAGACTTTTGATCTCCAGATCGCAAGGCCCTCGGCTGAGATACAGGCACTCATACATACAAACTGCCCTGTCCATTTCACAGAAATGGTAAGTCCTATCTTTAACATGTCCGATATGACGGGTATTGTACACCTATTTAAGACCATTGGTTCCGCACTGTTAAGCACCTTTTAGACGGTCCTCGGAGTTATACCAAACTTTATACACTCCGTCTTTGGAAGCATTTTTGGAGGGCTTCCGCTGATTCTGTTTCTAATAGCAGGGATCCTGATTGTTACCTTTCTGCTACGCAATGGACGTCCCAGCCAACAAGGAAGTAGCAACAGCTCTCCTGGAGCACAAATACAGTGATCGCATGGTACACATCTGGGCACACCTCGCCTACAGGAACTGAGCGCCTCTTGGTTCCTGTCATTTAGACTAGTCTGGATGGACTGTGTCCTACCTGTTCTCCGATGCCTGTTCTGTGGAGAAGAATGCGTGTTGGACCTCTGTCTGACACTTCCATCTGCTGCGCCACCGGACGTTGATGCTTTACTGGACCCGATCACGGCCCATGTTCTGCATGTGTCCTCAGCACATTCCCATGTTGTTGGCAGCATTCTTAGGGCCACCACAGGTAGTTTCTGCTCCTGTTGGTATGGACACCGGCTCCTCCAACACTCAGGCGTTGAATGTGGCACAGGCTGCCCCGGCACCTGCTGCAGGCAGTACGGAAGATCATCGGTGCTCAATTGACATTCTTTGTGAGGTGTTACAGGGATCGTCAGCTGCGTATGCAGACAGCAGCAATGTTGCGTCTACCAGCAAGGACACATAAACATTTGGCATGTCGCACGCTGGGAAGATTTGGCTTTTAACTTTTTCGAAATTCCAAATTGAAACCTTTTGACCTGCATGGCTTTCAGATGCTTGTAGTTGTTCGGACTATATAAACTTTAGAGTCACAACTTGACTTATTTTTTTGTAGAACACTTTTTAAAGGGTTTTTTTTTACGCGTTTTAACTTCTCTTAAAAACTGTTTTTATTATTTGTTGCGTACAAAACTTTAGACGCCTTCGTAGTACACTAGAATTTAGTAATTTCATCCAGTCGGATGAGGAGTGGGTGTTATATTTCATATAGGTATGCCGATATAGGTCTAGGTATCATCGTAACCCTTCAACTACATTCTCTCCTATACTACATACATAACGGATTTGGAGGACTGACCTTTTACCCAGTTACAATACTACACATAAGTGCGTAGGGCTTTTCCCTGGACACTGGCCTCATAAATTATGCATGAGGATTCTTAGTTTCTTGGAATCACAGCAGGACCATCATCTCCTGCATAATAACTGTGTATAAAGTTCATTCCAGACGTCATCCTAAGTCCGACACTGGCACAGCAAGGTAGAACCCCTGGGGATACCTTAGGGTATATAAACACCACATCTTGCTGAGATAAAGAGAGGAGATCACGACTTCCATGCCAACACACTGACGCGAGACGTTGAGGTTCCTGCACGCAGATACTCCAGCTCGCAGTGGTCTGACATCCCTTAAGGGGTGTTCAGATCGAGACCAGAACGGGGTCCCGCAGGCTAACATCAGGTAATGGGGTTGGCTTTATCCTAGAGGGATTCTTGGCTTTACACCTACTCACATGCTAGGTACACTTAGGTACATCTAGTTAGGGTGTATCGTAGGAGTACGCATTTTATTGCCTTGTATTTTATATACTCGCCTATATTTATGATTTTAGCAAAATGGTAGAAACCTACCATCTGTTTACTTTCTTAGTGCTGCTACTCATTTATATATGCTACTGTCTACTGGTGATTTCAGTGCACTTATTTTACGCTAGCATAACGACTGTTCAATAAATACTTATTGAAAACGTCCCAACTGTTTATTCTGTGCATCTCTCTGAGAACAAGTGAGCACGAGTGACAGAGCGAAAAGTAAGTTACTCTTTTCACGGTCCTGAGGGATCAGGGTTGTCATGTTCGATAGTTGCCAAGAACTATTCTCTCCTTGGTAAGAGGAGGTTATAGTGGCATCGCGAGCAAGCTGGCACACAGGCCAACATACCCGGTGGGGGTGTCTAGAATCAGTCTGGACACCAGTCCCGCAGTGTATGTTGTCTAAACGTGCAGATCCTATATCGGTATTATAGGAACTACACGACAGTAGAACAAATTACAGGGGAACAAAAGTCTATAGACAAGCTAAGCTAGATCACGTTGTCCCTATTATCATTGGAATAAATGTTTGCTTAGTATACAGGTGAATAAATATTTTCACTCTTGTTAAGAATGGTGTTTCCTTTTCTTTTATTTTCATTTTGTGAGTTAATTTCTTTCCTGGCTCTTTCATCTCTATATCTATTTTGCGTTGGTGGAAGGAGCCAATCCCACATTTCAGTGCCATAGAATTGGTAAGCATGGTGCTTGGGTGAAGTAGGAACATATGATTGATGAGGTGCATGATGATGGGGTGAGTAGGCATATAAATTGCAGGCTGTATTGGTTCCAAATTGCAGACTGACTTTGGCAATGTAGGAATCTCATAACATCGGTTGACCGACTAATGTACTCAGATATTTATCTTTGAAGAAATATATGACATGTTTGGCGGTCTTTAAATCATTATAAGGACATTTTCTCAATTCTAACTGTGGCTGACTAGTCAAGGATTCAATACACAATCTGTCACTGTGCTGATATACAAAAGAGATGCACAGTCTCTAAGGCCTCAATTGAGAAGCATAACCAGTGGGTTCTATTCCACATTTACATTGTATACTTCACATTTTTTACATGGGATAGCATTTGGCCCTAATACTAATGATAGACCATACTGCACTACACATCCGTAACTCAAGCATTAATACAATTTATTATTATTTGTCTCACTAATATTGGTGCAAACCATAGTGGCATTAAATGTTATATTACTTTATATGTAATTTCGCACTTAACTCACTTGTATCACAGGTTTTTGTTCATGCCGCTCTCCTGGAGCTTCAAATTGATAATTCAAATCTTTCAATTGATTCTTGGAAGATTTCCCTGGCCTGGAAAGCAGTGCAGGTCAAACCGATTCAGCCTACTGGCTGTCATGGACCACAGCAGAGGCTCTCTGGATGCAAAAATATCATCCATGCTTGTGCTGCTGGACTTGTCCGCTGCGTTTTACACTGTGTGTCACTCTAGGTTGTTTCAAAGATTACAAGTGAACGGAATCCATGGGACAGCGTTAAAATGGTTTGCTGATTTTCCAACAAATCGAACTCAAACATTCATCTTGTGCTTTTATCAATCTAGCACCAAAGTGCTGGACAAGGGAGTGCCCCAGGGCACTTGTCTTAGCCCGACACTCTTTAATACCTATGTAGCACCCCTTGCTTAGATGTATACTCCTTTAGTATCGAAATATTATCTTATGCTGATGATACACAGCTAATAATTTCTTTTGATAAAGATCTGAATCAGGCAAAGGACCGCTTTCCGGCTAGGATGAAATCAATTGCAACTTGGATGACTGAAAACTACCTCCAGTTAAATACTGGAAAAACTGAAATTATGCTGTTCGGCAAGGCCCAACAACTTTGGGCCCCTGGTTTGTGGCCTTCTGAATTAGGCACCACCCCTACCCCTCAACAGGTAGTTAAGAACTTAGGTGTGCAAATCGATCAATCCCTTACTACGAAGGAGCAGGTTCTGTCCACTACAGGTACCTGCTTTCATACCATACACCTGCTGAGGAGAGCCTTCCATTTCCTCTCTCTTTTCACAAGGAAAACATTGGAAAGGCACCTGTCATCTCCGGTCTGGATTATTGCAATGCCTTATTGGCCTCTGCAAATGGGACGGTGTTATCTGAGCTACAAGTTGTCCAAAACACCGCAGCCCGTCTCATTTGCAACCTTCCATCTGGGGTAGCTTCTGCCCCTCCTTCTACACTCCTCACATTGGCTACCAATTGGGAAAAGAATTGTTTTTAAAATTTGCTACCTAACCCATAATTCTTTGACTGGGAAAGGACCTAGCTATCTGTCTTCAAGGCTCACCCCTCATCATGCCGTTAGACTTCTAAGATCAAGTGACAAGGCTTTGCTTACTGTCCCTCAGATCAGAAAGTCTCGCACTGGGGGCAGATCCTTTTCTAACCTTGCCTCTATATAATGGAATAAGCTGCCTTATTATGTTCGAACTTGCTCTCATAATGCCAAATTTAGGAAATTTTTGAAGATAGTGCTGTTTTAATCCTCTTTTTTCCTGCTTGTGGATCTCCTTTGTACAGAGATACCCCTCCCAGGGTGATTCATGCACACTACACATTAAACTAATAAATCGTCTGCTACATGAGCAGGCAAACTATTTTGCAATATTAGGCGCCTTTGTTTTTCCAAGACTTTATCTTTGTGTACTGCAGCTACTCTCAGGGTAGGCCTGAAAAAGATCTACATGCGGCCATTAGACATTTCAGCAGTTTATCATGTAGCTTCCAAACTCTGAAACACAAAATCGCATTTTCTCCAGAACTGACAATTTTACAAATGTGTCTCACTGATACCGCAAAATTAGTCAGGTAACAATGTCATCTGCGGTCTAGAAGATTGGATCGCATCTGCACCTCTGGCTTGAATACCCAGGGCCTAGGTACATGCTTCTCTCCATCTTTGACACTGGTACTGTGAAAGGTTGTGTTGTGTCCTTTTAACTGGCATCTAAGCTGGAATTCCCTTACAAAGAGCAGTACTCCATTTTAACATTTTTGCCAAAAGAAAGGCTCCTATTCAATTACGTTGTAGGAAAAGCCTCAGAAACAGATCACTCTCTGGATGAGAGCACCATGGCGCACAAGCACTTGGCAAACAGTTGGGTAGTATGAAAGATTTATCACTCCAGGAACTGCATGAGTAATTGTACATTGTAATGATTTGGATATACAAATGACTCGCAGTGAAATTCTAAAGGTGTTAATAAATAATTGATATTCTATTAGTTTAATAAATAAAATAATGTTTACAGAGTAAAGAATACACGTTTCGTGCCTACATTCTGACCTACCGCTACAATCTTCCCTAGCTGTTACCTAACAAATTATATTTTAAATATTCATGATGAACATCAAAATATTGCTGTTTGCAATGTCATATCACTGGTGGTTATATCTCTGAAATAATTCAATCATTTATCCTTCCTGTCTGTTTAATCAAGCGTGATATTTGCTTTGAATTAGCACATACAAATGTACATTTGTATAAAACTTCCAAAGCCATGAAAGATTTATAATTTGAATTGTGTTTGGACTGTACTCCAGTTAATCAGCAAGATAAAAATTAGCGCTTCTGTCAGTAAGACAAATACTTGATCTTGCAGAGCATTGACTTCATGAAGAATATGGTACTCAGGACACAACTTGTACTTTACGTTTTTTAGTTAGTAGCTGAGCGGGATTACTTTATTTTACTGAAAACGACGCTGTGGCATGGCGTGCTGTTAGATAGAAGTCACAGGCGGGAGTCGCACGGGGCATGCGAACTGGTCATGAGCGGCAAGGGGTTAAATGAGCCCGCCAATTTCAGATGCAGACAAGCGATAAACACATTGAAAAAATAGTGGTATTCTGTGGGCCACTGTGCCCTACCTCTCGATCACCTACCAAAGTGCATTTCTATGTGGACTTATTATATTCTTATTGGTAGGATCTGCCTGAACCGAATGTCAGAACATTTGATCAAATATAACCATCATTTTAAAATATGCAATTGTCTGTTACGTGGATATTTTAGAGTGGAGTTTTCCGATATATAAATATGTGACTAACCCAGCCGCACAATGCAACCACTGAATGAATCGCAAGATATATGACAGGAGTAGTGAAGGTCAGGGGTCATTAAACAAATTCTGAGGTACTTTCTCACAGAAGGGGTGCTAAATTCAGAGATGCGCCTCCCATCGGGAGCAGTTCTGTTATAAAAGTAAATAAATGTTTAGAGGCTCAGTTAAGTTTGTTGGGGCTCTGACCAGGGATTAAGTAATAATGGGAACACAACCATAACACTGCAGACTACGTAGAAGAGAATTTGGGACTCATCTAGTTTAGGTGGAAGGTGTCCCTAACCGTGGGTCCGAACCTATTTTTGTGTTTCACTTCTTAATGTATTTATTTATTTATTTTAGGCAATTTATTGAGCGCGCAAATACCCTTAGGTGTCTCGGCGCTGAGGACAGCTGAGTTGAGGGGGAGAAGGGGAGGGGTTTATTGATTGAATAACCAGGTTTTTAATTGTTTACGGAAGGATAGCAATGTAGGTATTGTTTTGAGATGTAGAGGGAGTGTGTTCCAGAGTTTAGCGGTGGCGACAGTGAATCTTCTGTCACCCCAGGTGGTCTTTTTGGTTCTGGGTACAGTCAGCAGATAAGCTGCTGAAGATCGTAAGGATCTTGTAGGTCTATAGGGGCATAGACTTTGCTTGAGAAATTTAGGTCCTGTATTGTGGATAGCCTTATAGGCGATGCAGAGGGCCTTGAACTTTGTTCTACATTTAATAGGCAACCAGTGTAACTGTCGGAGCTCCTTGGAGATAGGTTTGAACTTAGGGGTGCCTGTGAGAATTCTTGCTGCTGCGTTTTGCACCATCTGCAATTTGTGTAGGACACCTTCCTGGCATTAACTAGTAAGCCATTACAGTAGTCTATCTTAGACATGACAAGTGTACTAATGAGAGTCTTGCCTGCGTTACGAGGAAGGTAGGGCAGAAGTTTCTTTATCATCCTGATGGTAAAAAAGGATGATGAGACGACCGAGTTGGCATGATGTTTGAAAGAAAGTTTAGCATCAAACACGACTCCCAGATTTCTGACCTTAGAGACAGGAGGAGGAGGTGGGCCCAACTCTGCCGGCCACCAGGAAGGGGACCAGCTGGGGAGAGCTTTCGAAGATCATCACCTCCGTTTTTCGAGTTCAGCTATAAGCAATTGTGTGCCAACCAAGTACTGATGGCACACATTCCTTCTTTGAAGTTATCCGAGACTGACTTGCCATTATTATGGATCTCCAACACTATCTGAGTGTCGTCAGCGTAGGACGTCAGACGCAGGTTGTGGGATTTGATGATTCTAGCCAGGTCCAACACATATATATTAAACAGGGTCGGGCTTAGCGAGGATCCCTGAGGGACCCCGCATGGCAGTGAGAAAGAAGGAGAGTTAAAATTGCCGAACCTTACACGTTGTGTTCGGTTGGACAGGAAGGATGTCAGAAGAGCCTTTGCTTTGTCTTTAATACCTATGGTTGTGACACGGTCGAGTAAGGTGGAGTGGTCAACCGTGTCAAATGCCGCTGAGAGATCCAGCAGCACCAAGACCGCGGCACCTCCCTTATCAAGAATCATCCTGATTTCGCCGGATGTTTTGATAAGGGCAGTTTCAGTGCCGTGGCTCTTCCTGAAGCCATATTGGGTGTCATCTAAGAGGTTGTTATTTTCAATATAGCTGGCTAGCTGGGTATTCATCACTTTTTCGATGATCTTTGCAGGGAGAGGGAGGCCTGCAATAGGTCTATAATTCTTCGTCTCTGTAGGGTTAAGATTAAGTTTTTTGAGTAGAGGTTTGATAATAGTTTCTTTCCAAATGGAAGGGTATATTCCTGTTGTGAACATTAAATTGCAGATGTTGGCTAGTTCGGGACCTATGATCTCTGGTATACATTTTATTATGGTGGGGGGGCATGGGTCATTGGGGGAACCAGATTTAGTGGTGGATATGAGGTCAGTGATGTGTTCTGTTGTGACCTGATTGAATTCTAAAAACAAGGCATGATTAGAGATGTGTGATGGTGAGATGTCAGTGGGGTGTGAGTCTTCATTGATGGTAATGCTTTGGATATTTGTCGAGGAGAGGGTTGAGAAATTAGAATAGATGTCAGTGACTTTTTCTTGAAAGAACGTAGCGAGAGAGTCACAGAAATGTTGTGTGGGGGGTATAGAAGAACTAGTGTCTGGTCCTGAGAGTTTAGTGACTACCTTGAATAGCTGTTTCACAGAGTCTTGCGCCGTTTCAATTTGATTTAGGTAATATTTACTTTTTTCTGCAATTAGAAAATGTTTATATTTGGACAATGCTTCATTATACCGTATTTTCATAGTACTGTCGTAATTTCGGCGCCAATGACGTTCAGAGTTTCTGCATTTCTGTTTTTCTAGCCTTAGTGCTTCCGAGAACCAGGGAGCGGAAGGAGTCTTTCTGTTTTTTGAGGCGTTTTTTAGCGGAACCAGAGAATTAATGGCGGAGTAGAGCCATTGTGTGTAGTGCAAGGCTGCCTGTTCTGAGTTTTCCGGTAGGTTTTGATGGGTGGACAGCAGGTGCAGTTTTAGGTCTTCTGGGGAAATGCTACCCCAAGCTTTGAACTGCGTGGGGTGGAAGGTACTGATGTTGTTGTGGCTGCTGCGTTCAATGTTAATATTAAAAAAGACCGCAGTCTTGACAGTCTTCTTGGTCCAGCCACACAATATGTTTTATTGCAGTGTCAAGATTTAACGAAACAGAGAGGGAAGCCTATCATAGTTCATCATGGTACAACTGCCCATATTTTTTCACGTCCTTGCATTGGTTTGCTGAAAGGTAAACCGACAAGACAGCATTATAGTTTCGTAAATGCTTGAAAAACAAGCAGTTGTAAATTTACTCTTCCTAGAATAAATGCTATTGAACTCTCCCATTGTCCGTTCTGTAGCTCAATCAAAGAAACCCCACTACAAGTGGTAATTATTAAGCAGAAATTGAATAAATTTAAGGTCAAACGAAACAGATTTATTTTATTAAATGCAACAAAGGAGCAGTGGCGTAGTAGTGTGTCATGGGTCCTAGCGCAAGGAAGGAACTGGGGGGCATATTATCAAGAACGGCGTTAAAATTATCGCCGCTTTAGCGGCAGAAAACTGCCGCTAAAGCGGCGATAATGGGCTTGATAATATGCCCTTGAGAATTCCAATAGAAGCCCATGTTGACACCAGAACATGGGCTTCTATTGGAATTCTCAAGGGCATATTATCAAGCCCATTATCGCCGCTTTAGCGGCAGTTTTCTGCCGCTAAAGCGGCGATAATTTTAACGCCGTTTCTTGACAATATGCGCCTGGGTTCTCTGGACGCTGTCGAATGCAGCAATAATCAAGGTTCAGTGGGTCCTCAGGCCTCTGAACCCCATTGCCACTGCACCTACTGCACAATTGGCTAAATCTACACAAGATTTTTATTTTTATCATTAATGCCTTATGCTGACCACACCCAAAGTGCCATGTCGGTGGGTAACGTGTCTGTCACTGCTTTTAACCTACATGCATGTCGAGCCACACTAGCTCAGTGGATGAGTGTTGGTCTTGGCCCTTTCTGTAGTGTCATCCCCAAACTTTCTGCCCTCAACCTCATGTTTCTGAACATTCTTTTGTTGGTTTTTTGGACTCTGCGTACTTTAGCACTGCTAAACAGTGCTGAAGTGCTTGTGCTCCATCCTTTAAACATAGTGGAATTGGCTTACACGCAATTGCCATATTTAATTGACTTGTACGTCCCTAATAAAGTGGTACTTTGTGTACCTAGGGCCTGTGAATTAACCCCTTCGCTGCTAGGCCTTTCCCCCCCCTGTGCTAAGCCCTTTTTTGGCTATTTGGGGTAGTTCACGCTTAGGCCCCTGTAACTTTTTGACCACATAAGGTATCCACGCCAAATTTGCGTCCTTTTCTTCCAACATCATGAGGATTCTAAAGGTACCCAGGGTTTGTGGAATCCCCTGGAGGGGACTCAGAAATTAGTCAAAATACAGCAAAATGTTGTGTTTTTTTGTAAAAATGGGAAAAAGGGCTACAGATGAAAGCATCTGGTTTTTCCCTGCAAATGGTATCAAAAAGGGGTTGTGGTGCTGAAATCACCATCTTCCCAGATTCCAGGGACAAGCAGACTTTTGTCAGAAAACCAACATTTTTACACAGTTTTGGCATTTTTCTGGGACATAGCCTATTTTTGCTAATTTTTGTGCTTTCAACCTTCTTCCAGTTAATGGTAGAAATGGGAATGAAAGCAATAATGGATCCTGGAAAGCTATACATTTTTGAAAAGTAGACAAAAGTCTAAATTCAGCAAGGGGTCATTTGTGTAGATCCTTCAAGGTTTCTTTATAGAAACTAACAGTTGAATATAGGAAAAATTGAAAATTAGTTGAAAAAAGCAGCCATTTGTGCAAACGTTTTCACCTATAACTTCTTCAAATTATGAGAGCTGTTTAAAAGCAATATACCGTTACATCCGCTGGACTTTCTGGTTGTGGGGATATATAGGACTTGTAGGTTCACCAAGACCCCGACGAACCCTGAGCCAATAACTGAGCAGCGTCTTGCAATGGTTTTTTATTATGTACCGGGTATAGAGCAATTCATTTGGGAAAATATATACATGGAAAAATCGGTATGAAAGACACCTATGTATTTCTGAAATAGGAACAAAATATAGAGTTTAGAAACAGTAGATATTTGCACATTTCCGAAATTGTGAGTACCCATACTAGCATGAGATTTATAGGTCATTTTTCAAAATGACTTCTTTTTTACACATTGTCTTTCATTTGGAAGGCAGAAACGCATCAAAAGTCAAAAGTTAATAACAGTTACTCTACAATTCTGTGTTACCCTAAGTCTCCCGATAAAAATGGTACCTCACTTGTGTGGGTAGGCCTAGTGCCCACGACAGGAAACGGCTCAAAACGCAACGTGGACACACTTTAATTTTTACAGTGAAAACTGACCCTTTTTTTGCAAAGTGCCTAGCTGTAGATTTTGAACCCTAGCTCTGCCGGCACCTAGGGAAACCTAGCAAACCTATACATTTTTTAAAACTAGACACCCTGGGGAATCCAGGATGGGGTGACTTGACTGGCTCTCACCAGGTTCTGTTACCCAGAATCCCTTGCAAACCTAAACATTTGTCAAAAAAAACAAATTTTCCTCACATTTCTGTGGTGGAAAGTTCTGGAATCTGCGTGGATCCACAAATTTCCACCCACCCCACGTTCCCCAAAGTCTTCTGAGAAAAATGGTAATTCACTTGTGTAGGTAGGCCTAGTGCCCACGACAGGAAACGGCCCAAAACGCAACGTGGACACACCACATTTTCAGAGTGAAAACTGACCCTTTTTTTGCAAAGTGCCTAGCTGTAGATTTTGAACCCTAGCTCTGCTGGCACCTTGGGAAACCTAGCAAACCTATACATTTTTGAAAACTAGACACCCATGGGAATCCAGGATGGGGTGACTTGACTGGCTCTCACCAGGTTCTGTTACCCAGAATCCCTTGCAAACCTAAAAAGGTGTAAAAAAAAACACATTTTCCTCACATTTCTGTGGTGGAAAGTTCTGGAATCTGCGTGGATCCACAAATTTCAACCCACCCCGCATTCCCCAAAGTCTTCTGAGAAAAATGATACCTCACTTGTGTGGGTAGGCCTAGTGCCCGCGACAGGAAACGGCCCAAAACGCAACGTGGACACACCACATTTTCAGAGTGAAAACTGACCCTTTTTTTGCAAAGTGCCTAGCTGTAGATTTTGAAACCTAGCTCTGCTGGCACCTTGGGAAACCTAGCAAACCTATACATTTTTGAAAACTAGACACCCATGGGAATCCAGGATGGGGTGACTTGACTGGCTCTCACCAGGTTCTGTTACCCAGAATCCCTTGCAAACCTAAAAATGTGTCCAAAAAAACCACATTTTCCTCACATTTCTGTGGTGGAAAGTTCTGGAATCTGCGTGGATCCACAAATTTCCACCCACCCCGCGTTCCCCAAAGTCTTCTGAGAAAAATGATACCTCACTTGTGTGGGTAGGCCTAGTGCCCGCGACAGGAAACGGCCCAAAACAGAACGTGGACACACCACATTTTCAGAGTGAAAACTGACCCTTTTTTTGCAAAGTGCCTAGCTGTAGATTTTGAACCCTAGCTCTGCCGGCACCTAGGGAAACCTAGTAAACCTATACATTTTTGAAAACTAGACACCCAGGGGAATCCAGGATGGGGTAACTTGACTGGCTTTCACCAGGTTCTGTTACCCAGAATCCCTTGAAAACCTAAACATTTGTCAAAAAAACACATTTTCCTCACATTTCTGTGGTGGAAAGTTCTGGAATCTGCGTGGATCCACAAATTTCCACCCACCCCGCGTTCCCCAAAGTCTTCCGAGAAAAATGGTACCTCACTTGTGTGGGTAGGCCTAGTGCCCGCGACAGGAAACGGCCCAAAACGCAACGTGGACTCACCACATTTTCAGAGTGAAAACTGACCCTTTTTTTCCAAAGTGCCTAGCTGTAGATTTTGAACCCTAGCTCTGCCGGCACCTAGGGAAACCTAGAAAACCTATACATTTTTGAAAACTAGACACCCAGGGGAATCCAGGATGGGGTGACTTGACTGGCTCTCACCAGGTTCTGTTACCCAGAATCCCTTGCAAACCTAAAAATCTGTCCAAAATAACACATTTTCCTCACATTTCTGTGGTGGAAAGTTCTGGAATCTGCGTGAATCCACAAATTTCCAACCACCCCGCGTTCCCCAATGTCTTCCGAGAAAAATGGTACCTCACTTGTGTGGGTAGGCCTAGTGCCCGCGACAGGAAACGGCCCAAAACGCAACGTGGACACACCACATTTTCAGAGTGAAAACTGACCCTTTTTTCCAAAGTGCCTAGCTGTAGA
Source organism: Calotriton arnoldi (assembly GCA_963921515.1). NCBI lineage: Eukaryota > Metazoa > Chordata > Amphibia > Caudata > Salamandridae > Calotriton > Calotriton arnoldi. Next base: position 1,452,491 of record CAWUFW010002852.1, on the reverse strand, counting down.
TTTTGAACCCTAGCTCTTCCGGCATCTAGGGAAACCTAGCAAACCTATACATTTTTGAAAACTAGACACCCAGGGGAATCCAGGATGGGGTGACTTGACTGGCTCTCACCAGGTTCTGTTACCCAGAATGCCTTGCCAACCTAAAAATTTGTCAAAAAAAACACATTTTCCTCACATTTCTGTGGTGGAAAGTTCTGGAATCTGCGTGGATCCACAAATTTCCACCCACCCCGCGTTCCCCAAAGTCTAACAAGAAAAATGGTACCTCACTTGTGTGGGTAGGCCTAGTGCCCGTGACAGGAAACGGCCCAAAACGCAATGTGGACACACCACATTTTCAGAGTGAAAACTGACCCTTTTTTGCGAAGTGCCTAGCTGTAGATTTTGAACCCTAGCTCTGCCGGCATCTACGGAAACCTAGCGAACCTATACAATTTTGAAAACTAGACACCCAGGGGAATCCAGGATGGGGTGACTTGACTGGCTCTCAGCAGGTTGTGTTACCCAGAATCCCTTGCAAACCTAAACATTTGTCCAAAAAACACATTTTCCTCACATTTCTGTGGTGGAAAGTTCTGGAATCTGCGTGGATCCACAAATTTCCACCCACCCCGCGTCCCCCAAAGTCTTCTGAGAAAAATGGTACCTCACTTGTGTGGGTAGGCCTAGGGCCTGTGACAGGAAACGGCCCAAAACCTATTGAGGCGACATCAAAATTACCTATCACAAAACAACCTGGTTTTGCAAGGGGGGTCCCATGGGTTTTTGGCCCCGGGATTGGCGGCCATCTAGGGAAACCTACCAAACCCACACATTTCTGAAAACTAGACACCCGGGGGAGTCCAGCGAGGTATGGCTTGCGTGGGTCCCCCAAAGTTTTCCTACCCAGAATCCCCTGCAAACGTCAAATTTTGATGAAAAAATCAATTGTTTCTCAAATTTCTTTGTGGGAAAGTGCTGGAATCTGCGTGGATCCACAAATATCCTCCCATCCAGCGTTCCCCCAGGTCTCCCGATAAAAATGATACCTCACTTGGTGGGTGGGTCAAGTACCAGCGACAGGCAAGGGCCCAAAACCTATTGAGGCGACATCAAAATTACCTATCACAAAACAACCTGGTTTTGCAAGGGGGGTCCCATGAGTTTTTGGCCCCGTGCTCGGCGGCCTTCTAGGGAAACATACCAAACCCACACATTTCTGAAAACTAGACACCCGGGGGAGTCCAGCGAGGTATGGCTTGCGTGGTCCCCTAACGTTTTCCTACCCAGAATCCCTGCAAACCTCAAATTTAGCTGAAAAAAATCACTTTTTTCTCAAATTTCTGTGTGGGAAAGTTCTGGAATCTACGTCGATCCACAAATTTCCTCCCACCCAGCGTTCCCCCAGATCTCCCGAGAAAAATGATACCTCACTCGCGTGGGTGGGTCAAGTACCCGCGAAAGGCAAGGGCCCAAAACCTATTGAGGCAACATCAAAATTACCCATCACAAAACAACCTGGTTTTGCAAGGGGGGTCACCTGGGTTTTTGTCCTTGGGCTCGGCGGCCATTTTGGGAAACTACCAAACCCAAACATTTCTGAAAACTAGACACCCGGGGGAGTCCAGCGAGGTATGGCTTGCGTGGGTCCCCCAACGTTTTCCTACCCAGAATCCCTTGCAAACCTCAAATTTAGCTGAAAAATCACTTTTTCCATAACTTTTTGCGTGGGATCACCGTGCTGGCACAAATGTCCTACCACCCAGCGTTCCCCTTGTTCTCCCGAGTAAAATGATACCTCACTTGTGTGGGTGGGCCAAAGGCCTGTGACTAGGAAGAGCCCAAAACATAGGGATTTAGAGTATAGCACCGAGAATTCTAAGCGCTACATTTTTTTTAAAATACATTTTTAGCCAATTCTGCTTTGGACACCCACACAAGTGAGGTATCATTTTACTCGGGAGAACAAGGGGAACGCTGGGTGGTAGGACATTCGTGCCAGCACCGTGATTCCACGCAAAAATATGTGGAAAATATGTTTTTTCAGCTAAATTTGAGGTTTGCAGGGATTCTGGGTAGGGAAACGTTGGAGGATCCACGCAAGCCATACCTCATTGGACTCTCCAGGTTGTCTAGTTTTCAGAAACGTGTGGATTTGGTAGGTGTCCCTAGATGGCGGCGAGCCCGAGACCAAAACCAGGTGCCCCCAAAACCAAGTAGTTTTGTTATAGGTCATTTTGAAGTCTCCACAATACGATTTGGGCCATTTCCTGTTTCAGCCACTTTGCCTACCCACACAAGTGAGGTACCATTTTTATCGGGAGACCTGGGCGAACATTGGGTGGTAGGAAATTTGTGGATCCACATAGATTCCAGAACTTTCCCACACAGTAATTTGAGAAAAAAGTGATTTTTTTTCAGCTAAATTTGAGGTTTGCAGGGGATTCTGGGTAGGAAAACTTTGGGGGACCCACGCAAGCCATACCTGGCTGGACTCCCCCGTGTGTCTAGTTTTCAGAAATGTGTGGGTTTGGTAGGTTTCCCAAGATGACCGCCCGAGCCGGGGCCAAAACCCAGGGGCCTCCCTTGCAAAACCAGGTTGTTTTGTGATAGGTCATTTTGATGTCTCCTCAATACGTTTGGGCCCTTGCCTGTCGCGGTACTTGACCCACCCACGCAAGTGAGGTACCATTTTATCGGGAGACCTGGGGAACACTGGGTGGTAGGAAATTTGTGGATCCACGTAGATTCCAGAACTTTCCCACACAGAAATTTGAGAAAAAAGTGATTTGTTCAGCTAAATTTGAGGTTTGCAGGGATTCTGGGTAGGAAAACGTTAGGGGACCCACGCAAGCCATACCTCGCTGGACTCCCCGGGTGTCTAGTTTTCAGAAATGTGTAAGTTTGGTAGGTTTCCTATAAGGCCGCCGAGCCCGGGGCCAAAACTCATGTGACCCCCTTGCAAAACTAGGTTGTTTTGTGATAGGTAATTTTGATGTCACCTCAATAGGTTTTGGGCCGTTTCCTGTCGCGGGCACTAGGCCTACCCACACAAGTGAGGTACCATTTTTCTTGGAAGGCTTTGGGGAACGCGGGGTGGGTGGAATTTTGTGGATCCACACAGATCACAAAACTTTCCACCACAGAAATGTGAGGAAAATGTGGTTTTTGTAGACAAATTTTTAGGTTTGCAAGGGATTCTGGGTAACAGAACCTGGTGAGAGCCAGTCAAGTCACCCCATCATGGATTCCCTAGGTGTCTACTTTAAAAAAATGTATAGGTTTGCTAGGTTTCCCTATGTGCCGGCTGCGCTAGGGCCCAAAATCTACAGGTAGGCACATTGCTAAAAACAAGTAAGTGCCTAGTCGGCTTTCTGCCGCCCTGGGGGGGATATCGGGGGTTGGGGTTGCCTGATATGCCCCCAAGGGGGCAGAAACACTGTGGATATTTTTTTGGGGGGTGGGGTCATTGGTATGCCCATTCTGGGCAGCCCCCACCCCCACGCATAAAAAAAGCCAGCGTAATCGTTGGCGTCTAGTGGGCTTTTTGCCCCCCCGGGGGGGGTAGATTGGGTCCTACTGCCCCATATGCCCCCCAGGGGGGGCAGGAAGGCTGACGTTTTTGCGGGAGGGTGGGGGAATTGGCATGCCCATTTTGGGCAGCCCCCACCCTAATTCAAATTTGCCCAAAAAAATCCCTGGAGTCTAGTGGGCTTTTTGCTCCCCCGGGGGGGCAGATTGGGGGCTACTGCCCCATCTGCCCCCCAGGGGGGGGCAGAAAGACTATAATTTTTGTGGGGATGGGGTAGGGGCATGGGCATGCCCGTTTTTGCCAATGCCCCCACCCTAATTAAAATTTGCCCAAAAAAAACCCTGGCATCTAGTGGGCTTTTTGTCCCCCGGGGGCTGGAAGGCTGTAATTTTTGTGGGGGAGGGGTGGGGGCATGGGCATGCCCGTTTTGGGCAGCCCCCACCCTAATTCAAATTTGCCCCAAAAAAATCCCTGGTGTCTAGTGGGCTTTTTGCCCCCCCCCCCTGGGGGGGCAGAAAGCCCACTAGATGCCAGGGATTCTTTTGGGCAAATTTGAATTAGGGTGGGGCTACCCAAAACAGGAATGCCAATGCCCCCACCCTAATTAAAATTTGCCCCAAAAAATCCCTGGCGTCTAGTGGGCTTTTTGCCATTCCGGGAGGGCAGATTGGGGGCTACTGCCCCATCTGCCCCCCAGCGGGGGCAGGAAGGCTGTAAATTTTGTGGGGGAGGGGGTGGTGGGATGGGCATGCCCGTTTTGGGCAGCCCCCACCCTAATTAAAATTTGCCCCAAAAAATACCTAGGCGTCTAGTGGGCTTTTTCCCCGTGGGAGCAGATTGGGGGCTAATGCCCCATCTGCCCCCAGGAGGTAAGCCCACTAGACGCCAGGATTTGGGCAAATTTAATTAGGTGAGGGCTGCCAAAGCGGCATGCCAATGCCCCCACCCTAATTAAAATTTGCCCCAAAAATCCCTGGCGTCTAGTGGGCTTTTTGCCCCCGGGGGCAGATTGGGGGCTACTGCCCCATCTGCCACCCAGGGGGGCAGGAAGGCTGTAATTTTGCGGGGGAGGGGGCATTGGAATGCCCATTTTTGGCAGCCCCACCCTAATTCAAATTTGCCCAAAAAAAATCCCTGGCGTCTAGTGGGCTTTTTGCCACCCCCGGGGTGGCAGATTGGGGGCTAATGCCCCATCTGCCCCCCAGACTCCCTGACTTCTAGTGGGCTTTTTGCCCTCCCGGGGGGGCAGAAAGCCTGACATTTCTCTGGGGAGGGGGTGGGGGCATTGCCATGCCCTTTGTTGGGCAGCCCCCACCCCAACGTCAATAAAAAAAATAATTCCTGGTTTCTAGTGGGCTTTCTGCCCTGCGGGGGGAAGATTAGGGGCTACTGCTCCCGTCTGCCCCCTGGGGGGGCAGAAAGACTGACGTTTCTCTGAAGAGGGGGTGGGGTTATTGCCATGCACTTTTTTGGGCAGCCCCCACCCCAACGTCAATAAAAAAAAATCCCTGTTTTCTAGTGGGCTTTCTGCCCCCCGGGGGGGCAGAAAGACTCTAATTGTGCAGGGGGGTGGGGGATATGGCGTGCCCATATTGGACAGCCCCCACACCTATTTTGCAGTAAAAAAAATCCCTGGCTTCTAGTGGGCTTCCTGCCCCCCCGGGAGGTCAGATTGGGGGCTACTGCCCCATCTGCCCTCCAGGGAGGGCAGAAAGACTGAATTTGGCCCACAAAACATGGGGGGGAGCAAAGGCCCTTGCCCAAGGGGCCGCTCCCCCCCTCCCTGGTGCTAGTGGGTGGATCCCTGCTTGGGGATCGCCCTCCTGGGGTGATCCCCAAGCAGGGATCCACTAGGGAAGGGTACCATTGCAAAGGGGAGATTCTCCCCTTTCCAACGATACCTCTCCCAAGTGTTTCGGTGCTCGGGGGGCTGAGATAGCCCCACGAGCACTGAAACACTGAAACTGAAACTAAGTTTTAGTTTCGTTTTTGTTTCAATGACGATCGTCATTGCAACAAAAACTAAAAATAGGCCTGGGGAGGTTGGGAGCTCTTCCCCACCTCCCAGGCAAACAAAAAATGGGAAATCCCTCTGTTGCCTGCAGCAGAGGGATTCTCTGAGCATGTGCTCATGACGGAATGGTTCCGTCATGAGCACAGCAGCACTTGTGCTCATGACGGAACCATTCCGTCATGAGCACTGAAAGGGTTAAATGCCAGTATTGTGCCAACAGCACTGATTGTGCCATTCACTTAAGAAGCCTTTTAAACATGTCAGGCCTGCCATTGCAGCATATGTGTGCAGTTTAAGCTCCCATTGCAACCTCTCAAAATCAACCTTTTTCCCGGCCTAAACCATCTGTTTTAATACATGTAAGTCACCACTGGGGTAAGTCCTAAACAGCTTTTAGGGCAGGGTGCAGTGTATCTAGAAAGTTGGACATGTACGTTTAACTTTTAGATGACCTGGCAATAAAAACTCTTCAACTTTCACTACTGCAAGGTCTACATCTCTCATAGCATAACATTGGGTTCATTTATTACATTTAATATGTGATAGCTTTCAATTGAAGCATGTAGGAATGTTGAGTTTGGTGTCTAAAGAATTGCAATTTAAAACCCTCTTTAATGATATAGTCAGATTTTAAGTCAAAATTCTAAAAATGCCACTTTTAGAAAGTTACTGCAAAAAGGGTGCACCATTTGTGCACCCAGCTGCTGCACTGCGAGAGTAAGGAAAACAATCCTGGAAAGTAAACCTCATAATCCAAGTTAACCAAATTAATCCATAGTATACCACACGATGTATCATCCATATATAATCCATAACTTTGCTGCTTATAGAATCACTCCGGAGACATCTATATTGGACCATAATGCTTTATTCTCATTTTCATATGCCTTATGCTGCCCATCCAAGCTTCAACATAGGCACGTGCGGACAATCAATCTCGAGACAGCCTCTAAAAACCCAATGCATTTCGAACCCAACAGTTCTTCGTCAGGGGTCACTGTGAAAAAATTAGAAAGAACTGCTAAACCAAACAGTCATAAACAGAAGTGAATGAAATCGGACATGTTCAATGACTATAAGTGCTAATATTACCCCTTAGTGTTTCTCAATATTATCCTCCTTCAGCCACAACCTGACTTCCCTCAGTAACACATGTGCTAATAAAAATGCAATACATACCCTTCAAATTATATACATAACTAACTGAATCAAGCCCATTTACCTAATGACAAACGCAACCTCCTCATGACATGAATCAAAAACAGAAACGAAAAAACGAAAAAACTAAATTATCCCCGTGACATACTTAAAACGTAACCAACAATTTAACCTTACATGTCGTACTGTTTGTACAAAAATAACCATCCTCCCACTTCCCCAAAAAATACATTTTGAACAAAATACTACATAAACTTGCCCTTCAATATTACCTCCTCAATCAAATTAAACTCATTTACCTCATAAAACCGTTGCCGACAGTCTAACATTATCGTGCCTTCCCTCTTGTCAAGAGACAATACTTTTCTACCTCCCACTCAACCCGTGCTTATAAAACGTTTCCACACGTGTATCCAATGCCACTGTGCGATTTGCAAATTTAAACCAAAGCCCGATGTAACCAGTGCATGCGCTCTGAAGTCAAACATAATCAGCATATAGATCCCACAATGCACTATTCACTTTGACATAAATAGTGAACCCATCCAAAAATAAGTTCAAAGCCCACAATAATTAAATGAGAGAATCAAAAACATTGCAATACCATGCAATTAATAAAACTTAATAAATAAACAAAAACATAATTATGTGGTCCAAGTTCATAGCATGCTGCACGCCTCAAGTCCTCAGTTTAGCTTCCTCTCCAATCAATGGATGAATTATCCAAATGCGATGTTACATTCGTAAAATCCGCTCGAAATCTTCCAGATCTTGTTATGTCTCCAAAGTGATGCTTCTTATAACTCGATGACTTTTTAATTCCGTGAACCAAATTGGGGTGCAAACACAATTCGGACGATGGTTAGTGTTACTAAGCAAATACATGTATAGCGAATGCACTCCTTCCCTTAATTAATATCTTAGTTTTTGCTTTTACTGCGAGTAAATGCGTGCAAAACAGTGCTGTGTATCGTCCCAACACAGCATATCAAAAGATACTGCAAAAAGGATGCACCATTTGTGCACCCAGCTGCTGCACTGCGACAGTAAGGAAAACAATCCTGGAAAGTAAACCTCATAATCCAATTTAACCAAATTAATCCATAGTATACCACACGATGTATCATCCATATATAATCCATAACTTTGCTGCTTATAGAATCACTCGAGAGACATCTATATTGGACCATAATGCTTTATTCTCATTTTCATATGCCTTATGCTGCCCATCCAAGCTTCAACATAGGCACGTGCGGTCAATGAATCTCGAGACAGCCTCTAAAAACCCAATGCATTTCGAACCCAACAGTTCTTCGTCAGGGGTCACTGTGAAAAAATTAGAAAGAACTGCTAAACCAACCAGTCATAAACAGAAGTGAATGAAATCGGACATGTTCAATGACTATAAGTGCTAATATTACCCCTTAGTGTTTCTCAATATTATCCTCCTTCAGCCACAACCCGACTTCCTCGTAAACACATGTGCTAATAAAAATGCAATACATACCCTTCAAATTATATACATAACTAACTGAATCAAGCCCATTTACCTAATGAAAAATGCAACCTCCTCATGACATGAATCAAAAACAGAAACAAAAAAACAAAAAAACTAAAATATCCCCGTGACATACTCAAAACGTAAATGTATTGCATTTTTATTAGCACATGTGTTTACGAGGGGAAGTCGGGTTGTGGCTGAAGGAGGATAATATTGAGAAACACTAAGGGGTAATATTAGCACTTATAGTCATTGAACATGTCCGATTTCATTCACTTCTGTTTATGACTGGTTGGTTTAGCAGTTCTTTCTAATTTTTTCACAGTGACCCCTGACGAAGAACTGTTGGGTTCGAAATGCATTGGGTTTTTAGAGGCTGTCTCGAGATTGATTGACCGCACGTGCCTATGTTGAAGCTTGGATGGGCAGCATAAGGCATATGAAAATGAGAATAAAGCATTATGGTCCAATATAGATGTCTCCGGAGTGATTCTATAAGCAGCAAAGTTATGGATTATATATGGATGATACATCGTGTGGTATACTATGGATTAATTTGGTTAACTTGGATTATGAGGTTTACTTTCCAGGATTGTTTTCCTTACTCTCGCAGTGCAGCAGCTGGGTGCACAAATGGTGCACCCTTTTTGCATTATCTTTTGATATGCTGTGTTGGGACGATACACAGCGCTGTTTTGCACGCATTTACTCGCAGTAAAAGCAAAAACTAAGATATTAATTAAGGGAAGGAGTGCATTCGCTATACATGTATTTGCTTAGTAACACTAACCATGGTCCGAATTGTGTTTGCACCCCAATTTGGTTCACGGAATTAAAAAGTCATCGAGTTATAAGAAGCATCACTTTGGAGACATGACAAGATCTTGAAGATTTCGAGCGGATTTTACGAATGTAACATCGCATTTGGATAACACATCCATTGATTGGAGAGGAAGCTAAACTGAGGACTTGAGGCGTGCAGCATGCTATGAACTTGGACCACATAATTATGTTTTTGTTTATTTATTAAGTTTTATTAATTTCATGGTGTTGCAATGTTTTTGATTCTCTCATTTAATTATTGTGGGCTTTGAACTTATTTTTGGATGGGTTCACTATTTATGTCAAAGTGAATAGTGCATTGTGGGATCTATATGCTGATTATGTTTGACTTCAGAGCGCATGCACTGGTTACATCGGGCTTTGGGTTTGGTTTAAATTTGCAAATCGCACAGTGGCATTGGATACACGTGTGGAAACATTTTATAAGCACGGGTTGAGTGGGAGGTAGAAAAGTATTATCTCTTGACAAGAGGGAAGGCACGATAATGTTAGACTGTCGGCAACGGTTTTATGAGGTAAATGAGTTTAATTTAATTGAGGAGGTAATATTGAAGGGAAAGTTTATGTAGTATTTTGTTCAAAATGTATTTTTTGGGGAAGTGGGAGGATGGTTATTTTTGTACAAACAGTACGACATGTAAGGTTAAATTGTTGGTTACGTTTTGAGTATGTCACAGGGATAATTTAGTTTTTTAGTTTTTAGTTTCTGTTTTTGATTCATGTCATGAGGAGGTTGCGTTTTCATTAGGTAAATGGGCTTGATTCAGTTAGTTATGTATATAATTTGAAGGGTATGTATTGCATTTTTATTAGCACATGTGTTTACGAGGGAAGTCGGGTTGTGGCTGAAGGAGGATAATATTGAGAAACACTAAGGGGTAATATTAGCACTTATAGTCATTGAACATGTCCGATTTCATTCACTTCTGTTTATGACTGGTTGGTTTAGCAGTTCTTTCTAATTTTTTCACAGTGACCCCTGACGAAGAACTGTTGGGTTCGAAATGCATTGGGTTTTTAGAGGCTGTCTCGAGATTGATTGACCGCACGTGCCTATGTTGAAGCTTGGATGGGCAGCATAAGGCATATGAAAATGAGAATAAAGCATTATGGTCCAATATAGATGTCTCCGAAGTGATTCTATAAGCAGCAAAGTTATGGATTATATATGGATGATACATCGTGTGGTATACTATGGATTAATTTGGTTAACTTGGATTATGAGGTTTACTTTCCAGGATTGTTTTCCTTACTCTCGCAGTGCAGCAGCTGGGTGCACAAATGGTGCACCCTTTTTGCAGTATCTTTTGATATGGTGTGTTGGGACGATACACAGCGCTGTTTTGCACGCATTTACTCGCAGTAAAAGCAAAAACTAAGATATTAATTAAGGGAAGGAGTGCATTCGCTATACATGTATTTGCTTAGTAACACTAACCATCGTCCGAATTGTGTTTGCACCCCAATTTGGTTCACGGAATTAAAAAGTCATCGAGTTATAAGAAGCATCACTTTGGAGACATGACAAGATCTTGAAGATTTCGAGCGGATTTTACGAATGTAACATCGCATTTGGATAACACATCCATTGATTGGAGAGGAAGCTAAACTGAGGACTTGAGGCGTGCAGCATGTATGAACTTGGACCACATAATTATGTTTTTGTTTATTTATTTGTTTATTAAGTTTTATTAATTTCATGGTATTGCAATGTTTTTTGATTCTCTCATTTAATTATTGTGGGCTTTGAACTTATTTTTGGATGGGTTCACTATTTATGTCAAAGTGAATAGTGCATTGTGGGATCTATATGCTGATTATGTTTGACTTCAGAGCGCATGCACTGGTTACATCGGGCTTTGGGTTTGGTTTAAATTTGCAAATCGCACAGTGGCATTGGATACACGTGTGGAAACGTTTTATAAGCACGGGTTGAGTGGGAGGTAGAAAAGTATTGTCTCTTGACAAGAGGGAAGGCACGAGAATGTTAGAATGTCGGCAACGGTTTTATGAGGTAAATGAGTTTAATTTCATTGAGGAGGTAATATTGAAGGGCAAGTTTATGTAGTATTTTGTTCAAAATGTATTTTTTGGGGAAGTGGGAGGATGGTTATTTTTGTACAAACAGTACGACATGTAAGGTTAAATTGTTGGTTATGTTTTGAGTATGTCACGGGGATAATTTAGTTTTTTCGTTTCTCTTTTTGATTCATGTCATGAGGAGATTGCGTTTTTCATTAGGTAAATGGGCTTGATTCAGTTAGTTATGTATATAATTTGAAGGGTATGTATTGCATTTTTATTAGCACATGTGTTTACGAGGGGAAGTCGGGTTGTGGCTGAAGGAGGATAATATTGAGAAACAATAAGGCGTAATATTAGCACTTATTGTCATTGAACATGTCCGATTTCATTCACTTCTGTTTATGACTGGTTGGTCTAGCAGTTCTTTCTAATTTTTTCACAGTGACCCCTGACGAAGAACTGTTGGGTTCGAAATGCATTGGGTTTTTAGAGGCTGTCTCGAGATTGATTGACCGCACGTGCCTATGTTGAAGCTTGGATGAGCAGCATAAGGCATATGAAAATGAGAATAAAGCATTATGGTCCAATATAGATGTCTCCGGAGTGATTCTATAAGCAGCAAAGTTATGGATTATATATGGATGATACATCGTGTGGTATACTATGGATTAATTTGGTTAACTTGGATTATGAGGTTTACTTTCCAGGATTGTTTTCCTTACTCTCGCAGTGCAGCAGCTGGGTGCACAAATGGTGCACCCTTTTTGCAGTATCTTTTGATATGCTGTGTTGGGACGATACACAGCGCTGTTTTGCACGCATTTACTCGTAGTAAAAGCAAAAACTAAGATATTAATTAAGGGAAGGAGTGCATTCGCTATACATGTATTTGCTTAGTAACACTAACCATCATCCGAATTGTGTTTGCACCCCAATTTGGTTCACGGAATTAAAAAGTCATCGAGTTATAAGAAGCATCACTTTGGAGACATAACAAGATCTTGAAGATTTCGAGCGGATTTTACGAATGTAACATCGCATTTGGATAACACATCCATTGATTGGAGAGGAAGCTAAACTGAGGACTTGAGGTGTGCAGCATGCTATGAACTTGGACCACATAATTATGTTTTTGTTTATTTATTAAGTTTTATTAATTTCATGGTGTTGCAATGTTTTTTGATTCTCTCATTTAATTATTGTGGGCTTTGAACTTATTTTTGGATGGGTTCACTATTTATGTCAAAGTGAATAGTGCATTGTGGGTTCTATATGCTGATTATGTTTGACTTCAGAGCGCATGCACTGGTTACATCGGGCTTTGGGTTTGGTTTAAATTTGCAAATCGCACAGTGGCATTGGATACACGTGTGGAAACGTTTTATAAGCACGGGTTGAGTGGGAGGTAGAAAAGTATTACCTCTTGACAAGAGGGAAGGCACGATAATGTTAGACTGTCGGCAACGGTTTTATGAGGTAAATGAGTTTAATTTCATTGAGGAGGTAATATTGAAGGGCAAGTTTATGTAGTATTTTGTTCAAAATGTATTTTTGGGGAAGTGGGAGGATGGTTATTTTTGTACAAACAGTACGACATGTAAGGTTAAATTGTTGGTTACGTTTTGAGTATGTCACAGGGATAATTTAGTTTTTTAGTTTTTTAGTTTCTGTTTTTGATTCATGTCATGAGGAGGTTGCGTTTTTCATTAGGTAAATGGGCTTGATTCAGTTAGTTATGTATATAATTTGAAGGGTATGTATTGCATTTTTATTAGCACATGTGTTTACGAGGGAAGTCGGGTTGTGGCTGAAGGAGGATAATATTGAGAAACATTAAGGGGTAATATTAGCACTTATAGTCATTGAACATGTCCGATTTCATTCACTTCTGTTTATGACTGGTTGGTTTAGCAGTTCTTTCTAATTTTTCACAGTGACCCCTGACGAAGAACTGTTGGGTTCGAAATGCATTGGGTTTTTAGAGGCTGTCTCGAGATTGATTGACCGCACGTGCCTATGTTGAAGCTTGGATGGGCAGCATAAGGCATATGAAAATGAGAATAAAGCATTATGGTCCAATATAGATGTCTCTGGAGTGATTCTATAAGCAGCAAAGTTATGGATTATATATGGATGATATATCGTGTGGTATACTATGGATTAATTTGGTAAACTTGGATTATGAGGTTTAGTTTCCAGGATTGTTTTCCTTACTCTCGCAGTGCAGCAGCTGGGTGCACAAATGGTGCACCCTTTTTGCAGTATCTTTTGATATGCTGTGTTGGGACGATACACAGCACTGTTTTGCACGCATTTACTCGCAGTAAAAGCAAAAACTAAGATATTAATTAAGGGAAGGAGTGCATTCGCTATACATGTATTTGCTTAGTAACACTAACCATCGTCCGAATTGTGTTTGCACCCCAATTTGGTTCACAGAATTAAAAAGTGATCGAGTTATAAGAAGCATCACTTTGGAGACATAACAAGATCTTGAAGATTTTGAGCGGATTTTACGAATGTAACATCGCATTTGGATAACACATCCATTGATTGGAGAGGAAGCTAAACTGAGGACTTGAGGCGTGCAGCATGCTATGAACTTGGACCACATAATTATGTTTTTGTTTATTTATTAAGTTTTATTAATTTCCTGGTATTGCAATGTTTTTGATTCTCTCATTTAATTATTGTGGGCTTTGAACTTATTTTTGGATGGGTTCACTATTTATGTCAAAGTGAATAGTGCATTGTGGGATCTATATGCTGATTATGTTTGACTTCAGAGCGCATGCACTGGTTACATCGGGCTTTGGGTTTGGTTTAAATTTGCAAATCGCACAGTGGCATTGGATACACGTGTGGAAACGTTTTATAAGCACGGGTTGAGTGGGAGGTAGAAAAGTATTGTCTCTTGACAAGAGGGAAGGCACGATAATGTTAGACTGTCGGAAACGGTTTTATGAGGTAAATGAGTTTAATTTCATTGAGGAGGTAATATTGAAGGGCAAGTTTATGTAGTATTTTGTTCAAAATGTATTTTTTGGGGAAGTGGGAGGATGGTTATTTTTGTACAAACAGTACGACATGTAAGGTTAAATCGTTGGTTACGTTTTGAGTATGTCACGGGGATAATTTAGTTTTTTCGTTTCTGTTTTTGACTCATGTCATGAGGAGGTTGCGTTTTTCATTAGGTAAATGGGCTTGATTCAGTTAGTTATGTATATAATTTGAAGGGTATGTATTGCATTTTTATTAGCACATGTGTTTACGAGGGAAGTCGGGTTGTGGCTGAAGGAGGATAATATTGAGAAACACTAAGGGGTAATATTAGCACTTATAGTCATTGAACATGTCCGATTTCATTCACTTCTGTTTATGACTGGTTGGTTTAGCAGTTCTTTCTAATTTTTTCACAGTGACCCCTGACGAAGAACTGTTGGGTTCGAAATGCATTGGGTTTTTAGAGGCTGTCTCGAGATTGATTGACCGCACGTGCCTATGTTGAAGCTTGGATGGGCAGCATAAGGCATATGAAAATGAGAATAAAGCATTATGGTCCAATATAGATGTCTCCGGAGTGATTCTATAAGCAGCAAAGTTATGGATTATATATGGATGATACATTGTGTGGTATACTATGGATTAATTTGGTTAACTTGGATTATGAGGTTTACTTTCCAGGATTGTTTTCCTTACTCTCGCAGTGCAGCAGCTGGGTGCACAAATGGTGCACCCTTTTTGCAGTATCTTTTGATATGCTGTGTTGGGACGATACACAGCGCTGTTTTGCTCGCATTTACTCGCAGTAAAAGCAAAAACTAAGATATTAATTAAGGGAAGGAGTGCATTCGCTATACATGTATTTGCTTAGTAACACTAACCATCGTCCGAATTGTGTTTGCACCCCAATTTGGTTCACGGATTTAAAAAGTCATCGAGTTATAAGAAGCATCACTTTGGAGACATAACAAGATCTTGAAGATTTCGAGCGGATTTTACGAATGTAACATCGCATTTGGATAACACATCCATTGATTGGAGAGGAAGCTAAACTGAGGACTTGAGGCGTGCAGCATGCTATGAACTTGGACCACAAAATTATGTTTTTGTTTATTTATTAAGTTTTATTAATTTCATGGTGTTGCAATGTTTTTTGATTCTCTCATTTAATTATTGTGGGCTTTGAACTTATTTTTGGATGGGTTCACTATTTATGTCAAAGTGAATAGTGCATTGTGGGATCTATATGCTGATTATGTTTGACTTCAGAGCGCATGCACTGGTTACATCGGGCTTTGGGTTTGGTTTAAATTTGCAAATCGCACAGTGGCATTGGATACACGTGTGGAAACGTTTTATAAGCACGGGTTGAGTGGGAGGTAGAAAAGTATTGTCTCTTAACAAGAGGGAAGGCACGATAATGTTAGACTGTCGGCAACGGTTTTATGAGGTAAATGAGTTTAATTTCATTGAGGAGGTAATATTGAAGGGCAAGTTTATGTAGTATTTTGTTCAAAATGTATTTTTTGGGGAAGTGGGAGGATGGTTATTTTTGTACAAACAGTACGACATGTAAGGTTAAATTGTTGGTTACGTTTTGAGTATTTCACGGGTTTAATTTAGTTTTTTCGTTTTTTCGTTTCTGTTTTTGATTCATGTCATGAGGAGGTTGCGTTTTTCATTAGGTAAATGGGCTTGATTCAGTTAGTTATGTATATAATTTGAAGGGTATGTATTGCATTTTTATTAGCACATGTGTTTACGAGGGGAAGTCGGGTTGTGGCTGAAGGAGGATAATATTGAGAAACACTAAGGGGTAATATTAGCACTTATATTCATTGAACATGTCCGATTTCATTCACTTCTGTTTATGACTGGTTGGTTTAGCAGTTCTTTCTAATTTTTTCACAGTGACCCCTGACAAAGAACTGTTGGGTTCGAAATGCATTGGGTTTTTAGAGGCTGTCTCGAGATTGATTGACCGCACGTGCCTATATTGAAGCTTGGATGGGCAGCATAAGGCATATGAAAATGAGAATAAAGCATTATGGTCCAATATAGATGTCTCCGGAGTGATTCTATAAGCAGCAAAGTTATGGATTATATATGGATGATACATTGTGTGGTATACTATGGATTAATTTGGTTAACTTGGATTATGAGGTTTACTTTCCAGGATTGTTTTCCTTACTCTCGCAGTGCAGCAGCTGGGTGCACAAATGGTGCACCCTTTTTGCAGTATCTTTTGATATACTGTGTTGGGACGATACACAGCGCTGTTTTGCATGCATTTACTCGCAGTAAAAGCAAAAACTAAGATATTAATTAAGGGAAGGAGTGCATTCGCTATACATGTATTTACTTTTTGAAAGTTGGCATTTTCTTGTCCCAACAATTTGCTGCCTGCAACCTGTTTCCTCGGTCACATGAGTAGGTGTAGCTGGCAGTTGGCATTTGTGTAGTGCTCCCAGACAGTGAGATAAAGGAGCATAGGCGTTGGAGGATGAACCATCTCTGATTTGATGAGGGGGAGGGTCTGTCACCTACCACACTTGCACAGCACAAAGGCTCTGCCTGTGCACACTCACAAAGGGTTTGTCACCAGTCTATTGTGAACCAATACAAGCTGGGACCAGTGCAGGAAGCCAGGAAATTCCAAACACCTCTGTGGGTGGAAACATCAAGAACCTTCTCCTACTTTAAAGTGGGCACCAGGTTTAAAAAATGGACCCTCAGACACAACTCTTCAGTACACCTCTGGACCTGTGGAAGACTCAGAAGGACTGCGGCGCTGCTCTGCAAGAAGGACCACTACTCTGCTGCCCTGATGCCTGAGTGAAAGGACTGGCCCTGCATCTTGAACCCAGGACCACCAGATAGGCTCCAAGGGCTAGTTGACTGGCCTCTTGAGCAGAGCCTCATGGACCGAAAAGGCCTACCACCCAAGTGGCGCCATCCTAGTCCTGGACACTTGGAAGTAGGCCTGAAAATGCTCTGCCAGCCCAGCTGTGGTTCTGTGGGCAGAAGCAGTGCAGCACAATGAATGTCCTTGCAGCTGTGCTGCGGAACTTCTGCTGTGTGACCCATCCCGATGTCGGACCTCGCATTGCAACCTGCAGTCTCCTCGGAACCGCCGCTGCGCGAAGCATCCTCAGTGCAGGCCTTTGCATCATAAGCCCCTCGCCGATGATCTCGACAATGATGCACGACTCCTCATAGCAGCATCACAGCTCTTGGGAACTGCCAATGCACAACTCATCTTTGATACAGAACTTCACATCACAAGCCCCTCGTTAAAGGCATCCACTATGATGGCACAGGACCTCCCATCGCAGCCTCGCAGCTCTTGGCCACCGCCACTGCATGACACATCCTCGATGCAGGATGTCTCAACGCTCCTCAAACCATGATTTAAGGTATTTGTTGGAAATGGCCCTTTTTGCAGGGTCACCCCTAAACTTTTTTCCTGCCTCCTGTATTTTTGCTGACCTGTTTCTGTTGGTTTTATGACTCTGGGCACTTTACCACTGCTGTTCAGTGCTAAAGTGCATATGCTCTCCCTTGGTAAATATGTCTATGTGAATTTGTATATCCCTTATTGGCTTATTTGGTTTACCTGTTAGTCCCTAGTAGTGTGGCCTGTGTGTGCCCAGGGCTGGTAAACCAAATGCTGCTGGTGGGCATGCAGCGCTGGTTTGCGCCACCCACAGAAGCAGCTTTTAAAGTGTGTCTCAGACCTGCCACTGCAGTGTCTGTGTGCAGTCCAGAACTGCCATCTTGGCTGTGAAGTGCACCCACTTCCCAGCCCCTGAACCTTCCCTTGGCATCCTGTAAGTCGCCCCTCGGGTAGGGTGCATTGTATGTGTAAGGTAGGACATGCCTTGGTGTGTGTAGCATGTCCTGGTAGTGAATTATGCACCATTTCGTTTTTCACTACTGTAAGGCTACCTGTTCCTCATAGGCTAGAATGGGCAGTTTGACTATTACATGCTATAGTCCTAACTGACCCCAGGAACATGGTAGAAAAACGAATTTAGTATGCCTGAGCTCAGAATATTAAAATACACCTTTTAGTGAAGTTTATTTTTATATTCTGTGTTTGAAAATACCACTTTTAGAAAGTAGGTATTTTCTTGCCTAAGCCTTCCAGTGTGCTCTGCCGTTATGTGTATTGGCTGTCTGGTTTTAGAGGGGCAGGACAGGCTGAGTCAGACCTGGGTTGAATAGAGAGATCTGCATTTAGAGTGTGGGGAGGGGTGGCTCTTTGATCTGAATAGGGCTGTGCCTGGCAAAGTGAATGCTGGCTCCACCTCCCACTGTGTGTCTGCTAGCAGACCCCTCTTTCTGAAAGGAAGGATGCAGCCTGGTAAACAAAGTGCTCCAGGCCTGAGCAGAACTGGTTCTGGCTAGGTTCAGTGACTTGTAGTTTCTGAGAACAAAGACTTTTGGGGTATAAATATCTGTGCTCAAACCCCTACAATTTGTATTGCTTTTGGATCTGGAGAGGAAACTCTGTCCGTGCCACTGGAGGAATCTGCAGGAAGTGACTGTCCTTGTGCTTGTGTGTTTTTCTTGCACTGGCCTGCAGCAGTGACCACTGGACCTTGAAGAGAGAAAAGGACTTTTGAGAGAACTTTTATTTTTGTTACAGCAATTACCCAAGGGCTAGGAAAAGAGCTAGCCTCCTGCTGGAGTCTCAGGCACATCAGACTCCACCACCAACCTCCTGCTTCCTCCCTGCGAGGATTGCTATCTGCTGATGAGGCTCCTGTGAGTTCCAGGGCCTCTAGTTTGCTTCAGAGAAAAGAGTGCTGGAAATCGTCGCTAACGCACGTTTGCGAGCCGCTGCAGTCGAGAGCGCTGGAAAAATCATCGCGCTGCTGCCGCTGAGTGCTCGCAACACGAGACCATCGCTAACGCCCCTTTGCGAGCCGCTGCAGCCGAGACGCGCTGGAAAAATCATCGCGCGGCTGTCGCCGAGCGCTCGCAACCCCTACAGAATCATTGCTTCAAGACATCGCATTGCGGACGCCGTGCGTCCGCCATTTTCATCGCATCGCACCGGATTTCGTCGCTCCCTCGCGGAGCGCCATTTCTTCGCATCGCAACACGATCGCACAACGCAACAGGCTCGTCGCATCGACTTCTCCCTCGCGGCAAGAAAGTCATTGCATCGGCGGCCTAGCGTGCAGAAGTTTGTCGCATCGTCTCCGCACACGCAACAGGATCGTCGCATCGCCTTCGCCCTCGCGGCAAGGTCTCAGCGCATCGGCGGCCTAGCGTGCAGAAGTTGGTCGCATCGTCTCCGCACGCATCAGCAGATCGGCGCATCATCCTCCCTTGCGGCAAGGATTTTAATGCATCGCCGGCCTCGCGTGAGGAAAATCATCGCTACCACTTCTTTGCGACATTTTGTTGGTTTTGCTACTAAACCCAGGTACTTTGTGAGAGAAAGGGTCGCCGAGACCACTGCCTTGAATTTGAACCTTATTTTTGCAACCTTTGAACTATTTTTTGACAGTCCTTCAACCGCCATCCTATTTTTGACAGTTTTATGAGAGAAAGGGTCGCAGAGACCACTGCCTTGAATTTGAACCTTATTTTTGCAACCTCTGAACGAGAAAGGGCGCAGAGACCCCTGCCTTGAATTTGAACCTTATTCTTGCAACCTTTTGAACTATCTTTGACAGCCCTTCAACAGCTATCCTATTTTTGACAGTATTGTGGCTTTTACAGTTATTGGTCTTGTGATAAATCTGCCTTTATATAAAGATACTTATTTTTTATAACTACTTGTGTGGTGTCCCTTTGTAGTGTTCCTCACTGTGTTACTGTGTATGGTCATAAATGCTTCACACACTGCCTCTGAGATAAGCCTACCTGCTCGTGCTACGTTACCACAGGGTTGAGCAGGGGTATTAAAGAGGGTAGCCCTCTCACTCTGACTTAGGAAGAAGGGTCCCTACTTGGACAGTGGCCAGCCATTGCCAACTAGAGACCCCCATTTCTAACATTGGTGGTCAGCGGTGAGGATCTGGACTTGCATTTATGATCGCATACAGTAATTATAGTGTACACTACTAGTGAGTGCAGACCATAACGTACCGCATACATTTTTTGAGAATTTTTTTGCTCCTATATTGTGATTGATATTGCCGGTGATTTTTCACCCGCGCACATTTTCTGAGAGTTTTTGGGATCCTATATTGTGATTGATATTGCCGGTGATTCTTCACCCGCGCCCATTTATTGAAAGTTTTTGATCCCCTATTGTAATTGATATTGCCGGTGATTTTTCACCCGCGCACATTTCTGAGAGTTTTTGGGATCCTATATTGTGATTGATATTGCCGGTGATTTTTCACCCGCGCCCATTTATTGAAAGTTTTTGATCCCCTATTGTGATTGATATTGCTGGTGATTTTTCACCCACGCACATTTCTGAGAGTTTTTAGGATCCTATATTGTGATTGATATTGCCGGTGATTTTTCACCCGCTTACATTTTTTGAGAAGTTTTCTTCTATCTTTTATTGATATTGCCCGTGATTGTTACAATGGGCAAGCCTATGTTTTATTGATATTGCCAGGTGATAGTACCCGCATACATTTTTGAGAATTGTTGGATCCTATATTGTAATTGATATTGCCGGTGATTTTTTACCCGCATACATTTTCTTGAGAAGTTTTCTTCTATCTTTTATTGATATTGCCCGTGATTGTTACAATGGGCAAGCCTATGTTTTATTGATATTGCCGGTGATTTTTTTTACCCGCATACATTTTCTTGAGAAGTTTTCTTCTATCTGTTATTTGATATTGCCCGTGATTGTTACAACGGGCAAGCCTATTTGTTTTATTATTGATATTGCCAGATATTGCTACAATGGGTCTTGCTGAGATGAGACCTACCTTTTATATAGATGATCTGTTAACCTGCAGTCTAGAGGAGCTAAGGGGTTCTGTGAGGAGAAGGGCTTAGCAGTGAGTAGGAAGGAGACTCAGCTATCCCTGCAGACATCCCTGAGACTTTGGCAACAAGACAGATGGAGATTCTTGGAGTCCCAGTACACCTACCAAGAGGGTAGTTGGTCTGAGGGTGGCCCTAGAGAGTCTGAAGAGGAGGAAGAAAGTGTTATGGAATATCTCATAGGTGGGGAGTTCCTTGATGAGCCTAGTGCCTATGGTAGTGCCAGATTCCCCTCATGGTCCCCAGAGGAGTTGGGGGACAGGCGGGAAGGTCCCATAGGTAGGGAGTCCCTTGCTGGATCTAGTGCACAGGGTAGTGCCCAATCCCCTTCATGGTCCCCAGAGGAGTTGGACAGACAGAGGGAGAGGGAGTACCAGCTGGAATTGGAGAGGCTCCAAATAGAGATTGCCCAGCTGGAGGCGCACCTAGCGCAGATAGCAGAAAAGGAGAAGTTAGCTCCAGAGGGGAGGTTACCCCTGGAGCGCAGTTTTAATTGTCTGGATTCCCCAGAGAGGGTGGGGTCCAGTGGTGGCAGCAAAATTGAAGTATATAGTGATGACAGTGTAGTACACCCACCCAGGGATGTGGCACCTGACTTGAAGGAGGGGGTTGATCTACACCAGGGGATTCAAGGACCTGAGATAGCTCCATTGGTGTGCAGTGTCCCTGAGGTGGATTGGGGAACTAGCGCAGGGGCCCATAGTCCTAGTGAAAGGAGGGATACTCTACCGACTCTGGATGAGAGGTGCAGGGAGAGGGGTTCCCCCGTGGTTGAAGTCCTGGTGTATGAGTGTGAGGACCGCCCAGAAGAGTGTGGGTTGAGTGATAGAGACAGTCAGTTAATGTCTCGCCCATTTCAAGAGAGTGGTGTGGGGTACGTGTGTGAGGCACTGGATTGTGAGGTAAAGGTTAGCACCTGTGTGGAGCTGTGTAATCCAATTGTGGGAGAGCATATTGTGAGTTCCTATTTTCCAGAGCTAAACCAACATGTGTTAGAGTGCGAGTTCTCTGATCCTAGGGAACTTGCGCAGGAGGCAGACCTCTGGGTGAGTACCAGAGGCTCTGTAGAGGCATTAGGGAATGACCCTAAGAGAAGTGGTTCAGAAGTTTTCCAACCCAGAGTGCTGGGAAAGGTTAGGAGTGTTACAGCTGGGTCCCCTTGTTGTGAGGAGGTTGTAGGGCCTCACATCCTGTCTCGTGGGAGCAGGAGTGAGACTGGGATAGGTCCCGAAGTGCCCCAGTCTCAGTCCCCAGGACTGGATGGTTCCATGAGGGAACACCAGGTGGGGAGCCTAGTCTGTCTGGATGGACCGTCCATTGTGGGGGTACCCCAGTGTTAGGTGAGCTGGGAGTGCCTGTAGTCAGGCCTCCATCAGTTCTTGTGCCTGGCAGTGCCACTCCTAGGGGAGGGTACGGAATTCCAGTCTGAGGGATGAAAGGGGGAAGGAGTCCCCAGTGGAAGAGCCAGTGGGTCAGGGGCCAGTCAGAAGGGCTGAGCCCCTAGGAGTGACCATGGTGACACCACTTCAGTCCTGGTTGGCCAGGCAGTTGTTCAGCCTCAGGGGTTGGTCCCTGGGTTGGTAAGTCAGATCCAGGAGTTGTCTGCCCTGGAGGGAGGGACAACTGTAAGCAGTGTCCCCACCATTTTTTCTAAGAGCACCACTCCAGGTGGGAGGGTGCAGTATGCTGGAAGGGGGTGCAGAGGGAGGGAGTCCTCGCCTCTGACCCCGGTGCGACCTGCGGGTTTTTTCAGGTTGGTAGGTCAGTTGCAGGGTCCAGGCCCTGAACTGGTGGAGGGGTGTGTTTCCCTTGAGGGGGCCTGTGTGCTCCCCAGGAAGTCCTGGTTGGCCAGGCAGTTGTTCAAGCACAGGGGTTGGTCCCTGGGATGGTAAGTCAGGTCCAGGTGTTGTCTGACCTGGAGGAAGGGACAACTGTAAGCAGTGTCCCGACCATTTTCTTTTTCTAAAAGCACCACTCCAGGTGGGAGGGTGCAGTATGCTGGAAGGGGGTGCAGAGGGAGGGAGTCCTCGCCTCTGACCCCAGTACCACCTGAGGGTTTTTCCAGGTTGATGGATCAGTTGCAGGGACAAGGCCCTGAACTAGTGGAAGAGTGTATTTTCCTTGGGGGAATTGGTGTACGCCCCCAGAAGTCCTGGGTTGCCAGGCACAGGCCCAGCCCAAGGGTACAGACCCTAGGTTGGGGGCCAGGTTCAGGGTGTCCCCCTGATCTGGAGGAAGGGGCAACTGCTAACAGTGCCCCTCCCGGTTTGTGTTATGGAGGCACCTCTCCAGGTGGGAGGGTGCCGGGCCCCAGTAAAGGGGGCGGGGAGAGGGCAGCCTCACCCCTGACCTCCGCCCAGTCTAAGGGTACAGACCCTATGCTGGGATACCAGTTGCAGGATAGAACCCCTGAACTGGTGGGCGAATTATGCAGGACACCTGCCTCAGGTGCCCTGACAATTCTGGAAGGGGGTATCGCTCCAGGTGGGAGGGTACCGAGCCCCAAAGAGGAGGACCGGGTGTGGGAGAGCCCACCCCAGTCTCTGGCCCAGCCGCTGGGTACAGGCCCAGGGCTGGTGGGTCAGTGTCCGGGTGCTTTGCCTGACCTGACAGGAGGGAGAGTGTACAAAAGGTGCCAGGCACCTGGGGTTACTGCCCCTCACTCTCTGATGCCACAAAAGTTTGAGAGCCCTGAGAGGTATAGGGCTTGGATTTCATCACTGACTACTGTCAGTGATTACTGGGGCTTGTTGTTTATCTGTTGGGACACACCTGGGGGCCAGTTAAGGTTAGATGCTGCACAGGTGGTGTCCACAGGTAAGGGGAAGAGTTCCCCATTGGTTGCCTTAGTGAGCCCTGAGAGGTATAAGGCCTGGGTCTCATCCCTGACTACTGTCAGTGGCTACTGTGGCTTATTGTTTATCTGTTGGGACACACCTGGGGGCCAGTTAAGGTTAGGTGCTGCACAGGTGGTGTCCACAGGTGAGGGGCAGAGTTCCCCATTGGTTATCTTAGTGGGCCCTGGGAGTGTGGACAGAGGGATCCACCAGGGTTCAGATTGGAGTAGAGCGGGCATATGCCCCTGCAGTTGCGGGCCAGTTCCGTGTTCTATCGCCCGAAGCAGGGAAGCCCATCAAAGTAGTGATTGGTCTACCCTGCGTTTTGGCTGGAAGGGGGTTGTGTTGGAAATGGCCCTTTTGCAGGGTCACCCCTAAACTTTTTGCCTGCCTCCTGTATTTTTGCTGACCTGTTTCTGTTGGTTTTATGACTCTGGGCACTTTACCACTGCTGTTCAGTGCTAAAGTGCATATGCTCTCCCTTGGTAAATATGTCTATGTGAATTGGTATATCCCTTATTGGCTTATTTGGTTTACCTGTTAGTCCCTAGTAGTGTGGCCTGTGTGTGCCCAGGGCTGGTAAACCAAATGCTGCTGGTGGGCATGCAGCGCTGGTTTGCGCCACCCACAGAAGCAGCTTTTAAAGTGTGTCTCAGACCTGCCACTGCAGTGTCTGTGTGCAGTCCAGAACTGCCATCTTGGCTGTGAAGTGCACCCACTTCCCAGCCCCTGAACCTTCCCTTGGCATCCTGTAAGTCGCCCCTCGGGTAGGGTGCATTGTATGTGTAAGGTAGGACATGCCTTGGTGTGTGTAGCATGTCCTGGTAGTGAATTATGCACCATTTCGTTTTTCACTACTGTAAGGCTACCTGTTCCTCATAGGCTAGAATGGGCAGTTTGACTATTACATGCTATAGTCCTAACTGACCCCAGGAACATGGTAGAAAAACGAATTTAGTATGCCTGAGCTCAGAATATTAAAATACACCTTTTAGTGAAGTTTATTTTTATATTCTGTGTTTGAAAATACCACTTTTAGAAAGTAGGTATTTTCTTGCCTAAGCCTTCCAGTGTGCTCTGCCGTTATGTGTATTGGCTGTCTGGTTTTAGAGGGGCAGGACAGGCTGAGTCAGACCTGGGTTGAATAGAGAGATCTGCATTTAGAGTGTGGGGAGGGGTGGCTCTTTGATCTGAATAGGGCTGTGCCTGGCAAAGTGAATGCTGGCTCCACCTCCCACTGTGTGTCTGCTAGCAGACCCCCTCTTTCTGAAAGGAAGGATGCAGCCTGGTAAACAAAGTGCTCCAGGCCTGAGCAGAACTGGTTCTGGCTAGGTTCAGTGACTTGTAGCTTCTGAGAACAAAGACTTTTGGGGTATAAATATCTGTGCTCAAACCCCTACAATTTGTATTGCTTTTGGATCTGGAGAGGAAACTCTGTCCGTGCCACTGGAGGAATCTGCAGGAAGTGACTGTCCTTGTGCTTGTGTGTTTTTCTTGCACTGGCCTGCAGCAGTGACCACTGGACCTTGAAGAGAGAAAAGGACTTTTGAGAGAACTTTTATTTTTGTTACAGCAATTACCCAAGGGCTAGGAAAAGAGCTAGCCTCCTGCTGGAGTCTCAGGCACATCAGACTCCACCACCAACCTCCTGCTTCCTCCCTGCGAGGATTGCTATCTGCTGATGAGGCTCCTGTGAGTTCCAGGGCCTCTAGTTTGCTTCAGAGAAAAGAGTGCTGGAAATCGTCGCTAACGCACGTTTGCGAGCCGCTGCAGTCGAGAGCGCTGGAAAAATCATCGCGCTGCTGCCGCTGAGTGCTCGCAACACGAGACCATCGCTAACGCCCCTTTGCGAGCCGCTGCAGCCGAGACGCGCTGGAAAAATCATCGCGCGGCTGTCGCCGAGCGCTCGCAACCCCTACAGAATCATTGCTTCAAGACATCGCATTGCGGACGCCGTGCGTCCGCCATTTTCATCGCATCGCACCGGATTTCGTCGCTCCCTCGCGGAGCGCCATTTCTTCGCATCGCAACACGATCGCACAACGCAACAGGCTCGTCGCATCGACTTCTCCCTCGCGGCAAGAAAGTCATCGCATCGGCGGCCTAGCGTGCAGAAGTTTGTCGCATCGTCTCCGCACACGCAACAGGATCGTCGCATCGCCTTCGCCCTCGCGGCAAGGTCTCAGCGCATCGGCGGCCTAGCGTGCAGAAGTTGGTCGCATCGTCTCCGCACGCATCAGCAGATCGGCGCATCATCCTCCCTTGCGGCAAGGATTTTAACGCATCGCCGGCCTCGCGTGAGGAAAATCATCGCTACCACTTCTTTGCGACATTTTGTTGGTTTTGCTACTAAACCCAGGTACTTTGTGAGAGAAAGGGTCGCCGAGACCACTGCCTTGAATTTGAACCTTATTTTTGCAACCTTTGAACTATTTTTTGACAGTCCTTCAACTGCCATCCTATTTTTGACAGTCTTATGAGAGAAAGGGTCGCAGAGACCACTGCCTTGAATTTGAACCTTATTTTTGCAACCTCTGAACGAGAAAGGGGCGCAGAGACCCCTGCCTTGAATTTGAACCTTATTCTTGCAACCTTTTGAACTATCTTTGACAGCCCTTCAACAGCTATCCTATTTTTGACAGTATTGTGGCTTTTACAGTTATTGGTCTTGTGATAAATCTGCCTTTATATAAAGATACTTATTTTTTATAACTACTTGTGTGGTGTCCCTTTGTAGTGTTCCTCACTGTGTTACTGTGTATGGTCATAAATGCTTCACACACTGCCTCTGAGATAAGCCTACCTGCTCGTGCTACGTTACCACAGGGTTGAGCAGGGGTATTAAAGAGGGTAGCCCTCTCACTCTGACTTAGGAAGAAGGGTCCCTACTTGGACAGTGGCCAGCCATTGCCAACTAGAGACCCCCATTTCTAACAGTATTTTTTCCAGCGGGCCTAACTTGGTCCCTCTAATAGCCCTGCACTCCATTGCACAGCCAAATAACCACAGTTGATGCTTGGTGCTTTTAAGCCCTCTTTCTACCTAAATCTTCAAATTGCATATCTCCGGTTCTACTGAATGGATTTTTGTCTTAAATAATAGATTACAATTTACTCTATTTTGCTAAAATGTTGTGGGTGTTTTCTTGTGTTGTGTTCTCATTTAATTACTGTTTGAAATGCTGAATAAATGCTTTATTCAGCATTTAAGTTAAGCCTGACTGCTTTTGTGCCAAGCTACCAGAGGGTTAAGCATAGGTTAATGTGGGGTCTGCTTGTGTTTCAACCTGACAGAGATTTTGTTTGCTGATTGAGTAGGGTTTCAGCCCACTCAACCAGTAACCCACTTTTCAACAATAAGTCAAATTTCCCTGAAGTGAAATGAGAGCATACAGAGCTTCCTGTCTTTAGAAAACTGGTGGCTTTCGGAGTTAGGAACATCTTCATAGTTTGCTAAAGATCTTGGAGTGTTCTAAAAGATTATGCTGGAAGTTTTAAGTGGTGTCCCTAACACTTTGTGTTTCCAAGTTAATATCATGATTTATTGCTAGTCTATTTCAGAGCATAATGGCTCTTAATAGTAGTATTGAGGAGAATAAGTGAGGCGAGTTTGAGTTTAGTGGAGTCTCTGGGACACATTATTTCAAGAGACAGGTTCAAACCAAATATGACTTTTTGGATGCAGTAAAAAAAAGTTCCCCATCCCACCAATAGAGATGAACTTAATTCATTCTTAGGTTTGCTAGAGTACATGTCTAAATATTACAAGAATATTTCAGAGATCACATATAGTCCTAGGGAGTTAATGAAGAATGGTAAAAAATCGATTTGGATGAGAAATGTCAAGAATCTTTCAAAATTGTAAAAAAATGTCATTACTACTGGGCCATCTTTAGGGAATTTTGATTCCAATAGATAACAACAGATGGTAGCATTAAGGGTCCAGGGGGCAACCTTATCTCAGATGGCGGAAAAGAAGGAAAAATCGAAAATTGATGCTTATACCATGCACACCCTTTTCAAGTCTGAAAGGAACAATTGGGTGGTTGCCAAGGTGGTGTTAGCTTGTTTTTGGTCTATTTTACATTTTAAGTTTTTTCTTTGATGTGTACATTTGACAGTTCAAACATAAACCCCTAAGCTATATGTTCACTGCGAAGGGAGCAGAGAACAGTACTCTACATATTTCCAAATGGGTTCTTGGTTTAGAAGGTTTTTAATCTAAGTTGAGTATGTTCCAGACGAACGTAATCCAGCAGCTGACTTCCTATCAAGAGCACCTTTAGATATAGAAGACAACTACGAGGTAAATAAATATCCAATTCTGGAGTTAACCAACGCAGCCATTTCTACTTGAGGAATGGAAAGAATTAACCATGAGATATGAATTGAATCAGTTAAAAATGTGATTGTCCTCCCTCGGAAGCTGAGTGTCGGTATTGATGTGGCTTGTTGTAATTGCTGAAAATAATAAAAATTTGTTAATCAAAAAAAAAAAGTGATTATTCAAGGATGGCTTCCCAAGAGTAGTACACTTTGTGAGGATTTGAAATGTTACTGTAGGCCCATAGGAATGAATGGGACGCCATTCCTTATTTGTGACTCGCAATTTGCGAGTTGCAAATAAGGAATATGTAGGAATCGCTAATTTAATAGCGATTCCTACATGCATAGGCTTTTGCGAGTCCTTAATTGCGAGTCCTTAATTATCTTTTCGAGCCAGGAATCCCACTCTGGGGTATTAGTTTGTACTTTAGAAGTGCATCATAAATAATTAAATAAAAATAAAAGGCTGTGGAGAATAAGAATGGAGAAGAGGTGATTATAATGTACAGTATTTATGAAACTGTATATATGTTTGTGGAGTGAAGGGAACAAACGCCAAACTGGAAGGATATGGGCATTTTTTTTCCAGAATGGTGGGTTAAAAATGAAACATTTTCAAATGTAGTTATACCCATAACAAGCACCTAGGTTTGCTTTATTTCTACTAATAATGTAGCTGTTGATGTGCATTTGTTCATCAGTTCTGCCATTTTGAAGCTTGACTTCGTGACTGCTTTATGAAAGCTTCTTGTGGTCACTATTACAATATTGGAGAAACACACAATCATTCTATTGGAGAAATATACAAATAAAAGCTAGTATGCATGAAGTAGACTTGCCAGCTTTGTGATTGGTTGGGCCAGAGAGGCACCCAAGCATCACGTTTCATGAATGGAGTCAGTGCTGGTAAGTAAGGAGAATATGCCAGATCCCAGTTTAGGCAGCCATATCTGGGATCCAGCCAATCTAGAGAAATTTTGTATTTGTATTTGCATGGAATTTATAAAGCGCAGGAATCACCCCCGAAGGGGTATCTCCGCGCTGCAGAGGAGGCAAAAGACAGGTCAGTAAAAATCAGTCCTGGAATAATTCAGTCTTCAGGAGTTTCCTGAACTGAAAAAGACTAGGGCATTTACGCAGGTCCTCGGGTAGAGAGTTCCAATATTTAGGAGCAAGATAGGCAAAAGTTTTGCCACCTGTTCGAAGTTTCCTGTAACGGGGGACCACAAGCAGCCCTTTACCCTCAGATCTTAGTGGTCTGCTCGGGAGGTAAAATTTAAGTTTTTCCGCCAGATAGCTAGGGCTCACACCATAAAGAACCTTATGGGCAAGGCAGCAGAGTTTAAACTTGATTCTCTGGCGGATTGGAAGCCAGTGAAGCTGTCTCAGCAAAGGCCGAGAAGAGGTATGAGGAGGCATTTTGAGAGCCAGCCGCGCGGCAACATTCTGGACTATCTGTAATCTACTCAAGAGGGATTCATTGGAAACATACTCAATTTGTCCTGGTGTCATTTTCTGACACAGGAACACAATTCAGCATTGCTCACATGCTGTCTGCATTCCGTTTGGAGAGGAACCTGCAGGGCCAAGAGGTATTTTTTATTTTAATATGTATTTGGGCTCAAAACAAAGGTTTGGCTTAAAGAGCCATCAGCCCTCCTTTTGTTCAAGTACTATCCCGGCTAAAAGCCATGTGGCGCTTAGCACCTAGATGCCAATGCAAAGGAAAGAGACAAAGACACACAGCTTGTTATCACTTCACAGGTACTTAAGAGAAACCTTTGGGGGCAGGTTTTGAATTTTGTTCAACTCACAATGTCAGAGATGTGCTTGCACTCTAAGAATGCAAGTTTATCAGGCTGTATGAGTAATTATACTAATATTGATTTAATGGCACCTACTTTTTAAAAAATGTAATTGTTTTTTTTTATTTCATTCTTTTATTAAGCCACTCATTCCAAAGTAGGGTGCCAGAGAGCTTTATATCACACACAGAGGTGCAATAAGTCATACAAGTGTGTAAATCAATATTCAGGAAATGTTACATAAGCCAATGAGGTTGATAAGGTTTAGGAATCACATATCTTCCATACTTGCAGACATTGTATGTTAAGAGTGAATTTTCGGGAGAAACACAAAGTCAGGATATAAAACCTAATGTAGTTGTGGTTGTCGGTATGAACAAGACTTTATTACTTCTCAAAGAAACACTTTGTTCCCCAGTTTGAGAAAAACTATAGGGATCAAAACTAGGCCTAGGCATAATTTTTATTACGGTGGGATAATTGGAAAAAGTTTGGTAATTTCACATTACTCTTTGACGCAGAATTACCAATAATAATGTGATTATGTCTGCTCGCATAATTTAGAGTAATTTGGGGGGAACAATTCTACCAAGAGAGCATGCTTAGCACCACAAGCACCTGCATGCTATTTGTGTTCTGCTTCATTTAGTGCTATTTCTTAACAGAACATGCATCCATTTTCGCGTCCATTTTGGACACAAGGGTGGATTTTGCACTAAGTAAATAGCACTAGATGCCAGGAATAAGGTGGCTGAAAATTCTACCCCAACAACACATTTAGCACTATTTTGTATTGCAAAATGCCTTCTCACACCCATTTTGGATGCAGGTGGGGCATTTTGCGATATGATAATAACACAAAATGCTGGGGTATACTGGGTAAAAATTCTACCCCAAGAGCACATTTGGAGATCTAGAACAGATTTAATGTTACATATGTCCTTGTTGCCAATATTTTGCAGCAGGTTTTTTTTTTATAGATGTATAAGTTGACTGTCAGATCAGCTTTCAAGCGCCACCCCTTGTGATTCCGCCTCCTTTCCTCTGGCATAATTTGACCCCCTATTTATACGTTCAGGGAGTACATTTTTTCTAATTCCAGCACTGAAAGCAGTATAGTCTCAGCACCATAGTAATGCATCAATGTTTTACAATGATAATGATGAAATCCTGTACTTACAGGTACAATTCAATATTAACTATCAGCTGTAACTGACTGTGAATTTTACTACTACAGCTTTCAGTGTGATTTAGTGGAATCTTCTTAATGCCACTAATCTCACTGATGCCACTGCGGCTGCTGCACCCTTGATAGCTATGTCCATGTTTCAAGCAACCACCCAAAAGACAAAATGCTGTAAGATAATGAAAGGTTTTTATTTATCTTTTTACTTCCTGATATCTCTCTAATTTGGGAAACTAATAAAACATAACATTTGTGTCTCTGTGAGATCTGGCCATTGTTACAACAGGGCTGTAAAATCTGTCTCAAATGATGTGGCCACACAGCGCTATCTTGCTTCCCAGCAAAATGACAACAAGAATTGCTGAGATGGTGGTCCATGGAGAGCTCAGATTTCCACATTAGAGTATGCAGTACACTATCATCCAAGGTCTGCCACACAGCTGGTGCCCATGTCATATTGCTTCCCTTGTGGTGGAGGGATGTGGCCTGGGTGTGGTTGAGGATGGGGTTGCCTGCTCTTGTGGTTATACGTTCTTTTAGGTTTTCTGAGTGAAACTCCTTGTGATGGGTTTCATGTACACTATCAGCATCTCATACCTTTGATGTCATTGAATCTTGTTATAATTTTGGTGAAAATATTGGTATTTAAGACGCGCACATGTAGTATGTTAAACACCATGTAGAAAGTGATGTGAGCAATGCTACAGTAGGGTCATAGCCAAAACTGAGAAAAGCTATTCTTGCATGTCCTATTATCAAGTTGGCTTTGCTTCAAAAGCAGTCTTTTTTTTTGGTCCATGCCTGAGAATTCCTTTCAGTCCAAGGTTATTATTTCAAGCATTTAGGGACTATTAGTCCCGATTTTACTAAGATATTAACCAAAATTACTACAAATTTGAGAATATAAAAAAACCAGGCCTGGATAAGCTATTCACACTTGGACTGCTTGAGGCCCAATGGATCATAAAATCCAATCCAGTGGGGAGACATAGAGATTAAAAAGCACCCAACATGGCAGGAAAAACAGATCCGATTAAAACTGATTCACAGATACCCTTTGGGATCTATCCTTAAGAAAGGAAGACAGCAGTTTCAGAGCCCTGTCTGTGATGGCCAATTCCTGTAAGCATTCGGTCAGAAGGGATGGGGAAATGGTGTCAAAGGCTGCAGACAGATCCAACAGGATCAGATGCGTGTCCTGCCCTGTATCCACTAGACGTCTGATACTGTCCGTAGCAGACATAAGTGCTGTTTAAGTTCTGTGTTTTTTCTGGAAGCCCAACTGTGATACGTTCAACAAACTCTTTTCCTCCACATAATCCATCAAGTGGCAGTTGAGATGTTTCTCCAAGATCTTAGCTGGGCCTGGGAGCAGAGAGATAGGACAATAGTTCTTAAGGTCAGTTGGATCAAGATAGCGTTTCTTGAGCAGTTGTTTCACTACCGCTTCTTTCCTTAGCAGAGGGTAGCACCCAACCTCAGATGATAGCTTTATTCACCAAAGATAATAGTGGCTGTGCTACCAAACCAGCCACCATTTGCAATCTTCTCTGAGATCTGCCTTATAGGCTCTGATCGCCATCTTATGTGTGAACCTTTCCTGTACCTCGTAATATTTCCTCTAGGCCTGTTCCTGGTGACAGCAGGCCTGCCTATGAAGCCTCAATCTTTCTGTGAATCAGGGGGCTGAAGGCAGTTTTCTCCTCAAAATAACTTCCCTTATGGGAAGTGCCTTATCTGCAGCCGCACCTAGCCATGCTAGAGATCCTCCGTGACTCTCATAAAACAATAAAGCACACAACAGCTGACCAAGGTCAAGCACCTCATTTCCACTAGTTACATATATTAGCATACGAGTGCAACAACTCCCGGCATCCGCTGCTGAGAGATGCCAAATTAGTAAGAATGTCCATAAGAAAGGAAGGTGCACTCTGATAGGCGTCAAACAGGAAACACACTTGTAGTCCAAAAAGGTTCTTCTTTTTATTCAAGGTTGTTCAATTAAAACCGGCACACAGCCAACGCGTTTCGTTCCCTAGTGCCACGGGAACTGCGTCAGGGCTGTAACAATTTGTAAAAAATCTTTTTACACATAAATAAACATATATATGTACATTAACAATATACAATGAACAAAGTTATAGACAATACAACACATGTAAAAATAAATATAAAAATGAAAACGGCCCAAGACCAATGCAAAATTAAAACAACAGAACAACAAAGAACAATAATAACAATCCAAAATATACACAATACATTGACAAATAAGTGCATATTACCATACAGTTGGTCAGGACAGTGCGAAAAAGGTAATAAAATGGAAAGTCCAAAGGTGGGAGGAAACGACGTCACCAAAGTAAAACCCTTTGGCTTGATCGCGAAACTGGACAGAGAGTAAGGGAAAGGATGTCTGTAACACCATAGCAAAGTTCGATTATAGAAGACCAAAGTACCAAAATTTGAATACACCTTGATAGATAAGCTTTAAAGAATACGGACAGTGCATGGATAGTAGAACGTTGAACAGACAACAACGAACCAAGACTTGTAATTAGAGCCGAAGTTGTGGTGCTGCTAATATCTGACCATCATAGGAAGGCCAATAAAATCCAAAGAATCCTGAAAGATACTGAGATAGAAATATAATAAAAAACCTCAGTAGTGAGTGAGACAAAGTTGCATAATATTCTGAGAAAGCATCTCACCTTACTAGAAATATTAGAAAATTTCTGGAAAAATCACACTATTTCAATTTCGGTCCTTGGGGGTGTGCATGAACACCAATACGAGTGATTCAATTCAATCAGTCCATGTAGTTCTAAAAGATTACAACACAATACAATTTCAGAACCGAGATGTTCCATGCTAAAAGCAGGAACATACAGGCAGTGCAAGGAGAACAATCCTAAAAGAGAGTTGGTTCAAGTCATAAGTTTAAAGCTTATCTATCAAGGTGTATTCAAATTTTGGTACTTTGGTCTTCTATATTCGGACTTTGCTATGGTGTTACAGACATCCTTTCCTTACTCTCTGTCCAGTTTCGCGATCAAGCCAAAGGGTTTTACTTTGGTGACGTTGTTTCCTCCCACCTTTGGACTTTCCATTTTATTACCTTTTCGCACTGTCCTGACCAACTGTATGGTAATATGCACTTATTTGTCAATGTATTGTGTATATTTTGGATTGTTATTATTGTTCTTTGTTGTTCTGTTGTTTTAATTTTGCATTGGTCTTGGGCCGATTTCATTTTTATTTTTACATGTGTTGTATTGTCTATAACTTTGTTCATTGTATATTGTTAATGTACATATATATGTTTATTTATGTGTAATAAGATTTTTTACAAATTGTTACAGCCCTGACGAAGTTCCCGTGGCACTAGGGATCGAAACGCGTTGGCTGTGTGCCGGTTTTAATTGAGCAACCTTGAATAAAAAGAAGAACCTTTTTGGACTACAAGTGTGTTTCCTGTTTGACGCCTATCAGAGTGCACCTTCCTTTCTTATGGACATTCTTACTAATTTGGCATCTCTCAGCAGCGGATGCCAGGAGTTGTTGCACTCGTATGCTAATATATGTAACTATTGGAATTGAGGTGCTTGACCTTGGTCAGCTGTTGTGTGCTTTATTGTTTTATGTAAATCCGTTGGATTGTAGACTGTCTTGCACTCATTCCTTGTGTGACTATACTAATCAATATGCCTAGATTTGAGGTTGGAGAGAAGAGATGGCCCAGAACCTTTTTGGTACAAATACGCTTACGGAACCCTTACCACAGGGCACAAACAGTTGAGCAAGCTTAAAAACACTATTTCTTAGGCTTGAGCGGTTAAAAAAGCAGGAGCTATCCCGTTGGTGGGACGGGATAACTCTCCAGCAATACTTGGTAAACAAAAAAATACCTAGGGGTTTAAGAATTTTAATTTTCCCCACGTTTGAGGACCTGAGTGAGGATCTTTTGGACGAGTGGGAGGGCAATCTCGAGAATGCATCTCAAGTTATGATGCAAATTTTGATACGCCATGCCAGAGAAAAAGGGGACAAATTGCAAGGGGAGATTGAGGCCCTAGAGAAAGAAATTAATGATATGGAACAAAAAGATCTCATTGAAAAAAATTTCACCATTCTAAAAAAGGTAATGGAAGAGCATCAGATATACTTGAAGGATAAGAAGCTGAAAAAAATTAAGAGAGACGATAGAGAATACCGTGACGGACGTATTTACACGTTCACCAAGAAATTTGATAATGTTCAGGGAGGTGAGGAAAGAAAGAGAACCCGTGATGACAGGGAAGAGAGCGATGATGCACGCTCTGTCAGTAGCGTTTCTTCCTCATCCATGAGTAGTGCAGCCTCAAATGTACCACAAGATACCCCTTTAGAGGAAGGAGCTTCTTCTTTCCAGAAGGAGCTCGCAAAGCTTCGAATCAGCAGCAGACTTCAACAAAAAAGAGACCAGCCCAAACTAGGAGAGGGGGCAGGAGGTCAAAAGGCAGGTACAGGACGAGGGTCAACCAAGAAATTGAACACAGCGGCGAGGCCCTAATTTTGAATGATAATGTGTTATGTACCCTTAAGGGACCTGATGATACAAACAATGACTTGGATTTAAGAATTGTAAATCTATCTAATAAAAATCTTGACGAAGATGAAATGGCAATCCTCAGTAAAGGCTTGAATTTCTGTCCCACTCAGGGTGGGGATATGACCGAAGTACATATCGATCTGTACAAATTTGTAAGAGTTTTGAAACTCAGGGATTATTTCTCTCAACAAACTCCAAAGACTACAATGCCTCTGATTAGACCAGAGGGTATGACCCACACTGTTGCTGATATTCGTAATGTACAGCTTTTGCTTAGTTTGGATGATGATGGGAATCACGACATGTCAACCTTACTTAACGACTTTGAAATCACACAAAACTGTAACATAGACAGTGGTCTTAAACCAAGATCAAAATTTGTACCCGCCCTTAACTACCATCCCAACATAGACGCGTTCTATGACAGAGTGAGTGATGATCTGTACAAATTAGAGACACCAGGTAGATATGCACCACGTACTAGCCACAACATTACCGCCTCTGAACGACAAGCGCTCAATAGACTTAAATCAGATAACACGATTGTTATAAAAGAGGCTGACAAAGGCGGTAATGTTGTGGTTATGAACCATTGTGATTACATGTCTGAGATTGATCGACAACTAAGCAATATTCAATGCTACCAACCAATCCCTACCAACCCAATCAAGAAAGTAACTTTGATGATAAATATGAAACTGTGCGAATGGAGGGATGTTGGCTTATTGTCTGAAGATGAGTTTAGATACCTCAGAATTGACAATCCTAAATACCCCTGTATCTACATTTTATCTAAAATTCATAAGGGTGGCGCTTTCCCCCAGGCCGCCCTATTATTTCAGGGATTGACTCGCCGACTGAAAAACTCTCAGAATTCGTTGACCGTAGACTCCAAAAGTATGTTATTGACCTTCCCTCGTACATTAGGGATAGTAAGGACATTCTGGTCAAATTCAATGACTTCCAGTGGTCTGATGAACTTTGCTTCGTCACATTTGACGTGGAGAGCTTATATACATGCATATGTAAGGTATTCGGAATACTGGCTGTCCGCTCTTTTTTGGACAGGGAGTGTGCCGAACACTATGAATTTAATGAGATGATATTGGAAATGATCGATATCATCTTAAGTAATAATTTCTTCCTACATGACACTGCTTGGTTTCATCAGATACTCAGGTCCGCCATGGGTTCTAAATTTGCTCCCTCTTACGCATGCCTCTTTATGGGGTGGTTTGAGAGGGAGTATGCCTGGCACAGACGCGCCTCCCCCTGGACTGAACATATTGTTTTCTGGGGGAGGTACATTGACGACATCATCGTTCTGTGGTCAGGATCCATGGATCTGTTACACCAATATCATACATATCTGAATGCTAACACCTTTAATGTAAAACTTACTATGACACATGACAAAACCAAGATTAACTTCCTTGATATACAGTTCTATGTAAAAGAAGGAGTTATACAAAGCACCCTTTATAGAAAAGAAACAGCTTGCAATGCAGTTTTGCACGCCGAAAGTGCCCATTCACGTTCGGTCATCAATAATATTCCCTATGGGGAGATGACGCGACTAAGAAGGAATTGTAGTGAGGAAGAAACCTATCACAAGAATGTCCTTGACTCTAAGAAAAGATTTCTAAAACGAGGCTATAATAAAGAGGTACTTGACAAAGCTATTGTGAGGGCACAACAACTGAAAAGGGAAGATACTCTGTGTGACAAACCTAGGGCAACAATTGCAGCAACAAAAGAGAAGACAGTCAGGTTTATTACTCAGTACAACACCTACAGTAGTAAGGTTTACGATGTGCTAAAAAAGAATTGGAGTCTCCTGAAGGATATTCCTGGCCTCAATGAGTGCCTGCCTAATAGACCATCTATCACCTACCGTAAAGGGAGGACCCTGCATGATGCTCTATGCCCAAGTCATGTGACCAACCAACGCAAAATCTGGTTACCTCCAAAACCTACGGGTTTTTTTACATGCAGGTCCTGCAATATATGCCCCTTTGGAAGAAATAAATTCACTGATTTTACTTACAACACCTTTAAATCACATAAGATTGCACACTTTATCAATTGCAACACAACACATGTAGTATATGTGTTGGGCTGCAATTGTAACATCATTTATGTGGGAAGTACAGTTCGTCCACTCAAGGTTCGAAATCAAGAACATCGCAGGGCTATACTTAACGGGGACAGCCGTTATCCCGTAAGTGAACATTACATGGAAGTTCATCCGGAGGACAAGTCCTTCTGGTTTCATGGTATTGACCACGTACCCCTTGGGGCTAGGGGTGGCGATCGAGAGTTACAGGTCAGGCAGAAGGTCGGCGAAATGGATTTGTCGCTTGAAAGCTACCCAAATGGGCCACAATACCGATAGGGAACTCCATTACCTCCTTGAATGAAGACGCAGAAATTAGTGTTTTTGAGGCCCAATGTTCTGATATTGTAGATAAATACGTCTACTCGACCTAGTAACACTGTATGACCTATACAACTATAAGTGAACAATCTGTCAATACTTTTTTCTTTTGTCTAAATTATGTTTCCTTTTACTTTGACCTTACCTGGTCACTCTCTCTTATCGTTCCTGTGCCTTGCTATGTTTGGGACTTATGAACTTTTTGGTCCATTCTACCGCGCTGTGATACTCAGTTCTGAGCTGGCACTCTGGTTACATGATAGACTGTGGCCTTTTATATTAAATTTACCTGGGCCGTGATTTGTCTGTTTTCCAGTGCTAGGTACTACTGATTTTTGGCAAACATCACACTGACAAACACGGCACATCCACCTTGCTGCTCACTAGCCGTTATGTGCAGTATATCTTGCTGCTTGTCCCGATCTGTATATATACCCGTTTAGGTACTTCGTCATTTGTAGATATTTACACGTCATAATTTTACATAATCTTATGTCCACTGACCTTTCTATACACTTATTGGGTGGCTATACTGCTCTACTGAGAGGGGGCTATTGGTCCACCAATTCGGATTTAATTTCTTATTGATCGTTGGAATGGTGACTAATGGGATACTTTTCTGTTTCCCTGCCGACAAACTACAATTACAACTGACATCTCAACCAGTTTAGTTTGCCCATTTTTATGTAATATATTGGCCTCGTGAACGCTGATATAAATTCTACACTCTCTAATATGGCTGCCACGATACGGGTACCCTTGGTCAACTCTTGCAACACATATCACTTTTTGAAATGCAGGATGATAGGACAAAACCTGTTTTCACTACTCATGCCTTAAATTTTAATTTACACCGTAATAGGTCTGATATGACATTTCGATATGGCATATTTAACAATATGATTTTGATATGCACTCATTAACATTGTCCTCATGAGCGTTGATGTTAATTCTAAACACTCCAATATGGCCGCCTTAATATGGGGACCCTTGGCCCATCCTTCTTTGGTCCGTTGTCTATGCCCCTTTGTACACGCTGCTCTGAGGTCATCCAACCACCCAGGGCGTCCTTTTGAAGCCGAACAGGAACTGCGGCTTCATTATTGCATTTACGTCATCGCGAGCCACCATGCTGCCCGGCATCTGTCTGCCGTCGCTGAGGTAAGCGTTTGCAGACTCTGGTAATCCTTTAGGCAGGGGCTAGTTGTGCGCACTGTGGGCCGGGGATATCTTTGTTTCATAGAGCGCTATGGCTGGCGTAAATATGTACCTGGTATGCTAATGGGGTGTGCGCACGTTTTCATATATTTTTTTATGGGCGGTAGGTCTGCGAAGGAGCTCACAATTCTTCACTGTGAGCCCCTCACTCGCATGTTTCTAAGGTTTTGGCCGTTGGGTTTGATATTGCCGCATTATTTATAAGTCTGGGTACTTCTTTCATTACGGTAGCCTTTTATGAAGAGCAGTTACTGGCCTCATAGGGTATATATACCAGCAGCGCGATTGGCGTGCCTTCATATAACTTGCACTTATGGTTGTTTTTCACTTGGCGGGTCTTTAGGAGATTTTTGATTATAGCTTTGCGACTAAACTAGTGATAGAGCCGTTTTGAGTGGCTTATTGTTCATGTGTGTTTTAATTTGATATTTGTTTATTCTGTGAATATCCTGGACTGGATACCTTGGAGATACTTAATTGCTTCCTTTCACCCCTAGATACTGACAGCGGGCTCTATCTGCACCCATGTACCATGACATTTGTGAACTACTGTTTTAAACTGCTGTGATCTACCATGAAAGCCGTTCTCCCTTTATTAAGGTGAGAATACCTGCGTCCGATGTCTATTTATTATTTCTTGCCCTTGTTCCGTTTTTATACCCTTCATTCCAGATGAATGTGGTGGTTATATGGAAAAAAATATATAATTTTCCACTGATGTCCACGCACTTTCTTTGACCTTTCAGATAGTTTTTCGGAATTTACTTCAGAATTTATGCAAACCTGCTCTCTTGGATTGTTGAGAGCCATTGCTTGAATTGATGTGAATATATTCTTTGGCGACTGATTTATTATCCAGGTGAGACATATTGCATATGGACATTATCT
Source organism: Calotriton arnoldi (assembly GCA_963921515.1). NCBI lineage: Eukaryota > Metazoa > Chordata > Amphibia > Caudata > Salamandridae > Calotriton > Calotriton arnoldi. The sequence goes on along the minus strand of CAWUFW010002852.1, from coordinate 1,412,183 downwards.
GGACCACTTATGCGAACTCGCCCCTATCCATTTGGAGTATGGCTATTGCCAGCATCCCCCGTCTTGTCCAAATATTGAATGTTTATATATTGATGTTGCTATACGACTTCTATATCTAACATTGACGCTAATAGACGCTAGCTGAGTCTGGTTTCCTTATGACTTGAACCAACTCTCTTTTAGGATTGTTCTCCTTGCACTGCCTGTATGTTCCTGCTTTTAGCATGAAACATCTCGGTTCTGAAATTGTATTGTGTTGTAATCTTTTAGAACTTCATGGACCGATTGAATTGAATCACTCGTATTGGTGTTCATGCACACCCCCAAGGACCAAAATTGAAATAGTGTGACTTTTCCAGAAATTTTCTGATATTTCTAGTAAGGTGAGATGCTTTCTCAGAATATTATGCGACTTTGTCTCACTCACTACTGAGGTTTTTTATTGTATTTCTATCTCAGTATCTTTCATGATTCTTTGGATTTTATTGGCCTTCCTATGATGGTCAGATATTAGCAGCACCACAACTTTGGCTCTAATTACAAGACTTGGTTCTTTGTTGTCTGTTCAACGTTCTACTATCCATGCACTGTCCGTATTCTTTAAAGCTTATCTATCAAGGTGTATTCAAATTTTGGTACTTTGGTCTTCTATATTCGGACTTTACTATGGTGTTACAGACATCCTTTCCCTTACTCTCTGTCCAGTTTCGCGATCAAGCCAAATGGTTTTACTTTGGTGACGTCATTTCCTCCCACCTTTGGACTTTCCATTTTATTACCATTTTCGCACTGTCCTGACCAACTGTATGGTAATATGCACTTATTTGTCAATGTATTGTGTATATTTTGGATTGTTATTATTGTTCTTTGTTGTTCTGTTGTTTTAATTTTGCATTGGTCTTGGGCCGTTTTCATTTTTATTTTTATTTTTACATGTGTTGTATTGTCTATAACTTTGTTCATTGTATATTGTTAATGTACATATATATGTTTATTTATGTGTAAAAAGATTTTTTACAAATTGTTACAGCCCTGACGAAGTTCCCGTGGCACTAGGGAACGAAACGCGTTGGCTGTGTGCCGGTTTTAATTGAACAACCTTGAATAAAAAGAAGAACCTTTTTGGACTACAAGTGTGCTTCCTGTTTGATGCCTATCAGAGTGCACCTTCCTTTCTTATGGACATCCTCCGTGACTCTATCATCATCCTCCTGGACAATAAAGGACTTGCTTCCCAGAGCAGCAGTTGAAGATTCTGCTTACTCCCCCTTCCAGTCCCTTCTGAGAGACTTCTTACTGATGGGTGTGACCTTACCATAAGCAAGAGGGCAAGGTGAGTGAGAAAGAGACTGCCCCGTGGTCCGACCAACTGATGGGACACATCGTCTGAAAAAAAGGCAGGAGTCATTGGAAAAAATCCCATCCTGCTGTGTGAGTAGGGACTTTGAACAGCTGTGGAAGCTCAAGGCAGTCCAGAGTCTCTTTCAGTGCTATAGAATCACTATTGGTACTATCATTCACGTGGCAGATATAATGGTAATGTTGATATTTCAAAAAGGAAAGAGGTCCTGGGTCCCGGGGGCCTGTAAATTAGTAGTCCGGCAAATGAGCCAGTAGGTGATATTTTAATATTAAAATATAAGGCTTTGCATGAACTTTTGCATAGATTTGACTCTAGATGACAATGAATTTGTACTTTGTATACCTTAGCCAGTCCTCCTGGCCTACCTACTCTGTTGAATCTGAGGATTTCATAGTCTGAGGGAATAGCATCAACTAAGTCAGAATCTGAGACATCATTGGCCCATTAACTCCATAATAAAGACTCAATCTGGGTCGTAGACAGACAAAAAATCTGCAAATTCAATTTATTCTTTATCAAAGTTGTCAAATTAATTTAAGAGCCATTAATTTGTACATCCCATTTAGCTACCTCCTTACAGGTCATGGCTGTTGTGGGGATTCAGCTGTAAGCTGGCAGGCAAGTAAGTAACCCTAAAATCACATGTGCAAGTTCTTAGGTCGTACATTTCAGCAAATCTGAATTACGAGTATAAAAGGGGCTTACCCTACCACTATATCTTCAGTACTGGTACTCTAGAGTATGCTGTGATTGGGGGCTTTTCTGGGTCAGCAGAGGTCTGTGCATCGGGTGCAGTCCCGATGCGGATGGGTGCAGACGTGCTTGACTTTGGAATGCCTCTGGTGTACACATACTCCTTATGTAGCATCTCTGGTCAAAAACAACTAGAGCGCAAACTTCCAAAATGTCCCCCAACTCATCCAGGAAGTGGGCAGCACAGCCTTTCCCTCTGCAACAATCGACTCCCTAAAGGGCCATGGTGAACCGGGGAGAAGGTAGGTTTTACCTAAGTGAGGGTGGCAAAACGATTAAAAATGTCGCCGCAACTCAACCAAAACTTTAAGTAAAAGAACAATTGAAAGAAGTACTTGTGCACTCGTGCAGCACCAATCCTACAATAAAATGCCTCAGTGCACTGGATGCTGTATTGCTTCGCCCTCCCAAATAATAGAAAATACCCCCCTCCCACACGGAGGCTCAAACACGGCGAAGCAATAAAAACAAAACACCACCAGGAAAGGAATTTAACTTTTATAAAAGGAGACACATCCAACGACTGTTTTCAGAATAAGGCATGGGGTTTTATTTGTGCAACACTCTCTAACAAAAAGGCTTTCCCAGATGTCAAATGAACAACATTCAAATGTATATAGATATACATATATATGTATATATGTGCAAGCAATAATGTCACACTTATAAGTATTCAAATGCAACTGTTATAATATGGAATAAAATACAAACAGATAATAAGACGGACGTCCGCTGCAAGAAATCAGAAAGATATATACACTAAATACATCAGATGATTACAACCACTGAAGACTTGGATGTGCACACAGACTCACTCACACATCACAATGAAAACACCTCAGATGATTATAACCATTGGAGACTTGGATGTGCACATAGACTCACTCACACATCACAAAGTCAATACTCAAAGAATAAAACACCTCATCGGCTGCAAACACTGCATCTTAGCCCACTCCAGACTGGGGGATCCACAGCCAGGGTTAAGAGCCTCAGCAAACCGGGTTCTCCTGCGCTGAAGTAGACGCGTCCGACCCCATTCAGACTCCAAAACAAATCCCAGTTTCCAAGTCAACAAACCCCAGCTTTATAATCTCAAAACACACTAGAAGGTTCCGATAGGCCCTCCTCTGCGCCAAGGAAACTTACTGGAGTTGGCCACTCTCCACGCAAGCATTCCAAAGGGAAAAGAGTTCTCACGTTCCTTCTGCGCTCTCACGTGTTCCAGCCTTTATCTTAACGAAGCTTACGAAAGTCTCCAGCAGTACAGTCAACAATCTCCAAAAGTACAGCTACAAACAACCTTGAATGTGAATAGCCTAAACAACTTAAATAATCTAGGGGTCTGCCTGTGTGCGCAAAAGCTCAAGCTAACTGACAGAATTCAAGATGGCATGAGGGCATGACAAAGCCAATCGTAAGAACTTCATAATACTTCCCAATGTACCTATAGCATCTCACACTTCATCTTCCAATGTACAACATAATGTACATTTGAGCACCACTGCTAATAACACTGCACTTCGAGACCAAGAAGTAAATTCCACCTCTCTCTCTCTCTCTCCCTCATGCTTTAAAATGCACATACCACACGTTCTGGTCCTGGCAAGGCTGTTCTACTCTGTGAAAGCTCCCCCCTCTGCAGCTACAAGAAGACACAAAATAAATCTTCAAGAAAAAGTGTACATGCAGGAAAAATGATGTAGTACATTCAAGCTAGGATAAAGTAAAACACCAAAGTCAATTAAAATAATGGCAGTCCAAGGTCATCGCATGGTTTCAATTCATGGGAGTGTCTCTAGCACTACAGATGACCAACAGGCGCGCCACTGGCACGACAATGGCGCACCTGAGGCAAGCCTGTCTGCACCAGTCCACGTCTGTATTGAGGCCAGGGCCAGCCATGGAGCCAGTAAGCCTAGCCGTAAGGCACACATTAGAGAATATATTAGGGCTGAGCTTCTGAATGTCAATACTGCTTCCTGCAATCGTGTTATTGAGCCTGCAATGGCTGATGAGAATGGGGAGAACCGATGCATTTGTTGTGACTTTTCCATAAATGATTATGCTAAGTCTGGTCTGTCCATTGGTGGGGGCTGTGACTTAACCCCTTGCATTGAGTCAGATGCCTCGGCCTCATCCACTTTGAGCCCTTCTTTTTCTGCCTGGGTCGTCAATTGTCATTCTCTACCCAGACATTCCTTAGATATCGTCAACTTACTCAATGAGAATTGCTCGGATCTGATGTTTCTAACAGAAACCTGGCTCAAGGACTGGTCAGCTGCTGATGTAGCCTTGGCTATCCCTCCTGGCTTCTCTATCAAACACATTGATCGGTTGCAGAAAAACAGTGGGGTATCGCAATTATACACAGCTCCTCCTACTCCTGCTCCATCTCCAAATTGATGAAGATCAACAACATTGAATATTTGTCAGTAACTGATCTGCACAGCAATTCCTGCTTGTCACGGAACCCACTCACAAAGCAAGTCACACTCTTGATATCATTTTCTCAAACCCCTCCACAGCTCTGGCTAAGCCTGCATTGATGCGTTCCTGATCCAACCATATTTTGGTCCCTTTCTGCATTCTCTCCCAGGCCTGCGCCTGGTACAAGGGCTGGTCAGGAAAACAACCAGGCCCTGGCATAAAATCTCTGAAGCACCAATAGAAAAGATACTACAGTCCACTCTCTGTAATTGTAGCGGAGCTTAGGAATCGGATGCTGCCAGCTACAATAAGTGGCTGATCTCTGCACTGGACACTATTGCTCCCATAAAAACCCACACCTCGAATAGATCAAAACCTTCCGTACCATGGTTTTCTGATGCACTTAAGGTGAAAAAATATTTGTTGCAAAAGGCTTGAGCGGAGATAGGGGAGGACTTGAGATAATGAGGCAAAAGTAACTACCTTAGCTGCGCTGAAATGCTATTATTCTGTCATCCAGAAAGCTCAGAAATCTTTCATTGCTTCATCCATTTCCAAGGCAGACAATAAACCTCACAAACTCTTTAAAAATGTTAAAAGCTTCCTCTTCACCACTACGAAAGAAAATGTTCTCTCCCCCTTGTTGCAACTATGTAAAGATCTTTAAGATGTCTTTAATAGGAAAATTCCAAACTTCTATAATCAGTTCACTATGCAGGCCCCTTCTGATTTGGGTGCCTCAATCTTCAGGCCTGCTTCTCACTAGGTTTGACCTTATTTTCCTTGAAAATTCAGCATTGGAACTGGCTAGGTGTAAATCGGGATGCCCTTTGGACCCCTGCCCACCTGCTATTCTAAATCTGGCCACTGATGTGGTTAAACCCATCCTCAACAAGTTGATGAATAATTCTCTTGAAGTTGGAAACATGTGCCACTGCTCCGCCTGATAAAAAATACATCGGGCAATCCAAAAGTCTTCAGCAACTTTAGACCTATTTCTCTTCTCCCCAGAGTTGCAAAACTTTTGGAGAAAAGGGTCAACAAGCAGTTGTCACACTTCCTAGAGTCCAACCTCTTCCTGCACGACTCCCAATAAGGATTTCGTGTGGGTTACAATACTGGGTCTGCCCTACTGGAAGTATCAGAATTCATTAAGGAAAAGCTCGATCAAAGCTCTCCAGTGATGGTCATGCTCTTGGATCTGTCCTCGGCTTTCGAAACAGTTTCCCATGCCATCCTACTAATAGAATCAAGAGAATCGGGATCAGAGACCAGGCCCTGCTTTGGCTTAAGTCTATCTTGACTGATCGCTCTCAAGCAGTCTTCCTTTAGACCTCTTCATATAAACCATTGGATTGCGGCATGCCCCAGGGTTCGATGCTCAGCCCTACCCTTTTTTAATATCTAGCTTGAGTTACTGGTGAAACTTGTGGTGACCTGGGAGGGTGCAGGTGGTCTCCTATGTGGACAACAGCCAGCTCCTCTTGGTCTTCCATGAAAACTCACCGCAACCCGGAGTTCCTTCAAGCTCTGCTTGAAGGCAGTGGTGGAATGGATGGAGGGAAGCTGCCTCAAACAGAACTCAGAAAAAACTGAGGTCCTCTTCTTTGGCACCAAGTCCTTCCCAGAGGCTAGTTTATGGTGGCCACCTGAACTGGGTGCTGCTCCCCCCAATACGGATGCCTAGGAACCTTGGGGAAAAATGTGATTCTAATCTCACTTTTGAGCCCCAATTCAAGTCCTTCCTTATCGCTACTTTCTTTGCTACCCTTAGAACTCTCAGAAGGATGCTCCACCTTATTCCTGAGGACTCTCGGAAAACGATTGTTCATGTCCTGTTTACTGCTAAACTGAATTACGCCAACAGTTTATTTTTGGGTCTGCCAGATTTCCTAACTCAACGGCTCTGAATAATCCAGAGCTCCACTGCACAACTTACCTTGAAGATTCCCCCCACGCTCAACAGTGTCTCATCACCTTCGGCATCTTACACTGGCTCGCTGTCATCAAGACGATCCAATTAAAGGCCCTCACCTTTTCCTTCTGGGCTTTAACTCATAAAGGTCCTCTTTACATGAGGAGAAGATTCAAGCCCTACTTTCAGTCCATAGCTTTGAGATATAACAATCTCAAACTGCTCCAAGCTCACCTCATACACAAAGTCAGAAGAGGCGGGTGGCATCCAAATTGTGGAATGCACTGTCACTCAGCTTGTGTTGCAGCCCCTCGGAGTCGATTTTCAGACATATTCTCAAAACCCTACTTTGTGACACCTGTCTTATGGGTGCGTAGACCAGCAATTTCTCTTCTTCATTTATGAGCTCTCCGCTAGTGCCAGGACACCTCTTTGGAGGCAGTTGTGCTCTATAAGTGGCATGAATTGAATTAAATTGAATGCACAATCTCTCACTTACTATGTTTCTTTCTAATCTGACCTCAAATAAGCCATCTCATTCTCTCCACAACTTAGAGTGGCTCATTTCACCTCATCTATCATTCACCTGGCTTTAACATGAACTAACTAAACAACTTCAATGAGTACAAATCCCTATTTGTACCAATATACACAAAGGCAACATTAAATTTACTACAACTTACATCAGTGGAGCCATAAGAAACTCCCTGTTGAACCGTGTACATTTACTCTACTAAATCTATGACATCATCTCACCCACCCACATTCTTGGTCACAATTATTGCCTAATCCTTAAATGTTTCTTCATTTTAACTTTCCATATTTGGCTTCATCAAGTCCTAGACTCCATTTCTCCTATACATTAAATTATTAAAAATATGACTATAAGAATCTTGATAGTGACTTACCATAACTAAAACTAAAATGGAAACAAAGAGAACAAATGTGGCAGAAGTCATATCTTTCCATGGAAAGAAATATCAAAATGTCTGCCACAATTGCAAAAAAGCAATTGCCAAAATGCGTGCCTCTTATATTTCCTTTCAAATCTTGACTACATCTAGCTCATTAAAATAGGCTTTTATAATATTATGAAGTAAATCAAATCCTAAATGCAGCAACTTGACTATTCCTGTTTCTCCTAAAAACTCTAAGGAGCTTTCAGAATATTTTCAATAAGAAATTGAGCTGATTTGATATTCATTTCATTGATCACTTATCTGAACTAATCCAATTAGGCTTTGCAAAACTTCTGAAAATCCAACATTTAGTTCTGTTTCTAAGTTTAATAAAGACTTTGCCTGCTGTAAACTGGATTCTTCCTCTTCTCATTCTCTTTGGTACACCTGCCCTCCCAAGATTCTTAAATTTACCTAAGATTTCATGGTGGAGCTAGTCACTCTTCTTTCAATTAACATAGCCCTGATTCCATCATCCTAGAAACAGTATACAGTCACCATTCCATTGAAAATGTAAAGTGCAGACTCTTATACAATCAAGCTGCTACTTAATCTCCTTGCTGGAACTGTTTCCCAAAATTACAGAAGTGGTAGAGAACCACAATAAAGTTTTTACTTTCTGACACAGCATCTGAAAATTAAATCAAAATCCTCCAGTGGGGCAAGGTCCAAGACTGTGGCCAGTGACAGTCCATTCCAGTCAGTGTTGTACATGGCGAAGGCACTTCTCTTTGCTATGTGTTACTCCAGTGCCTTTAAATTACAGCCCTGACAAAGACCATTGAAGCCCCTGGCAGCCATAGATTTTTGCCATATATCAGGATGTAGTAAACACACACACTACAGCCTATATGTACCTTTTAATTCCCATGGAATGTTTTTTTTACACCATCTACTAAGGCCTTACTGAAAGTTAAATCGACTAACTAGCTGAAATTATTTTTCACAAACCCACGTTAGGGCCAGAGCACACATAGTATGGCAACAAACAGACATAATATCAGCTAAAAATTGGATGCAGAAATCTTTGAGAAATTTGGGGTGACCATGCCAAAAAAGTGAATTTGCTCAAATAAATTTAATTCTGTCACAGCTGAATTTATCTTCTTTACTAACAACCACTTTAAATGAAATTGTGGAAAAGCTGAATATATCTTGTTTGGAGGTTCTTGTTCATTGTGGTTTGATTCTATGTTGGCTTCCCCCATGGGCCCTGCTCCTACTTCAATTACTCAAACCAGTAATTCAATAATTTGCAACACATTCTTCTCTTCCTTGATGTAGGAAGCTGGCTCTCTCTATAGTGTGATAAAATGAAGTACACTGTTCAGAGATTCCAGTGGATCCTTTATTGGTACACAGAGGGATAAGTAGATAATACTAATGCTCTATTTGTGGTAATGTTGGCGAGCAGTTAGGCTTATCAGAGGGTAGTGCTAAGCCTTTGTTGTACTCACAGAGGCAATAAATGAGACACCCACTCAAGAATATTTCTGAGACCAATTTGTAAAATTAACATACATTTTTATATAATATTTCAGACCAAGATCTTCATTCTAACGTAAATACTTTTTAAGTTATGAATTTTTAAAGTTCACAAAAAAAATCACTGTTGTGTGCAAATGCGCACAATAGAAGTCAATGGGAGAAAATAGGAAAACGCATAGGAAATCACACACTGGGCTCTCGAGCAAGTAGCAAGGCCAGGTCCAATGTTCCAGCGGCAGATGTTCAGGAGCGTCCCGGATTCGGCCGGGAGCAGGGTGCTGAGGTCATTGGTAGCAGGCATGCTATGAAGAAGGGGGCCACCTGAAAACACACTGCACAGCTGGACTTAAAGGTAAATCCAGGGGGTCCCACTCGAGGGAGTAGGTCGCAAGTGCCTCAGGACCATGTGAGCACAGCTGGTTTGTCGTTACCCAGGTCGGGCGGGCTAGGTGCAGAGCAGATAGGGAAGCCAAGCATTGTGCATCGAGATGGTCCTCACGGTCAGGGTCAGGCAGGAGGCAGAGGTGATTCTGGGACAGCTAGGACACTCACAGAGTGGATCTCAGGGGTCTCAAATTCCCTCAAGGTGTGTCAGCGCCCTGTGTTGTTGAAGTCCGGATTGGATTCTTTCTTCTTGGTCTTCAGTGCAGGGGGTCCAGTACCCCTGGTATTGGCACAACCCGGCTCTGGTAGGTCCTGGTGTCCTCTCACTTGCTAGGGGGACAGACCTGACTCATCGGATCTCATGTACCTCTTCTTGCTTGGTTGCTGCGTCAGAGTCAAAGGCTGCAGGAGTGTACCTCCTCTACTCCAAGGGAGATTCTAAGCAATTTGTCAAAGGCTGGAGTGTTCCTGGGTTTTTGGAGTCCTCACAGTTTACAGGACTAAACAGCAGGCCACAATGGATGAGCCCTAGAAGCAACCAGCAGGGTTTGGACCAATTTTCTGCAGTAGGTTGTCCGTTCTCGGGTCAGCAGCTCTTTGTCCTTATCTTCTTTGTGCCCATCAAATCTAAGTTGCAAGGTCCAGGAATGCCACCTAAATACTAAATTCAGGGACGTTAAAGGGGGAGACAGGTAGTAGCCAATGGGCTACTTACCTTTACTGGGCCACATGTAGTGAGAGGATTTGTTAAATACAGAGTGTGTGTGTTACATGCATTAATGATTACACTGATGCAGATGTAGAAACCTACATAAAATAAGACACAGACTCCATCAGAGCTTACATGTAAAGAAAATGTACTATTCATGTACAAGAGGAGAGCATGCTTGGAAACATAGGGGCCGATTCCGATCTGGGTCGGAAAACTCTCCGACCGAGCCGGATCCGGAGAGATTTCTGACCGAGCCGGACTCCTGCAGTCCGACCGAGCGAGTACGATGCGGCCGCATGCTGCCGGACTCGATTCGGTCGGACTCCCATTGAAGTCATTGGGAGCCAGTCGTACGACGCGTACATGGGCTCCCAGTGACTCAATGGGTACGTCGCAAACAAGTGCACCCCCTACAGTGTGTACGCGTCAGTGCAACTCGCACAGTACATGCATGTTTAGGGGTGACCCTTGGGTCCCCCCTGTGTTCGACTTGTACGGCTACGGCACGGACCCCCCAAGTCTGGCTCCGGGAGCTCTTTCAAGCCGGACGCTCCGACTCGATACGGCTGTCCGACGCGTCCGTCGTACTGGCTCGGTCGTAAAATGTCTCCATTGCACGCCACGAATCGAGTGCGAACGAGTCGGATGGAGCGGGTCGAACACGGAAACGAGTCGGTCGGCGATTTCGCGTTCACTCGCATCGTACTTGCTTGCTCGGACGACAGTACGAATCGGTCGGAAACAAAGCCTCCGACTCGGATCCGGTAAAGCCGAATCCGATTCGGAGCCCTACCGACCGAGATCGGAATCGACCCCATAGTGTCCAAAATGCAGAAATTCAGCCCGGCCTTTTATTTCTGTAAACCACAAAAAGGTATTTCGGTACATGTCAAGCAAAACCATAAGTTCAATGGAATTTCTTTGTAATTATGAACCGATAAACCAAATGTTTTTCACCTGGCAGTACAGATTACACACTTTTTGGATACAGAAACAATCAGAAGAAGTACTTAGTGCATGCCATCTGCATGGTACAGGATAGTGATGCTCATCATCCTTACGTGTCCAGTGATTGGGACAGTGGGGTTTTTCAAAGTGTTAGACATGGGGGTCTCTAGTTGGCAGAGGTAGGTAACTTTGTCCAAATAGGGACCCTTGCTTCTAGTCAGGGTAAGGGAGATAAACACTTTAGATAACCCCTGCTCACCCCCTTGGTAGCTTGGCAGGAGCAGACAAGCTTATCCCAAAGGCAATGTGTAAAGTATTTGTACCAACACTCACAGTAACACAGTGAAAACACCACAAATGGACACCACACCAGTTTAGAAAAATAAAATTTCTTTATCTAAACTAAACAAGACCAAAACGACAAAAATCCAACATAAACAGGTAAAAATATGACTTTAAAAAGGTTTCTAAGAACTGGTACCATAGAAAACTATGGATGCGTGACTTTTCACCAAAGTACCTGTAGTTGTGTCAAAGTTCTCAAGCCAAACAGCCGCAGCGTCGAAAAACAAAGAGATGCGACACTCCTGAGACCTTGGGGAGGCGATGCAACAGTCCCGCTGTAGGCAGAGGAAGGATTGCATCGAATCCTGTCTGTACGGGGAGTGATGCTTCGATTCTTTGTGATGGTTCCGGTCCGCGGTTGATTCGTCGGAAGAACTTGCCACACAGGTACGATGCGTGGAAATCCAGGTTGCGCCGGCGATCGATGCGGCGGCGTCGAGCGGCGCTGCGTTGGTAATCTTCAGCCGCAATCCCTCGATGCGTCAATTCTTGCAGCAGCGATAGGTGCTGCAGCGGTTTCCGCAGCGGCGTGGAGATGCGTGGAAATTCTTCTCCCGCCGTGCCCCAAAATGTCTTTGTTCTCTTTGTGCAAGGGGCTCTGAGCCCAGTTCAAACCAGTCCTGGGGGGCCCTCTGCAAGTGCACAACGACATCCATTGTCAGTGTGAGCCTTGGCTCCAGACACACCACTGGGGGGCGGAGCCAGCATTGTGGAAGGCAGGCACAGCCCTATTCAGGTACAGGTGCTACTCCTCCCACCACTCCAAATGCAGATCAGGCCTATTCAGCCTAGTGCTGACTCATCCAGACTCCTGGAGCCACTGCACCTCCTCAGCCCCTGTCACTCCAAAGCCAGACAGTCAATCCACAAACAGGCAGAGGCGCACAGGATGGTTGAACATGAAAATAGCCACTTTCTAAAAGTGGTATTTTCAAACACACAATTTAAAAACCATCTTTACTAAAAGATGTGTTATCAAATTCTGAGTTCAGGGATACCAAACTCCAATTTTCCATCTTATCCCTATGGGAAGATATGCTTGTAAAATGTTACAACGCATTCCCCATTCTGTCCTATGGGGCAAGATAGCCTTTCAATAGTGAAAAACGAAATTGGCAGTATTTCACTATCAGGACATGTTACACACACCAGTGCATGTTCTACCTTTCACATACACTGCACCCTGCCCAGAGGGTACCTTGTGCCTACCAAAGGGGTGCCCTATATGTAAGAAAAGGGAAGATTAGGGCCTGGCAAGTGGGTGCACTTGCCAAGTCGACATGGCAGTTAACAAACTGCATGCAGGCACCGCGGTGGCAGGCCTGAGACATCTTTCCCGGGCTACTCATGTGGGTGGCACAAACAGTGCTGCAAGCCCATTAGTAGCATTTAATTTACCAGCCCTGGCACACTCAGTGCACTTTACTAGGGACCTACTAGTAAATCAAATATGGCAATCATGGATAACCAATCACAATAACAATTTACACAGAGTGCATATGCACTTTAGCACTGATCAGCAGTGGTAAAGTGCCCAGAGTCCTATAGCCAACAAACACAGGTCAGCAAAAAATAGGAGGAAGAAGCAAAAAGTTTGGGGATAACCCTGCAAAAAGGGCCATTTCCAACACCAAGCATAATAAATGCCGTAACCAATCAGAAGTAGACACTTCGCCTCATCTATATTTGGTATGGTAACAGTGTCTGATGCTGGGTTAGTGAGCTAATGCATGTTGCAAGTAGTGTCCTTGAGCAAGCCTTGCATTACAAGCTTTCTAGGTTAGCAGTGTAGATTAGTTATGCGAGATCTTTCAGGCCTTGTCATCATTGAATATCATGAAACGTGACAAGACAAGATTGATTCAACATAAAATAAAACATGCGTCCACAACTTGGTAGGGGACAGATCTGACCCTTCGGAGATGATGTACCTCTTCTTGCTTGGGTGCAGCATCAGAGTCAACGAGGAGCACGTGATCGGTAAACCGGACTTCACGGTACAGGCTGCAGGGGAGTAGCTCCTCTACTCCAAGGGAGGTTCTTGGCAATTTGTCGAAGGCTGAAGGTGCTCCAGCTTCTTGGAGGCCTCACATTTGCAGGATGAGACAGCAGGCCATGATGGCTGAGGCCTAGAAGCAGCCGGCAGGGTTTGGCACCAATTGCAGCAGGACGTCGGTTCTCAAGTCAGCAGCTCTTCTTTGTCCTTATCTTCTTTGTGTCTGTCAGATCTAAGTTTCAAGGTCCAGAAATGCCACATAAATACTGAATTTAGGGGTGTTAAAGGGGAAGAAAGGTAGTAGCCAATGGGCTACCTACCTTTAGGGTGTCCCCACCCTCTAAGTGACCACTTCCTGTGGAAAGCGCCACTCCCCTAGCACTGATAGATGGAGAAATTGGAAAAGTTGTGTCCAAATCACCTGCCCCACCTTAGAAGTGGTCCTGGCTGAATATGGGCACACCTCCTAATTTAACTACATTTCCTGCCTGTGCTCCCATCAAATGGGGAGCAGGAAAGGGTGGTTGGCATCCTCCACTATCTGTAGATGCCTGGGCTGCATTTTAAAGGTGGCATTGCCTTTGAAGCTTACAGCTCTGGAAGGCTATACCGGCCTGGAGGAGGTGTGAAACACAGTAGCGGCCCGTGGTGGGAGTGCTGCCGGGCGCTGACGTGGGGCGGGGGAGGGGCAGGGTGGGGGGTAGTAAACTATGGCATACGGCCGAATAGAGGTAAGTAGACATATAAATAAATAAAACAAATTTCGTTGCGCGCGCTGCATCGCATTTGGCGATGCAACGCGCGCAACGAAATTCGTTTTTTAAATTTATATGTCTACTTACCTCTATTCGGCCGTATTCCGTAGTTTACTACCCCACACCCTGCCCCTCCCCCGCCCCACATCAGTACCCGGCAGCACTCCCACGACGGGCCGCTACTGGTGAAACACCTCCGCCAAGAGCAGGCTTTGTTCCTGGCCTCTGAGAGCGCTGGCTCTCACCCCATGAGATCAGAATCATATCTGGTGGTGGTAGGCTGGCTAAGACTAGTCAGAGACCACACCAGTGCTCGGTAGGTTTTAGGGGGACCCTCTAAAAGAGTTTTTTGTGTGTATTTATTAATAAATCCATCACTGGCTTTAGTAAGGATGTATTAAGATGAGATGTTTGGTACCAAACATCTTAGGGTGCCATGAAGCCATCATGTAGCTAGGAAACTTATAATGACAAGTATTCAGCCCATGAACTCTCTTTCGCTCCCTGTCAAAATTGCCTCAGGGTGTTTGTAGAGGGTTTCTTAGTAGCTACAGAAGGTTGCGTTAATGGCCCCGGGCAAGTAAAGTAATATCCTTTCATCAGATAATATCTACGTTAATGGCATTCCTCTATACTCTGGGCACACCAACCATGCCAAGAGCCTGCCCGATCTCCACCCCGTCTCATGTACTCTTGTAAGGTTATCTCATACATCAAGGCATCGAAGACGTTCTAAGGCAGCATTATATCAACACTTCATTTCTGTGAATTGTGTTTGAGTGGTGTTCTCTGAACCCAACCTATTACCCAGATCATGCAAGCTGTGTTCTAGAGTAGAAAGTTCTCTATTGAGTTCTTGTTTAACCACAAAGGTTTGTCCCATGCAATGGCCCCTCATCGCCATTTTAAAAGTGTCCCATTCAACAAATGGATCAGTAGCTGTGCCCTGATTAAAATGAAAATATTCAGAGATGGCCACCTTTAGGGAATCCCTAAAGCAAGCATCTTCAAGGAAAGATGGATTAAGGCACCATGTGGGAATCACTGTGGGTTTGGCAATGGGGCGAAATGTCAACAGCAATGGTCTATGATCCGATACCATGCTCTCTAGATACTCAGTATGATTCGCACTTGGGTTAAGACAGGTCGAGCAAATAAACATATCTAGGCATGTGTGCAGTCTATAAAATTGTGAATAATTAGAATAATTTCACATGTGCTTGTGTTGCACCCTCCTAATATCTGTGAGGTCCCAATGTCCCATCTAGTCTCGGAAACCCTTTGAAGTTTTGGATGTTAGCGCCCCATGCAGAGGAGATGTGGACCTGTCTAATTGAACATCAGCAACACAGTCAAAATTGCCCCCTAAAAGGAGGTCCTCTGCTATGAAAGAGTACAAAGGTATGGATAGTGCCTGAAGGAAAGGGATCTGATCTAGGTTTGGGGTGTATACACTCCCCTGAGTAACTTCCCTTCCCAGCAGCCTGATCTTTACCAAAATATAGCGGCCCTCTGGGTCAATAATAGAGTGGGTTGCCTCAAAAGGGGTTCCTGCCCACATCCATGGCAATGCCTCCTGGGAATCAGCAAAATAAGAGGTTGGATAAAGTTGGCCACGCCACTTAGACCACAGACGGATGGCTTCCTCTAAAGTAAGATGAGATTCCTGTAACATCACGATTTGGGCTCCTCTGTGAAAAAAATATCAGTGAATACTATGTTGTTTGGAGGCAGACCCCATTCCTCTTACATTCCAGGACAATAATTTTATATTACTGTAAATGTCTCTCATGGTTGACATCAATACAAGAACTCTTGTCTTACCGCCTCCCAGCTTCCCTGTGCATCCCCCAGCAATATCAAAGCTATCTATGACCACTGGGACAAAATAAGACCTTCTCAACTACAAACTCCCACACCCAAGGGCAGTCCAGCAGTGGCTGGGTGTCCAAACCTGTGAAAAAACAACATTGCTGAGTGAATGCCACCTTCCGGTTCCTAGAAGGGACAATCTGAGTGAGGGCAGGCAAGGTAGCACAAGAGCCCAAGTACGTGTCGGCCCATCCTTGGTAGTAACACAGGAGAGATACCATCCGGAGGCCAGAGCCAACAAGCCAACCCCAGGGCACCTCTGCAGCACCCATCCCACACACCATCCACAGTCCAGACCCGACCAAATATGTATAAATCATGCAATGGCTCTATACTTTCATGTTCAGACTATTTCTCACAATCCCACACCATAGCCAATAATAACAAGTAGGAAAGGCATCAAATTATATCATCTACAGACTGTGGCGTTATAACTGGGAGCCCTCTGTCTCCAAGGGACTAGCTCCCTGAGTCAGAAGCTGCTGAGCAATGATCAGAGGCGATATCTCTGCCAGCCTCAGTCTTTTGTGAGGATACTATTTCTACTACAGCCAGCAGTGCCACTTTGCGCTCGTGTTACGTTTGTGAGGAGGAGGGCCTCCAAAGAGTGGACCCCTGGTGGGCCGCTTAGACTGTCTCCCGGTTCTCCACCTAGGGGTCCTGGATTTCCCCCTGGTACCCCCAAGAGGAGCATCTGCTTTGTATGATTCCAACCATGTCCACACCTCATCTGGAGTTTCACAAAAGTATGTATTGCCATCTAGTATAATATGGAGTTTGGCGCGGAACATCAACAAATATTGTATGCCCTCTTCAAGGAGAGCTTTTTTGGCCTCCACACAGGACATACACTGTAGCTGCACCTTGGCTGTAAAGTCTGGGAACACTTGCACCTTACTATTTTCAACTGTAAATGAAGCTTGGAAGAGGATGTAGCCTTACGGCTAGAGCGGTCGACCTCGAAGCTGGGGAACCGGGTTCGAGTCTCGGCAACAACGCTCAACATCCTGTGATTCTGGGCAAATCACTTAATCTCCCCGTGCCTAACAAAAATGAATTTGTCCATTTGTAACGAAACTAGTGCTCATGTAAAGCACTCTGGAGTAGGTGTGAAACTGATACCCGATGTCTCGGGTCTAGTTCGCGCTATATAAACAAAAAAAGCATTGGTGCGACCTCTCTGTAAAATAATGTCTTGATTCCTATAATGAAGTAATCTCGCTACCACCAGCCTAGGTGGGCTCCCTGGTGCTAGAGGGCGCGCTGGCACTTGGGCACTTGGGCCCTCTCCAGGGCAAAGAATTTCATGAGGTGATCAAGTGCTTCTGTTGTAATAAGCCAAATTTCTAGGAAAGAGACCATGTCTGTTCCTTCAACCCCCCCAGGGAGTTCAATTACTCGAACGTTGTTGCGGCAATTCCAGCCCTCTGTATCGTGACTACTCTGGTAGTGAGATCTTCTACTTTGCAGTCTGTTGATTGTTGCTTTGGGAGGAGTTCCTCCACGGACTGCTCAATAGTTTTGACTTGGTCAACTAATTTATGGTGTTCTGCCTGCAGTAGGCCCAGTCCTACAGAAACTGCACCAATGTCCTGTTGGATCCTGGCCTTAGTGTCTGCAATAGCAGCCAAGACCCTGTCCAGATGAGAGTGGATCGAGGCATCAGGTTATAATGTTCATTTTAGAGCATTGCATTGTGCTGGCCCCTTAGTGCTGATTTAATTAATATGGTTTTAGTAGAAAATCTGGCTTTTCTGTGTGGTCAACCCAGATTTTACACCTTTGTTTGGACCCAATTCCTGCTAGCATTGCAACTCTGTAAACGTTAAGCCTGCTAAACAGGAGTAAAGTGCTTGTGCCCCGATTTAAACATGGTTTAATAGGCTTATTTCCAATTGACACATTTAACTTGTCTGAAAGTACCTAGAATATGGTGTAGAAAGTGCACCCAGGGCTTGGAAGTTAAATTACATTTGTGGACTTCAGCATATTTGCGCCATGCACTACAGTGGCAGTGCAAACATGGCTGTAGGCCTACACTGTGTAGAGTGACTTCACAGTGCAACACCTGTAGTGTGACTTGTCAAAATAACACAGGTAGAGACCTCGGTTTCAATACTAATAAGTCACCCTTACGTAAGTGTTGCAGTCCATAAGACAGGGTAAATGGTTTGTAAAAATGAGACAGGTATAAAATTAATATTACCATGTCCCTACAGTGATCAGGCCCTAAAAACTATTTTCACTGTGGCAGGAGGTCTAAATGTCCTACCCAGAAAACCTGAGTACGGATTAAAATACTAATACTGTATCTTGAGAATGTAAAAAGCTACAAAACTACATAAATAATTTTTTTTAATGGCTATTAAAAATCCAATTCAATGGTGAAGTCCAATTTTTAATAAATATGTAAGAAAAGTATATAATAAACATTAACCTTTTCCCCGCCTGAGGTTCCTGGAGACTAATTTGAATTAACTTTCAGGCAACTCCCAGCCAGTACTTAGCCAGGAAGAGGTACGAAAGACATATGAAAATCTTCACAGGAGCACACAATAGCTGAACTGAATGGTCGGCGATAACTCTTCTGAGCTCAATAAAATATCCACAGTGGAGACTGTGGGCCTTCTGCTGACACCACAGTGTAAAACCCTTCCCAAAATATCTATTGAGACACATGTAATGCTTTAATGCACTTGAAAAGGAGAGAACAGGATGCCAGGACAATTTTTCAGTATCCCCTGACTGACTGCTAAATAACCCTGCTTTTATCCTATCAGACTTCTGCTTCTAGGTTTTTTGTTGGTGCAGTGCCTGCTTCAAACTGAATTTTAGTGTTGGATGTGGGAGGACACAAATAATTACCATAGTGCACTCCACTACACACCCATAATCTCCAGAGCACAGATTTAGTGTGACCGAAGACTTCACCATCTTGAAAAAGCCGTGACACATGGCATTTTGGGCCTGTTTCCTGTAAGACGAACAGCAACTACTCAAAAGGTGGGTAGAGTTACCCCTGGAGGCTTTTACCCCTTTCGTTAAGTAGTTCCCATGAGTCTCCCACCCACCAGCTGGTGCCAAGCATAAATGTGGCACCAAAGCACCCATACAAAACATTTTCTCAACCTGCAGAAGAAAAGAAGAGGACTGGCCCTGCTGTCTGTGAGGACCTCTGAACGACTGACCCTGCTCCCATTTGTACCCAGGACAAAGACGTGGACTCCATGGGTCAGTTGGCTGACCTCCTTTGTGGCTACAAGTACACAAACAGCTGCAAGAGACTATTTCACTACAATTCCCAGCTTACCAGCAGCAAGTGTAACTTGGACTGGACTTTGCTGGTGGCTACTGGCTGGTACCCTGAGAATCTCTCGGAGCCCTCCTGAGATCCTTGGGAGATTAGAATTATACTTCTGTGGCTGCTTGGGCACCATGAAAAATGTTTGAAAACTTTTGCTCCCGAGCTGTAAAGAGAGGGGATTTACCACTAAAAGTATCTGACCCTCGTGGAGACCTCCTCACCAGCGAAAAAAACCAAGGTCCCTTCCTGTGTTGAGACTTTTAAAAAATTCAAACAAAAATGTAATATTCCAGAGGGTTAGTGGGAACAATACCTGTTCCACACGGTTACAGTTTCAGCTTTGACCAGCATGGAGAGGATTTTCAACTTACGAAATGTGGAAACGTTCCTTTTTGAATTAGGACAGATTTTTTTTAGAACTTGGAATTCCATAATATTAAGAGGGACAAATCTACCTGTTGTATCAGAACTGGGCTCTATCACGGTCAACCTTACATCATGCCTAGGTCCCAGTCTACTGCGATCATTAACACCATTAGCTCTTTTCAATCTTGGGCAATATTTGTACTTCCCTTATATGATTTTTTGTCATTTTGGTGTAATTTTGTTCAGTAAATATTTATCTATTCCTCTAATTCAGTGTGGGATTTGTATTGTTTGGGGTTTTTACTTTATTACAGTTTTGTTACTGCATGAATAGTTTACCAATAAGCCTTTCTGTTCTGTGTCATAGCTACCAGGGAGTTGATTTCAGGTAAATTTCATGACTTTGAGAGTTCACCTTGACAAGAGTTGTGATTATTCCTTGAGATGGGCAGTCACCCATCCTAAAGAATCCAATTTCTTACAAGATTGGTAATGCTGCTACCAAAGCATGGGATAAATTACTTTGGTATTAAACTGTTAAATTACAGACCAATATCCATGTGGAATCCTGATCTGAACATTTTTGCAAAAATGTTATTAGGCTTGAACAAATTATTCACATCCTGATTATCTTTCCCAAAAAGGATTTATAAAGGAAATGTTTGGCCTTTCCAATGTAAGAATAAGGTTAGATCATATGGATTTTAAAGGGTCAGATGAGAGCCCCCACAAGTCGTCTACATACATGGAGAAAATTATTTTGACAGATGCTGAAAATATTTGGTTTCCTATCTAATTACTAGTATGCAAAGCATTCGTAGTGCCCTGGATATATACCTGGTAACTTGGCCATTGGATTTATTGATAAAGGGGTACTGGTAACCCCAGAGGTGCACTATTGGTGGGGATTACAGGTGGGATCCTGAGAAACAGAAATTAATGTGACATTCAGGAATACTGAGCTCGATTCTGCTGGAAAGTTCTCATTCTCCCCTGGAGTTTCACTCAGACATTTTGACTGCATCAACAGCTGAAGACTTCAATTGAAATTTGGAAACTCATAATTGTAATGTGTAGGAGAGTAGGATCTGCTTCTTATAGTTACCCCCACTTTTTGCTGATGTTTCACGTTTCGACTTAGTCTGACTGGGATCCTGCTATTCAGGACCCCAGTCTATCTGCTTTCTCCTCTAAATTGATTGCATGTACTTTAGGTACACTCCAGATTGGATTCTGGGGTACCCTTATAAGTCCCTAGTATATGGTATACTATGTACCCAGGGCATAGGTACCCCAGAGGCCTCCCAGGGGCTGCAGCATGTATTATGCCACCCCTGAGAGACCATTTAAAATGACACCACAGGTCTGCTACTGCAGCCTGTGTAAGGTGGTGCATGCACCCCTTACTTAGATATAGGTTCACTATATCTATCCTAATCACTTTAGATATTACCTGGACTAAACTCTGCTACAGAAACCAAGTATCCTTTGACGATCTACGCTTTGCTGGACAACTGAAGAATCTCCCTTGGAGTAAAGGAGTTACTCCCCTGCTGAGCAGGCACCTAAACGCATCTGGCCGGTTTGCATCTACGAAGCTCCTGAAGGACTCCGAAGATTTCTGCAACACAGGAGGTGGGTTCCCGAGGTCTCCGAGGTTGATCTGCGCTCTCAGCAATTCTGAGTCCCGTATCCCCCCTGGGCACCGTGTACATTTGCAGCAGCATATGCTTTTCGGCGATCCCTGAAGCTGTGCTTTGGGCTACTTGTAGTCCTGACCCCGAGCAGTAATTCCACTGAAGATTTCCGGCATACACTCCACAAGTGTTCCGTGGGCTGGTATTTAGTGATTCAGCTCAAGGTCCCTTCGCGATCCCTGGTCCGTTGGCCTGTGGGTCCCTGAGAAGGCAACTTTAACTGTCAGTGGGCTTCCCTGGTTGCTCCAGACGTTCCCTGACTCTCCATCGCTTGAGGAGTCCCCAGGACCTTGCTGGTCCTCACAGAAGCATCTTTCCTCTGACCGCGTGGGTTGCAGTTGCCAAGGCTTGTTGGTGTTCAATCCGGACACTGACCCCCCAGCACTCGACATCCTTTGTGGGACAGCTCGGATCCGGACTGTGGTCATCGTCGACGTCTCCTGGTCCCCGTGGCTGCAGAGTCAAGCTTCACCTCTACACACCTGAAGCACCCGACATCGGTGGGCATTCGATTGCTCCGCTCCTGGTCATGTGAAGTGACCCAGACTTTGTCCCCTCTGCTTTCAGGTTCTTCTCATCTCCAATCCAGGCTTGGATCACACCGGACACTTTTCTTCTCCACAGCAGCAGTACTTTCTCGCATCACGCCATTGAAAACGACGAGGGTTTCCAACACCACTCGACCCCTATGCACCCGGCTCCTCTGGGATAGGTAACACAGGTACCTCAGTACTCTCAAGGGTGCTGGCCTTAGAACCTTCTATGTTTAGCTGGGTTTGCTTGAAGTCCTCGCCTAAGTGTCCTTAATTTTTAAAATTCCAACCGCGACTTTCCCATAGAGTTGTACGGAGCTCGCGTCTGTGTTCCCACACTGCACTCGCTCCTCCGTGGGTCCCCTGTGTCACTACCTTGGGTGGTTCCTTGGGGTCCCAGCGATTCTACGTGCTCTAGGCACTGTGTCTAGTCAAGTCGTGGTTCTTGTACCACTTTTAGTATATGGTTCGGTCTCCCCCTGGAGCCCGCTGTGTATTGTGCTATTTACTGTCGTTCTAGTGATTTAATATTGTGTGTCTTGTTCTCTAATCTCATAAAGAGGTTAGTAGAGAGTGTTTAGTAATAAATACATATATTTTATATACACCTGGTGTGGTTCTCCTTTCATTTGGTCATTCAGGAGGTTATATACTGGTAAAACAAGCTGCTTTACATTACTTCAAGACTTAGCCTGAAGGCTGCTCTCCACAGCTGCCACTAGGATAGCTTTCTATAAAGGTTGTCTTTAACCTAATCATCAATAAGGGTCGTTTGGACTGGTGCAAGGTGCCCACTTTAATTAGTGGACAGCATATACCAGGCCAACTTCTCACATAATGGGGCTGAGAACACCTAGTTTACCTAAATAAATTAAGTAATATTTGGTCTAAATATTCAAGATCATCTTTGATAGATTCTAATAGATTATTAATTATTAGTGGAAAATTATCCAACAAAAGTTGATCTTCTCTACAAACGTTGATCTTCCAAATATGTCTTTACAGTACCTATACACAAATTGGGTCTCATAGAGAGGGATTCTTTTTGAGAGTGTAAAAGGGATTCATGATGTGTTTGATGTATGTCATTTTTTACCAGGTTTTTTCCTTCTGGAAGCAGGCCTATGCACGTATGAACCATATTCTTTATACATAAATTAATTATAGTCTTTCATTAGCTTTGTTACACTAGGGGGTTTATTTTGGGCTCTTATGCACACTCTACTAACAAAGAAGCAAGGGTATGTCTTTGGTAGGCCAGGCGTAGCCAAAAGTAGAAATTATTTATGGATTACACACTTTTAAAAGCAAAGTTCACATCAAAAAGCACAAAGATAATCAGATATCACATTATACAAGCTTGCATATCAGTAAAAGAAACTTGCACATCCACCCAAATTGAGATTGCCATGAATTATTAGTCACTTCAGTTGTAATAATCTATGCTTGTTCACTACAAACACAACACCAAGATAAAATGATACAATGCACTAACTGTAACTGAATGGAGAATATTGATGTGATCTGGTACCCATTGAACAGAAGTATGTTAGACAAACCCCCCTAAAGACAATAAGACATCGCAAAAGCTTTAGCAAATGCCACACAGACAACACCCCTTTGGCCCAACACTACATAGACCTCAAATCTACTCCTGAGAAAATGTTTTGGGAAGTTATTCAATAGATATGCTTCCCCCTTCGGAGACACAATGTAGTGACACTCATTAAGCATGAGAATACAGGTGGATTGTAAAACGTTGTGCAGTAACAAATGGCCTTAATGAAAATGAAGTGTGGACTTCAGTCTAACTGTTATCTCTACCCTTGATTCCAATGGCACTTGGTTTGGTTCTGTCACCACTAACATCTCAGGAACATCTTGTAGGATGATTCTGAAATATAGTCTACTTTGGCATATTTTGCTGAGCATATCAAGTTTACCATTTGTAGCCATCATGGTTGACAGAGGAATTTATTGCATATTGTATTTGAACATTAATTTCTGTCCTTTTTTAAAATCATTTGAAGGGATATTGTAATACCAGAGTGTGCTTTTAAAGATAAATGAATAGTTTGAACTAGGTTCTTCCAGAGAAAAATTGGCAGGTTGTACTCTTTTGTTCCTGATTTGACAAAATCTTATCATGGCTAGTTGTGATCAAAGAAAGCATGTCACGCAATCATAGTAGTATTTTTATATGACTATGACTGCTTCCTTACAGCCACCCTATTTGACAAACCAGGACTTGCTACCCTCAATTGTTTCATGTGGCAATGTGCTTACCTTGCATAGGGAATTGCATTAATCTCCATCAGTCCCACAGGGAAAAGGACAGCTGTACTGTAAATCATTTTTACTAAGTGCCTTATGATTGAGCCTGATTCCTACCTATATGATGTTTCCACCTTTGTATGCATTGATACTGGTATAAACTGTGAAAGGACCTTTCTGGACCAAAGTTCCCTTTCATTATTTTCCATACAGATTGAGTGAGGTTGGGACTTAAGCCCTGATTACAGCTGAACACTACTGAGGTAGCAATAAATTTGCACGCAAATGTACAGTTATCATGCTTTAAATCAGCCCCAGTACAGTTCAATTATGACTTAGACCCTGTCAATGGGAAATTACTGTGTGGGACCAATTTTTCTAGTCATAAAACTGCACGAATCGCCAAGTCCATTAGGTTTAATGTATACATTTATCACCTGCACTGAGCAGGTGGTAAACATATATGTGGACCTCGGGTGGGGTGCGGGGGTGAGGAATGGGGAGGAGGATGGTAATTTCCCTGCCTACAAAAGGGGGAATGAGGTGTGAGCGCTGCTGTAACCAAAGTCTAATGTGATTCTTCTGGCTGGATTTGCCAGCTGGAAAAATTGGGTATGGTTATCTCACACCCAGTAAGAGTAGTTGGAAATAACAACCAACTTATAATCTAGCAGATCGAAAATGCATGCCTTATCAGTTTGGTGCACAAGTAATCAGGGCCTTTGTCTGTGCATTCAGTGAAAGATTTATGTTTCCCCTGAATGTATTCAGACTCTCCTACTTGACAGAGGTAAGAATTTCTGTCGAATTTCTTTACGTTTACAACATAGCATTATCGGTGCTTCTTTTCACATCCAGCAGCCTGTAGTCCTAGAAGGGGCATTCTAGTTTTATGTGCTTTTCGCTTCGACACCATTTATAAATGAGCCTTTTAGATTTTAGAGCTCCTTAACCTGGTCCATATCTTTTATATTTCTTGACCACAGCACAGAACAGCTTTCCCATTTTAGGTGAGCCTTGCAACGCTCGCTTGTGAACTGACAGGACTTGACAACCATTCTATAGGAACGACTTTCCATCTATATGGGGTACAATAGGTGCCTCCTGGCATTTTGTGTCTTGATAAAGTCCCTCAGTATTTGTTACTAACATGGATTAAAACATCAACACACAGATCTTGTCGTTCAGACTTTTAACTGGTCATATATTCATCACAATATTCTTCCATATATGTTAAATCTTGAGAAAGGTGTCTGCATTTTGAAAGAGAATACGTTTATGTATCGGCGTGGCTGGACACCAGTGGAATGAGATGCTCCTGGAATTAGCTCGGCCTGTACTGCCCTTTAAGTGGAAGTTTCCATGCTTTTGCCTGATAGACTCTTAAAGCAAGTTACCTTGAGGGCTGAGCTTGTCTGTCAGTGCTGGTGACTGCTATAGAGGCAGCAGACGGGTACTCTATGACTGATACGAGAGGAAGAGGTGCAGTTGAGTTGGGACAATCAAGATGGACACTACAATGACAGCTTGTATTTGAGAAAGGGAGGTGGGACTTTGCATCCACGAAGTGCTGTTCTGCAATGCGACAGGCTGTTTTCCTGGCCCAAGCACGTTCATCCAGTCGAGATGGCTCTCTGACAGGCATCCCTTCAGTTAAATGCATTAAAAGACTGGGACCCTGCATCTTGCCATGGTCCTGGGCCATGCTCTGATCATTGGACCCCTGGCTGCAGCACACACTCAGCGCGTCTCCTAGTGGAGCCAGGGACATGAGGTGATTTCAATCATGCAAATGTCTGGGAGCGTATGGGGACGGGAATTGATACCGCACCTTTCATGGCTAAGCATCGGTGGTGATATGAGAAAGTCTATACAGCTAGATTTAGCGGGAGAAACCTTTTCTCTTTCCCCCCTTATTGTGTGTGGGAGAGAGTGTATCACAATGTGTTATAGCAGACAAGGACTTGGTAATTTATTGCACACAAGATGGAACATAGCTCCCCGAGGGGGTCCCACAGACCATGCTTTAGCTGCGCCGCTGGTGGTCCCGTTTACTTTGATTGTGAGATCGAGTGTGCTTTGATGATTGATTGCTTTTGAGAAACAAATGTAAAAGCCAAAAAACAGGGCAACTGATTTTGCTGCTTGTGTAATAGGGAATGGAGCAAAACATTTTGCTCCAGACAATAGGATTGAATGAGGTTTGTAGTTGTGCAAAATAGAAGAAGTGAATTGTGGATCTTGTGCTAAACACATTTCTTGAAAGGATGAAGGCTAGAAGGGAGTTCCACTTGACTAAGGAGTTAATAATTGTTCCACTACACAACCAGCTAATCAATTAAAAGCTTATGGTACTGCCTGTCCCTTCACTTTCACCACTGCCACAATCACCTATCCTAACTCCCACAGTTAGTATGTTAGTGCAGGTGCAATTCCTAATTTTGTTACTTCTCTAATAAAAAGAAGCAATCTTACATAACATCACATATTGGGCTCAATGTACAAAACTGTTACGGGGTTGTAAAGGTTGGGAAACACGGGCTTTGGAAGTGTAAAACAGGAAGCTTTAATATTCAAAGAGTACTTTCTGAGTCAGAAAAGTCTTTTTGACTTGCACATTTCCTTTGTAACCCCTTGTGCGCATCAGTAGGTGAGGCAGACACCCATCTTCTAACAAATCGCAAATAAATGTGTTCTTTTTCTTTGCAACCACAATTGTGGTTGGAATCCTCCGCTTAGATACTGACTCCGAAAGGGGATGAAATCCATTTACAAAGTGAAACTCTCCCCATGGGGCAGCGTCATTATGTGCACGTTTGCGTGTAGCATCGGGGGAATCTACCCGGTGTCATTCACTGAATGACCGAAGTCATTCACTGAATGTCAACATTTTGTCGAAAGACTCCTCTGTTCCTTTAAAAAATGTTGGCATTCAGTGAATCAGAATGCAGCAATTGAGTTCTGCCATCGCTCACAGGTCTCTGTGTTTGCATTCAAACTGATTTGCATGGAGTCACTGAATGAAGTCACTGATTTGCATGGAGTCGCATTAGAATTTTTTGATTTTTTTATAGTATGTAAGAGTAAGCAATAAAAGTGTGCAATCACATTTCCTCCATGTTGACTACTGGGAGATAACTTCAATTTGGAGCAAATACCATGTGTTCCGTTCTATCTTACTCAATCTGCAAATATTGTACAAGTGAGCTGCGGTTTTCCGCACCTCTGTTTTCCAAAGTTTCAGTCACGTGGCTCATGGTGCCCTTCCTTAGCAGACCGAGCATCCCCCAAATTAAATATCATCTTTCACCGAGAGCCATTAGTAGCCCGGGCCTTTCATAACCTAATACAATCTATCAAAGAATGTGCAGTATAATTGTACCTCCAAAAATATGTACTTGAATTGCCTGAACGTGTTTTGAGAGCGTCAGCATTTCTCCGCATGGCTCATAATATACAAAGAAACCATCACTTTGGGCGAAGGTGGGACGGTGATGCTCCAGGGATGCTCCAGCTAAACCTGATTGATATCCTAAAGCAGCTGCTGAGACAGTGGTCAGGGTGTGGGTGTTGCAGATGCCATGTCAGTTGTCATGTGTTGTACTAAGTGCACCACTAGGGGATGTATTTCATTGTGAAGAATGTACTATTCAGACTCAGACTTGCAAAATCTAGCAGACAGCGGGATCAGATTCTAGGGAAAACACGTGTGGAACACAGTGAGAGTGTATGACGTTAACAGCATTAAGAATAAAACGTTCATCACAGTCAACGTGCTTCCCGTGGCCATGCGTTCACTGCACCCCTGGTGTAAATCAATTTTTAAAATATAATTTTTGAACATAGACATCGAGAAAATGAACTTGTAGATCAGATGCATTTGCGCGCATGCTCATTTATCACAAACAGTTGCAAGCACGACTTTCTCTCTTAATACTGGCCTTCTTCTCGACTTTATGGGCCATCGAGGTTTCAAGGTCCTTGTCTAGTTTCGAATCCTGGACCCTCCCCGATCTAATTCTGCAAACATCTTAACATTCCAAGCACGGAATCCTGTGTCAGCTGCAGCCATGCGCATGGGCTGATGAATACTTGCCGAATCAGTTGAGTTTCATGGAGGGATATTTGCTTTGGCATTTTAGACCCGTGACTAACCCTGGGCGTAGTTCGCGAAGTAGCGCTACGCGAAGCTACGCGAAGTGCACTTCGCACTACGCGAGCTACGCGTAGCACTACGCGAACTGCGTAGTGCGCTGTTCACGATTATTGCACAGTGCCGGATGCTTGTCCGCACTGTGCAATCATTGAAAACGGCATCTTGCACAGTGCGAGCTGTCTTTTACTGCTGCTCGAGTAGATTTTTACTCGAGCGGCAGCTTCTCAACGCGGACTGGTAGTTTCTCATCGCGAGCGGTCGCGAGCATACGCGACCGCTCGCAATGAGAAACCTGACCTCCCGCGTTGAGAATCTTGCCGGAGGTTTATTTTCCACGCCGCGATCTGCAACTTGATGTTGCTGATTGCGAACGAGGAAAAAGTCTCGCCTGGATAGTCATTTTGCTTGCTCGCGGTCGCCAACTTGACGTTGAGGACCGCGAGCAAGCAAAAAATGACCGCTGAACTACGCTACGCTACGCGTGTTTGCACTGTGCTACGTGCAATTCGCGTAGTGCAAAGTAGCGCAAACTTCGCAAACTACGCAAGCGTAGCATAGTGCTTTGCCCAGGGTTACCCGTGACCCCCTAGGCTCAGCACTAAAAAATCCGAACTACGGGCCAGTCATAGAAAGTCATTTTGAGCTTCTCAACCCTGCGATTTGTAAAATCATAAGGTTTGTGTCTGCACAGTGTTTTTTTTTATATGAATTAAACCAAGTTTGCAAGTCACAAAAACATTTATGACTTGCAGAAGGGATTTACCAACCCATACAAAATCACAATTTAGAAAGGGCGCGAAAGAGGCATTTCCTTCTAATTGAGATTTGGCATGATATGTATCGATTGTTTGTCGCAATTGAGTTATCACTTACCAAAACCACAAACAAGGTGTTAATTGATTCACTAATGTCAAGATGCCCATTTCGTTGTGAATCCTGTCATCACTCTCAGGAGGAGTTGACAGGGATCACTGCCTTCCTCTTGCCCCCCTCCCCCCAACCCCATGTTTTCTATTTTCCATAATGAGAAATGTTTTTTAAGCAGCACTGGTTCTTTTAAGGAACACAGTCGGTCTTCAAAAAGGTTTCTTGTTTGGAAATTGAAACCCAGGGATGTAGTCTGCTGTTCTTTGCAGCCAACCATCTATGTGTTAGTTACCAAATACAGGGGGTTGCAAATATCAACCTGCCTAATTATTGTTTTAAGCAAGTTGTTTTATCATCCCCTGAAACTGAAGATTTTGCGATAGACCTATTAGAACATAGCCACATCGGACAATGAAAGACTGGTTACAAAAATGTGGGGCACATTTTGCAACTACTTTGTGATCAGTCTTTAAATCTAGTCTAAAAGATCTTTTTCAGTGTAAAGCTGTAAAAGCAAAGTTGGGAGTGGAAATATGATATCTTAAAAAGAGGATTAGTTTAAATAGTGCTGTATATTTCTTACTCAACTCAAATTTTTCTGGTTCTTTCATTTCAGGGGAGGGGAATTCAGAACACGGTGTGCCATATTACAAAGAAACCACTGGTAACTCATTCTTTGGTACAACCTCCTTGTGTGCTATTAATAATACTATGGTCTTCAAATGAGGAGGGGCTCACACTAGCCCTGTGTGCTGTTTCCATCATATGTAGCACAAAGTGTGTCAGAGGAGAGACTATAGCCACTCCTCTCCCCTGGGAAACCTTCATGTCCTCTTGTAAAGACTGCGGCCTACGAGTTTATGAAGAGTAATGGTCTATGGCAAAGTACCACCAGATGCCTTCTTTGTATTGGAGCCGATTGACAGCCATTTGAACTGTTCTCAGGTATCAAGGTGCGGATAACGAATTAGAACCCCCCTTTGCCATAAAATTGCAATGCATGTGGAGGAGTGTGATTGTAGGAACATATTTTTAGGTCTGGGATTTGACAGCACAGCTGTCAAACAGACCTGTGATTACAATATATGTAGAATGGCCTATGAGATTGCCCCTTTCAACCTCTGTCTTTCTTCCACCAATCGCTTTCAGCCATTTGCTTGAGACTTTGTCTATCAAATTTTGGATCAGCTCAAGGGAGTATTCATCCCTCAACCTGTTTGAGTGGATCTTTTCACTTCAACTCTAGTGCTTGAATTGAACTGCATGAGGCACTACTTTACAAATAAAGCTCTCACTGTCCAATCTTCCTCGCTCAATACCATCACTCAGGTGTTTAATATGACAAACAGAAATGCCTTTTCCAATACGCGTGTCATTGTTGCTGGTAGGAAAGTATGCACCAGTCACAGAGCGACTAGAACCTGCCCTTTCAACAGTATGAGTGTATGAGGGGTAGCACTGCTACTTGGTGAGGACTTAGAGGGGTTGCACAAGGGTGGATGAAGTCCCAATCATTAGGCGCCTTGGTGCGGACCCTGGAGCTCTCCACGAGGGCCATGGTCAGACTCCGCATGGTTTAGAAAATGACTATGCACCATCAGCCATGCTGACAGCCTCTATCCATGGCCACACCATCCTTGCTTTTTAAGGGCGCCGAAGCCCCCACGAGATGTAGTAGGTAAATATAGTAATCCCATTTGTGGGATTGCCATTGCATTCTAGAGGAGCTAGCAATTGTTTGTCACCTCCCTTCCTTTTGAAATGGGTGCATCAACAGAGACAAATGGTCTACCTTCATTTGATAGGGCAATGTGCCCATTCTAACAGCAAAATGTGGACTTTAAAATGTGCAGCCTCTAATACTACGAGTCCACATTCCATATTACTAGGTAATAACAAAATGCATTTCTTGGATAAAATATTGTAAACGTGTGTAAAATTACAATGCTTTACTTTGTGAAATTATGTAAACTTTAGCGAAACGAAATATTGCAATTAAATTGCACATAAAAATGGAACCTGAGGGTAAAACTCATATTCAAAAGCCACATGAAATACCACCAAGGAGGCTGATTCGAGGGAGAAATATCTCTCACAAGTTACTTTCTGCTCCTACAGTATATGTTCTGCTCGAAATAATCTCCCGCAGATCAAATTTGCGTGAAATTGGCTGCCACATATTTCACATTACTTTGCATCAAATGAATTTCATGAAAATATACATTCACGAGTTTCGTAAACGTAATGAAAAATTTGAACAGCCCTAGAATTTGCCATTAATGTAGGGAACACAATTAGGTATCACATACAAACAACTCTAACCGTCAAAGTCATATTGTATACAAAACAATATACATAGAGTGGACTTTGGGTCAGCCCTTTGCTCATGATTTGATTGCTTTCTCGTCTGTCTCAGTCTTCTGCTCATCATTTAGTGGCTTTCATCACTATTCCTGTGTCTGTTCTGCCTCTGGAGCGCTGCTGCTTTACATAGCCGATTCGTGTTTTATTTTCATGCTTGAGGAGACCAGACCTCCCGGACTAGAGGTCAGAGGTCTTTTTGTGTAAAGTCATATGGGTTGAATGTTATTTATTGAACACTCCTTTACCATTGCTGTCCGCCCCTGCCCTTCCCGCTCCCTGTTTTCTTGCCCTTTCTCTCGCCTGTCCTCTCACTATCTCCCTGTCCATTTCTCTCTCGTCCCTTCCTTAATTCTCCCCACTATTTCCCCTTGCTATCCCTACTCTCTTATTCTCGCTTCAAGCGTGAGGCCCGTTGTCTAGCTCTTGTTGTCTATGTCGTGACAGGTGCATAAGGGCATTTGGGATTGCAGAATGCGATTGATGGTCAATTATGAATGCTAATATTTTGTAGAGTGCAGGTTCCCGGCTGGAATCTGGCACAATTAAATATGTACCTAGAATATTTATCAGAAATGGGTAGCCATATAAGGTTAGTGACAGAATGAAAGCAAAGTAATGCCTCATATTTCATATTATTAGAGTGGATTTATAACACTAGCATGAGCATAACGTCATATGCTGGGATGGATTGCAAGACATATCATCTGGCACTTTAGAATGCCAGTGAAATAGTGCAAACTGCAGCACCTTTCATAACTCATGCAAAACAGAATGTAAATGCAAATCCAATGGTACACTATGCCCTTGCTGAGAATTAGCAAGCGAATATGGCTTGGAAAAAGACCATGGCAAAAAGCAGAACAGAATAAAGCTTTAAAAGCGGCAGACACAAAGAGGAAACATTATGACATTCAGGCAAATGAAAACAGTTTAAGTTAACAAACCAAAACTAAAGATTGTCACAAAAATGGGCCCACCTAAGTATGGTATGAGAAAACATAGAATTATGAAGAGAGAACTACTGACACACCATTCTGTCGCATTACTTCTGCTGACCATTGCTGCCAGACTCCAATTTGTATACTGTTCTGCTCATTGAAATTCGTTCGAAACAGACCAAAAGAATGAATGAATATATGAATATAGCAAAATAGAGTCCAGTATCCTGGATGATTCATCCACTTGTGTCTCCTGGCGTTGCTGACATCGTTGTTCCTTAGAACGAAATGCCCGTCTGATCTTGTGTCTGGCTGCCGGACCTAGATGTAAAAGTCAAGCTCAGGGACACTCAAAAATGTGAGCACTTTTCACATCTGACTTTATCGGCGGATCTGCCAACTTCAAAAGATTACCACTTGTGTCTCAAGTGAATGTCTCCATGGCAGGAATATATCAAATTTGTCAGGATTGATTTAGGAAATATGCAAAGCAGCCTATTAGGCTTCTGCTATATGAACTATAAGAATGGTACATGAAGGGTTTGAGAAGGAACCACAATGCTAATGAAGGGCTAAACTTGGTTGAAAGATACCTCTCAATTTCTTCGGGGCTGACTGTTATCGATGGCTGTTGTAATGATGATACATAAAGTTGGAGACATTAGTCTGGAGCTCCACCTAAGGTGAACAAAGGCTCAGATTTCCTAAGGCTTTGCACCCTACCAAGCGATGCAAACTCAAGCATTGATATCTGCTTTCCAGGACAAAACGTGCTTTCCGCTGGAAAGGTCGCCATTTCTCAGTGCAAAATGTGACTTGTGTCAAGGGGGTAATACTTAGGTAAATCAGCGTTAACGCCCAAAGTTTTGAAGCAAAATCTGATCTACTAAGATCGACTGGGCTTTGCCTCCTTAAAGCAGGCGTTACTGAGGAGAAATGTAGGGGCCTATTAGCAATAACCGGCGATAATTATCGCTAAGCGCAGTTAGCGCAAGGATAATTATCGCCGGCTATCGCAGGTTTCTATCGCGGAGATAGCGTGCTATCAGCAACGCTTATCTCCAAAGCGATAGAAACCCTGAGAACAGTGTGAATATCGCTTGAAAACAAGCGATATTCACACTGTGACCAGTGTTAGCTTGGCGATAGGGCGAGGGGATTTAGCCATGTAATCCACCTCCCATTGGATTACATGGCTAAGTCAGGTTTAGACCAGGCGTTAACAAACCAGCGCTAAACGTGTTTAGCGCTGGTTCGTTAATCACCTCCTGCCTCGCTAATAGGCGATAGCGAGCTTAGCGACTGTTTCCAGTCGCTTTTAGGTTGGGAACGCCTACTTTGCATGCCATTAGCGATAAATATCGCTGGCATGCAAAGCGGCACCCAACCCGGTCGCTATCGCCTAGAAGCTGTCGCTAACAGCAGTTAGCGACAGCTTGCTAATAGGGCGTTTGAATTATCGCCGCTTTAGCGGGAAAAAGTCCCGCTAAAGCGGCGATAGAGCCCTTGATAATATGCCCCGTAGCTTTGTACAGTGACTGTATCGTAGCTGATCGGGATCCTTCTGAAGCGTGCCTAGGTGTAAGAATTTGTGTTGGAAGGGTGTGCTTCCAGTACAAGTCCAATGCTAGGTAGCACTCATGCCTTCTCCTCTTGCACTACTCAGCACAGAAAGTTTGGTTGTTGTGATAATTGCATAAAAGTTAGTACATCTCCCAAAATGATTTCATATATTTAGGCTATGATCATGGGTGGGACATAAAATTGTTGGTCCCTAAGCAAATGTCTATTTACTGAAGGGTCATAGTTCTGAAATAAATGGTAGTTTTTGAACCACTTGCAATTTACTTAAATGTCAAGTCAAGCCTGCTGAAAATAATCAAAGAACAAATACGTGGTAAGTAACGTGACAAGCAGAATTCAGTTCATAATGCACCAATTCAATATCTGATTCCTCATTTTCACAAGGAAACTCAGAATTGGAGGTATTTACCAAAATCG
This sequence comes from Calotriton arnoldi, assembly GCA_963921515.1. NCBI lineage: Eukaryota > Metazoa > Chordata > Amphibia > Caudata > Salamandridae > Calotriton > Calotriton arnoldi. The sequence goes on along the minus strand of CAWUFW010002852.1, from coordinate 1,377,763 downwards.
ATAAATACTGCACCCAGGGGTATTGGTATTTCTCAGGCACAGTAAATCCCTAACTAACCTCCAATCAGCCCATTTTTGATTGAAGCCAGAGAAATATTTTAAAAACTCCAATAAAAATATTCAAACATGAAACTAAAGACATATATAGTACTGTGATAATGAATCTAGTAATAGTTCAGTTGTTTAATTGATACTAAAAGCATATTTTCTCACTAATATCTTTGACTTGTTGGGGGGTGTGGCATGCGCACCGATTAAGATGGTGGCGGCTTCATGAACTCCGGCATTCATGGAGCTTACCCACTCCATTAAAATCCTTCTTATCTGCTTCAGGAGTCTTCCTTTGTTCCAGCGGCCAAAGCGGCAGACTCCAGAGTGTGGGGTCTACAGTTTGATCACCAGCTGCAGCTCAACTCAGCATCATGTGCCTCTGGGCAATAGCACACTTAATCTCCCTGCTGGCCCCCCGGCGCCTGGATGCACTTAGGGGTGATAGGTTCGCGCTCTACAAATGTGGAATTATTATTATTATTTATGTCCCTACCTATGATGGCTTTATTGCTTTTACATTTTTATTTACTTCTGCTCTGTTCCAGATCTTGTTATGGTGTTGACACCTCTCATTTTCTTGTTCACTCAGAACTAGATGTTTATCATTGAGCTGTTCTTTGTTCTGTTCTCTTATGTATTTCCTTCTTTCACTTTCACTCTTATTTCCCTTCTTGTTTTTATGAGTGCTTGTTCTGAGTTTTATTTGATTCTACATTCCTTACTTGTATTCTGTGTACATAATAAATACTGTTTTAGCCTCTTCCCCTTTTTGCAGCTTGCCACCCTTGTTCCTGTATTTTTTCACCCCCTGCTCCCAGTATGTTTAACGTTGTTTCATGGAATGTTTGTGGTCTTGGATATTCCGTTAAATGACAAAAGGTACTCTCTCAATTATCTAAACTTAATTCTACAATTGCTTTTTTAATGGAATATATATTATAATGTCTTTGAATCTGTTAACTTGAAGAGACAATGGGTTAGCCAGGTTTTTTCTCTCCAGTGATTGGTCGTAAATGTGGTGTTGCTATTCTTTGTCATAAAACCTTGTGATTACAATTTGTTTCAACTTAATGTGATACTGATGGGAGATGGGTGATGGTTAACATTATTCTCGACAATAAGCATCTTACCTTGTTTAGGATTTTTGGTTCTGTCAAATCTGACCCTGATGTTTGGTATTCAATTAAGGTAAACCTCAATAATATCTCTAACTGTAATGTTATTATTACTGGTGACTTTAAACAATTGATGGACCCTTTTGTCGATAGAAAATATAAATATAAGTTTAAACCTAATAATTCATATACAGCATTTCAGGCAGCGATTAACTCTATACAATTATCTAATGTTTGGAGGATTTGCTATCCTGATGAAAGTGAATTCTTTTATTTGCAAAATCATTGCTTTCTACTCTGCATTCTTCAGAAATTTGCTCCATCCATATATCTGATCACGTTCCGATATTACCTTCCCTAGATGTTTCTAATGTTGACTCCAAAACTGGTAGATGGACATTTTCTAAATCATTATTGTGAGATAAACAGTTTGTTACTGAAGCTGCTACTTTAATACAATATTTTGTATTTTAATAATTCTAAATACACTTATATTGCCAACAACTCAGATGGATTTAAAGTCTCATTTAGGGCCTTCACCATTGCTTAATCTGCCAGGAAGAAACAAGGCTTGAATGCTCAGTATACCCTCTCATTGAAACAAATTAAGACTCTTGAACATGCTTACTTTATTTCCAAATCTTCATCCATGCTGCATGATTCAAATAAAACTAAATCAGACCTTAGCAAGCTTGCCACTGTTGATGCCTGCAATATTTTGCTTAAAATCAGATCTAAATTTCATGGCTGTCAGAATAAGGCCAGTAAAATGCTTGCAGATTATTTAAAAATAAAAACAGAGTGTAAGGCTGTTCGATCCATTTTTAATGAATTTGGTAATTCTGTATCAAACTCCAATGATGGTATGGCTAACTCATTTCAATCATTTTATAAAACATTATATGATGAAGATACTACGCCCTCTACCTCTAATCTCCTGATCAATTTTGCTGATCTTCCTCGACTACCCTTCCTTACAGATACATTTTCAGAACTGGAGGCTGATAGTATGCTTCAAGACATTTTGGATGCAATTAAATCCCAGAATATTGCTAAGGCACTTGGACCAAATGGGTTTTTTATTCAACTCATTTCGCCCATGTCTTCATTTTGTGCTCTCAAATTATGAGAATATTTTAATTCATTCATTTTTTACTCCAAAGCTAGTGGATTTTTTGTGGAAACCGTGGTAACATTAATACCCAAGCAAGTTATATATTCCGAATTCTGTAAAAACTATACGCCCATCTCCCATATTAGGTATGAATGTAAGATCTTCGTCAAGATTCTAGCTTCCTACTTTGAGTCTGTTGATCCCCTTCTTGTTAAAGCCAACCAATCTGGTTTTATTTTAGGAAGGCTTGCTGCTTATGATGCTAGAAAATGTAACTCCCCACTTGAAGCCTTCTCACTAAAGATTGCGATTACCTATTTTGCGAATGCAAAAAGGTACATGCATTGGAAAAAGCATGTTTCCAGTCGCAAACGGGCCGATTCTCCGAATCGGCCCTTTTGCTACCGGTAAAATGCTTGATGCATGTGCCCCATACTTCTCTAAATAACTACATGGCAGATAGAGATAGACAAACTAAAAGTGCTGTAAAAACTAACAACATCCCAAGGTGGTTCTATAATGACCACAAGACCAGGTAGGAGTAGTTCTGGCCAGGAAAAGAAGCCATACAAAGAAAAAAGGTGGAAATAAGGGGAAAGGCCGGGGACGATTTGAGAACCACAAGTGAGATGAAAAATTCCCAAGCGTTCTGGCAGGTAGTAAGCTCCCCGAATCTCCTAGGTGAGTCCTTGCCGAAAATTGAATGTGTCTTCCCTGGAAAGATTGGGTGACTCACTTCTCCAAAATATTTGGACCAAAATAGCAGACCCATAATGCAGGTACTGATACTATGGTTACTTGCAATCCAGATGTCGCACTGGAATTAAGTAGATCAATTAAGGTACCTGATGTCACCTTAGTCACTGAGAGTAGCCCCTCAGAGAAAGCTCCTGGACCTTATAGAATTCCTTTGGATAAATCTCTCCCACGGTTTTTGGCCCCTTTAATAACAAATGTTATAAGAAGAGCTATTGTAGGCCTTTTGGTCAAGACATGGTAGGAGGCTATCATCATCCCCATTTTTAAAAAAGGATACAAGAGTCAGCCTCACTGCTGCCACCCAATTTCCCTCCTAGATAGTTCAGTTAGGATCGTAGGAAGGGTAATTCTGGCCAAGTTAGAAAGCTGGGCAACTGAGACACAGGGGCTTTCAGATTGACAGTTTGGATTTCGCACAGGCCTGGGTATGATCGAACAGTCATTAAATCTTTCTTTAATAGTCCAAAAATATACTAAGGCCAAAAAAGGCTGAGTCCATCTAGCCTTCATGGACTTAACATGTGCTTTTGAAACTGTGGACCATCCCAAACTATGGTTAATAATGTCTCAGCTAGGTATTGATAGTGCAATTATCTCCCTGCTTTGTAGACTACATGAACACACTACAGCCAGAGTCCGCTATAGTAGGAGGGATACAGCACAGAAAAATTCCCATCAGTAACAGGGGTCAGACAGGGGTGCGTTTTAGCACTATTTCTCTTTCTAATTTACATTAATGTCCGGGGAGAGCACTTGGTAAGGGCTGGAAAAGATATCCCAAAGGTCAACTCACGAGAAATTCCTGTATTACTTTATGCAGAATACGCTGTTCTCATTGCTCAAACAGCTAATGGCCTTCAGTCCTTGCGAGATGCTTTTAACAATTTTATGAATAGTTTAGGACTAAAGACAAACCATACCAAGTCCTATGTAATTAAATGTGTCCCCAAACTATCGAAGACAAGAAAATGTATGCTTGCTGGTGAAGACATTAAGAAAACTCTCCACTTCATGTATTCGGAAGTCCAGATTGATATATATTTTAACTGGAAGTTCTTATTGAATATAAGAGTTGTGCAATTCCAAAAGGCAATTGATGCAGTTTTTAGATTTTCCAAAAAGCTAGGACACAAACCAATCAGTGACCTGCTTTGCATTTTTAAAAGTAAATGTGTGTCTGTTGCCACATATGGTGTGGGTATCTGGGGCTATGCTAATTGTAAATCTTTACAAACTGTGGAAAATAAGTTTATAAGAAGGCTATTGGCAGTCTCACATTCTACTGCAACGTCTTTTTGCCATGAAGAGTTTTGGCTGAAACATATAGAAGACTATATTAAATTACAGCCCCTATTATTATGGCACAGAATTTGTAAAAATCCAGAACCCCACTTATGTACAACTATTTTTCAAGACTGCATGAATTTAAATAACTGCCTAGATTCCATGGCTCAAATACATTAAAACGAGTTTTGAAAGAATAACTCAGCATTCTGCATCAATTCGTCCTAGTTTATCCAGCATCCCTCTAAGACAAACAAAAGAGCTTTTTAAGCAATATACCCAAGGGGCACGGTCAGCGGATATATGTGACAGGATAGGAATTAACCCTCAGGACCTACCTGCACGCCTGGGACTTTACTTACAGATAATTGTAAATAAGAGACAGAAGTTCCTGTTGACAAGGTTCCGTCTTAAAACTTTACATTTTCTGTTTACTTTCCTAACAAAGGCACATGGTTTCCATCTCTCTCCCCTTGTCACTGTGAAGCCCCGGCAGACCAAAGCACCATGTACTTTATTCTATTTTGCACATTCCACACCTCTCAAAGAAGGCAATTCCTTCACCCAGTAGTATGAGTATTAGAATCCAGATCTCATGTAGCTGATTTTGATTATTTGCGCTGTTTTGGGAGCGAAATTGTTATTTATGCCAATTTTAATTACATTTTAAGTGCCTTGAAGATATGATCCAACTACTTAAATTCTACCTTTATATTGTCACTTTCTCATTTATATTTGATATTAATGATCCTTAACGAAGTTTCTAAAAATGTTATTCTGTATTGCGACTCTTATGGGTGAATAGAGCAGAATCAAGTATTCAGATGAGGATGAACGTCTGCTAGCCTTCTGATATCTTCTAGGACTTTTCAGAGTTTATGCTGTTTTATGATCTAATTTGCTTTTAGCAGGAAGTTGCCCTTGTGCCTAGGGTGCCTTGTGATAATTATAAATGTTTTCATTGTTCAATGTCTGTTTTAACATGTATTGTTTATATATGAACTGTGCACTTTTATGGTTCTATTGAGCCGAATGACGTTTATTGATTGATTGATAAATAATCAGGCAGTTGTATGCCATGATTCAAGATTTCCAACATGAAATCATACCAATGTGCATTAATTATGAATGACTTTTTCTTTAGAGGTGTTGTATATATGTCAAAATGTACCTTTTTCCCAAAAATCCATGAAAACAAATTACCACTATTTAATAAGTAGAATATTTTTTGATAAATGTACTGTTCAACAGTGTTTCTTGTATTCCACCATATAGTAAAATTAATTTCTGAAGCTGCATAATAGATCTTTCTATTTAATCATTGGAAAGCGAAAGGTATTACTTATGTATACCAATTTGTGACAGATAATTCTGTTGTGAATTTGAATTCCTTACAAACACAATATCAATTGCCCGACTCCTTTTTAGAGGAATACAAACATGGTGACTGCCACACAGTGCAGGGATGTTTAAAAACATCAATTTTTTAATTGCAGCTTGTGAGATCTGTGACTGGGGGTGAGTGTCTGAAAAGTGTCAGCGCTCCGTCCATCATCTCCTTGTGTTTGCTCTGAGCTTGTGCTGCAGGCCTTTTCTGCCCGCTGCACTAGCTGCCATTGAAAAATGGATGTTGGCGGTCGCATCCAAATTGTGTAGTCGGAACCGCTGACATATGGTCGGGCGGTTCCAATCTGCTACGGTGTTGGGCGGATGCAAGTCCGCCCAACATCGTAATCAGGCCCTATGATTGCTTTATAAACTTGCAATAAAAATTATTAAACAAAAAAAAATCTTTGACTTGTTAGACACCTTTGCACAAAGTTTTCAAAAAACTTGACACGTACAAAAGTTTATTCTTCAATTATTAGTGCAGATTGTTCAAGTGTTAGGGAGGAGGTCACAAACATTACAATTCCCATTGCAAATCCGATAGAGATCAGTTTCAAACTGGACAATAATATATAAATTATACTTTCGCAATTTTGGTGCAATATAAACCTGCATGAGTTTAAAAAAAAAAGTAGAAAATTGTTTATTACGGACAGACGTAGGCAGCAGTGGTCAGAAGTTTCCTGTACATCAAAAAGCAAAGTTTGCTTGTTTTTCACATAGAAAATTTCTCAAAGGTTTTTGGGTGCTATAACACCCTGCTACCCAAGGACTTTATCTGAGCCTTTGGCCAATATGGACAAGGCTCCTAACAATAGCCGGATAAAAGTTCACAACTTCAAAGTTTGTTAGAAATATAATCCCAGTAGCTTGTCTTTTATACATCACTACAGCCAACATATGCTTCCAAAACAGACTTTCTCAAGGCTCAACGGAAGAAGTAGAACAGCGAAAGGTGAAAAGGTATCTACATGGATTCTAAACAACATTTTGGATAAGATTAGTAGTTTCTCATGTAGTCCCAAAAGGAGAGTTTCAGGACCTGATGAGCTTCAATAGTTCTTGTTGCAGATTATTCCAGTAGGGTTGATCTCAGTGATGGCGAATAAAAAGGGAGTATTTGCCATTTTTTTACCAAAATGACGTGTATTCCCAGGTTGAATTAATAAAAAAAGGCTATAAAGCAGGCATTCATAAAGCACTAATTCAACATCTGATTCCTAACTTTCACAAGGAAGCTCAGAATTGTAGGTTGTCAGATTCTTGGAAATTTAAGACTATATAGGCCTATCATAGCCTTTAATATTAACTCGACCAGGGAATACAAATGTCATTTAGTTAAAAAAAAAAAAAAAGTTAAATATTTCTTTGTTAACCCTTGGGTGGTGTCAGAAGCAAACATGTGCATGCAAACGAGCTGTAGAACTAATTGTTCTGGGAAACTGTGAGTGGGTGATCAAGGGAACCACACCCACCATCTTCCTTCTGTAAAAACAAAGTTGCATATAGGTCACTTGGTATTCAAACCCAAAAAGGAGGTAATTGTTTCATGGAAGATTTGACAAGCATGACCACCTTTTACACCTAGGTTTTCCTGAAACACTTGCAAAGTTCAGAGACTCCCTCAAGTGTAAAAATAGTACAGGCATTCACAGTTAAGGCTATTAAAAATGCTTTTCTCTATGCCACGGGTCAGTCTCTGTGCCTTAGGGCCGGACTGGCCATAGCGGGCACCGGTAGGCTGCTAGGGTGGGGGCCGGTTTTGGGCCCCTGGGGGGCCGTTTTTGTTACCGGGGGTCGGCAATATCGGCCACCGGTATCAAAATCGGCCCAAACCGGCCCTCGCAAACTGCTCGGCTGCACTCACCCTCACCCCAGGGGGGGCCGGCTGAGCAGTTTGCCAGGGCCGGTTTCTGTTCCCAGTCCGGCCCTGCTGTGCCTGGTTAAGGTCCATTGATTAAACAAATATGTTTGTAGCAGGCACATTGGGCACTGTGCCCACTACCCATAGGGAATGGTTGATGTTGATCATTTTTGTTTTCTGCTAGTACCTAAACGGGGTCGTATTGTGTCTATGGAAGACATGGGTAGCATATGCAGTCATGCTCAAACACCATGTTTGTCAATAGTGTGGGAATGGGTACTGTACACAAGGCATGCTAATAGATAATAGCCAGCCTTTAGCCCACAGTGACAGAGCATAAACACTTGAACAAATGAGGGAGAACAGGGTATGCCTGCATAGTTGGGAAACTTGACCCTCCATGAGAAAGGTCAAAGTTTCTCAACTTCAGTTAAAAGGAAGTTTCACTTCACACTGTTCATTTATTGCAGGCATGTGCCCCGCCTAGTATGGATGTGAAGTCTTGCTCTCGGCAACTTTGTTTCTCACTGACTCTAAGGAATGCCTTAGGCCTTTGCTGTTGCTGGGAAACATAAAACTACTGCATGGACTCCCAGTCTTTTCTGCCTGATGTCTCCCCTTGCTCACAGCAAGGAATGGAAAGTACATGACATGCAAAAGACTGTATGCAGCTACTATGTGGGCCGCTTCCATCCCTGCACCTTTACTCTAAAGCATGGAAAAGCTCAAGGCTCCATGCATCGTCCTGTACTTCCAGTGTTTCCCAAACTGTGGGTTGTGACCTAGTGGAGGAGAGGGGGGGTAGCCAGCCGATTTTGGTGGGTTGTGAAAGTCTGATCAATAAATAAATATTCCTTTAAGTTGTGTGTTTATCTTGTCACATTTTCAGTGCTTCAACGGCAGAGGTCAAATGTCAGGCCATGTCTTCTGACAAATTGTTGCTTATTCTTTTAACATGGGATTGGTGCTTACTTTTTCTTCTCTGACTGCAAAGTGAGAGGAGTTTTTAAAGTGATTTATGTAACAATATTAGGATGTCATTTTTTGCAAAACACAAAATGTAAATACCAGTAAAGGAACTGGATGCATTCAACAGTTAGGAAAGCAAAAATGAAATACATATTTTTTGTAATTCTGAAGTGTGCTGAATACAGATGTTTTAAAAAGATCAAAACAAATAAAGCCACTTTAATTGGTGATGCACAATCGATACATATTCACAGAAACTACATTTCCACACTTTATCAATGGAGTGCTGTATGTCATATAGTTTAATGAGTCAAACTGTTCGTCTGTGCAAAGTTAGTGCCCATTCTAATGGAAAAATGGGCTTTCTGTGTATGACAATGTGTTACCACAAGACGCTTTAGCTGTATGAAAAAATCACCCCTTCTCATGTCCATTAAGGGGAGGTGGGTAGCAAAAGTGTGTTGCTCTAAAGGTGTGCCGTGGTTCTAAAATGTTTGGGAACCATAGGCTGCATGGTTCCTTTGCATCACATTTTTTCTTCTTTTGGTTTTCTTGCACATGATTACTCTGATGATTTTCAGGTTTATTTTTTAATTTCCTTCTTTCATAGACTCAGTCTCTGTGCCTCTTTCTGCTTGTTTTTCTTCTATCAAAACTTGATGGTTTCTAATTTTTTCACTTAACACTTAAAAAGCTAATTACGTTTCTCCTTTCTTCCAATTATGTTTGTTCATTCTATTTAATTTAGTTTCCTCTCTCTTCTTCTGTCCCTTAATATTTTATCATTCTCAATTCTGCTTCAACTTTCCAAATACAAATCTCTCTGGTCTCATGGATATGTCACTTTTAACTTTATAATGCTTCTCAGAGGCTAAACATCTTAATCAGTAATTTGAACTATCACACTTTATGTGTTGTTCTCTTTATGTAGGGCTTGCACAACATACCTTGTTTCCATCAGAATCTATTCTTCAGTCAGAATAATATCAATTTGTAGGAATTATGATTATATTACACCACACTATGTCGCCTGCACTTCTTTCCTATATTTACATTTTTGCAATTTTACTATTTGGGCATTGTTTTTAAATTAATAAAGGTTAATGGGCCCAATGTACTAATATTTTGTGATTCACAAACAAGATGCAGACTGGTATCAGGCTAACATGGCAGATCTGCAAGACAAAAGTAAAGTCGTAGGCTATCTTAATAATTCGGATGCATGTCTTTTGGGTTCTTCCTTCTTATTTTTTGTTTGTGAATATCAGGTCATCCCAGGGGCGTTCTAAAAAAGAACAGTCAACAGTCCATATAGAAGCAGGGCAGGGTTCTACAAGGGTTAAGGGAATGGGATGCACACGGTGTAGAGCATTGGATTAAAAAACAAAAAAGTTTATAATAACTTTTGTAAAAATGTTTTGATGTTGGATGAGTCATGGGGATAGAGATACAAAAGTGGCAATACAATTACTTACATGGAACATAAATGGGCTGCATACAAAAGTTATGCAGGAAAAGATCCCACAATAGCTAAGAAATTCGCAAGCACATATTATAATTTTCCAGGAAACCCATTTGACCAGGGTAGATTGCTTAGAACTATTTAAGTCTCACAAATGGGTGCAACAGATGGTGTGTACAGAGTAGTACCAGCAATAAATGCGTGGCCATCTTGGTAAAGAAGCAGGTGAATATACCTAATAAAGGTAGCGTCACAGACAAATCAGGAAGGTGGGTAATCACAATTTTTCAAAGAGAGGACCTAAATCTCAGGCTAGTGGGCTATTATGGACTGAATATTGATGAAACTTAGATCCCGAAGACGATCTTTCTCAATTTGTTAGACTACACTATTCTGATTAAAATGGCCTGAGCCTTCTATGTGCTAATGATAATAGTTTGGATAGGTCAGTCAAAAGTAGGTCAATAGTTTCCCCTAAAATTCAAGCATATATTAAAAACATGATTGGGCAACTAGGACCATACGATGTATGGAGGGAAAGAGCTGGTACAGTAGAGGGTTAATAATTTTCATAATAAAAAATATGGTCATTTCACCAGGATTCACTATTTTTTAATAGACCAGGCCATACGAGAGGAAATCCAGGAAATTAAGCATGTAGCAGCTCATTTGTCAGATCACTCTGCAATGGCATTAAAGTTCAAGCCTATTTTTAAGCCCAGTCCAGAAGATGGACTTTAGATCACACCATACTGTTAGATCAGGACTTGGTTAACAACCTTCGCTTGGAGATGGAGGAATTCCTTAATTGCAACATAGGTAGTGCTCCTTTGTCAGTGGAATGGGACTCACTTAAGACTTTCCTGAAGGGAAAGATCTCCAGTCTATCTAGTTTTAGGAACAGATGGTACAAAAATGAGGTTAATACCTTGGAGTTCGAAATGATGAAACTAGAGGAGCTAATAGCAGTACAGCTAAAGACCACGGAGGTGCCAGCTTTAGAGAGTAGGCTACTTCTGTTAACAGAGCAGCTGGCAGCACTACTGGAGGCCAGATTGACAAACAATGGGAAGCGAGCAAGCTAGCCCACGATCAATATGGGGAGAATTGTGGGAAGCTACTTGCATGGAAGATTAAAGCAGATCAAGCAAGTAACATGATTAGAGAAATAAAATGTGGGTGATGGGCATAAACGTAACCAGTAGCAATGATATAGAGAGAGCTTTCCATGTTTTTTTTAAAGACTTGTATACCAAGGACGTGGCGATAACTGTGGAGGTGGTTAATTAATGGATAGGCGTAGATTCCCCACCTAGGCTTGGAAAGGACAACCAATCCACTTTGAATGATTGCATTAGCCAGACTTAGGTAAAGGGGGCTATTAGGTCACATAAAGGGGGCAAAGCTGTAGCCCAGTTAGTCTGCCAATGAAAATTTAAAAAAGCCCTTGGTGATTCTATTCCACCGATAATGACAACGCTCTTTGGGGAGATCTTTGAGAAAGGGAATCACTTGCCGCAACCCTGGAATGAGGCCACAATTATGTTAATTTTGAAACCAGGAAAAAATCCTACCATCTGTGAATCCTACAGACCCATTTCACTCTTAAAGAGTGACTATAAAATATTTGCGAAGGTCTTAGCAGAGAGGTTGAATATAGTAATTGGTGGGCTGTTGCACAACGATCAGAAGGGTTTTGCAAGGGGAAGATCCCTGCATAAATGAACATATTGCCTCATTGGATTAATTGATCTTGCCAGAACCCGCAATATCCCACTAGCATTTCTAACTTAGATACCACAAAAGCTTTCGCCAGGGTAAATTGGACGCATTTGGATACCATGCTAAAAGATTATAATTTGGGTGAAAAGTTTTGTAGAGCTGTGCATGTTATCTACTAGGAGCCCTCAGCAAGAATTCGGGTAAACGGAAGTCTGACTTCAGCTTTCAAAATACCTAGAGGCATGAGGCAAGGGTGCTCGCATTCATCTTTATTATTTAACCTTTACATTGAGTCTCTGGTTTGCAAGCTCAGGCAAGAGACTCCCCTCCCCCCCTTCATCTGCAATGGATGGGAGACAAAAGCCTCCCTGTATTCTGGCAATCTCATAGTATACACCTCTAATCTATATAACATTCTCCAGCTTATAGGCCAGGTGACATTATACTTTGGAAATGTTTCAGGGTATTCAGTTAATGCTGAAAAAACAAGATTATGATCTGGAACCAGGGGAGGGATATGACTTAATCAAGAGCGAGATGAAATACCTGGGTCTACAGATCACACAGGACCTAGACAAAATTCCTGAAGTGAACTTTGGCAAAGCTCTAGCAGAAATGTCTAGACTGATAAATGGTTGGGCTCACCTCCTACTGATGGTTTTTTGGCAGAACAAACTTATTTAAGATGGTCATCCTGCCCAAATTCACCTTTCTATTTAATAAAATCCCCTTGCACTTTGAGAAGGAATGGTTAGACAAAATTCAACAAACATCAACTATTTCATCTGGGCCTTTAGAGTTGCAAGGATATCATGGAAGAAGCTCTGCAGAAGGATGGACAAGGTGGGATCTAACACTGCCTGACGTGCAGTACTATGCTTGGACATTTCAGTTGTAAGAAATACTAGAATGCTCTTTAACAGCCCAGACAGTCCAGAAATCGGTTCACTATTTAAAGCCATATTAAAAGAGGCCAGGGGTGCAAATAGCCACTTTTTGTTTAAATTTGAGAACATGAAGTACTACAAGAAAGTGAGGTTTTAAAGTATTACAAGAAATGGCCTGGGTGTGGTCCCGTATTAGAAGTGTTAAGAAGCTAGAATATTCCAGTAGTTTTGCCCCTATTTTATGATTATGTTAAAGATAAACTGGCATTCTCAATTAAGTCAGCAGGCTTTCAAAGATGGGTCGAACTTACACTGGATGGAAAGCTACTCCCATAGGATGAGCTATATGCAGCTATGGATGGAAACATGGAGAGGTTTATGTACTTGCAGTCAAAAAGTTGGATACAGAGCTTGGGATTTGAAGTGGGGACAACAAACCAGTTGGAAGAACAGCTGATGGAAAACCCGCCAGGGAAGCAGGAAGTATTAATATGGTATTGGGAGTTGCTGGATATCGTGGATGGTGATTTTAGTCTATTGGAGGAGTTCCTGGAAGGACACTTGCAAAAAAACCCAGATGCAGACTGTTTCACGACCACAAAAACACCATAATGCTATGAACAAAAAGCCGGTAAAAAGGATGTAGTCATAAAAATTGCATAGTGAACCAACCATATTATGAGTCAATAATTTTACAACATTTGCTATTTGTAATTTCCATATAGTGAATAGAAAATGCTACATACTAAATATTTGCAATTTGAGAATATTTGTAAAAACTTCAGTTTCCTAGCAGAAATTGCCATGAAGGTAACCAGAAGTAAAGTAAAAAAGAAAAGTGGCCCAAATAACATCTGCTTTTTCAAAAAAGACTGTCTAATGGGCCATGGTTAGGAAATGAGTATTTTAAGAGTTCATCAGAGGGGGAGACAGGAGAGGTTATTTAGGGTCAGGAGAAGAGAAGATGTATGGAACACAGAGATGTGTTAATCTAGAGCTCATACCGGAACTAGATTCTATATTAGGGAAAGCAACACATGGAAGCTAGGTCATACTAACACATGTGCAGGTACTATGCTCATTGTACCTACTTGTCTCAGAAGATATCAGGGCATTCGAAATGCAGCAGTAGGTGGGGTATCCCAGAGTGCCTTGTAGTCTATTTCCTTGTTGTCGTATCATTAGTTGCTGCCGGAAAAATTTGTGACTCTCCCCAATTAGCAACTAGTGTTTCAGCAGTTTGCAACTACACCTCCTTCAGAAACGCTCCTTGGTAGTGGTTTACATTAGGGATTTACGTTTCTGCATTTCTTAATAACTCTTAAACACTAATTTCTTCCTTTGGCTTCCTGTCTAATTAACTTGCTACATCTTATCATACAGCTAGAATCCTATGCTCAGGCTGACAAGGCTGTTAAAGTTGTCCTTGTCTTCTCTGCATTAAATCTTCATTTATAACCTTGTCAGGAATGGGGTACCCCTTCCAATGTGATAGATTCACTCTGGTTAGGCCAATTCAAAACACAGTTCAGAGAGAGCTGGAAGACAAAAAACTACAGCCAATGTAGCCATCTTTCCAAGACTGGATACTATCATGGCGAGGTCCTGGTGAACCAGTTTTCAGCATGGCACAAATGGGAGGAATCTGATGTTCTTGCCTGTCTTGAGTGCAACTTCCTTGGTTAAGCCTCAGTACCTTGTCTCAGTTTATAGCTTAGCGTTGAGAATACTGCATTGCAACCAACAAGATAATGGTCTGCCAGCCCGATTTTCATGCGGGCGGACCATTGGTGTAACCATTGCGGATACTACTTTGTCTTCGCCTTGGTTAGACCCCTCTGATGGCCTGATGGAGTAAACTCCGTCAAAAAGTCGGCTATGTGTATGTCCACCTAATTAGAATAGGGGGACATTGTTGGAAAACGAGGCAGTATCTGTGAGGCCTGCACAAATAACATGTCTACATTTGTACTTCACTGGGAAAAAAATACCCAATTGTAGCGCTTGACTCTCATAGGGTAGCGTTGCAGAGAAGTCTAAGGCTTATTCAAGGGAGGTGGTGTGGGCTAGTAATCGCCATTTACCAGTACGCAGATATAACACTCAATAATTGATTGTCCAGTCTATACTTTTCTTTATAAAAAGGAAGAGTATATTTATTACACACACAAACTGCTCAATACTATGCATCAATTTACAAATGTACATAAGCTGTTGAAATTACTTCGTGACATTGCATAACATTCCTACCCCTCGCCCGGGGGGGGTCTACTACCACCACTCCCATGTATGCACATCATCTTGCCCCCTAATGCAGTAGGTTGACCATAACCTGGAGTGCGGGCCTTGCCCACTGGCACCATCCCAGTGGCGACCTACCCCATTATCTCAACAAGCATTTAAAATGGGCACAGCTGCCATGGTGACACATAACCCTGACTGAGCATCTCATACTGACCATACAGTATACACCTCTACATCTTAGTGGCTAACAGTCTGGGTTGTTCACCTAACGCAGCAGCAATAATACATGTTTAGGCATCACTTAAAATGACAGTACTTATCATAGCTGATAACAGTTATAATGCATTGCAATTAAAGCCCCTAAAAGGCATCATCATTACAGGATTAAGCATGTACAGCCAGACAACCTAGCAGGAATGTCCAGCAACTTAACCCCACTTTGCTTATGACTTCATATTACACAGGTGACTTTCAGTCCCTCAAAAGAAATAACATCAGGTAAATGCACCTCTCATGCAATTGCACCTCTTCACCTCCAGGGGATGCCCTTCTCCAGACATCCCAGTTCATCCCTTCACACCATGGTGCAGTCCCGCATGCTCACAATCAGCTACAGAACAAAAGTTCCAGCCAAAGATTGGTTTGGAAGTATGGCTGAATCCTGGAGGGGTTGTTTCCTTTAACTCCCCAGAAATTTAGGGAGGGACTTTCCTCTTGGTGCTGGGGGAGTCTGCGCTGCTCCTGCAGCACCCCCTGCACCTTGTCACACACTTGGCGGTGACCCCGTCGTCCTAGGGCCATCACACACAGAAAACGGGCATGTTTTCATGTAGGCCTGTCGAGGCCTTGCAAAGCATTATGGGCCACTCTTCGCGTGAATAATAGAGCAGCGGCTCCCCTGCTGCTCGGTAGAGCTGTACTGCCATCCTGGGCGGCCTCATGCCGCTTCATGACCTCGTTGGGGGCCCGGTCCCACCCAGACCCCTTATTCCCCAGGTACGTTATGCGCGGCTCGGGGAGCCCACCCCCGGCCGCTCCTGCCGCTTCTCGGGGGCCCGGTCCCACCTGGGCACCCCGCATTCCGCCATCGTTGGAGAACCGCTCGGGGAGCCCACCCCCGGTGGCTCCCGCTGGCTCCCCGACTGGCCAGCACCCTTGTGTGCTGCCGCAGGAGCCTGCACTTCCATTCTGGTCTGCCCGCTCCTGTGGGCAGACACAGAGGCTGCTGTTGGTCTGGCGGGACCTCAGCGGAGTGTGATGGCACTCCCCCTGCCTTCCTCCTGCAGCGGGGGAGTGCAGCGGCACTCCCCCTCCCTCGCGGGGCACACCAGGGCCCAGAGTTGGGGATCCCGGGCCCCAGGGAGGTCTTCACGGGGAGCGCAATGGAGCTTCCCGGCTATGGCTTCTTGGCTTCGGGGCCCGGAGTTGGGATCCCAGGCCCCAGAGAAATCTTCGCAGAGAGCGAGACGGCGTTCCCCGGCTTGGCTTCTTCTGTCTGGAGGATAGTGTGATGGCACTGCCCCCTCCGCCTTGAGCAGACACCAGGACCCGGGGTTGGGGGCGCAACGGCACTCCCCGGCTTCATTTTCCCTGGCTTCATTTTTGGTGGGCCCCGGGCCCCAGAGAACTCTTAGAGGGGGGCATGATGGCGCTCCCCCTCCTCCGGTGTCTTTGGGGGCCAGGGTGGGCTCCTGGCACCCCCCTCGGGTAAAATTTTACAGGGAGCGCAACGCCGCTCCCAACTTCCTCTTCTTCTGGGGGCTGCCCCCAGGACCTGACCCACTCCGGGGGCACATCTAAGACCAGCGGCTGAGTTCTACGAGCTTTGTCGCCGGTCCCATTGGAGGTCAAAGGTCGCCTACCTTCTGGGGGGCATATCTCGGCCCCCAGGCTGCCGATTTTGACCATTTTGACCTCTTCTTGCTCCTGATGGTCAGCCCTAGCCATCTGGAGCACTTTCCTTTGCCGTCCTGGCCTCCAAGAGGGTGAACTCAGCAGGGAGCTATCTTCACTGGCTCCCTGCACCAGCCTTTCACTTGGCTCTCCTCCTGGGCCTCTACTCTCCTTGCGCAGAGGCCAAGGCTTATCTTCACTGGTCCTGGACTCCCCCACAGGTGCAGTCCAGGGTCCTGGGACAGTCAGGGGGTTCCTCCTTCCAGCTGCCTATGGCGCCAGGCTCCAGCACCAGTCATCCTCAGCAGACCACACCCCAGAGAGAGCTCATCTTCCTGTGCAAGACCTTTTAAAAGAATTTGAAGGGGGCTGGCAGGAGCGCTCTTCTGCACTATCCTGCAGCGACACATCACCTCTCTGCCCCTGCTCCCTCCTTCCTGCACAGGCCTCTGGGATATTTCAAAATGGCGTCGTCCAGGGGTCTCATGCCACATGGTCTCTGAAAAGCCCCCTTCCCCCCTTGCTGCCTTCATTGCCCGGGCCCGGAGCAGACCTGGTCCTGGTACCGGGTGACAGCTGCTGATGGATAACCTGCAGCTCCACCCTTATCTCTCCCTCTTGGGGAGGAGACCTTTGCCCTTGGAATGCTTGCAGTGAAGGGCTAGGCCTCTGATGCTACAGCTTGGGGAGGAAGGTAATTAATCCAGCCTGCCAGGGTCACACCCAGCCAGGCTCTGGTTATGAGCTGAGTCAGAGGAATATGACATTTCTGGATGACCCACAAGCAGTACAGATATGGCTTTGGACTCAGCAGAATACTTCTGTTTACACAACTTGCAGTGTACTTTGGTGCATGTCTGGAATTTGTAGGCCCTAGGGAAGTGAAACTACCCCATGTGGTCCCCATCTTCATAGGAGAGTACTGGAGTGTTCCTACAGTGAAAACAGTAAAGCACACTGACTTTCCCTCACATGTGTCTTCCCATACTATAAAGCCTATTCCATGTCACCACCTAACACTGCATAATTCCTGCCACACCATTATATCTGTACCTGCTCCTGGGCTGTGCACCTCAGGAATCTCCCCCACGCCGCCCGTACACGGGTGCACACGTGTGTGCACGCTTGTCTACATGTAACCATTCTGGTGCCTCTTACCCCGGCTGCAGCGCAGCGGCCTTCTCTCACAAGGGGGACATCGGTTCAATCCACTTGCAGTCTGTTTCGTCATGAGTTCACTGTGGGTGAGTCCCAGATTATGAGGCTCTCTCACAGCAAAAGCTGAAAAATTAGGTGTTCAAAAAGTGAAAAATCCGGGTGGCTCAGATAGTCAGAACCACCTTCTAACAGACATAAACCCATTTTTTTACTGTCCGTCACCACCAGGCAAACAGTAAAATAAAATTATTGCCCCCTTTGCCATAGGAGATGACTCCCACGGTGAAGGGGGCATTATCTTTTGCATTTTCAAAAAGAAAATCCTGTTTTGGGATTTCCATTTTTAAAATTAAAAAAAGAAGACTGTTTGGTGCAAGGCTCCATCAGGTTGATGGAGCTCTGCACCAAACAGCGAAATGCATTGACAGGAATTGCTGTGATGCCAGCTTGGCAGTAATTTATAAATCTGGCAGACGGGACCACCAGCAGGGTGAGGGAGGAATTTACTCCATCATCCTGGCGGGAACAATCCCTTGTTGTCAGCCAGGCCCTTTTAGAATAAGTAATTGTTCTGCTCTTTGAGTATCTAAATCAGGTAAACAGAAGGTCAAACACTTGACCTTTGGAAAGCAGTTCCAGTCCCTGGGTGCCAGCAGGATTCAGGAGTCCTTGAGACCCTCATACAATTTCTGTAGGAGACATTAATCAAGAGACTTCTTCCAGAAGTGTATTCTTCTTCAGGTGGAGCTTTCACAGGTCCAGGAATTTTATGAGGAGATGGTGGTTGAGGTGCAAGGTTTATCCTGTCCACTAGCTAGTGATTGGAGACATTCTACCACCCAATCGTAAATATTTTCTTTCAGTTCCCTACCTTCTTTTACAGCTCTTGGTCTTTGACCTACTGTGCAATTACCCAAAAGCCCTTGTTCTAAGATGGCATAGCCCATGTATCACCAGGTAGGTCTTCCTAC
This sequence comes from Calotriton arnoldi, assembly GCA_963921515.1. Taxonomy (NCBI): domain Eukaryota; kingdom Metazoa; phylum Chordata; class Amphibia; order Caudata; family Salamandridae; genus Calotriton; species Calotriton arnoldi. Next base: position 1,358,881 of record CAWUFW010002852.1, on the reverse strand, counting down.
ACTTCATAATCCACTGCCCTCTTTATATGAGCTCTCCTCTCATCTGATAGGAACCAAACTTGTTCTCCCCTTCTGTGACTGGAGGGCGGGTGTCTTGGAGTGACTTCTGAGAATAAATTGAAGAAGCTCTCCCTCCATCCCCAAGTCAAAAGAGGTGGTGCTGAATCTGCCCTTTGTTCTGCCAACTGTCCATATCAAGAAAGTTAATTCGACTAAGTGCTCAGCAGTTACTACCCATCTACTGTTCCTAGGTTCAGTAGCAGACTATTTGCCTCTGACACAGGGATGTTAACTCTTCCAGCCAAGAATATGTATTCTAGCTTTGGAGTGGCTGAGAGGCACCATTGGATTCAGGCCAGTCTTGACTCGGGCACTGTTGGAAAATGGCCCTCTGTTGTCAGATGGCTAGGTTAGGCCCAGGAAGAAACACTGCCATTTTACATGTATGCATTTCTAAAGTTGCCTTCTTTTTTCTACACAATGACTTTTGACAAACATTTGTTTGCATGACAGTGCAGGATGAGCTTCTCTGAAACCACATTGCTAACAATACCACTTTGTAAGTACACTATCAAGACACCTTGAACATTCGTTGCAAGGTCTGAACATACATTGTGCAAATGTTGTTGTTTATTATTTGTCCATAAGGTGACACACTATCAAAGAGACAATAAACAATGTCAGCTCGGCTGAAGCCTCGACACGGAAGCATGAATGCTGCTCTTATAAATACATGCGCATTTCCGTAATGTAATTAGAGGAGCACTCTGCTGTCATTGTGAGGTCATCGCTATCATCGGTGTTATAGCACAGCTGATTCCTGTTTGCCATCCGCTATGGAGGGATGTCCAACCTGTGACCAACGTAGGGACCTACATGCCTTGTCTTCAGGTAATGGGGATTTAGATCATCCAGTAGGGGATTCTTGGCAGAACACCTGCGCTAAGTATCTAGGTTAGGGACTGAATAAGCAGGAGTACACTAGATGCAGTATTTATATACACTGTTTTAGATGGAATTGTTCATTCTTTTCATTGTCCTTATATTGCTAATCACATTTGTCTGCTTCTCACTATTAATCATTGCAGCACATATATTTTATACAAGAATTGTGATGGTTCAATAAATATTGAAAATGCCTCTTTGTGTATTTCTTGTATATTTCTGTGAGAGAGCACAAGTGACTGAGCAAGAGGGTTCTAGATCTGTTACCACGATTCCTTGGGGGTCAGAGTTGTCATGTTCGGAGGTTGCCCAAACCATTTATTATCTTACTAGGTGTAGGGCTACTTATGGTGTCACTGTGAGCTAGCAGACTATAGGCCAACATATCCTGAGGCGGTGCATAGAATCAGTCTTGCACCATCCCAACGTTTATGTTGTCTAACAAACTAACAGTTCCTATTGAAAAGTGGAAACCATACAACAGGGTGCCACCAATGTGGTTGATTGTGTTCCTATTTAATGGATCGCCTGAGTAGTTCTCTTGTGCATGCTTAGAGACCCCTAAAAACACCTCCTAACTGGAGACATCCGTGATGGTAGGGGTTATCCTCCTCAGCTGAGTAGGGAACTCCTATGTATTGTCTGCAGGTTGTTTAAGCTTAAACACTTCAAAGAATTAATTCCCATTGTGTTACCCTCTCTGTAATCCATTATGTCATGAGACGACAACACTGACACACTTAACATTGCTGAAAACTGCAGACATGCGTTTACTCAGAAAGTATCACATGGTCTCACACGTATGGGTTACTTTCATGGTTGGTGCTCACCAAGAATATAAGACAGAGGTGTTCTATTCATGGGTTACATTCCCGGCAGCAGACCACACAACAGGGCTAGTTCACAAATACAAACAAAACAAAGTTTCAAATAACTACACACCATACAAAAAAATAGAGATATCTTTAACATACCAAGAGCACAGAAATTGGTTTGATGGTGCCCTACCATATGTAACAGAAGACGTGAGACTAGGCCCCCTCCGTAATGAGGGAGCATCATGGCTAGTCTTAGCCTGCTACACACTGTATCCTGTTGCTGATAATTTGTCAGCAGTAAAATTGCATAGGTTATACAAATACTTAGTTACAATGTATAGATGTTTGACACAGTTTGTTATGCAAACATTGACATTTAACCCTGTGTGGACCTCTGAAGCTGCACAACTACAATTGGCTACCCCGGGCATCAGTCCACAAACACTAAATGTAGTAATGGGTAAGGTTCCCACCAAAGGGGAGATTTCATTTTGGATTGCACAAAAAACAAATCAACTTGAAGCAATATTTCCCCATACAGGACCGCAGGAAAAACACAGAATATTAGCAATTTGCTTGCCAATGGATATGGCACCCCCTGTGGAAGACTACACCACGTGGAATACAGTCTTTGCTGCGGTATATACCAGAACACATGGTACCCCTTCATTAGCTGTTTTGCCAAAAGTGCTTAAACAGATTCAGACTGCCCTGAATTTGGGGATGAAACTGATGGGCAATTTTACTGCCATACCCACCATTATGTTAATTAACATAAAGGGGGAGGCAGCAGTGTTGGCTATTCTTAGAATCTATGGGACTTAGCTTGAGGGCAACAGGAGCGCAAATTACCTAAAATTATTGAAGAAACCTATGCTACACTGGGTAGAGATAATTTGGGAGCCAGACCTGGTAAACCACAATTAAAGTGTAATTCTGAAAAGGATAACTCTAAGCAAGCACACAAATCTTCCACAAAGAAGAAGTGGGATAATAAGAAAAGCAAAGACAAAACTAAATCATGGGGTGGGTCTCCCACACAGGACACCACTGAGAAACGCTATAATCTGCGTAACCGTGATAATATTAGGCTGCCTGACAAGTATCAGGATACTGATAGACATTTGTCTTGTTCTTTTCAGGAGTCATCTGATAAATGTTTAGAGAGGGGAGGACGGTCAGAGCACAGATTGAAAGAGCATGTGAAACGGTAGAAGGACTCACAATGCTCCTCATACTACATAATTAAAAAGGAAGATAAACCTAAAACATCCAAACTTCGATTCAAAAAGAAGGTAGCTGGACCTAAGGTCAGGCGTGCTCGGATATTGAGGAGACTGCTTCTGACCGAGGAGTGGCTGGTGACCATGCTGAACAGCATGGCAGAAGTCATAATAGTTCACCAGAACTTGATGGATTGTCTGGTGGGGGTAGCGCTGAGTGAATATATCCAGGTGGAGACACCGGATACAAGGGTAAGCATCCCACATCGTTTATATGAAATATAACTCCAAATGGATGGGACGTACCTAAGAATATTAAATGTTTTCTTTTGGGAGAATTTAACATACTTTTATGATATTCTCCTGGCTGAAAAGAATTGGCTACCTGAGTTCATAATGGATTGCACCAACGGAGAAACTGTAATTTTACCTGCTTATTCTGACCTCATTTCAGAATCAGTTAAACATTCATATGCCAAGGAGTGGGCGTTGGCACTTGCTCCTGCTTTATACCTTTACCATGTGGGGTGGGATGACGGTTCCCCTTATCATGAAATTCCAGTGAGGTCTACCCCACAACCTCAAAGACAATACCCCATTAAAAGTGAAGTGAAAAAACAAGTTAGGGAGATCTAGAACAACTCAAATACCAGGGTGTAATAGAAAGTTGCACCTCTCCTATGAATAATCCCTTATTTCCTGTGATGAATCCAGTCAACTCATATTGCCTAGTTTTAGATTACAGACATGTAAACACATCTACTCGCACATTTGCAGTACAAAATGCACGCATTGCAGCACTAATGAAAAACATAGTGGGTAAAAAATACAAAACTACACTAGGTATCTCTAATGGATTTTTCTGACAAAATATAGCTCTTGGAAGTATGTATGTGACTGCATTTTCATTGCTAGGCTCTAAAAAACTGTTCTGTCGATTGCCAAAGGGGTATAAGAACAGCCCCAGAATGTTTTCAGCCAGGGTAACAGAAATCCTAGAAAATATTGATCATCAGGCATTGTCCTATGTCAATGACATACTTGACGGATGATGACCTTTCGGTTCACTTGATGAGTAGATCACATAATTCTGGGATTTGCTCATATGGGCTACAAATGTAACTGTAAAAAATCAATAATTGCCCACTTCAATGTCCTGTTTCTTGGGTACGAGCTGTCAAGTGAGGGCTAAAGCCTGGCAACACACTTCTTAGAGAAGTGTGGTACTGCAGCCTCAACAACGTTGAAGAGGTTATAATCCATATTAGGATTCCTAAATTTGGCAGACCTTACATTCAGATTACACAGAAAGAGTGAAACTGTTCCACGACCTGATTTCTCAAGATTTCTCCAGCACTCACTGGACCACTGAACACACACAAATATTACGTTCAGTGCAAGCTGACATGTTAGCTTTCAAACATTTACACACACGTATGAACACTACAAACCAGGTGATTGGCATAATTTTGGGGACATCGGGGTATACCTGCGTGACATTCAATGAAGATGACACTGTACCGATTGCATACAAATTGCATTTATATACTAATGCTGAAATGTGTTTTAGAAAAAATATTGACAGCTGTACAGATTGCTGTGGAGAAGGAGTGTTCCAAACACAAAAGCATTGCCCTCTCATTGGATACCATGGGCTAACTCACTCACCACAACAAATGTAGACTAGAGATTTGACTCTACATTAAAAAATAAATCCTTTCTGCAATACGAAAAAGAATATCCTCAGCCTAATGAAATATGCATCTAGAACAGTAACATTATATAATATATACAGATGGTTCTGCACAGCCTTCCATAGGGACATAGCATCAATATTTAGCGGCATGAGCTATCGTGAAAGGGTGCATGCAGGATGAAGAATTTCTTCCCGACATAACCTATACGCAGTCACTTGGTGACTGCACTGCACAGTTGGCCAAACTCAGGGCTCTGATACTGGCACTGAACAATACGGATCCTGGATTTCCTACACTCACAGTGTCCGATTCATATTACTATGTCCAGTCTTATTATGAATATTTACACTACTGGAGCCAGAGTGGGCATAGAGGTTCAAAAGCGTGCACAATAATGCACAAAATGCTTTGGGAACAGATGGCAAAACTGAAAGATTGCTTGCCACGGACTCATGTAATCCACCCATCGAGTCACCAAAGCGTTGGCGTGCACGTTGCATGCAAGTCACTGGATGATGAAGCTGAAAGAGCAACAGTGTGAAAAGCTGCAATAACTCGTCCCAGTACAAGAATAGACAATGGCATCATGACAGCTGTATATGCTGCACGCAAGGACACCCACATGCCAAAAGACTTTCCACTCAAATATCCTACAAGTTAGATGCATAGAACATACCATTTGCTCACATTCCTGGCGCGGTTGATTGAGCAATACCAAATTCTGACTACAGGTTAGGATTAATCCTAGCTGCACATGAGGGTCTTGTATCCGCACATCCAGGGGTGGCTGCTAAATTTCACTATTGCAGCAACGCTACTGGTGGGCAGGTCTCTATAAACAGACCAAGGACTTTGTCCTTAAATGCGACAGCAAATTAAGGGCTCCACTGTGGCACACCCACCACAGACACCTCTATTGATTTTGAATAAGACACTTCATTGGGTTTATCTAGACCACTGTGGCCCTAGGTCATCACATGGGGTTTGCAAGTATATTTTGGTGGCAGTGGATTCCTGCTCTTGATTCCGATGGGTGTGGCCACAGCAATCGACTGATGACCGAACTGTTCTAAAGTATCTGCAAGTCTTTATCGGGACATTTGTAGTTGGCATACTTCATTCAGGTCAGGTTCCGGCGTTTGCCTCCAAGGCTTACAAAAAAGATATGGCTAGTTTGGGTGTGACCCTGCGGTATTCCTCCCCAATCCATCCCAAGAGAAACACAGTCATGGAGAGAAAAAAACAAGATTTAAAGCAGTCTTTAACAGCTATGGTATTAGGCTCAGGATGTAGGTGGGACCACCATCTATATGGGGTTCAAAGGGCACTCAACAATCTGCCTAGAAAATCCCTAGGTGGTCAGACTCACTATGAGAACCTGTTTGGGGTAAAGATGTGGGTCCCAGACTTTGACAATCCCAGCACAGTGGCGGCGGAAACACCATTTGATTTAAGCAAATGTCTGTCTGTTTTACAGGAATTGAACAGTTTCTGGGATGGACAAAGCAACGTCCAAATAAAGTGCACCACCACTGGAGAAGTGAAAAAAGTACCAGCGAGGCCTGGCTGGATCCCAAAGGTTGGAGATCTGGTCAGGGAGAAAATTGTGGACAAGAAGGAATTTGGCCATCCTACAGAGCGCCTGTATCTGTACGGGCTGTTGAAGGTACCAGAACTGTACTTCTACTACCCCTTGCTGGCTGCAAAAACAAGAGATTCATCCCCATTAATTTGATCAAACCACACTATGTGGCAAATTCTCAACAGTAGGACATGTAGGACTACGGTAACCAACACTGAAGTATTCCTTCTACCAGTTATTACAACAACTGTAAACTCAACTAGTACAGAAACACAGATTTCACTTCGGAATACTGACACGTGTCCTGTTTACGCAATGTACCATTGATCGAGCCATCTCCCAGTTCTACAAAACCTGCAGAGTTGCCAAAAATAGATCGGACTGCCTCTGGCTACTTTATCGACTGATGATTTTTCTCTGAATCATCTGATCCACCTGCACCACCACCTCTATTGTTTGGGCTGGGACTGCGTGTATTCTATCTTTGGCAGAAAATTACTTACTTTGTGCCTCTATGGTTGCACCTTTGGCTTACAATTGCTTGAATTTTCCTGATCCTCTAGATTGGCTTTGCGAGAGTCCTTATTCTGCTTCTCAGTGGACACTGTCTCCCTGAACGCTCTGCTGTACAACTGGTGAATTTGGTTCTCATACCACGCTCATCATCACACAAAGAACGAAGAGACCTTTCCCTGGTGAATACTTTGGCTGTTTCAGTTCCTGATGGGATTGTTGTGGATAGGAAATTGTATGATGTGTATGGCCCCACTGAACTTTTACAAAATCCATACTTGTTTAAACTATCCTTAAATTACATTGTCACCCTAGTACTAACTATGATTATTGGGATGTAAACACAGTACATGAAATGCTAGAAGTTCTAGTGCATTCTACTGTTTTCTCGTCTGATGAACTATGTGAAGGTCCATCTAATTATGATGAGAAGTTCTGTTTTCAACATTACGGTCATCATTTCCTGCATAAAGCAAGTACTCCACATGCTGTTTTCAATTACACACATTGGGAACATTGCCCTACACCACCAAATGGTAGTTCAAAAATATTTACACAGAAGTTTTCTTATTTTTGCTGGTTATGATACATTTGACCCAGTGTCTTATTATTATAAACTTGCACCATCCCCTGCAAAGAAGAATATGCTGACAAACACTAAGTTGATATATTCTGCTTCTTCTTTTCCCAGCTGTCTACATAAGGGTTTGACTTTTGGAGGGACACTATTGATGTAAAATCAATTTGGAGGACAAAAGATTGGCAGGTTCAGGGACGAAGGCTTTCTTTAGGGCAGGCCAAATACTACAACAGATGATTTTCTTGAACGCAACTGTGCAACAAACCTCCTGTCTTGGTTTAGCTAAGAAAAATTATTATATTTGAACACACCATGCAATCCCACATTCACATGTTTTAAAAACTGGCAGCAGTTTACAAAATGCAAGGAGGAAACACTTGACATCATGCTGCATAATGGAATATACAATACATTACACACCATTTGGAGGGGATGGTTAGTGTGGCTGTTAGATACTAATGGATATCAAGCACGATTCCTGGGTAACACCGAGGGCTTCAAGATCAGTATTCCTGACCACCCTTACGTGCAGACCGAACAATTGGGGGAGGAAACAATGTACAGTGTTAGGAAGTTGTGCCTTGATTGGCTAAAAACTTCAACATTGTCCCAGGTGAAACACCACTTGACTTCTTCCTAGGTCCTCCAAAATGCTTTTTGTATGCAATATACAATGACATAGGGAAAGTTTCTCAGCAGGAAGCTGCTGTAAGACTGTGCGAGATTGACAGGGTTAATTTAGAGAAGGCTCGAGCAGCAGTTAACAATGGCTTGACCACACTGTCCGCTAGAATATACTCCCTGGGTAACATAGTGTCATCAGCAATAGACATCATACAACACGACATGTCCACATTACACCATGGGCAATTGCAACTTCAATCCATACTGATATTGAGTTGGATGCTTCAGTCACTCCATTCAGGTCACGTACCATGGCAACATATCAATGACACAAGACACTTTTCCCCTTACCACTTTATGAAACAGCAAATACTCAAGGCACGCAAAGATGTGACATACACTATGTTGGACATAGAGAAGTTAGAGAGTCTACCGTTCGCTGTTCCTGAAACACTGTTGGCACATTGCATAATTGATTGGTTCATTACTCTGCCAATTTTGACCTTTTATTTCCAACACTGCTTAGAACACCATCAAGTGGGCAGATATGAAGCACTAGAGGAAGGGTATGTATATGAGTATTGGGAATTACCTTTCAAATTCCAGTGTCGGAATAAAGAAACTGAAGTTTTTCTCAGCAGTTCCGGCTGTGAAATTGCTTTAAGTGGATCCTTAGTGTGCAAGGAGGTTTCACTCCATGGGGCTTGCAATGCTTCCATAGCAAACTCAGCTTGCTACTTTAAAGGATCCCCAGTGGCCATGATTCATCCAGCTTTCAGATTGCTCTTGATTGAGTATTTGATCTTGAATGATAAAGGTTGTTGCACCTGTCACAGTTTCTTCCATAGTCACTAGTATTGTTTCCACCTGCCTGTACAGTTAGGGAGGCACCACTTTGGCCTTTGATAAAGCTTTTGAACATGCATTTTGATGCCCTGAGCAAACTGAAAGCCTTATTGTTCCAGAAAGATGTGGTCTTAATATCTGCAAAGGAGACATTTGATCTTAAAGTTGCAAGATCTTCTGAGATACAGTCGCTACTCAGCACTAATTTCCCACACCATTTTGGAGAACTGGTGCACTGCATTTTTAACATGTCTTAAACCATGGGGGTAGCACACTTTTTAAATAGTTTAGGCTCTGGCTTTGTTTGCACCTTCCAGACAGTCTTCAGAGTCCTTCCATCATTTATTCAGACCGTGCTCTGAAGAATTTTTGGAGATCTTCCATTGGTCCTGTTCCTGATAGTCGAGACTGTGATTTTATCCTATTTCAAGATCAGCGGGAACTAGCACTATCACATGTGCTCTTTTTCCATGAATGCATAGTACAATGTTTTGGCTCAACCTTGCTTCAGGAATTGAATGAGCATTGGTTCTTATTGTTTCTACATGTGTGGCTTCACTGCTTGCAGCCCGTATTGCGTTGTCTGCTATGCACTTCTGAGTGTGCCCTAGACTTGTGCCTAGAGACGCAATTGGTTCAGCCTCTGGACATAAACATATTGGTGGACTTAAAGGCCAATTTTTACACTGTCCTCTGCATATTCCATTGATTCTGAATGCTTTCTATTTGCCTTCCTGGGATTCTTCTGCTACTGGTAAATTGGATCTTGGCTCTTGTACTGTGGACTTTTTACTGGCTGTGGTAACTCATTCAGCGGCTGCTGTGGGGGCTGGATGGGAACACATTTGCTCTATAAATCTGCTCCGAAGTGTGCCTCTGGGATCATCATCTGAGGCTGCTGGGAATAGAAATGTTTCATCTACCAATTGGAATACATAAACAATTGGCCTCTTCTGTTTGGTGGTAACATTTTGATTCGCCCTGTTTTTAACATCTTAAATTCCTTTTAAAAATTGATTTTTTTATATTTGCTTTTATAGTTTTAAAACCATCTTTCTGTATGCTTTGGTTCTCAAATTATATGTGTGCTTTTTTTTTTTTACATTTTAGACTTTTAATGCCCTTTTTATATAAACACATGCTGTAGCATTGCTATGGATAGCTTTCTTATATAGAAATAGTTTTAGTAGACTTATGTCTGAGAAGTGTGTGTCAGATGGCTAAGTTAGACCCAGGAAGAAACACTGCCTTTTACAAATACGCAGTTTTAAAGTTGCCTTCTTTTTCCACACAATGACTTTTGACACACATTTGCTTGTGTGATAGTGCAAGATTAGTTTCTCTGAAACCACATTGATTACAATACCACTTCATAAGTACACTATCGCGACACCGTGAACATTTGGTACAAGTCCTGAACATACATTGTGCCAGTAGTTGTTGTTTATTGTTCTTCCATAAGGTGACGGCGCTCTCACAGAGACAATAAACAATGTCAGCTTAACTGAAACCTCAACACAGAAGCATGAATGCTGTTGTTATAAATACACATGCATTTTCATAGTCTAATTAGAGGTGCACTCTGCTGTCGGGCGTGGCTTGGAGCCGGATGATGGCGGAAGCATGAGCCTGCAGCTCCACGCCGGCCCACCACTTATCCTATATTTACTGGACAGGGGTGGCCTCCTACCGTGTACAGAGCATACCCTAGACCCGGGATCATTCACGCATGGTAACTCCGGGGACGGACACGGTGTGGTACCTGAGGAGGCTGGAGAATGCCAAGTCCCAGCCTGTCTGCAAAAGATGGCGGCTGCACTGGGGTGACCCGTCCCAGACCAGACGAGTTGCCTCCAACGACCCCTCGATACGAACTGGGACAAAACCCAGAGAAAAAAGACAAAGTGAAGAGAGCAATGTGTGGGGCCGACCTGCTCGCCTCTGGTGCTGGGACGGCTGCGAGGTGGTCGGCCGGCTGGGGAGACGACAGGAGCCGCTTCGGCCTATGGCCTGGGGGGAGTCCTGGAGCCCCACTGGAGGCGATGGGAGACAAGGGAATGCTGAGGAGTGCTCAACTCCACCTTGTCACTCTCTTCTGAGAGTGTGGGAAAAATGCTGCGGGCCGACTGAGGGTGGCAGCAGACACAGTGCAGTACAGGAACACCCGGCCCAACCCAAATTATTCTGCCGGTGGGAGACAGGGGCTGCTGGAGCACAACTGCCAGAAGCCGGTAAGTGGGATTCACGATGGGAGAGGACTGGTTGGGAGAGGAAGTGTCTGTCTGCCCCTGTCCCCAAGGAAGAATTTCAGGGCCTGATCAGGGCCCGGTGCTGAGGGCAATGAGATTGGGGCCTTGCCGTGGAGAGAGAGGTCCAGGACCTGAAATGAACTGAGAGGTGATGACTCCGTGAAGGCTCTCTTTCTCAAATTTATTAAATTAGCCGAGATACACCCTGGAATCCTGGAAGTCCGGACCACTGTTTCGGCTCAGACTGCATCTCGGCATGCTGTCACACGCACCAGTGGATATTGTTCTCGGGCATCAATTGCAAATGTCCTGATGATGATTCCTTTATCTAGTTAAGGGATCGAAACGCCATCGACCAAAGCACCTTGACACTCCTAAAATTGTTTAGTCATTACAAAGTGCAACAGTTTTAATATGTATATTACGTGACCTATAATGTTCACTTGCACTTTGGCCACCTTGCTCAATGCCTGAGTTTGGCAACCTCTCTTTCTTTTTTGTTTGCTGTATATTGTCCCACTGTATTTATCTTTATGTTTTTGCAAATTTCATGTATTGAAGTATAAATATTCAATTTTGATATACAAACATAGATGTCATTGTAACTCCTTATTGTAATTTATAATTATTTTTTAATGTGTGGGACAAATGCTCCTAGACAGATACTCAGTCAATCTATAGCACACACAGAATACATATGGTGCACATTTTCTGACCATAGTCCCCTTCTGTTGGATTTCATACCCGTGGGGATGTGCCCACTGGTGCCAGACCCCTCAACCTTAGAAGATGGGTGCTTCCGGGAAACCCTGGGGGAGGTCATAGATGGCTATTTTGCCATAAATACGAGTACAGCATCCTCGAGGCAAATGGAATGGGAAGCTCCCAAAGTGGTGGTGAGAGGACATTGTTTGGGGCAGGGGATAGGGATACAATGGATAGCGCGTAGGAACTAGAAGACCGGCTACCCGACATGGATAATGCCCAGAGATCAAAGGCTTTTGACCTTGAAAGCTTTGTTGGAAAGGCTCAGATGTCATGAATTTAGAGGTTATCTCACTATGGTGCAGGACAAAGAAGGACACCCAGGCAGTTTATTGGCATGGATCATCAAGCGTGGTTCACCTATTACGCATATTCATCTGATACATTAATGCCCAGTTCCGAGACTACTATAGAAGACTATATGACTCACCCTTGTCTGTTTTACCAGGACCCCAGGTGGCCTTTATGGCCGCACTGAAACTGCGGCATTAGACCACCAAGCACAAGAAGCATTGGGAGCCCAGTAACAAACAATGAGATACGCACAGCCATTAAGGACATGGCCAGGGTAAAATCCCGGGCCCAGTTGGCCTCCCAGCAGAGTTCTACTCAGTTTATATTTCAAAACTGGCCCCCAGCTTGAGGCCCTGTACGCGGAATCTCTACGATTGGGAAGGCTGCCTGGTTCCTCATGCGACGCAGTTGTGATCCCCCTCCCTTAACTAAACATCCAGGGGGCGCATACCACAGGCTATCGCCCCCTCTCAATATTGGTCTACTTCCATATATGCCCACCCTTATCCATGAGGACCAAAATGGGCTATTCTGACTATGAATACATCATTTAATCTGCGGAGACTCTACTCCATGATATACCTATATATAGGGACTATGCAGGGATGCCCCCTCTCCCCGCTCCTATTTGCATTAGCTAATGAGTCATTTGCGGCTCTGTTCAGGGAGCGGGGAACGGGCCTCGGATTGCAACTCAATAGCCGAGAACATATTATCTCCCTGTATGCAGCCGACCTGTTGATTTTCTTGGGGGACGCTTCTGCGGGTACTCTTAAGGCACTTGCTCTCCTGAGTGATTTCGGGCAAATTTCTGGCCTGAAGGTTAACCAGGCCAAGATATACTTGTTCCCCTTACACCGGTATACACCTCGCCCACAGGGACTCCCAGCCAACCTTAATTGGGCTCCGACTACCTTCAGATATTTGTGGATACAGGTGTTTCACACCCTGGAGGACCTCCGGGATGGTAACCTTGGAAAGGCATGTAGGTCGCTTAAAGCATGTGTCCCTTTCAGGCGTTCGTTACAGCTACCGATTATGGCTCGGATTTCATTGGCCAAAATGATCATGCTGCCCTGCCTTTTATACTTTTTCGTCAACCTGCTGGTGGCGGTGCCTCGCACTGGTTTCGTCAGCTGGATTCGTCGTGGAGAAGTGTGGCTCAATGGTTAGAGCGGCAGACCCTGATGCAGAGATCTGGCCCGGGACCAGGGTTCAATTCCCGCCTCGGCGGGTCTTGGGCTAAACTTCCTCGGACCTGATAATTCTCGCCTCGGTGCCTATTCTAATCATGGGTCCCACTCTGCAACTCTGGGCAATAGCTTGCTTAATCTCCACAACGGCCCCACCAGCGCTGGGATGCCTGGCTTCACTTTGGGGGTGCCCAGGAGTGGACATTTCACAGGGAAAAGCCAGGAAGGGTTCCACAGCGGTATGCGTTCAGCGCCAGGATGCCTCAGGGTAGCAGTGCGCTTTACAAGTACAAATTCATTCATTCATTCATACGTTGCTGTGAGAGTTGACATGGGATAAGGGCGCAAAAGGGTGTCCTTGGAAACAATGCAAGGTCCAGTTGTGTGGGGGGACTGGGCATACCCAATTTCAAACTTTATTTTTTGGCCTCACAGATGCAATGGATCACCCAGTGGTTTGATGGGATGGGACAAGAGGAGTTAGGAGTGGTGAGCTCCTCTGCACACATGGGCGTCTTGCTGGCAAAATTGCTAAACCTGGTGGTTGAAATCCCCTACCCGACCCTGTTAATGAGCACGGCATTATAATGCTGGAGGCAATGCGTAGTCAAGACGGCAAATACCCCCTATACGACCGGAGGTGCCACTGGTGGGCTTCCCACATGGAGATCCACTGAGGTTCTTTACAGCCGCTCAATTAACAGCTTGGACTGACACGGGTCTGGTAACAGCAGGTGACTGCTATAGTCAAGCGACCTTTGTTCCCTTCACAGATTTAATGGTGGATGCTGGATTTTCGGCTGGCCAATTCCTCAACTGTGAGGCTTTGGTTTACACATTTAAAGCACTTTGGGGTGGAGGCCACGAGGAACCCAAGACACATATAATACTGCAACACCTACTAATTCTAGGCACGGCGAGACACCTAGCGAAAGGCTTTCATAATTTACTATTGGACATGACTCGCAAACCGCTATCCTAGCTGCACCTGAAACGGGAAGCAATTCTAGATCGGGAGCTCCAAGACTCTGATTGGAATAAGATCATAGCCTACCCCAAAAAGTCTCGAGGAACACCAGGTTAAAATATACCCAGTTCAACTCCCTTCATATGACTTATATGACCTGCCACAGACTACAAGTGGTATATGGAGGCGAGCCCCGCCATTGCCCTCGCTGCAATCTGGCAGACGCAGACTTCATACACATGACATGGGACTGCTCTGCACTGCGTCCCTTCTGGGAGGGTGTCATGGCTGTCCTTAATACCACACTGGGGCATGCCCTAGACACTACCATAGAGGTTTGCCTGCTGGGACTATTTTCAAAACCACCTAGAAGAAAAGTGGGAACAAGGTTCATAGACCTGGTGCTGGTATTGGCCAACAGCAGAATTGCCATGGGCTGGAAGTCAGGGGTCTGGCCAGTGGTGGGGACTTGGGTGAAGAACGTAACACAATGGGCAGGTGCGGAGGGAAGAGCCCTCACAAGGGAAGAAGCCCGAGGAATATGGCAGCACCCCATAGCTGGACCGTGGGCTGAAGTACTTAACAACTGGGAGCACCCGGGAGGGGTCTCGTATGGGAACACTGACACTCTGGAGGTCGAAGAAACAGGGGAGGACATAGCTCACACACCCTAAAACACTGTCAAGTAGAATTGGGGAGAGCCTGTCTCCAGACCATCATACTCCTCATTAATGGGCAAGGAATACAGCCCCAGCCATATGCTTGGGACTGACTATGGGGACCCCCACCCACAACCTCTTCACTCTAATCACGTCCCCGTTTTGTTTGCTCATACACCCTCTGCACCAGTTCTCTAAGTTTGCACTGTTCATAGTTTGTTAAATGTCTTTCTTTTAAAGATTCTTACTTAGTGAGGCTAACACCCCTTACAGGTATGGCTACATGAAAGTTTGAAGATGTGATTATTTGGTTCATATTTTGGGGATTCTTGTCAACATGTAGGATATTAAAGATTGCTTAGATAATAGTACCATATAGATGGCTTCATCCCCCTAACTCTGTAATAATGAAAAACCAACATTTATTCCAAATGTTTTAAGTTTATTTCTTATGAGCCCAAGAACGGGCATCCTGTATATCAATGTAGAAATATTCGCCAGAATATTATAAAAGTTGAAATGTCAATAAAAAAAGTTTTTTAAAAAAAGAGGAGCACTCTGCTGTCAATGCGAGGTCATCGCTATTGTCAGTGTTTCAGCACAGCTGATTCCTGTTTACCATCCGCGAGGAGGGATGTCCAACCTGTGACCAAAACAGGTACCTACATATCTTGCCTTGGTAATGGGTATTTAGATCATACATTAGGTGATTCCTGGCAGAACACACGCCCTATGCATCTTGGTTAGGGGATGCATAAGTAGTAATGCGCTAGACGCAGTACTTATGTCAGCATATATACACTGCTTTAGCACAATGGTAGAATCATTCCTTTTTTTCACTATTCTTATATTACTAATCACATTTGTCTGCTTCGGCCTATTAATCATTGCAGCTCATTTATTTTATACAAGAATCGCACTGGTTCAATAAATATTGAAAACGCCCCTTTGTGTAATTTTTGTATATTTCTCTGAGAGCGCACAAGTGAGTGAGCGAAAGGGTTCTAGTTCTGTTACCACAATTTCTTGGGGGGTCAGAGTTGTCATGTTCAGAGGTTGCCTAAACAATTTTTTACCTTACTATATCATAGGGTACTTATGGTGGCACTGTGAGCTAGTAGGACTATAGGCCAACATATCTTGAGAGAGTGCATGGAATCAGTCTGGCACCATCCCAACATTTATGTTGTCCAACAAACGAACAGGTCCTACTGAAAAGTGGAAACCGTATGACACACTGACGGGTCACCGGAAACTTTTTACCTTCCTCCTATTTTTCTGACCTTTTTGTTGGCTTTAGGACTCTGAGTATCTTACTACTGCTGACCAGTGCTAAAGTGCATGTGCTCCCTTCTCTAAACATGGTATAATTAGTTTACACTTGTTTTGGCATATTCAATTTACTTGTTAGTCCCTTGTAAAGTGGTATACAATGTACCCAGGACCTGTAAATTAAATGCTACTATTGGGGCTGCAGCATTGTGCCACTCATAACAGTAGCCCTGTAAACATGTCTTAGGCCTGCCACTGCAAAACTTCATAACTCAAATTCTACTTATTGGATTTTTCTTGTTTTGGTCTTGATTTATTTATAAAATTATTGTCTATATTTCTAACCAGTGTGGAGTCTTTTTGTCATGTTTTCATTGTGATATTGTGTGTACGTGGTGAACATATACTTTACACGTTGCCTCTTTAGATAAGCCTGACTGCTCTGTGCCAAGCTACCAGAGGGTGAGCACAGGTTATCTTTTAGTGTGTATCTAGCTTACCCTGACTAGAGTGGTGGTTCCTATTTGGACAGGGTGCATACCTCTGCCAACTAGTCCCATCAGGTTACATAGGCCCTGGGCACAAACACCTCCATTTTACATGTTCACGTTTAAAGTTGACATCTTTTTAAACAATGACTTTTAACACACATTTGCTTGTGTTCGACTACGGGATAATGTCTCAGAAAATGGACACGTCATACCCTGTGTACAGTACCAGCAGGCAATACCCACGTGCCATGGTCTGTTGAGTGACTGCCAACTTAGTATGGACACAGTTCATGTACATTATGTGGTGTTTGCGGGTGATACTATGCACATGGAATGGCAACACAACATGGATTACACGTGCTGCAAAGCAGGTTTACAGTGCACATGACTGGTCCCACAGGTGATGCCATGTATGTAGTAACCACTATGAGCACTCACAATGGCCTTGCAGTACTGAGAGTACCATTAGTGTTGGTATATCCTGTGGGAACTGCTGCCAGTGGTGATGGCATATCTTTAATCACCATTAGTGAGTGTAAAACTATGTTCATGCTGAAAACAATGGTCCTCTAATTTTAAAATATTACACTTCTCTGAAAACACAGCGGAATAATTGCCATTTGGGTTAATCCATGAGCTCCTAGGCATTTGAGTGTTAAGGAGGTTATCCAATATGGTCTTCCACCGAACCAGGCACTGCTAATGATTTCATACCTTACATCACAGTTGACATAAAAAAGGACATTAATAGGGCTCACACATAGCAACAATAAATCCTATTGTTTAATCATCCTGAGTCTCAATAATATCTTGCCATACACTTTGGAACATATCTATTGACATAGGGAAATACTGAGTGGAAGCCTGACTTATAAATCAGAAACATATCTCCATGTATGATACCATGCCCTGTGTATAGAAACGTCCGAGGATAAACTAATTCTTCTTTAGACTTTTGGCCATTCAAATTTACATACGTAGCCATACCTTGAACCTGGAGACTTCACTAATTCTTTGCATTAGATATTTGCTTTGTCAGCAAAGTACAATATCATGTGCGCTTTTGAATTCAGGGGCCCAATAATACAATCTCATGTAAGAGAGGGTTAATCATTCTTAGTTGAAAGACCTCCCTAATTGTGTCCATTTCAGGCGAACACCCATATGACCTGAAGCAAGTCATTGATCTAAAACTGCTTTGCTGAACAAAAAGATTGAAATATGCAAGAGGGAGCAAATATTGGGATTATGGAGAGTATTTTAAAATTACTATGCCTAATTAGCATCAACAGTAATTCACTTCATCTTTCACCAGACTCTGGACAAGTGCCAACATTTTCATTCTAATGCACTCTTTTATTCACTGCGAGGACTATAGCTAATAGTGTTATGACAGATATTTGGCACAACGTTAGGAATTGCCCTTGTATGGATCTTTGTCAGGTTTCAGTATCCGGAAAATATAACCAAGTCCTGCTAGAATAATCTTTTCCAGAAATGGTACTATACATTTTGTTGAAGGGTTGTTCCAGACAATCTGTCTATGTCTCATACATTGTACTGCAAATTACATTTATCTTTCACCTTGTTTAAATTACAGACGACATCATGCCATAGATCAGCGTCTTTGTTATTTCTCCTTTCAGTTGTTTAAGTTTCTCTCAGAATACATGGGACTGTCAATAAAATGACAAAAAAAGTTAATTATTAGACTCTCATTAAAGTTATATATATTTGTGAACATTGACAATATACAATTCTACACAATTCATCAAATGTTGCTTTAATCTTTACATAGCATTTTACACTTTGGACTGATATCAAATCTTCAACTGGAGGGATATTACTTTCGAAACAAGTTACTTGTATTAACATGCGACCTAATCTCCCCAGTTTTACGATTTGTAGACTATATTACTTGATGTTCTGATGCAGCCTATGTTTTAATAGTGACTTGGGCTTTCCTAAATGAGACTGTCTATATTTTCTAAAGGATGCTAGGATGACAAATCCTGGGGATGCACCTGCAAACTTGGAGTGGTAGATAACCTGATATGCTGAAAGTGGCTTGCTAAGAACCCACAAAACACATGATTGTTCCTTTCCAATTAGTTCAAATTAGCATGAATCATGTGTTCAAGCATATCCAGCATGTGCTGTACTAACACTAGGTGGTAAACACTTCTCTGATTGTGTGTATGAATAATATTGAAGCCTGCCTCTACGACAATATCTGGGTAGAACAGGTTCAGAGAGGCAAGTAGTCTGTTCCCCTCTGTGGTTATGTTGGTGAACCCTAGGGTGCACCTGCATTTTTGAAGTGGTAGTGAACCTGAAATATTGAAAATGGCTTAACAAGCATTGCCAAATCACAGGATTGCTCCTTACAGATGACTGCAAATTAGCACAAAATATATGTCCAAGGATATCGACTACATACTGTACCAACACTGGGTAGCAAACACTTGATAGTTTAGGAGTATGATTAGTATTGGGAGCTGCATTTACCAGAATGCATTGGGTGAAGTGTTGCAGGTGGGTAGAATGCTTCCTTCCCCATTTCTTCAAATTTATATAAATGAAATAATTAAATTTTCTGTTTATCCCCATTCTCTGCCAGTCATGGGGTACTGAGCCACAACTGTAACAACAAGAGACTTTTGCCATTGCTGCCCTGGCCCCTGTACTGTAGAGCCTAAATTGGAATCCAATTGTCTCCTGTCTTCTTTTAGTACTTGACTTTCAGGTGAGCGAGACATAGCAGTCAAAGGCTTACTCAGGGAAGGTGCTGTGGACTAGAGACTCAAAACTCAGCAACACAACAAAAACACTTCATAATTGTCTGAACAGTCAGTACTTTATCCTATAAAAAGGAAACATATTTTATTAAATACACTACTAAATAATACAACACCAATTAACACATTTCTACAAAATAGAAGGTGGAAATACCTCTGGCAACACACTCTAAGGGGGAGTGCACATTAAAGAAACTTTACAGATGTTTTATGTACTCTGGACCCCCTGTGCTGCTCACCAGCAAACCCTAACCACCTGGGAGCAAAATACGTCCCTACCTAACACAGCATGAGAGGTACACTAATAAGAAGCCAGAACAAGTCTCTTTACAGGGTGTCACCATATTAACCAAAAGGAGAATATATGCTCCTAAACATCATGCAATTCAAGAAAGAGTCTCTTTGAGGATGGTGCCACGTTTCCTAAATATAAATAATAATTTCATGTGTTTGTCAAAATGCACATATCAATTCAGTTTTTAACATGCTAACATAACTGTGCTAGATTCTTTCTACTACATTTACTAAAGTTTCTAAGCTACGACAGGACCCATCAACAAAAGAGTGTGCACCTCTAGCAATGATGCAGCTGCATATTCAACAAAATCAAAATGCCTGGTGGCATTCTGTATCATTTTTGTCTTTTTGATGAACTTGCCCCAATTGTGTTGCTCCTACCTCTTTTTGAGACTGTGCAGGAACCCAGATCTACATAGCCAAGCTAGTTCCACTCCCATCTGGGACATTGGCCAGTGCTGTTGAAGGAGCCAACTATTCCATATTTCTCCTGCCTGCTTAGTTTGGCTGATCTGGGAAGCCGGGTCTCCTGGCTCCAGGTAGGGGTTCATCCACATGGTGACTCCTTGCTTCTTCTTATGTAGTACATCCCACATTTCCTTTAAGATGTAGGGCATTACAGCCCAATCCAGAGATGCCACATTCCTGCTTCAATCCTGACAGACACCTCCTAGGAGACACCCACAGGCTAGTCAACATATCTGTGCAGCATCCTGGGATTTTTGCTAGGTTGGCAAAATCAAGTTTTGATTTACAAGAGTGCTCTCCTGGGTCTTAGCTCTGCCTCTAACATGGCAAAATGGATTCTTTCCCTTCAATGCTTCAAAGGGCTTGCCTGGTGTGACTGGTGCCATCGATTTGCCTTTTCCGTATTATCCCTTTGAGAAGGGCATGCCCAGGCTAGCCAGTGAAATGTCACTTAATGAGTCTATCGCGATTTTTCCTCCACCTGCTTACTCTTCCAGAAGAAGACCAATGTCACCCAAAAGGGCCTATTGTCTGGGATTAGTTTTGAGCTATCTTCTGGCTAACAGAGTAGTTAACCTGGCTCAGCAGTGTAGTTCAAATCCCAAGTCTCATTAAGAAGTGACTCCAGGAAAAAATGTAAAAACCAACATATGTAAAGGACCGAAAATATGGCCAAATAAATATCATATTTTGTGTGGATGTTTTTGAACTTAGAGAAAGTGACATTAATCTTTTCTCCATGTTGAGTCACTGCAAAATGAATATTCTGTGCAGTTTTAACCCAAAGCCTAAATCACAGTGGAGCACGACAGACATCCATTGAAGAACTACTTAGTCCTACTCTAGTCAAAAGGAAATATGGGTATTTATTTTTGCCTGTCTAATTGAATTATAAAGCCTCCACAGTTAATGCCAATTTTCTCAAGGTCCCATTAGCAATAACCTACCTGTGTGCAGATACCAGACTGAGTTAGACAGTGGTCCTATCAATTCAGCCTACAGACATGGCACATGCATGTGCACACATGTTCAAATGTACACAGCACAGAATCTCTTATCCAAGGTGCACAGTAGCAGGTCTTATTTTAGAAGGGAGGCACTGACGTTCATCAATCAATACCATTCTCCCAGAAGCTTACAGTGAGTTACCTTCAATCTGTGAGTCTCACCCATGGTAGAGGTCTAAAATAATATAGGGATTTAAGCAGGTCAGAGTACACTTCTCACCATCATCTGTCCACTGCAAACCCCTGCCAGTGGAACTATTTCTCACCTTCAAATGCCTACTCAGAAAAGTTAGGATGACATAAACTAAATCCCCTCTATATTTTTATGGTTAAATGTTAAATTTGCGGTAACAGCTGTTAAAGCACATATCACATTCAGAGGTTTTTTAAATAAATATCAGCAGGTCAAACCTGCAGATATTTATCAGGGAGAAAATGTCCAGGGTGTAAGCGAACAAGCAGATTTTTGAGCAGTAACCACCAAAATCTTTAAGTTTTTTTCGAAAAACTCATAATTGGGAGGTATATTTGGGAGGTCACAAAAACTTCTGACTCAGAGGAGTTGGATTTCATGAGGTAAAATAAATATTGCATCAATAACAGGGACACTAGTAATGAGGGCTTTAGTACTGGATTCCTTAAAATCTGACCAAGTAACTCTTTTTTTTTAAAGTTTGAGTTTATTAAAGAATAACAAGAAAAAGAACAGCAATAAAATGAATAGAACAGATCCTATTTAACATACATTTTTTGTAAAGAAAGCAATAATATTTAAGGATAGAACTATCATGCTGTATACAAAGAGAGAAAATACATAATATAAACAATGAGGGGAAAGGCAAGGACAGGGGAACATTATATAATTAATATATAACCATTAAGAGTAAAAGATAAAAGAGATAAATACTAACATTGTAAGCATACAATAAATTAGTTTGAGTAACATGATAAAAAACATAGGGGTGTAAACATCTATTAATTATCTAGGAGTATAAAGGCAAAGGGAGAAATTAAGGTGGCTTCCGTACTTCATCTGATACATTCGTAATTTTAGCATTTGGAGAGGCAGACAAAGATAAATAAGTTGTTAATGGGAGCCATAAAAGATCTCTTTTAATTGCTAGAGATAAATGGGAGACATAATTAGTATCTAGTCGATGATGAAAACAGACAGCTGCTCCACCAGGATCTGAAAGTGACTTTATCTGCCTGCTTCCAATTGAAGGTTATTAAATGAAAAGCAATAGCTTACAATAAATCTAAAAGTTTAAAACTCAGTGGAGACGGGGGCCATTGGGGTGATAGAGTACCTAGAAATATATTTGCTAAGGAAAAAGGGACCTGGACTTTGAAAATTGTCTTAATTTGGGACCAGACCAGCTGCCAAAATTGGTGAATTGGGGGACACTCAAACAAGCTTTAAGTCGACAGAAGGACAGGGGCAGGACCAACAAGTAGAGGACATATCTGGTGAAAAGGATACTAGAGTCACGGGAGAAAATAGTACCCGTTGATAAATGAAGTAAAGGGTTTGTGTAGTATTAGCAGCACAGGATGTTTTGTGAAGCTTAGACCATAATTTGTCCCATGTAGTGATTGGCCAACTTAGTGATAGATCCTTTTCCCAAGCCAATTCAATTTTAGATTTGAGTCTGTCTGAAGGTATTTGTAAAGATTTGTATATAGAGGACGCAGAGGGAGAAGTGTCTAATATTGAAGATAGACTTTTATAGTTTGCAGGAAAGTTAGAAGATCTTGGTAAAGTATGGAGATATTGATTGAGGGAGGAACATAGAAGATTATATTGCAATCTGGAAGACGCTGGTAAAGAATATTTAGTTTGGAGATCAGAAAAAGAGAGGGGTTGATCCTCAAGTAGAAGCTGAGATATCCAACGTAAGCCTTTAGAACGCCAATTTTTCCAGTATATAGAGCGATTATGTATTCGTAATGATTTATTATGCCAGATGGGTTGTTGTTGATAGGAGTTATTTGAGGGATATGATGATGGTAAGAGAGGAATCAAGAGTTTGCGAGAGTGGGAAATGACGGGAGAACGCAAAGATGAAATAGTAGTAAAAGCGAGGATTTCCTGAAAATCGAAAGGGGCAATACAAAATTTCTCTATTTCTAACCATAATGGAGGATGTGTAGGGAGTTCCATAGAGAGCCAAACGAGCAGCTTGTTTTAGAGAGAAAGCAGAGTGATAAGTTTTAAAATCAGGAAACCTAAGACCTCCATTAGGTCTATCCTTTTTTAAAGAAGATAGATCTATACGTGGGGGCTTGCCTTTCCTTAAACATTTTGTTAAGTTAGCATCAATTTTCTTGAAGTAATATCCAGGAATATGTATTGGAATCATGGAAATAATATATAATATAAGAGGAGAGAGCATCATTTTAATCGAATCCAATCGACCCCACCAAGAGCGAAAAAGGGAGTGCCAGGAAGAGGTATGGTGCAGCGGCCAGGGCAGCTGACTTCGGAGCACAGGGCTCACGGTTCAATCCCCGGCTCTGGCGGCAGCTCAGCTCAGCACCTTGTGACTCTGGGCAATAGCTCACTTAATTTCCACGACGGCCCCCAGCGCCTTGAGACCCGTAAGGGTGAGTAGTTTGCGCTTTACAAATACGTATTTACATTTTTTTTTTTTACGTGTAATGGCATCATTCAATGTTTTGGTGATATAATCAAAATTTAATTTTAGTGTTTCAGGTATTAACGGGGCAAACCACAAGCCCAAATATTTTATTTTAGATGATTGCCTTGAAAAACCAGAATGGGCAAAGAAATGTTTTTGACATAAAACATTTAAAGACAAGACTTCACATTTGTCGGTATTAAGATGGTAGCCTGAGAGTTGAGAGAAGGAGGCTACTTGTTGAAGAAAAGGGGAGAGAGAAGTTGCAGGGTTAGAACAGTATAAAAGAATGTCATCAGCGTATACCGACATTTTGACTTGATGCGTACCAAAATGAAATCCAGAAATCTGATCATCTTGTCTAATC
This sequence comes from Calotriton arnoldi, assembly GCA_963921515.1. Classification (NCBI taxonomy): domain Eukaryota; kingdom Metazoa; phylum Chordata; class Amphibia; order Caudata; family Salamandridae; genus Calotriton; species Calotriton arnoldi. Next base: position 1,334,584 of record CAWUFW010002852.1, on the reverse strand, counting down.
TTAGTTCAAAAGGGTTCTAACGCTAAGACAAATAACAAAGGTGACAAGGGACACCCTTGCCGAACTGCTCTAAGCAAAGGGAAGTAATCTGAAGTTTTACCATTAACAAATATTGAAGCTTTAGGGCCTGAGTATAACAAGGAAATTAAAGCAATCAACTTAGGAGGAAAACCTGCCCATTTTAATGCATGGAACATAAAATCCCAGCCAGTCCTATCGAAGGCCTTTTCTGCATCCAAAGCAATAGCAGCAATAGGATAATCTAAGGATGAGGCTTTGCTTAAGACATTGAAGAAGACTCGAGAATTGTCAGAGGCTAGCCTTCCTTTAACGAAGCCGGACTGTTCAGGGCCAATCAGATCAGGTAAAACAGGATCAATACGAAGTGCCAAAATCTTTGCGAAGATCTTGTAGTCAGTATTAACTAGGGAGATAGGTCGATAATTCTTACATAGAGAGTGATCCTTATCTTCCTTTGGGATTAAGCATATCAAGGCTTCTTGAAATGTGCCCCGAGATGATCCATTATCAGAGAAAGATTTAAATAAAAGTAAGAGATTAGGTAAAAGAAGTTTAGCAAAATGAATGTAAAACTCAATAGTAAAACCATCTGGTCCGGGCGCTTTGCCGCGTCGTATCACCGAGACAGTGTGGGAAATTTCCGCTAAGGAAATATCTATTCCCAAGGGATCAAAATCAATGTGTTGAGAAGGAGGAGAAGAAATAGATCGAAAATAAGTAGAGAGATCAGACTGTTCTGGATGGATTTCAGGTGAATATAAATCTTTATAAAAATGAAACCAATTCATTTAAAATATCATAATCTTTAAAAATAGTAGTACCAGCAGAGCCCTGTAAAGATTATATTCTAGTTCTTTCCTTTCTTACTTTTAAATAGTTAGCCAGCAATTTCCCCATTTTGTTTTGACCCCCATAATAGCGAGAACTACTTTTCAATAAATAATTGGAGGCAGCGTCTGTGGATAGACTATTAAAAGTGAGTTTAGCATCAATAAGATTTTTCAGGATAGATTCATTATTAGATTGATAATAAGTATATTCTAACTGTTTAATTTTATTAAGTAATTGAGTGGATTGGGTCTTAAGGGACTTTTTTTGGGGGATACAAAATTTATAATAAAACCTCTGGCGGCTGTTTAAAGGAATCCCATATCATAACAAACGGAGATTCCGGAGTTGAGTTAATAATAAAAAATTTGGAGGCAAAGGAATTAAATTGTTGGCAGAAATTAGGATCTAGAAGTAGTGAGCTATTAAAGCGCCATCTCCCTGGATGTGGAGAGACTGAAGTAGGACCATATACATTAAAAATAACTAAAGGAATTTTATCTATGAGAAGTTTAACAATAACCCAATGACCTTCAGTATCAAATTCTTGTTGAACAATAGAGACATGCAGTTTTTTGACATAAGATCAAAACCCCATTTTTCTTACCTAAAGCTGGAGAATTAAATACATGACCCACCCAACATCTCTTCAGCTTGGAAGCTTCAACATCAGAAATATGAGATTCTTGAAGTAAAGCAATATCAGTCTCTAATTTCGCAAGATGAGATAGCACCCGATGCCTTTTAATGGGATTGCTTAGTCCTTGAATGTTCCAGGTAGTAACCCTAAATGCGCTTACTGATGAAAGCATGAACAGACAATATGCTTACAGGAGCAAGAGTAAAGTTAGAATAAGATAAATATGAGGAAGAAAAGTGAAAGAAATGAAACAATTGGAGTATGTAAGAAAGCAAAGGGAAGGGAGGAATAAAGTAGAAAAAATAAAGAAGAAGATGATAAGAAGAGATTATAGAAAAAAACACCAATGAAAGAAAGGTAAGACAGAGAACAAAAAGACAGTACAAGTCATACAAATGACGACTGAAGGACATACCTACAAACACAAGACGAGATGGGGGATGGCAACACCAGAAGACGACGACGACAGCACTGGAACTCCAACGAACCTCAGGGGAACCATGGATAAGAATGTCAACATATATGGGAGACCATACGGGAAGCGGATAGCAGGAAAAATACACCTGTATAAAGAGGAAAGAAAATGTTATGAATAAGATGTTATCCTAGAAAAGAGGGATAAGAAAGAAAATAGATAAAAACGACTTGGTAGTTGAACATTTCAAAAATACAAGTAAAACAACAATTAGGGAATTACATAGACAAGAGAACAGTCAACAGGGCAAAGCAAAATAATAAATCAAGTAGATTTTGAGGTATCCATGACATCAGCTCCATGTTGACGAAGAAATTCCTGCAAAGCAGCTGGCTCTTCAAACATAGTAGTCTTTTCCTTATAGGTGACTTTGAACTTGCAAGGATGCATTAGTCCAAATCTGGCATTAATAGAACGTAGCTGAGGGCGGAGATCAGGAAATATCTTCCGACGATCTGCGGTAACTTTAGCCACATCCTGAGAGAAAAATAGTTGATGACCTTCCCAAAAAATTAGTTTTTGGGATTTGACAGCAGACAGAACTTGCAGGAGGTCAGTATATTGCAGAAAAAACAGGATGACTCCACGTGGTTTTGCAGATATCTTGGGACCAAGTCTATGAGCCCTTTGAATATTAAGTGAAGAAGTAGCAGATATGTCCAGGAGCTTATGCAGAAATGTCTGGAAAAAGGCGGTTGGATTGGAACCCTCAATATTTTCAGGAAGACCGTAAATTCGGAGGTTATTCCTGCGATTTCGATTTTCTAAATCTTCTGTGTGCTTCTTAAGGAGAAAAATTTCAGACTCTAGAAGTGAGATGCGCGAGCATGAGGATTGAAGAAAATCTGTTTTTTGTTCCACAACGAGTACACGTGATTCTAGAGAAGACCATTTGTCATCCAGATGTTGAAGCGTTTTATTGGTTTCTTCCATGAAGGGTTTCAAGGCACGAATTTCCTCAAGAATTACATCCATGGAGGCTGAGGAAGAGTTCACTGGAGACGGGGGGTCTTTTTTCGGTCTCTTGGTGGAAATCACAGATATTTTGCTTGGAAGCTGTGTTTTTGGAATGGCGCCTGGTGTATGGTCAAACTTCTGAGGAGAAATGTCTTCCATTTCGTTATAAGTAGAGTCTGAGTCTGAGTGCGCAGTATGTTTGGTGGAAGTAGATAGTTTAAGGTTCTTTAATCTCCCCATAAAAAGAAAAAGGGGGTTTAATAAGTAGTGCGTATTTGAACCTTCAAAAGCAGAAATAGCAAAGTCAGGCACACTGTGAGAAAAGGAAGATTTCAACTCTAAAAGAGCAGAATGCACCGAAGTATGTCAGGAAATCGCAGGGTCCACCTCCTCAATCAATTGAGACACTGTGGGGCAGATTTACAAGCCCCTTGTGCCACTTTTGCGTCATTTTTAACATGGGAAAAATGACGCAAAAGTGGCGCAAGGGGCTTGTAAATCCCCTGTATATGCAGGGATTAAAGAATAATGTTCACATACTAAAGATATTTAAGCCTTTCAATTTATAATGAAGAAACTTCTCCTCAAAGATGACATATTCTGAGAAATAAGGGCACAAAAAACGAGGTAAACATGTTTGTTTTCCTAAAATAAATGTGCCAGTTGCGTATAGGAAGAAAGAAAATTAAGCGTTGAAGAAAAGTTACAGAACCTCCTGAAAAAGATGCCTTTAATTATAAAGATGCAAAAGAATTCAAGAAGGGCTGTTGCAACTGTGAGGGAAAAAGGTTCTCGATATTCAAAATTCAAAATGCGGCCATTACCTCAGAATACTGAAAAAATTCCTCAAAGTCATTATAGCCTCGGAAACGCTGCAGCGTGAAAATACAAGCAGTTCCAGCAACTCCCCATACCATGAGGGAGAGATACCTCAAATCTCAATCCTCGGCGAGTGCTGGAAGCGGTCTCAAATTGCATAAAGGCTCCGCAGTTTGTCGGAGCTCCGCGCCGTCACGCCATCTTAGGATGGCGCCGAAACCACGCCCCCCTGACCAAGTAACTCTAATACTCAAAAATATGAAGCAGCTCCAAATAACTAAAATAACGTTTCTCCAGTATCCAATGTCCCTCCTCTTGATAAAGATCTTGAGAAGTGCATGGGAAACCAATTAACACGGTTTATAAATAAAAATCGCCAACTTGACATTCAGGCTTTTGATCCAGATGTACTGCAGAGACTGCCATTCTATAAATCATTGACAACCCACTCCACATACTAAACTAATGAGAATCATGTCTCCTTATGCTTCTTGACCACAGTCAACCAAGACTTTTTTCTGAAAACCTTGAAACTACACTTGGGTATATGCGTTGCAGTTCTGGGATGGTTGCAATCGTACCTGACTAATCGCTCCTAGAAGTAAAACAACATCCTCTCAAGACTAACACAACAACGAGTTCCTCAAGGTTTAATTCTTTCTCTTACACTATTTAACCTCTACATGGAACCCCTCTGCACTCTTGTAAATGTCTAAGTCCACATCTATGCCAATGACACTCAACTTTATATGGGAATCACATCTCCAAAAGACACTGTTCAACTTACTAATACTCTAAAAACCCTTAAATTCAGTCAACACTACTTCGAACTGAACATTCCAAATAATAAATTCTTTCTTATCTCCTCGCGGGTACATGCATGGCTGAATGTACCAAATTTATTGAACTGCAAGTCTAAAATCATAGATTGGCAAAAATATGAATCTTCACATGAGACAAAAACGTCCAGGTATATATTAACACCCACGCTCAAAGCACATAATATCAAATCCTAATACTTCGAGGAATGAAACCTTTCATCCTGCCAGGCGACTTCAAATTTGTGATGAAATTTCCCGTGCTATCCAGAATTAGCTGCAGCTTATCCCTGTTATCTGGAATCTAGGACATTCACTTGTGTCCTCAAAGTGATTATCTATTAAGGAGTGAGAGGTAATCAAGCGTTGCCACCCTCACACAAATGTGCAATAATTACACCAAAAGGCGCTCACTAATCTGAGGGTTACATACTTTTGCTTCCTCGGGGTGTTTGGTACTTTATATGTCTTATTTGTGAATAGATACCTCACCACCCTTTTATGCAGCTACGCCTGGAATAACACCCACATTTTATTGGACTTTCTGTAAAGTATCCCAAGCCTTGAAACATATACTAGACACCCTGTATTGCCCCAGTTACTTACCAGTAATCTTCATTACTCCGAGTATAGTCTTCATCGCCACATGATATACCCAGTGAGCTTCAGCTCCCCAACATAACCCTCCAAGAAATGTTGTGCTCTAGTCTTCCCATCCCTCCCTAACATGGCCAACCTCCTTCACCCTTGACCCAGAACAAGAGGAGGCACAACCCACCCTACTTCCTGTTCAACTACCAAGCCTCAGCACACAACAACATGAAGCCAATAGCCAAATAGGAAGGGAGGGATGGGAACTCATGTGGCGAGGAAGACTGTACTCGGAGTAATATAGATCACCGGTAAGTAACCAGGGCATTACCTCCTCCTAAGTCTTCCTCGCCACATGATATACTCAGTGAGCATATACCAAAGCCAAGCTGCTTCATGGTCACCAAAAAAAAAACCACAGACTAAAAGGGCGAGGCAAAAACAAGTTTAATCCAACATCAAACAGAGGAAAAAACAAACAGACGCCCAACAGGGTGGTGGAAATCAAGTGCAAGCAGAGCCAGCCTGCAGATCAGCAGCAGCAAAACCCTCAGCAGCTGGACCATCAAACACCACCCGATAGTGGTCCATGAACATGTGAGGAGAAGCCTACGTCACAGCCCTACAAATATCTGCAAGCGTGACACCCCTGAAAGAGGCCCAGGAGACAGAAATACCACGGGTAGACCTTCCCTGGATCCGGGCAGACACCTCTGACCCCTGGGACCCATAGGCCAGAAGGAACGGCTGCTTAATCCACCTACTCAAGGTGGAAACAGAAGGCTTAGTACCCAACCACACCGGGCCAAAAGAGACAAACAGGTTACCACACTTGCAAACACCCTGGTCCACTCCAGAGACACCAACACTGCCCTCCTGACATCCAACAGCGAGAGACCAGCATCTGCCCCAGACCCAGGCACCGGTGAGAGGGTGGACAGAATGACCTCCCTGGAATGATAGGCAACAGAGGGGACCTTGGGCAAGAACTGAGGATCGGGCACAGGATAACACAATCCGGTAAGACATGAACTGAAGGAGGAGGCTGCAAAAACGACCCCAACTCTCCTATCCAAACAGCACACACAATGGCACCTAAAAGAAAACTGCAGAAAAAAATGGCCAGAGGCCTGAAGGGTGGAGAGGATCTTCCACAGTATTGGAAGGGGAACACAATGGAGGGGATACGTCCTCCCAACTCAGTATCAGCAATTCAAAAAAGTATCCTACCTGATAGAGCTATCGGCAAGGCACAGTCCTCTAGTCAGGAAGTCTCATCTACTATTGCTAGCATGAATGGGAGCAATTCCTTTTTGTATGGTAACCCTCACACACTCTACTAGTGTCGTGCTTCATCATCGGGTTCACCCGACTCCTAAAGGTCAGGGTGGGCTCGACCATATTCCAGGGAGCACTTTAGAGAAAAGGCCAGGGGGGGGGGTTAAAGATTAAAAATCCTCCCGGTACTCCAGGTATCCCTTTAATATGGAGTGACGGGGATATTAAAACAGAATGGCAGGGTTTCACAAGGATATAATGGTCCTATGACCCTACAAACATTGCCAACATGTTTCAGCCAGTGAAAGGCCCCTATGGGTCCACGGATTTCATCAGAGCAAACAACAGAGAAAATTCCCTCCCTGGATGCAATGTAAAAGTATATAGTTTGTGTGGAGCAGAAGGCTGTTCCAACGTATTTGCCCCTTGGATATACTTATCCTTAATGTGGGTGATCAGTCCTGGTTCATCCAACCTAACTTGGGCGGACTCCACATGTCTCAAGGGGATGCAGAGAGACGGGGCAGTCCTGTAGTCACACAGTCATCAAGGATCCTGACCCCGCAATCCCACCTACTCGGGTCCGCATCTCCCGGCGTGTACTTCCTGACTAGAGGACTGTGCCTAGCCGATAGCTCTATCAGGTGGGATACCTAAAAGAAAACACCTAATGGTCAAGAACTTCACATCCACCGACCCCAATGGCTCAAAGGGAGCCTGGCAAGAGCATGCAACACCAACTGGAGAACCCAGGCCGGGGCAGGACAAACCAACCCAGATTACTGAAGAAAACAATCATACATCAACCGCGACACCAAGGGATCCAGCTAATCCAAAGGAGGATGACGGAAGGCCTGCAAAGCCATCCAACGAGCCCGAAGCGGAGATGGAGCCAGGCCCAACGCAAAACCATCCGACAGAAAACCCAGCACCCTGATTGAATCCACCGAACCAGAGTCCAGACCCTTAGAGGTACACCACCCAGAAAAGGACCCCTGATGCCGGGAATAAGACTGAAGAGTCGCCGGACACTGGAAACCTGAAGCAGGTCCACCACTTCTTTGGAGCAGCCACGAGACAAGAGGCACAACCTCTCCAGAGCCAAGCCTGGAGTTGGAGCCATCCAGAACCCCCGCCGATCGAGTCAAAGCCTTCAGAGGAGATGGATGGGTGGGAAACACCTGACACTCCGGAACCACAAGCCCCTGCAAAAGAGGATACCAGGGGCGGCAGACCCAGCCCAGCACCCTTCTCCAGGCGGATTATGCACAGCAACCAGTCAATCAATGGGATCGGAGGAAATGCGTAAAGCAGGACGTTTGGCTACAGGAACGACAACACATCTACGCGCCATGCCTCCAGACAGGAAGTAAACTTGCAGAAGAAGGGCAGTAGACCATTGTCCATTGCTCCAAGAAGACCAACATTGGACACCCAATCCCCATCCACAACACAAGGAACACCTCCACTGACAAAGAGAACAAAATCATGGGGCGAAAAAACACTGCTCAGGTGTTCCGCCGCACAATTCTCTCCACCCGGGAGAAACACCATCCTCAGAGACCACACAGCGCTATCCGCTCAGACCAGACTCACCTGAGCCAGGAGCCACAAGGAACGAACCCTGCAACCCCCCCGTTGATCGAGACAACCCACACAACCTGATTGTCCATCTGGACCCAAACATGAAGTCCCGAAAGGAAAGACCCAAACACCAGACAGGCCAACTGATCCGCCTTCAGCACCCAGAAGATTGAAGAGCATCTAGCCTGCAGGAGACCCCAACTCCCTTGTACAGACCAAGATGCCAAGGTCGCCCAAAGAGCAGTACTTGCTGACATCTGTGGTCACCTCCCGAGAAGGAGAAATTGGAAAAGAAAATACATCAGCTAGATGAGTGCTGTCCAATCACCACTCCAGGGCAGCCCTGAACCAAGGAAACACTCACAGACTGGTTATTGCACAAAGAACCAGAGCTGCCAAATTGCGAATGCACATCCACACACTTCGTCCGTCGGAAAATAATTAACAGTTCCTTAGTAAATTTTGGTGCTCTCCAAGCATTAAGCCTCCCTCCGCCTTTAGGAGACCAAACTGACTCTCCAAGGAGAGAGAAAAAATCCCCTTTGAGGTCCCCAAATGTGTTACACAAATGCTGAGGCACATCTAAAGTCAGTCCAAGTCTGTAAAGTAGGCATTAGTCATCATAGTAAAGAAAGAGGAAGTCCACAAGATGATCTTTGTTTCCTTCTATGTGTCCTTTATTTCTTGTCAAAATCCATTACATAAGCAACAGGCAGCCTACACGTGTTTCGTCCGAAAGGACTTTCTCAAGGCTACAAACAATTATGGATATGCATTAAAAACAGTATAATATGAAAATACCAATTATAAAAGTTAAAAACTTGCATTGGCACAAAGACCCAAAGTCTTAGACTTTTGTCCACTTGCTACCAAAACAACCCAAACTAGCGCTGTGAAGGATGGAGATGGAGGATACCTTGCAACAACAAGTCAAGAAAATGTTGTTGCAAGCACCCTAAAGCTGTGTTTTCCAGAAATAGAAGTGCTACATTCCCAGTGTAAGCGTTTCGCCACTAGAGGTATGGAAAAGAATAGGTGCATATATATAAAAGTGTACATAGTTGCCCTACTATAGCATGACAAGTGCATATGAATCTATAACCCCAAAGATTCCACCACCAAAACCGTGATCAAGGTAAAGATAGAAAGTGCCATTCTCCATACCATGACATGCTGGCAGAATGTAGTAACAAACGACATCTTACCTAGCAAAAATTGTAAGGCGAGTCGTGGCTCCAAGGTAAATATGTTCAAGGAACGATCATAACCGTATGAGTGGTTTGGAACCTAGTAAATATGCAGACATAAAACACAGAGTGAGCATGATAGGTCTGCTGTACTGGCAAGTCAATAATACTTTGTAAAAACAATCCAAAACACTCCAATGTCAATCCCTAATTGTCCCATTGGTCAAAGGACTGACAGTAGCCGCTCGCTATAGGAGACATGTTGGGGACTTAGAGTGTAAATCACATGCCAAATCCCATTATGTAATCAACAGAGGGCTGGCCATGAATGCTAGTCATGGACTGACCGTGCATAGTGGCAATAAGCCATGGTCTCGAACCCACAGAGGGTGTCTTTATGATGTAGAAAGCCTAGTAGACGTACGCAGCACTAGTCCATTGGGATGATGGATACTCCAACTAAGTTATTTAGGATAAGCCGATGTAGACTATTAATAGCAACAAGTGCATCTGTCAATTATAGGCTAAATATATTTCGCAAAAACAGAAATTCCGGTCATTGTAAACAAATATATATACACATAACGTATTTGCTCAGTACGTTATCATCGCTATGCTCCGACATGTGCGAGCCATTACAGATGCCGTGGAGAATTCAATCTTCCTACGCGTGATAAAAGCACGAGTAACAGATAGCAACATCCAAGAATGGATATGCATCGTAAGAGGTGGAGTCTGCATAGTTTATGATATACAACAGTAATGAACCTGTGTCTAAAAGCGAAATGAAAAAGAGGAAGAAAAAGGCACAGAAAAAAGCACAGATAAAAACCACACTAGACTAACCTGTATAGACAAAAAATACCTGTAGCAATGGGAACCGGTACGTGGCCGCTCCCGCTACCGTAGTTCCACAGTGGCAAGCCTTGATAAGCCTGCAAACTGTTAATAAATATAAATCAAAAATAGATATCACACGTCCCTCACAAGCTGAATGGTGTCACAAACACGAAGAAGAGATTCCTTTATCAAAATACCTGCAATTCTGATGACTCGGTTCGAGTCCTGCTCCGATGCACCGGGGCACCGCCAAACGGCCCGTGTTTTGAATTAGATACGAGTGGTCATGAACATAGAGAAAGGGGCGAGAGACTCGCGTCCCTCGAATTGGGTGCCATCTTCGACTGGTGAAAGTACTGTAGGACCGCTTAGATAGAGTACAAATAGTGCGATTCATAAGTGGCACAGAGGGGCAAAAAACTCACGTCCCTCGACATAGGCGCCACCTTAGAATGGTGCAAGTACGGTGAGGCAGCTTAGGTAAAGTGCAAAATACGTGATTCACGAATGGCACAGAAGGCGACATAACCAAAGCGTCACAAAATGACTAAGTTTCAGGTTTGAGGCATGTATGTCACCTGATTCTTAGAAAATCAATGGAGCATACCTATCATAGGAGGCATACTATGAAAGATGTTATAAAATCGATTAATCAATAGTGTCACATTCCCTGATTAAAAACACATATTTAAGGTGGAAAGATAGTTCATATAATTCTTAGACACCCAGTGAATAAGAGACAGTGTATTCTAATCTCCAAAGATCGTGAGAGAGAACAGTACACATATATTTTCTTCATACGTGCTCTGCTGTATATCGTGTGATGGTGTGGAACCCATCTGCCCTCTTATGTCCAAACAAATGTTTGTAAGGTTTTATGCCGTTTGTAGAAATCTACAAACAACTGCCTTAGTGTTTACATTACACAATAAAAATGATTCATGTATTCAGATGTCCAAAGTGGAAAACTGGGGTTGAGCAAGGCTATGCTGCATCACAAACAGATCCTGTGGCAATGTGGAGAAGAAAAAGGTAAACTATATACATTTCTCAGACCATTTAACGTTGTTTAGTGGCAGGAGTCATAGCCCACAAAAATCTCTGTGTAATACATTAGATGGAAGGTCCCCATATTTTATGAGACTTACATATATACATTTCTCGGAGCATTTAACAATATAAGTTAATAGGGATCACATCAAGCACAGAGCAATAGTCATCCATAAGCACCTCTGTCCATGGTCCATACATGTAACATAGTTGGATGATATATAATGTATGAATGTGTGTTTCAAGGCTTACAGTATATAGTCCAAATCTGGTCCTTATTCCACCTAAAAAGATATTAATAAATCTTAGGGCATTCTACACAGAAAGCATTAGCGACAACCTGGTTACAGTACAGATACCTACTGAGATCAATCCTACCTCCTAGCTATAGGAAAGTGTGAAGTTCCCTGTCTAAATTCAGGCCCATATCCACTGCCCTCAGTCTAAGGAGATACCCTAGGATTTATTAATATCTTTTTAGGTGGAATAAGGACCAGACTAGGACTATATACTGTAAGCCTTGAAACACACATTCATACATTATATATCATCCAACTATGTTACATGTATGGACCTTGGATAGAGGTGCTTATGGATGACTATTGCTCATTGTAAATGTCTGGCGGGATCTTCGTGAGAAAAGCCGTGACATTTGCTTTCAGAGCAGTGAAAGTTTGTAGAGCCGGTGAATTTTTAAATTGGTTAAATATTTTGGAAACTCACTTGGTCCCAATCCAGGATGCACAACGTAGAAAAAAGAACTATTCACAAACAATAGAGTTCCAACAGTTTTTTCATTAGTATTCCATGTTTATTTTTTCCATTTTAATCCATGATCCATTGTGGTACAAACATTTTCAGACTCCGAATTTTATCCACTTGTTTAACATGTGCCTATCCAGGCTTTCATTCAAAACATTTGGGGATTCACCATTCCTCATATTGCGACATGGTATTTTTTAACCCAATGCATTTCGGGCATTAACTGCCCTCCCTCAGGGGTAACTGTGATAAAATAAAGCGCATATAAATGACCTATTCTCTTAGCAGACTCTTCTGTGCTGTTGTTACTTGGTGCGAGCTTCCTAAGTGCCATTTAGCCTTAGCTTGCATGCGTCCCATAAATCAAGAAAGATTTTGTGTGTAAACATGCACAATCTCAGAAACATAATAAATGAGTGATATAACGTAAAATACAAATCAAATCAACCAAACACTTTAATGTCGGCCATGCCCATTTCTTTAGACGCGGCTCGTGTAAAGAAAGGTGCCTGGCTGATATTTAAGTCATCGCGCCGCATGGGGCACTTTATAAAAAAAAAAAATGTAATAAAGAAAGAAAGGAGTGCGGCCGCTCTATTCAAAGCAGACCGTGCTGGAAAAATAAAGAAAGAAAGGCGCACGGCTGTTGCAGGAAAGCACGTCGTGTCTGGAGTAGGACAAAATAATGAAAGAAAATAGTTCTCAGAGACTAAATAAACATACTGTGTAACCACACAAGTAAAAGATCCAATCCTCATGGGAAGTTACAAATGCAGGCAAGGCCGTACTAAGGAGGTACTAAGCCTATGCACGAATCTACAGATAACATTTAGAAAGGACAGTAACAGGAGCCAATTGAAAAGTTGGGCGGAGAGTGGGCGGTGCTTCAAGTCCATACTCCAATACAGCATGCCTCGCAGAGCAGCGCATGTGCTGCCCAGGCTCTACCTAAAAATGAAGATTTGCAATGCCCCCTTCAAAATGTCGCTGATCGTATTATTCTAATAAATTTTATTTTAAGGGGTATTTTACACTTTGTTTTAATTTTTTTGTCATTTATATTTATCCTTCAGTGTCCATCAGCGGGGACCATCTAGAAAATATGTTAATCGATAAGATGACCATGCAAAATAACCCACATTTCTTTTATGTTGGTATTTAGGACTGAAACAGACATTGCTTGTTGGCTACTCCATGAGGTGTATTTGTGTTTCAGTGTTTAGAACATGGCTTATCGCACTCATGAAGCACTAATGGAGAAGCTAGGGGGAAGAATGGAAATTCATTGCGCTCTGTGAGCAGTGAACCTGGGCATTCTTCCCAGGGGTCTGGAACTATGAAATGATAAGAGCAGCCCTCCAAGATCACAACAGAATACACTTTGCCCATCACAGAGTCTTGACTGAGGTAGCACTTTGTGTTGTTACATTATTCAGAGCTGCCAACTAGACATTCACCTTATCGCGTTGACTTCATATTGTATACTATTTTTACTTCCAACAGCCTTACAATATTGCTTTATGAGATAGGTAGGAGGCTTCCTTAAGGGCTAATGACCGCCTTCTGGCAATAGAAATCGTGCCCAGGGCCCTGTTAAGCATTTTAAAGTCTTTAGGGACCGCAGACCCCCAGGCCAGCTTAGCTCGTGCCCTGGATTTTTAGAAATGCATGCAATTTCAATTGAAATGCAATATATAGTATCAAGAATTCTTATGTGAAACCAATAAATATCTAAACTCTGATTGAAACGTATCATATGGCTCAAACAGCAAACTTAATGATCAATCAACACTTTATTTCGCACAACTTCTTATCCTTAGAAGGCCTCTCGTATGTTTGTCATGCATTCTTTTAAATGTAGTTATAAGTTTCTTAACCGTTGTTTAATGTTCACATTCAGTCCAGTATTTGACTTTTATTTGTGCAACATCAAGACCTAGTTGTCGTTCCCCTTTGACTGCGTGCTTTATTTGTGTAAGAATAAGTGCCGGTGCCCGAGGCTCTGCTCAGATGCCCGTGGCCGGTGCTTTTAAATGTCGTGCGCTGAATTCCATCGCTGCCTAGTCAGGAATCCACCTCAGGTCTCTTCAACCACTGCCGGACACTCTGCCCCTTTGTCTCACTCTTGCGGCTCCTGCTTCCTTCAGTTGTGAAAGTGTTTCCAGCTTTCTCTTGCTCCTTCTTTCTTTCTTCTCTCCTTCTTTGTTTTTACTTCTCTTGCTCTCAAAAATGTCTGATGGGGAAAATTAAATGCCGGTCCCCAAAAATGAGTGCCTGTGTTTCCCATCGGCTCAAATTAAGCACGGCTTTGACTTCATTCGATATGGCTTTTGCCCAGAATAGTGTAAATTACTTTACTAGCGTGAATAACTCGCTACTGATTATAGATTATGCCATTCACTCCCCATGTTTAATATTCTCCCCTCTCTCCTCACTTGTGGCTCACTTCACAAACAGAGCAATGGCCAAACCGCAGGTCGAGTCCTGATGAACAGAAGATGAAAACACCAAAGAAGAAAAGAATGGCATATGTTGATATTATCTGGCGACCCCTGTTGGGGTGGGGGCTGCTTCTTCAAGACGTTCAGGGTCTTCTGGCATCTTCAAAACATGTAATTTTAGCAGTCTTGCAATAGCGCACCTGTAGAGACAGCCAACTTTAACCCCAGCACAGATGTCGCAGCGTGGAAACGTCGAGAAAGTAGAAGGGTTGTGTTATGATTACGATCCAAACCCACCAACGCCTGAAATTAGGCGGTAATTATAAACTACCGGCGGGAGAGCCTTCTCCTACATCGCAGCCAATACCTGGACCGAGCTCCCTGTGAACATCAGACCTCCACTACTCTACACACATTCAGGAAGGACCTCAAGACCTGGCTCTTCGACTGATCAGGAGCCGCTCCCCCCCCACCCAGCGCCTTGAGACCCTCACGGGTGAGTAGCGCGCTTTACAAACCCCTGATTGAATCTATAGAATTATACCTTCTATCGAACTATTGTTATTGTTCATGTGTCAAGTCTTCTGTTTCTAAACTCTACAGTTTTTTAAAAACTTCGCAAGCATTGTGAAATGTAAAGATTGTGAAGTTAAAGTTCAGCAGCTCTTCTTCGTGGTGGGAATGGGAAACTGCTCCCACTGCAGCGAAGGGCAGCACAGGACAAAGGACGCTTTGCCACCACTGCCGAATCTGCCGAGGCTTTATTGGAGTGGTAAATTCGTTTTTGGGTAATTTGAACAGTAAAAAAAAAAATGATGCGTGGTGGTCTCTGAACTTAACATTAGGTTCATGCTCAAACAAGCTAATTACTTCCTTCTCGACCAGACCTACTTTCCATGTGCTTTAAAGCCTCTCTTCTTCATACACCTAACCCTAACGAAAGCATTAGCCCCGAGAGTGAACTTGAATATAAACGAGTACTAGTATGTATTACAAGCAGGGCTTAGCAGAGATAAATGCCAATTCCCTCGTTATCTGATGGTACTGGCACATACTGGTACAGTATCAGCCAAAATAGAAAATCATTGCTGAAAATAAAATGTTGCCTTTGATGATGATTCTTGCACAAAACCTTACAAATAAATAGGGCCACTGTTGTTTGAACTTTAATTAATGCATGCAGACTGTTCCAGAGTGGCCGCAATAAATTACATTTCTCACTGATATTCCCATAGCGCTTTCTAAGATCGTGAGAGTACATACTATACGTCCCCTAATACCGGGGAATAATTGTGAGTTATGCTGGAAACAGAATGTAATATAAGGCGTGCCTTATGTCCAGTGGCAACTGGGGAAGAGTGAGACGGGCACAAGCAAGAACTTTTGAAGTGTTTTCGCAGCTTATGACAACTAGTTAATTTATAGGGTTTCAGCATTAGGATCATAGTAAAAACATCCCTTCAACTGAAGATTTTTATATCTTCTTTTATTTATTATTTGTAGATTTGTGACTTTAGGAGTCAACCATAATGTCCGTAAAATTAATTATTTTAAGATAATCCCCTCTAATTTTATGATTATATACGTTGGAACACGCCGAGAGTACCTGATGGGCTTGGTCTTTGTCTATGCACAGTGGCCAAAGGAACGTGACATTCAGCCATGCGCTCAGTGTCTCTGCATTCAGTGTCCACTGGACACCGCCAATAGTAGTGCTTTGAGAAAGTTCAGGGGCCAGCATCCATGTACTCATGGTTTGCAGGGCTGGGATTGGCCAACGAAGTGTCTGTTCCGATGACACGGAGTGGGCATATGACAGGGCATTAGGCTACAGTCTCTGCTAAGTACACGTCTCCAAAATTCCTTCTGCATAACGAGCTTGGCCATTGAGCACAGAACGTGCCCAATGGACGTGTTGTCAATGTCAGCAGAGTATGGCACTGAATGTTGGTCATACCGCACACCCTGTGACCATGAACACAATGCCTCGATTGAATTGAAGTGATACATCTAATGATAATAGGCATCTTAGAAAATCGTATCTATGGGCTAAGATGAAAATTACAATAGTACTTTCTGCAATGTCATGCACATTAAGATGTTAGTCTGTATCAGTTTGTTGTATGGGGGCATTTCTGTATCAAAGACACAATTATGTTTTGAAGAGAAATTGATACATTTCAGATCGGGCAACGAGAACTACACATATGCTAAAAAACACATTGTTTATGATGCATGCGAGAGAACACATTGATGAGCAGATGTTTGTTAAATGTTTAGTGTCTTTATGTATAAAGTTATAAATTCTTTAAAAATCAACCGATTCATGACTTATATGTGAAATTGTAATGTTTGCATTTTTTTGTTAAAAAAAGTCTAATTTTGAAATGAAATTATTAAATCGCCTGCAACCATAACTCAATACTGCTCTCATTTATTTGGAGCCTGGTTACCAAATCACTGTTCCTGGATTCCAAGGACCACTGTTTTGGTACCCTGAGCATGAGGCCCAAAGTGGGTAGCCAATGTTTTGTCCAACATAAGAATGCAAAAGAAAAATGTATTTATTGACTCCAATGGGAAATCTAAAAGGGCAAGAGAAAAGGTGTGTAGTATTGTGTAATACTGCAGTGAGCATCTGTATTGTAAGTATAGGGTTAATTATAGAACCCTATTCTGTGCTCTAGAATTGTAGAATGTTAGGTATGTAATCGGGTTGAGAATGTGGGGATCATCTGCTGGGAGACTGTTTGGGAAGGATGCCTTGTTCCTGGCAGGGGTTGGAATAAATGAACCTAAATACTGCAACTTGTACATGACTTGCTCTTTGATGGATGCTACATCGTTTTGGCAATGATTGATGGCGATTTTCAACCCTTGCTCCAGTCCTTTGTGGTCACTTTGTCTGCGCTACTGTGTACATGTTGAGGACTAGTTGCTCTAGGAGTCCTCTCAGCGCAAACAATGGGCGTTTACTTTGGGAGACCACGTCGGAGGGAACTCTGCCTTCTACGCATGAGTGTAAAACCCTTCTTTTCTTGAATTTGGTACTTATGGTCCCAACTGATACTCGCTCAGCCTGTTTACCTTTAATTGGAGATAACCATTGCCGCTCGAGCTGCCTTCCTTGGAGCGCACTTCTCCCTGAGGATTCGGGAGACATCTTTGTGCTGGGCGAGTTCAGCGTGAGTCCTATGAGTGTCCCATGTCAGCACGTTACGTGAAAGGTCACGTGGAGTGACCCTACGTGTGGCCATTTTGCATCAGTTGCATAGTCCCAATACCGGCAACATCCCCCACCTTCCCCTAGGCGAATGTGCATAAATAAACACACAAGACACTTTGTTTATGGGAAAAACTTGTCGCAGGTTTATTCCATACAGGAGTATGCAATAAGGTGGGTTATCTTACGGGCGATCCATGGGCAGGCAGCCCTCCAACCTATGCTGCCCCTGCCCACCTGATGAGCCAGCACTGTGGAATGGATGCCCGATCAGCGCTACACCTTTGTTGATCCACCACCGGATCACGTGGTACCTTGTTACCATCCTACTCACGCCCCTTTCAGGGTGGAGCGTAGCAGGGCAAACCCCCGGTTGGTCAGGCCCCCAACCGCCCGAAGGACTAACGGGGCGCCGTCATGGTTCTCCAGAACCCTGCCCTGAGGATTCTGGTCTTTGGCTCTGGCACCCCTATTGTGCCGCGCAGAGGTACCCTTACTGTACCCGTCTGCCGCAGAGGTACCCTTACTGTACCAGACTGCTTCCAGATCGCCCTGTAACTCTGCCTGCAACACAAAAGAAAACATTAACAAGTTCAGTACACCTTGACCACCAGCCA
The DNA here is from genome assembly GCA_963921515.1 of Calotriton arnoldi. Classification (NCBI taxonomy): domain Eukaryota; kingdom Metazoa; phylum Chordata; class Amphibia; order Caudata; family Salamandridae; genus Calotriton; species Calotriton arnoldi. The sequence goes on along the minus strand of CAWUFW010002852.1, from coordinate 1,316,453 downwards.
AGCCGCAGGGTAAGAGGAAGGGAGGGAGACGGCGTGGCTGGCGGAAAAGAGGCCGCTGGGAGGGTCGGAGAGGTATACATACCCTCCCTCCCCCCCGGGCGCACCGGAAGTGCCGCCCACACCCCCTGGACAGCGGGCTCCAGGCGGAAGCCCTCTGAGGCTACGAGGGGTAGGCTTGTGCCGCAATGGCACTAAAGGGCCGCCCTTTTAGGGGGGCCCCCTATGGAGGCGGCGGGCAGCCACAAATCCCTGGATCAGCATTTTTTTCCCATATCTACGATAACTGTTCACAGCTTCACACGGAGCGCAGATTCACACAGAGCACAGAATAGTAACGCCGGCTGAGGCCTAAGGATTAAGGGAATTAGAGTAAGAATTATAGAGGTGTTTTGCTTCTTTCATTTTTTTTTTAGTTCTTTTTTCTTCTTTTTTGTTGTATTAATTCTTTCACTGACTTGGTTATCATCTCAAATCATTCTCTAGTCAGAAATGGAAGACAATTCTGCAAGCACATCATCAAGCACCACTAGTTCAATGGCCGCATTAAACGTTAGGATAAATCTGAACACTTCTGAAGAATTCCTGGCTAATCCTGGTGAACCTACAGTTAAATGGCAAGAGTGGAAAGAATATTTCATTAATTATATTGCTACCCTAGAAGATAATGGTTGTGTCATGTCACCTGACAGGAAACAACGTATACTATTACATTGTTTACGGCCTGAAGGTCTCAGAGTATATACTCAGATGCAAAAACTGGAAAGAGGAGGTGACTTTGATGTGCTTAAATGTGTGATTTCGGATCTGGATGATTCTCCTGAAAATTCTTGTACCATTCCTGTAGAAAAGAAAAATAATGTAGTGTAAAATTTAGGTGGAGATAATAGCAACATACCTTTATGTCTGTTTTCCTTTGGGGGTATAAATTTGCAAGCAGCAGCAGACTCTGGATCTCTATTTACCATTGTTGCTCGCTGCGCATGGGAAGACAAGTTTGTTAATACCATTGGTCTTTATCTAGAACCTACTAATGTTAACCCTGAAAGTTTTACAGGGGACAAAATCAATATGTTAGGATACAGAACTCTCATTTTTTTATTTAAAGATAGAAGGGCATCATGTAAGTTGTATGTGGCTACTGATGGTCCGTCTGTTTTAGGATGGAAGGATCAACATGCATTGAACATTGTTCTAGTTCCTAACAGTCCTGAGCAAGTTCTAGTTTCTGTGATGCTGAAGAAACAAAAAAATGGGTTTTAAAAGAATACCATAGTGTTTTTAGTGGAGAAATTGGATAACTTAAAGGTTTACACATAAGATTTGAGTGAAATTTAATGCTATCCCTAAAATCCACAAAGTATGTCATATTCAACTGATTGTTAGGGATGAGGTTAAAAAAGAGCTTAAAAAATTGCAGGATTCACATATTATTGAACCTATTGAAGCTTCAGAATGGGTTTCACCAGTAGTTATAGCAAGAAGTGCCAATGGTAAAATTCGGATGTACACTGATTAAACAACAATATCATAGTGGACCAATTTCCTTTACCTAGGATTGATGAAATGCTTTCTTTAACTAAAGGTACAAAATGGTTTTCCACTGTTGATCTCTGCTCTGCATATCACCAGATTTCTCTACATCCTTCTAGCAGAGAATATACTGCTTTTTACACACCATTTGGTTGTTTTCAATTTCACCGCATGCCTTTTGGTTTGGCGTCATTGCTGTCAGAATTATTTGGTGATATGCAAGGGGTCATGTTTTTTAAGATGACATATTAGTTATGGGTTCTATCAAAAATATCCATGATGAACGATTGAGAGAGGTAATGAGTATCCTGCAGAGTAAAGGTGTGACAACTGAAATTTCGAAATGTAAATTTGCGGAAAAGAAAGCTACCTATTTAGGTCATGAGATCAGTTCTTACCTAAAACCAGCTTAGTAAGAGCTATCATTGACACTCCTGCACCATAGTCTAAGGAAGATCTTAGATCTTTCTTAGATCTAGCGGAATTCTATGCAAAATTTGTGGAGAAATTCTCTGAAAAAACCTATGCTATGAGATCTTTACTTAAGAACAAAGTACAATTTGTCTTGAGTGAGACCTGTCAGTGATCTTTTGAAGAAATCAAGAAAGCTATTGGCCTAGCACCAAATTTACAAGGTTTTGATCCTCTTGCTGGTACTATTGTCACCACTGATGGTAGCAGCAAATAATTAGGCAGTGTCCTCACTCAACTGGATGGCAATTATAAAGAAGTTGTGATTGCTTTTGCATCTCGTTCGCTCACCTCTACTGAGGAGAAATAATCGGATATCGAACGAGAAACTTTGGCGTGTGTGTGGGCGCTAGAAAATTTCAGAAAGTACTTGTGGGGCAGAAAGTTTACACTGCATTGTGATCACAAACCACTCACCAAATTATTAATTACGGAATGTTTGATTAATGCTACTGCACGAATTGCAAGACTCTCCATGAGGGTACAAGATTTTATGTACGACATTCAATATGTTCCAGGGGTAAAACATTTCACAGCTGTAGTAGAATGTCTTTACCGTTGACAGAAGTAAACAATAGTCCCTGGAACAAATTCTCTGTTGCAAATGTGTCATTGAATGGATCTCAGGACAATTTTAGCAAGGAGGAATGGAGTGAAGCTGAAAGTACTGACCATGTATTACTGGAAGTAAAATAATGGATTGTGAATGGATGGAATGGCATGGCGAAGAAATTATTGAAAGATGAATACGAAGGTTTCTGGGAAGCTCGAAGTGAACTAAGTATGTGGGATTCATTAGACCTACATGGAGACAAGGTGGTTCCTCCTGAAAAATGTTAAGAGAAAAAATTATTAATTTATGTAATGAAGGTAATTCTGGCATCAGACGTACTAAACACCGGCTCAAGGAATTATATTGGTGGACCAAAGTGGATGTAGACATTGAAAGATTTGTCAGATCATGTGTCAAGTGTGAGATGTCTGATAAAACCCTTAACACTTTTAACCCACCTTTAGGCTCTGTGGGTTGTCCTAAGCTACCATGAGAGGTAATTGCGTTGGACATCATGGGACCCATCACATGGCAGGATGGCTTACAGAAATACATCCTAGTTCTAGTGGATACCTTTTCAAGGTGGTTATAAGTTAGTATTGTAGAGGTTATCAAAACAAGAACAGTTATTTCATTTTTTGGATGAGATATTTTTAAGGGAGGAATTTCCAGCTATAATCCTTTCAGACCATGGGGTGCAATTTAAATCTTCTGAAATGAAAACTTAACTTTTTGCTTCTGGGATTTAACAATGGTTCACTGCTTTATATCATCTCAGTGGAAACGGTATTGTTGAGAGGGTGAACTGTAGCATTAAATGTGTTTTGCAACTCGCTAATAAAGGTGGTGTATCGTGGGACGATGAAATAAAGAAAATGATTTGGGCCTACAGGAGTACAATTCATGGTACTGTTGGTAGGAGTCCGTTTTCATTAATGAGAGGCAGGATTCCCCATTCCAAAATTAATCCTGGATGGATGAAGAGAAGTGAAATGGTGGATTGTGATATGGATGAAGTAAGAAAATGTATTGTGGAATCTCAAAAAAAAAAATATTGTATTATGATCACAAACATGGCACTAAACAAGTTCATTTATGTGAAGGGAAATGGGTATGTGTTAAAAGTGCGAAAAAGATTGCCAGGGGTGAGAGCAGATTTAGTGAGCCTAAGAAGGTGGTTAAAGTAATGAATAGTACTGCCTTATTGCACAATGGCGAGGTATGACATTTCAGCCATGTAGCTCAAGTTAAAAATACTAATGGAAAAGTGGAAGATAGTGTGGATAATGCTAGAAGTTTTTGGTGGTTGGATATTTCGGATTTGTCCTTGGATAATTATCTTAACCGAAGTAATGATGCAAATGAACTTGATGTTCGTGAAAAAGAACCTGTGTGTAAAGAAGAATATGGTGTTCATGATACAAACAGCATGTTAGAAGAAACCTTTGGAGAGGATTTACAATGTATGACTAGTTCTGATACACTTAATATGAACAGTAGTGAAACCAAAGTCATAAACACGTCAAACGGAAGAATTGCAAGGAAACAAAAGAGCTTGGAAATATTTGAGTGAAATTAATTTTATTTATTTTTTTCCAAGAGGGGTATTGTGCAGTATTGTGTAATACTGCAGTAAACATCTGTATTGTAAGTATAGGGTTAATTGTAGAACCCTATTCTGTGCTCTAGAATTGTACAATGGTAGGTATGTAATAGGGTTGAGAATAAATAAACCCAAATACTGCAACTTGTACATGACTTGTTCTTTGATGGATGCTACACCGACCAAGATTAGAAAATTGACATTTTGGAACAGTGAGACAGCAATGGAATTATGGTCGGAAGGTGTATAATAGAGAGTCTTCTCGTCCAGAAGAGATCTAGAGGCTGTGCAAAGATTTGAACAATAGCTTTATTAAGCTATAAAAGCGAGCAGCAAACTGGTTTATGGCATCAGAGGATGGTGGAAGGGAATATTGAGCATAGTAGGCCAAGTACTATGCTGTTTCCAAGTTGCAGTAGGCAGTAACGATTAGAGGAGCCTGAGTAGGACGTGTTTGTAGAAATACAGTTTCTGAGCTCTAGTTTATAAGGGTGTGACTGCACATTAGTTAAGGTGGATGTGGATATTTTTACAGTTTAACAGTTAGTAAGGTATATTAGTTGAAGTTGATTGTAGTGATCATCATACTGCTCCACCAGGACCACTAGGATAGAGGAGCTGTGAAGGGAAAAAGGTGAAGAATAGAAAAACAGGTGAGATGGTTGTAGGAACTGTGGATGATGATAGAAATACATGATGTACAAGAGTTGCCATTTCTACATGGCCACTCCAGATTTTTCATATTTTCCCGAATCCTAATAATTCTAGTATTAGGGCTCTCTGATGCTGCCACTCAAGGCAGTGTGTGCATTCTGGCCATGAATGGTACTGTTAAAAATGGTTTCACCCAAATGGTAATCTAAGACCATTGTAGATCATGCAGACATTGCAAGTAATAGCATGTGAGTTAACTGTCTTATGTTGTATGCAGTGTGTATTTACCATGATCGGCAAAAATTTAATTACACCAACATTATTTGCATAATTATAGGAATTTCATGATATGCTTGTTACATGAAGTTCCTAAAATTGCAACATTATGTTAACGTAGCGGAATTACGCCTTCATTTACTGCAAAATTATAGCAAGGGAGTGTGTGAACGACCAGAATGCAATTGGGTGTTGTTCATGGTTACCTCACCCATTTGATCCTAAGAGAATGCCTAAGAGAATGCCTGTCCTTAGATAACGTGGCTCGTATCCCCTGGCTTAATTATATCAAAAGAGGATTTGAATGGATTGGGCGGGGAGTTTTATTCTCTAAACCAGATGTTATTGTAAGAAAGGACGTGGAAATAACCAAGGTAGCCTTTCTGAGCAGAAGGCAAGCTGATCGGGAAGCAGAAGAGGCTCGGAAACCTAGTTTCCGGACATATTTATTGCTTAAATCGACATCACTGACCGAACCATATCTCATGGGGTCCTTGACCACACATGAAAATTTTTTCTTAACTAGGTTCCGGATGAATCTCTTCCATCTCCTGTTAGCAAGACCCAAGGGGGCTTCTAGAGGTCAAGTGCTAGCTCCCTGTGGCTGCGACGGAAAGTCTCCTCAGGACCTGCTGCACTTCATGTTTTTTTGTAGACTATATGAAGTCCCCAGGAGGCATTTTTTAGTTCCTATTTTAAAGAAATTGAATTTTAATCAGGTTAGACCTGCACTAATGTATCTTCAATTATTGAAGGATGACTGTATCATTTTTATTGTAGGGTTTTTAAAGGCATCTATGAAATCTAGGCACTTTATGGACATGTAGAGTCTATTTATTCAGACATGTTTTTAGATGATCCATTGTGTGGTAGCGGAGTTTGATATGTTATAATTTGTTGTTCATATGTATTGTATTTGTGTAACTTTTATGGTTTTATAAACAAAAACCGAATAAAGTTTATTGAACTGAACTGAACTAGTTATTGTGTTTTTCGTGTTTTTTTTTAACACAATATATACCTTTGCCTGAGGACTCATTTTGTGCTAAAATATATCATTAAATGATGGATTTACATTTTAGATATTTTCGTTTAATTTTCCAGAAATTTCATATAATTACATGAAAATAAATTATGTGAATTTTGCGCATCCCTAGTATTTATATACATATATGACAACAAATACCATCCAGGTGCACAACTGTGCTCTGGCTGGGTATCCATCTAAACATGCAAATAGTACTGAAAACTGCCTTTTGTCATGAAGCAAAACCTATTTCTGAATAAATTGAATTGAATTGATTATAATTGAATAGCTTTATTCAATTTTTCAAGAAAATCATAAAAGCACACAAAATAACAGATAATAAAAACACCTATCAGCAAGATGCAAAAAATCAGGTGCATAAAAACCATCTAAAAGACCACAAAATACATTAATAAAAACATTAAAAGTCAGCATAAGAGTAAATAACAGACTAATTATACACAGCATAAAACACCAAGGGTCACAAAAAATCATCACCCCTGAATAACCCCAGAAAAACGTCTGTCAGATAGAAGCAAATGGTGGTGGCTTTTAACAACTGCTAAATAAGAGAGAGGCAGGCCTCACTTGTGTAAAGTTCATAGGTAGGAGGAGTGGGCGAATAAATCTGTGACTAAGATGGCTAAAAGTTGGACACACCATAACGATATGAAATGTGTCAGGAATAAAGGTATCATCATAAATACAGGCCGAGTGTTCTAAAACTCTACACCAAGATCCTTTGGGCAGCAGGAGCAGATGAAAAAGATTAAATCTAAAATAAGTTAATAATTTACAATAAAATTAGACACCTCCAAAGCCAGATAAGGTTCCCCTTCAGGAACTGATTTTATCAATACAAAATGACGAACAGAGCAGTTTCAGAAAGCCCAAGAATCTCAATCTGCAGCCACCATATCTGTTTGAGACATGGAATGTCCCTCCTAACTATGGCTTCTGGGTGCGTAAACAACTCAGGGTGACCCAATGACTTAAAGATCGTAACATAGGCAAACATAGGCACACCAGGGGATGCTCAACCTGCCATCCAGGGTCAAACAGTCTTGTATAATGATCCTATTAAGAGATAGGCCCTCCGTAAGCCAAATAAGCAGCCAAAATTGGAAAGGGCGGAGTCCAATCAAGTCTGAAATACACCCCATGCCCACTTCCTCATGCAGAATCTCAGAAGCAGTGCTAGCTGGTACTTTAAGCAGGCTTCTCACGAATGAATTTTCAACTACCTGAAGCTGGGGTGCAGGAACATGCCTCCTAATCCCACAACTATAAAATGCCAACGGCACACACTTGGCCCTAAATACTTTAATCATCTCTTTCACGATCGTGTGGCCCAAACGTTTAGCCAAGAGGCCAGCACCACTGACCGTTGCTTTTAATCAAGAAGAATTTTTCTTTAGAAGAGGTTGCCAGGAAATTCGGGAATTCAGAAGTATCCCTGATCAGATGGCCATTCAATGTAAAACATTTAGTTCTGCTGTTCCTAGGGCGCACCACCATAATGTGTGACTTGGCATAATTGGTAGTGAGGTCAAGGCCATCCATGTATGTGACAAAATGATCTAAGAAGCGCTGTAGGCCTTTGGCTATAAGGGCCATAAGTATGGCGCTGTCTGCATATAAAAGAACATACAGACAACACCCGCCCACTCATCAACGCCCAAATCCAACAGGGCCAGATCCAAGCCGTTGATATACAGAGTAAAGAGGAATGGTGGCAGGATGCATCCCTGGTGCAGACCTCTATTCAGCTCCAGGGGCAGGGAAATTCCCCTTCTGACCCATATCTAACGGAGGAAGATAATCACTCATGAATAAAAACCTAGAAGGAAAGCAGAGGTGTATCGACCCCCATGGACCCAAGCGCGGCCCAGAGCTTGGATCTATTGATTCTGTCAAAGGCTGATCTTAGGTCCATGAAGGCCAAATGGACTGCCTCCTTCCTTGCCCTAGTGTACTTGGTGATCAACAGATATAAATTCAGTGTCTGGCCCACTGTGCCTCTCCCTACAATAAATCCATATTGAACTTCAGAGAGAATCAGATGCCCAATTGGGCAAGAAATCTAGCAGCACCTTGCCTAGCACTTTAACTTCTCTAGCTGCCAATGAAATGGGGGCAATAACAAGCGGGGTCAGCTCTATTATCCCTTTTAAAATTAGGAACTATAGCTGCTTTGAAATGCTGAGTCAGCTAGGGGGCCCAAATATCTACCAGTGTTTCAAATAAGTCACCCGGGATGTTGTTAAACCCTTAGGCCTTGCCCTCTGACAGGGACAGGATAGCTTTCCTAACTTCCTCGAGATGCAGGCAAAGGCCTGCAATCTCCCATTCCCCAGAAACATCCAGATGACCATATTCTAATTCACAGATTGCCCCAAAGTGGTCCGACCATGTCTGGGGGGAATGGTCAGAGCCTGCACACTCACAGGGTCAGAAGAAGAGGAAATAGGATGCTTAATTACTCACCAAAACTCTGCACAAGCCTCCAGTAACTTGTCCCACAGCTCCCCCTTTGGAGACTTTTTCCTCTCACAGTAGGCAGCACGATATGTAGCCCTCGTCCTCTTAATTTCCTCCCCGTCCCGTGGTTGTCTATGCAGTGTGGCCATAAGGAGACTGTGAGCCTTGGAACAAGTCCTATCAAACCATTTTGTCAGTGGTACTGGGTGAGCTCTTGCGGGGGCCCTAAGAGCAATTTTAATATGCTCAGCAATGTTATTAAAATCTTTCAAAATATGGGCTGGTAAGGCCCCCTCGTCCACACAGATGCTAACATCCTGGCCACAAGAAGAGAACAAGGAAAGGTAAAAATCAGAGGGATCCATCTTTGCCTACTGGAGTCTATGACCCTGCACTACTGAATAAACTGGTTCCTAGAAGGGAACAACCAAACCCGCCTTAGCAGAAGGTCTGCTAAATACAGCAAATAAAGGGATGTGGTTGCTTGAAATATGCCAAACGACTTTAAAGTTGATTAAGGAACTGAAAAGACAACTAGAAACAAATATATAATCAATTATAGTAGAGCAGATGATAGACCCTTGACTGCCTGCACAGATGAGCAGGTATCCCAGAGATTAAAAAGATTCACCAGGGAGTATTCTACAAGCAAGTTATTAAGTATCTGTAGGAAAGTAGGATCTGCTTTCATGGTTCCCCCCACTTTTTGCTGCTGTTCAACTGGTTTCTGACTAGTCTGACTGAGATCCTGCTAATCAGGACCCCAGTCACTGTGCTTCCTCCCTAAATTGGTTATAGTATATTCCTATTTGGCAACTGGGGCACCTAGGTAAGTCCCTAGTAAATGGTACTAAGGTACCTAGGGCATGGTACCCCATGGGTCACCTATGAACTGCAGCATGTGTTATGCCAACCATGAGGAACCCTCCAAACTACCACTACAGGCCTGCCATTGCAGCCTGTGTGAGTTGGTGCATGCACCACTCACAAAAGATATGTTTCCTTATATCTAAAACTCACTGCACTTGAGACCTATAAGTCACCCCTCTAGCAGGCCTTTCAGTCCCAAAGAAAGGGTGCTCGGTCCCAAGTGTGAGGGTGGCCCTGCATGAGCAGACCAACCCTACAAACTCCAGAGTCCACTCTCCAGACTTTGTAAGTGAATCGGACATTACAATATAGAGGGGCCATGCATCATCACGCGAGGACCATCTCTAAACTGGCTGAAACGAACCTGGGCATGTTTGGTATCAAACATGTTGGAATCATAGGGGCGTGGCTTAGCAGCCGAACATGGCGGACGTGTGCTAGGCGAGCTCCGTCCAGCCCACCATAAATTCGTAATTTATCCTGGCCCCTAGTACCTGATACTTGCGAAGCGGAGTGTCGGTGGTACCAAGCCCTAGTGGCGGAGACTCGGCGGCGATCGCGGCGGCTGTGGCCCCGCGGGCGGCGGTGCAGAGACCTCATGAGTCTGCGGCCCAGGGAGTGAGGAGCAGCCGGGAGCTCGAGTGCCGGCGGCGGTTGGGGGCGTCTGTGCGGGACCCGACCCGGGCGCCGGAGGACGGGCGGCACGACAGCGCTCCCGCGCCGGGTGAGTGAAGCGATCCTGGAGGTGCTGGTGATTGGGGCGCTGTGCCTGTGGTGCTGGTGGTGTGGCTCGGCGGCTACTGTGGGCCGCGGTGGTGGAGAGGGCCTCGAGCGGGCCTGACGGGGTGAGCCTTCCCCGCCTGCCCCCGTTCGTGGGCAGTACATCGACCCTTACTGGGGGGCACTTGGGACTGAGTGCCTCCTTGTGACGCCCATTGCTGCTCTCCTCCCCTCCCCTCGGCGGTGCGATTGGCCCGCGTGGGAGGGCCGGAAGGGCGAAGGGAGGCGGCGTGGGCCGCAGACGAGTGGCGTGGGCAATTCAGTGGACGGGGGCCGCCCCAGGGGCCCAGTCATCTAGATCAATAGGCAGCCAGAACCGGGGGTCGGCCGGGCCTCGAGGGCATACCGAGGATTGGAGGGGTCCAGCGCCCGCAGGGGAGCTGGGCTGGCCGGCCGGTGGCGGCGCCCGTGGTCGGGTGGTGCGTAGGCCCTGGTGGCCGGCTGAGACTGGGGGGGACTCCCTCTCCCAGGCTCTGATCGGCGGTTGGTTCGGACCACGGGGCATTCGCAGGGGCACGGTCCCCATCACGGAAGAGGGGCCCATCTGGTAAATCGGGGCGGGATCCTGCAGGAGACCATGACCCGCGACAAAGGTGGCAGCGGACCGGCGAAGCAGGGTCCGATAGACAAGTTCACGGGCCCGAGTGGGTCTGGGAGCCAACAAGGGGCTGTGCCGGACAATGCGGCGCTCATGGAAGCGATCACCCAGTCCCGAGATATGCTGGACGCGAAGATAGGAGCGGTGGGATCGGAGGTCACGCTCCTGCACCAGGACCTGCGCAACGCAGTCTCCGCATCACGGAGGCCGAGACCCGCATCTCGGGGTGGAAGATGATGTCACGACCCTAAAGAAGAAAGTGGCCGCGATGGAGATGACACAGCGGGGGCTGGCCCTGCGGGCGGAGGACGCGGAGGGCCGGGCCCGCCGCAACAACCTCCGCTTCGTTGGCTTTCCCGAGGGCAGCGAAGGGGTAGTGTGGAGCGATTCCTCACACAGTGGTTGGAGAGCTGGATTCCCCCGGAGGCACTATCGCGGTGCTTTGTGGTGGAGAGGGCCCATCGCGCGCTCATGCAGAAGCCGCCAGTGGGGGCTCGCCCGCGTCCCATAATCGCGAAAATACTGAACTATTTGGACAGGGACACGATTTTGAAACAGGCCCGTCTCAAGGAACCCCTTCTACACGAGAACATGAAGATCCTCATTTTCCCGGATTACACGCGCCTAGTGCAGCAGCAGCGGCAATCCTTTCAGGCTGCAAAAGCCCGCCTGCGAGAACTTAATCTGCAATACTCGCTCCTCTATCCTGCTCGACTGCGGGTGGTCTTCTGGTCATGTACGCATTTCTTTGATACTCCGGAGGAAGTGTTCAAATGGACAGACGAAACAGTGAGGGTCAGGGCACACACCCCGCCCAGGATGGGGGCCGGGAGGGAGTCCGACTCTTCCGCGAGCGAGACGAACCGGAGGAGGCAGCGATCAGGCCGTAGGGGAGCCAAGCGGTCTCGGTCAAAGCGACGCTCGCTTTCCTGTGGGGCCACATCACGGCTGGGAGATACAGTATTGCTGCCGCCGGGGAAGGGCTGAGGGAGGGGCCAGTGGGGCCCATGTGGGTCCTGTTTTCCTGAGGGTACTAGGAGCACAGTTGTGATGGGCCGGGACTCCCGCCACACCTTGTGGGGTGGGATACGGGCCCAATCGTTATGGGGTTGGGGTTGGGGATTCATTGGATGAGGTGGCCGGTCTCCTCCCGTTGGGGGGGACGGGTCACTCATGCCGCGACAGATGCTTCAGTGTTTTTGGAGTATGGGGTGGGGGGTTGGTTGGGGAGGTTGGATTTGGGGATTTGGGTTGGTCGTACAGGGACAGAAGTAACAACATCCTCGAGGGAGGGAGTTGGGGGTTTGTTGGGGGAGGGGTTGGAGGGGGGTAGGTCAAGTTCACAGATCGCACTACACATACAAGCTCGGCACAGTCTGCACACACATCGCCACAGCTCGCCGCCAGCGTTGAGAGAGGATGCACCCCCTCATGGCTGGGATACCTGATAGGGGTCGGGTGACCCTGGACAGCCTCCGCATAATTAGTTGGAATGTACGCAGGGTTCTGGATAAAATTAAACGGGGGCCGTCCTCCACCAGGCGCAGAGGATGAGGGCCGATGTTCTCCTGTTGCAGGAGACGCACCTGATGGTAACGAAGGCCCTTTGTCTGCAACGGTACGGGTTCCATCAGGTTTTCCACTCTGGCTTCACGAGGGGTTCGCGGGGAGTAGCAATTCTGGTGCATCGAAGGGTCCCATACGTACAGGCACAGCAGTGGACGGACACACAGGGGCGCTATTTGTTTATCCGGGGTAAGATTGGAGAGGACCCCCTGGTGCTGGGCAGTGTATACGCTCCCCTCCCCTACAGTGGAATCTGATGGAAAAGTTGCAGTCCCTGTGGGCCGATATGCCAGAAGTACTGTCCGCAGTGGGTGGGGATTGGAATGACGTTATGGATTTGGCTAAAGATAGGACGGGGGTGGGGGGAAGTTCTAGGAGTGGTATTCCTACGAAGCTACACTCATTGGTGATGGGGTTGGATTGGGTTGATACATGGCGGCGCACTCACGGGGACTCCCGGGGGTATACCTACCTCTCAGCGGTCCACAAATCTTTCTCCAGGCTTGATTATATCTTCGTTCCCCGGGCGGTGGTCGGTAGGGTGGCTGGGGCGGAAATATTGCCTCGGGGTCTCTCGGATCACTCCCCGATATCCATCGAGCTTACTATGGGCAGGGGAGGCAACCATTCCGGTGGCGCCTCTCAGTGTGGAACCTGCAGAATGAAGACTATGGGACTCATATGAGCGAATCCATTGCCCAGTACCTTACGACAAATGAGGAGTCGGTTTCCAGCGCAGCTACACTGTGGGAGGCACTGAAGCCCACTCTCCGTGGGGCGGATATATCCTGGTGCGCGGCAGCTCGCAAGAAGCGTAGGGAGGAACTGATTCGCGCAGAGGCCGCCATAGAGGTCCTTGAACGGCAGAATCGGGAGACGGGGGGTGACCGGGGGGTGCGACAATTGCTCCTGGCTCAGCAGGCCTGTGCAGCCCTGCTGATGGACGAAGCACGCCAGGTATGGCTGGCGACGCGCAGCAGAATATATCAATGGGGAGACAAGTCCAGCAAGATGCTGCATCGGCTGTGTCAGGGCAAGTTCCATTCCCAGGTTCTCCCGGGAATTTTGGACTCGGTGGGAATACCGATCACAGACCCGCGTGCCATTGCAGAGAGCTTTGCCACGTACTTTGCGGATCTCTATGCTCCCCGGGAATGTTTGCCGGCGTCCACCGTTGCCAAATTTCTGGCAGATTTACCACCCAAAGCGGTGTCAGATGAGGTACGGGATCAGCTGGAGGCCCCTCTGATGGAGGAGGAACTGGGAGCAGCCCTGGGGGAACTTAACCCCGGGAAAGCACCTGGACCCAATGGGTTTCCCAGTGAGTTCTTTTGTCGCTATAGGGTACAGCTGGCCCCGTAATATCGGGCGGTGGTGGAGGAGGCCCGGGAAAAGGTCTGCTCCCTCCGGACTGGAGACATGCTGAGGTGGTGGTGTTCCATAAGCCGGGTCGCCCCCCGGAGCAGCACGCCTCATACCGCCCCATCTCTCTCCTAAATGTGGAGGCAAAAGTCCTAGCGAAGGCGCTTGCTAACCGCCTGCTGCCACATATTACCACACTTGTACACCCTGATCAGGCGGGGTTTATGCCCCAGAGGGCCACCAGACACAACATAAGGAGGGCGCATGTGGCGGTGGCGGCTATCCGGCAGACCGGGGAACCGGCGGCACTTCTCCTGGCGGATATGGATAGGGCATTCGACTCCTTGAGCTGGGTCTACCTTTTCGCGTTGCTGGACAGACTCAATCTGGGCCCGCACTTCCTCTCTTACATAAAACTCCTGTATACGGAGTTGACGGCATCGGTCCGGGTGGCGGGCGCAACCTCCCCGACTTTTCGTATTCAGAGGGGCACGCGGCAGGGATGTCCCCTGTCTCCATATTTATTTGCCCTAGCCATGGAGCCCCTGGCAGTATGGGTGCGTATGGATGCGCAGATACGGGGCTTCGAATGGGCCCCAGGACTGTCTGATAGGATCGCGCTATACGCGGACGATGTCCTCTTCTTTCTCACAGCGGTTGACAGGACGGGGCCACGGCTTCTGCGTATTATGCAGATCTTTGGGGAAACGTCGGGTCTGTACATGAATCCCCGCAAATCCACATTGTGGGCCCTGGGGGATAGGACGAGAATGGGCGCATGGGTGTCCTCGATCCAGGCGGCAGCGGGAGGACTGAAGTATCTGGGGGTGCTTCTCACGGATGTACCGGCAATAGCCTGGGAGCGAAACCTGGCACCAGTGTGGGAGCGGGTCCGTGCAGACCTTAAGTCTTGGTCCCGTATGCCCCTGACACTGTTCGGCAGATCGGCCATATTCAAGATGGTGGCGCTCCCCCGGCTTCTCTACCAGCTACAGAATCACCCGTACCCGATCCCGCCTCGATGGTTCCGGCTGGTGAATTCTGTGCTTGGGCAGTTTCTGTGGGAGGGGGGAAAGGTGCGCATGGCTCTGCGTACATGCTTCTTGTCTACCTACTGTGGAGGCCTCGCAACCACGGATATTCTCTCATACTATCAGGCCTCGCACTTGCTGGTCCTTAATGAATGGTGGTACGGTGATAGGGGAGACCCGGCGTATGCGCTAGAACGACAGCTTATGGGACGCCACACACTACATACGCTTTTGTATTCGGCTCAGTTGCGGGGCGCGTTGCCATCGGCCACACGGGTGGTCTTCTTGATATGGAGACAAGCATTGCGGCGCATGGGTTGGTGGAATGTACTGACTCAGGAGACCCCATTGTGGAATAATGGGCGTTTGCCCCAATTGGCGGCCCTTTCGGGCTTTCAGGGATGGGACAATATTGGTGTCTCCACCCTGGGGGATGTCCTGAGGGGCACGACACTAAAGCCCTTTCGGGATTTCCAGAAGGAGTTCCTCATGCCGCAGTCACAATTCTATCGATACCTTCAGTTCCGACATGCCCTGTCCCCCAGTCTGCAGGGTCTGGAGTCCCTCCCTGAATTTAGCCCTTTAGAAGCTAAAGTTTTTATGGGGGACTTAAAAGAAAAGAAGATTTCCCAAATCTACCAGTCCCTGGTCACTCACTGCTCCCCCGCACTTCAGAAGCTCTGGGGGACTGGGAGGGAGACGTGGGCGGTTTGGACGAGGAAGACTTGACGGAGGCCCTGGCAGCCCCGCGGGGGGTGGCTATAGCAATGCGACTCCGCCTGATCCAGTTCAAATACCTCCACAGGGTCTATTTTACTAGAGCAAGGTTGTGGCGGGCGGGATTGATTGCCTCTCCGGAGTGTCTCCGCTGTGGACGGGAGGAGGGTACCTTCATACACACAGTCTGGGGGTGCATATCGCTGGATAGCTTTTGGAGGGGGGTGTTCACATGTCTTTCTGAAGTCTTGGGATGGGAGCTTCCACGCACACCGCAGTTGGCCCTGCTGCATGTTATGGCAGGAATAGGTGGCAACGCATGCAAACGACATCTTTTGGTGTTGGGCTTTACACTGGCGAAGCGAGACATTGCTAAGGGGTGGAAGGCGGTGCGGGCCCCATCGGTGGCTGCCTGGAAGAATGGATTAGATTTTTGTATGGGACTGGAGCAACCTATCTTTGTAGCCAGGGGATGCCCGCGTAAGCATTATAAGATATGGCAACGATGGGCGGAGTACCGGGGCCTATGGTTGGAACCGCCAGTGAGGGTGGAGCCATAGTTACCGGGTTGAGATTCTGGGTCTGTGAAGGTGGAGGGGAGGGGGAGCTGGGAGGGCGAGTATATTGGTGTTAAGAATATTTGTACATACATCAAGGCGGTGGATAAGAGTCTGTGGTATCAGTGCGATCATTAGGGGGGGTGAGGGAGGGAGGGAGTTGGGGGAGGATTAGTATTATTGAATGTGTTTTTGTTATGCATAGTTGATTTGGCAAACCAAAAGTCGATTGTTACCATGCCTAAGCACAGTCTGATTTGGCAGATGTCTCTGGTGTGCAGAGCCCTGCGTTATATGTGCAAATTGATTAATAAAATATGTTTTAAAAAAAAAACATGTTGGACTCATAACCCAACACCGTATCCAGTGTTGGAGGTATGAATCCATCCACGGTAGGGCCCCTCTGGGAGGCCCTCCATGTTCCCGGGACTGATCTTACAGAACCTGACAGCAACCTAGGGCTGCTGCCGACCACAGACACAATTCTGCCCTCCTACTGCTGGGCCAAGCCCGAGCAGGGGAAGGTAGGACAATAGGTTTCCTGTCACAGGGAGGCGTGACCACCCACGGACAGGACTTAGTGTTTTGGGCTTGGGTGGGGGCACTTGCCAGCCCCACATACTCTACTGGAAGGGCACATTTGGTGCCCTCCTTGCATACTGCAGTCCAATCCAGATCAGGGAACCTTTGGCTCCCCGCTCTGGCATAAAACTGGACAAAGGACATGGGGGTATCCTCCCCACTGGCTGACCTCTCCTCTGGGAGGGACCCTTGAATCGTCCCAATCCTCACCTTAGGGTACTTAAGGGCTTAACTGTGGGTGGGTCCCTAGATTTGTTGTCGGATTCTATTCAATCCAAATCCACTTCTTCTTTGACTGTCTGGACATCTTGGCCGAGTCATGCTGACCGTGCCGAACTGATCACATCGTCTTTTGCTTTGGGACCGAGACTGCAACTGAGAAGACTCTGTCGACTCCTGATCTTGTCGTCCTGCAAGCCCGCTGCGCCATCAGTGTCCGTGCTTCATACACATTCTGTCTTGGGCCTGTGGACATCTAAAGACATCCAAAGGAATCTCCCTTGGAGTGAAGGAGTCACTCCCCTGCATCCACAGGCACCATAACACGATCAACTGGTTTGCCGTACCTGCGCTCCAACGGACTCCACAAGGCTCCGCAACACCGGTGGTGGATTGGTGTTCCCTCGAGGCCTGAGCTGTCCTTTCGCCGAGTTGAGGCCCGCATCTTTCGGACAATGCCCTGCAACATAACCATTGTGTACTGTGTCGCTGTATTGCTTCAATCACCCGGTGACCGCAATGCTTACCACGACCGACTCGTGCCAACAGAGTCGGATGCATCGAGAGGTTCTGTCGACGAGTATGTCCCCGCTATAACTGACCTGTGCCAATGCGGTTAGTTGGACGGACCGATTCGAGCAGAGCTACCGATTCGGTGTACCCAAGCTTGAAGCCTCTTCACCTAACTTGTTTTCTTTGAACTAGAGTGGCCTTTGTCTTCCATGCCTCCTGGACATCCCGGTGTGGCATAGACTCTGTCCCCTCTGCTTTCAGGTACTCTTCGACTCGAACTCACTTCTGGGTTCCAACAGACTCTTTCATCCTTCTGTGGTAAGACTGAAACCGTGACGTACCCTCTGAACCTTATTGAGTATATGGTGGGGTACCCATGTCTCACCCGACTGTTGGGGGTTCCTAGACTCTCACCTGGGGTGGTTCCTTGGGTCCCCAACTATTCTACGTCTCCTGGGTCCAGTCTCGACTTAGGTGGTGGTTCACTTCCCACTCCTTTGATATATGGTCCGGTCTCCCCCTTGGGGACCACTATGTATTAGTGCTACCTGTTGTTCTATGTCCAAAGTATTGTGTGCATTGTGAGCATATCTCTGGGTAGGAGATAGTGTAAAAAAAAACAATGACACTAAGAGGAGATGAACTTCTCCCGCGTCGTAAGGGCAGAGAGGAAATCTCTAGTGGGAGTACATTCTCCTGTGGTAAATACTAAGTCACAAAAAGTACCCCACAATTATACAAATAACATTAACTAACCCTGGTTAGGTACGTGAAGGTGTTCTATGAAGCATCCTAGTTGTTGCCCACTGGATTGTGGGGAAGGAAATAATTCCTTTTGTTTATATTACCCTCACACACCCTAGTGGTGTCATGCTTCATCATCGGGTCATGAACGTTGGGTCTATCGGCTGAGGACTCACGAAAAGGGATTGAACGATTCCATCCCATGGAATCAATTGAATCAGAAATAGACAAACAAACAGGTCATCTAGATTTGTCATACAGTAAAAACAACTGACATATACAGCTGCGCCAGTGCCAACTACACGGCGCAATATAGTCTAAATGGTGGTATTTACATTCTATCTGGGAACATAGCAAAATAAGAAGCGCACTGCGATATTTTCATCATACATAGTTTTATCCTGGGCACATTGGTGATTAGTGAACTCCCCCCCACCTCCCCCCTTTTTTTACCGCACTGTCCTAATTACATTATGATTTGGTCATAGACATGGAGGGAAAATACTTGAAACATACGGATTAGAGTCACGACCACACTAGTGTAAACATGATGGAAGTTATGTATAAAGTTCAATTGAGAAATAAAAAGTGCACTGAGGCATTTTTGCGGTTTATCAGGGGACATATTGGTGACTATTCACACCTCAGTTTTTCCCGCAATGGCCGTATTATAATAGTAATCATACATAAACATGTGGGAAAGTACTTGAAAGATTCATAATGGTGTAACGATCACACAAGCAATTCAGGGACTACAAAACCCAGAGTTCTAAGAACACACCGCATGCACGTCTATCCACTTTTGTGGAAGCATACCTCCACGTAGGGACATGCCCCCCCCGCCGTGTAGATCAGCGCGACAATGCCGGCTTCAAATACAGGTGGCAAACTATCAACAGGGCGAAAGCCCGGGGATGTAGAACCAAGTAGGTTAGCACACGGGGCAGGACCCTTGACGAAGTGAGTATAGCAAAAAGCGCTGTGCAAGCACTCCACATACAGGTATGCGGGGATAACGATAATCGTTTTAGATTTACTAAAGGCAAATCGGTGCCTGTTCTTTCTCTGTTATGTCTCCCCCTGTTTCACGCTGAAACTTGCAATCGGCATCTTCCACATGACGCTCAGAGTTGACTAGAGGGCTACCCCTCTCACTGCGATTCCCTGAGATGAGTTACCTCTCCCAAAACGGGGTAAGGGAGAGAAGGATGTGTAAATAGTATGAATGCATTTTTAGGTGATTGACTGTGTAACTGTGTGGTTTGATGTGAGTGTCACGCTGGTGCTTCCGAACTGACTACACAAACACCTGAAATTGATTAGAAGCAGAATGCGATGTATATCGCCACTTCACGATATACAACACTAAAAATAGTGATTACAGATAACCCTGGCAAATGCGTACCAGACAGATATGATGAGAGATGGCTTGCACTCACCCTCCCTGATGGATGAGCATGGGTGTAATTTGAAATCACATCACCGACACCGATCACCAATTATGGAAGCAATTGGCACCATAATAATGTTGTTGCGTTATGTTCTCTTTTTCTTTTCTTTTTATCCTTTTTTTACAGATGGAGTAAAAAGGAAACCATAAAGCACAAGATAAGTTTATCTTCTGTTTATACGAAGGAGCAGCTATCTGCCCTTCCTTCACAAAAATAGGAGCAGCTTGGTACTGTCCCTCTGCTCTTTCCAGGGAGGGAATATCTTTTTGTTGCCCTGAAGAAAGCCCAGGACCATTTTCTGGCCACTTATTGGGCTGAAACATGTCGGCACTAGGGTCATAGGACCACAAACATCCAATTGACCCTTTATATCCTTTTTATATTTTAATATCCCCAACAGTTCCAAGAATAAAGGGATACTGGGAACTGCCTGAGGATTTTTAATCTTTAAGACCCCCTGGCCATATCTTTCAAGAGCTCCCTGAAAAACGGTTGACCCCACCCTGACCTTTAGGAGTCAGGGTGACCCGATGATGAAGCATGACACCACTAGGTTGTGTGAGGGTAATATAAACAAAAGGAATTATTTCCTTCCCCACAATCCAGAGGGTAACAACTAGGATGCTTCATAGAACACCTTCCCATACCTAACCAGGGTTAGTTAATGTTATTTGTATAATTGGGGGGTACGTTTTGTGACTTAGGAGATAGTGTACCCTCTTAGGGAGTGATTGTAATAAATATCTATTTTTATCGGTACACTGCGTGGTTCTTTTTCATTTAGCATATACTAAAGTATTAGACACTGGTAAACTGAGCTTCTTTGCACTCCTCCTAGATTAAGCCTGAAGGCTGCTCTCCACAACTACCACTTAGAGAGCTTTCTATGGTTATCTAAACCCCTAAAATCTTCATAAGGGTCGCCCAGGTTAGTGCAGGGTGCTACACTTACATAAGTGAGCATCATATACTGACCCGGCTTCTCACATTGGTGTGCAGCAGTTGGGATTCAAGCTTGCACCGATTTACCAGCTCATCTGAGTGTGGTCTAATTGAAAAACCATCACTAACGTTTAGGTACATATAATACTGTATAGACAGGTAAGTTCTACTGAATTTTGCTGATTTGTTGTCAAGGGCTTAGCACACCCTTTCTCCAATCTTAGGAAGTTTAGTTCCCACTAGGTTAGGTAGGTACAACGCCACACTACACCTAGGATGTCTTTAGTGGGAGACGCCGGTGGCTCTCTGCCTTCTAGATGCAGTGGCCTCATGTTCTAGGAACTGAGAGCCCTGTGTTCCTCTAGAAAAGTTAAGACAGGGAAAAGCCCTATCACTCAGCATCTCTTAGAGGTGCTAATGCAAGATGACCTCCAGAAAGCTGATGGGTCAGGAGAGCATGACTGAGTGGGTGGGCAGGGGTCAGAAGAGGAAACAGGAAGGGTCCCCCTCCTTGACCTCAACTTTGACCCTTATCAGGAGGAGTCTACTGACTGTAACTTGGGGAGCTCTAATCTCCCAGAGGATAGTCTAGATGGTACAGAGGGTGTCCCTAGAAATAGGTCACACTTTATTTTACCAGGGAAGGTACAGGATAGGCAGAGGAGGGCTAGGATTCCTCTGCAGAGTCCATTGCCTCTGCTACTTCTGTAGGGACATCCATCTCTGACAAGAGGGATAACTCCTTAGACAGGAATACCAAAAGGTCAAGCTCGATACCTTGAGACTCAAGCTCAGGCGAGACCAGTTGGCCCTGGATAAGGAGGCCTTAGAAGTACAGAAGGCTAGGAAAAAGTTGGGACTAGAGTCCCGTGGTGGCAGCCCCAGCATCCCTAGAAGCAGAGAATCCTCCTTTGACACTAAGAACCTGAGCAGGATATTCCCTCCTTACCAGGAGGGGGATGACATCCACTAATGGATCGCTGCCTTGGAGAGGGCCTGTAAAATACAGAAGGTCCCTCAAGGGCATTGGGCAGCTATCCCATGGCTCTCGTTTTGCTAACAAAGGAAGAGACAAGCTCCTCACTGTTAGAGAAGAGGATGCTGACAATTACACTGTCTTGAAGACTGCTCTCATTGATGGGTTTGGCTTAACCACTGAACAATACAGGATTAAGTTCAGGGATAGCCAGAAAGCAGGTACTCAAGATTGGGTTAATTTTGTAGATGGTGCTATTAAGGCTTTGGAAGGCTGGCTTCATGGAAGCAAGGTACAGGACTATGAGGGACTGTATAATTTGATCATTAGTTAGCACATCCTTAATAATTGTCAGAATCAACTTTTACACCAGTACCTGGTGGACTCTGATCTGACCTCTCTCTAAGAATTGGGAAAGAAGGCAGACAAATGGGTCCGTACCAGAGTTAAGCAAAGAAACCTTGGTGGTGGAGGTGACCAGAAGAAGTCAGATTCTTCTAAATCTCAAGACAAGGGTGGGGACAAAAACAATGACAAGAAAGAGTCTTCTCCAGGCCCCCAAAAACCTGCACCTGAGGGTGGATCCCAAACCTCCAAAAAGGGCAAGAAGAAACCTTGGTTTTACTTGTGTAAGGTGAAGACCCACTGGACGAACGATGCTAATTGTCTGAAAGCCAAGGAAGAGACTACCACTGCCCCTAAGGCAACAGTCAACCCCGAGCTCCAGTAGAAGTGGCAGTACTACCCCCAACGGATTAGTAGGGTTAACCTTGGGCTCTGAGGAGGGTTCTGGCCTAACCAGTACTCCTGCTTCGGCTGTTCTTGTCTGAGATGGTGGCATAGATTTTGCCATCTTACTGGTAAGTCCCACTAACCTGGGCAAGTACAGGCAGCAGCCTTTAATCAATGGAAAAGAGGCTAGGGCCTACTGGGACACAGGTGTCAGTGTCACGATGGTGGCAGAGAAACTTCTGTCCCCTGAACAGATCATGCTTGGTCAGCAGTACCAAGTCACCAATGCTAGCAACGTCAGAACTAACCATTCCTTGACAGTTGTGAACCTCTGACCAGGCAGAGTTCTTGGAGGCAGGGGCCCTTCCAGGGCAGATCTGAGTTTGGAGCAGAAATCCTGCCCCTATCTTGAACAACTCAGACAGCAGGCTGCTGCTAAGGAAGCAGAAGGTGTCAGTGGGCCCCACCGGGTTTACTGGGAAGATGGGCTCTTGTACTTTGAAAGTAGGGACCCCAAGCCGTGCCACCAGGAGGTTGGTCATACCTCAGAGGTTCAGGGGCTTCCTTCTGTCCCTAGCACACAACATTCCCCTTGCAGGACACCTTGGGCAAAGTAAGACTTGGGACAGGCTTGTCCCTCACTTGCACTGGCCCCACATGTCTGAAGACACAAAGGAGTTTTGTCGCTCCTGTGTTACCTGCCAAGCCAGTGGCAAGTCAGGTGGCACTACAAAGGCCCCCTTAATCCCACTCCCAGTGGTTGTGGTTCCCTTTGAAAGGGTAGGGATAGACATTGTTGGTCCCTTAAACCCTCCAACAGCATCTGGACACAGTTATATACTGGTGGTGGTGGACTATGCCACTAGGTATCCAGAGGCCATTCCCCTTGGGACAACCACAGATCCTGTGGTGGCTGGGGCCCTCCTGGGAATCTTTTCCAGGGTGGGCTTCCCTAAGGAGGTCCTACCTGACAGAGGTACCAAGTTCATGTCCAGTTACATCACTGCAATGTGGAAAGAGTGTGGAGTAAACTATAAGTTAACCACACTCTACCACCCACAGTGCAATGGGCTTGTTGAAAGGTTTAACAAGACCCTAAAGGATCTGATCATGGGACTCCCAGAAAAGCTCAGGCGAAAATGTGATGTCTTGGTACCTTGCCTTCTCTTTGCCTACAGAGAGGGCCAACAAAAGGGGGTTGGCTACAGGTCTTTTGAGCTTTTGTTTGGGCATCCAGTTAGGGGTCCCTTATATATGGTGAAGGCGGGATGGGAGCAGCCTCTCAAACCCCCCCCAAGCAAGAGATTGTGGACTATGACCTTGGCCTGTGTTCTCGCATGGCTGAGTACATGAAGAAGGCAATTAAAAACCTAGAGGCCAGTCAGTAACACCAAAAAGCCTGGCATGACCAGAAGGCTGTGCTGACTGTTGACCAGCCAGGACAGAAAGAATGGGTGTTGGAGCCAGTGGCCCCAACAGCTCTTCAATACAAGTAGAGGGGCTCCCACACCATCCTTGAGCAGAGAGGTGAGGTCACCTACTTGGTGGACCTTGGCACTCCTAGGAGTCCCCAAAGAGTATTCCATGTGTACCGCCTGAAACCTTTTTTGGACAGGGCAGACATGGGATTGCTCATGGCCACTGATGAGGGACAGGAAGAAGAGAGTGACCCTCTCCCTGATCTCCTCTCCCAGAACCCTGTTGATGGGTCAGTTGAAGGAGTAGCCTTGGAGGGAGCCTCATTGACCAGCAACAAGGCGATTGCAGGTAAGTTTTCAGTCAGTTTAAGGGCATGTTCTCTCTGACACCCAGTCAAACCACCTGGTGTACCCATGAAGTGGACACAGGTGACAGTCTGCCTGTGAATAACACAATTTACAGACAGCCTGACCATGTCAGACACTGTATCCGGACTAAGGTCCAGAAAATATTGGAATTGGGGGTCATTAAACCTTCAGAAAGCCCTTGGGCACCAGTAGTCCTGGTGCCAAAACCCCACACCAAAGATGGCAAGAAAGAGATGAGGTTTTGGTGGACTACAGGGGCCTCAATGCAGTCACTAGGACTGATGCCCATCCAATTCCTAGGGCAGATGAACTCATAGACACCTTGGCCTCAGCTAAGTTCTTGAGTACATTTGACCTGACTGCTGGCTATTGGCAGATCAGACTCTCTGAGGATGCCAAGCCAAAACAGCTTTCCCAACCCCCAGTGGGCATTATCAGTTTACTGTGATGCCCTTTGGTTTGAAAAATGTACCTGCCACATTTCAGAGGTTGGTGAACAAAGTCCTCACAGGTCTGGAAGCTTACAGTGCAGCCTATCTGGACAATATTGCTGTTTTTAGCTCTACCAGGGAGGATCACCTGGTCCACCGCAGGAATGTCCTGGAGGCCCTGCAGAGGATAGGCCTCACTATCAAGGAAACTAAGTGCCAGATAGGGCAGAGTAAGGTTGTGTACTTTGGCCACCTGGTAGGTGGAAGCCAGGTTCAACCATTGGAGAGCAAAATCCAGACCATCATGGACTGGGTTTCTCCCACTACCCAGACTCAGGTCAGAGGTTTCTTAGGCCTGACTGGGTACTACAGAAGATTTGTTCAGGGGTATGGGTCCATAGTGACTCCTCTTAATGATCTCACATCCAAAAGGATGCCCAAGAAAGTCCTGTGGACAGCAAAATGTCAGAAGGCATTCGAGGACCTAAAGCAGGCCATGTGCACTGCTCCTATTCTGCAAAGTCCTGATTATTCCAAGACCTTTATTGTCCAAACAGACGATTCTGAGGTAGGGGTAGGGGCTGTGTTGTCTCAACTCAGTGGAGAGGGCCAAGATCAACCAGTAGCTTTTATCAGCAGAAGGTTAATCCCCAGGGAGCAACGTTGGTCAGCTATAGTGAGAGAGGCCTTTGCTGTGGTCTGGGCCCTGAAGAAGTTGAGGTCATACCTGTTTGGCACTCACTTCATTGTTCAGACAGACCATAAGCCCTTCCTATGGCTTAAACAGATGAAGGGTGAAAACCCCAAACTTTTGAGGTGGTCCATTTCCCTACAGGGGATGGACTATACAGTGGAACATAGACGTGGGAGTAAGCATGCCAACGCAGATGCACTCTCCCGATATTTCCACTTAGAAAATTAAGACTCACTGGGCAAGGTTAGTCTCATCTCCGTATGTTTGTGGAGGGTTGTGTAGGAAAGTAGAATCTGCTATCATGGTTCTTCCACGTTTTGCTGGTGTTCAACTGGTTTCTGACTAGTCTGACTGAGATCCTGCTAATCAGGACCCCAGTCACTGTGCTTCCTCCCTAAATTGGTTATGGTCTATTCCTATTTGGCTACTGGGGCACCCGGGTAAGTCCCTAGTAAATGGTACTAAGGTACCTAGGGATGGGTACCCCAGGGGTCCCCTATGGGCTGCAGCATGAGTTATGCCATCCATGAGGGACCCTCCAAACTACCACTAAAGGTATGCCATTGCAGCCTGTGTGAGTTGGTGCATGCACCACTCACAAAAGATATGTTTCCTTATTTCTAAAGCACACTGCACTTGAGACCTATAAGTCACCCCTCTAGCAGGCCTTTCAGTCCCAAAGGCAGGGTGCTCGGTCCCCAGTGTGAGAGTAGCCCTGCATGAGCAGACCACCCCTACAAACTCCGGAGTCCACTCTCCAGACTTTGTAAGTAAATTGGCCATTATCATATAGAGAGGCCATGCGTCATTACGCGAGGACATCTCTAAACTGGCTGGAACTAACCTAGGCATGTTTGGTACAAAACATGTTGGAATCATACCTCAACACCGTATCCAGTGTTGGAGGTATGATCCATCCATGGTAGGGACCCTCCGGGAGGCTCTCCATGTTCCCAGGACCGATCTTACAAAGCCTGACAGCAACCTAGGGCTGCTGCCGACCACAGACACAATTCTGCCCTCCTGCTGCTGGGCCGAGCCCAAGCAGGGGAAGGTAGGACAATAGGTTTCCTGTCACAGGGAGGTGTGACTAAACATGAGCGTAGTTCGCGAAGTTTTGCTATGCGGAACTTCGCGAAGTTACAAAAAAACTCTGCAAAGTTCCGCAAGTGGCGGAATGCAGTGCGAACTGATGTTCGCACTGGTCTTTCTGCAGCTTGGGTAGAAATTCTACCCGAGCAGCAGCTCGCATTCGCGAGCTTACCGTTCGCGAGCGGGGAAAAAACTCCGCTGCACTGCGCGAAGCGGGGTTTTCTTGCACTCCGCAAGCTCCACGGAGTGCGGAGTCCAGAAAACTCGGCAAACTCCACGAACGGAGCGGAGTTCAATGCTCAGGCCTAGGTGTGACTACCTCCCAGACAGGACTTAGTGTATTCAGCCAGGGTGGAGGTGCTTCAATCACCCGGTGACTGCAACGGTTACCACGATCGACTCGTGCCAACAGAGTCGGACGAATCAAGAGGTTCTTTCGACGAGTCTGTCCCCACTATAACTGACCCGTGCCAACGCGGTTGGTTGGACGGACCGATTCTGTAATCCTCAGCATCCCGCAGAGCTACCGATTCGGTGTATCCAAGCTTGAAACCTCTTCACCTTTGAACTAGAGTGGCCTTCATCTTCCGTGCCTCCTGGATGTCCGGGTGTGGCATAGACTCTGTGCCCTCTGCTTTCAGGTACTCTTCGACTCAAACTCACTTCCGGGTTCCAACAGACTTTTTCGTCCTTCTGTGGTAAGACTGCAACTGCGATGTACCCGCTGATCCGTATTGAGTATATGGTGGGGTACCCTCTTCCCACCCGACCATTGGGGGTTCCTAGACTCTCACCTGGGGTAGATCCTTGGGTCCCCGACTCTTCTGTGTCTCCTGGGTCCAGTCTCCACTTAGGTCATGGTTCACTTCCCACTCCTTTGTTATATGGTCTGGTCTCCCCCCTGGGGGCCACTGTGTATTAGTGCTACCTGTTGTTCTATGTGCAAAGTATTGTGTGCATTTTGAGTATATCTACGGGTAGGAGATATTGCACCCAGTTAGTGAGTGATTGTAATAAATATCTATTTTTATAAGTACACTGCGTGGTTCTTATTCATTTAGCCTACTCTAAAGGATTAGACACCGGTAAACCGAGCTGCTTTGCAGTCCTGCTAGATTAAGCCTGAAGGCTGCTCTCCACAGCTACCACTTAGAGAGCTTTCTATGGTTATCTAAACCCCGAAATTCATCATAAGGGTCGCCAGGGTTAGTGCAGGGTGCTACACTTACATAAGTGAGCACCATATACTGACCCGGCTTCTCACAGTTCTCTCCCACAGGTGTATGCTTCAAATGGGCCTGATCACCTGTTACCGAGATATCATCAAAGAAAAATCTCCATTAAGAAAGCAATCAGAGCAGGGGTGCAGATTAAAGTCTCCCAACAAAAGGAAAACTGTAAAGTTAGACAGGCGAGCACCATATAGGATAAGAAAATGCCTAAGCTCCCTTATCAGAATAAGCTAACCCCGAGGGGGAAGTAAAAACTAATCACTAAAACCCTCAAGTCATTAGAAAAAGTCAAGAGGCTACCTAAAATAGACTGGAAGTGGCTATCAATAGTAACAATATTATAAGTGAGATTAGTTCTGATAAAGGTAAAAGCCCGCCCTTAGCTCTTCCATGAGGAGAGGGCAGAGCAGGTGACATAAATGCAGCATAACCATTTAAAAGAAGGGACCCTTCTGTATGCCATGTCTCTTGGAGACAAATAAAATCTTTTCGGCTATGGAAATCAACACACTCGCACCCCCAGCTTCCCTCTAATATTGGCGATATTTCAGCTTAAGACCTTAAGTAAGTTTGCATCTAAGTAGATAGAACTGGATAAACTAGGGGGAAGTTGACATAAATACGGAAGCGCCTCCTGACCCATACAATCCTTTGCTTCAAACCAGACAGTGGCTCAAACCTGTTGCTCAGAGTCAGATGGGATACATGTAAGGGGCGGTAGAAACCCGCCGCTCCTGACCCTGATGCAATTGGCCTAGGAGACTCATTCCTGCTATATCTTCAATCCACAAAGGGGGGCACAGGAGGTTTATAAAAGAAGCCCAGAGGCAACAAACAAATATCCCCATCATGGGCCAACCCCCCCATACAGTGGTGTAAAATGGTCCCTGCCTGCCACCTATTAGAAAAATTGATAACAATTCAGTCCCCTACAAAATATTTCGGGGACTGACCCACCCAAGCCAAGTGCCGTACCATAACAATGTCTGTAGTGCATAGATAATCCACCCTGGACTTCTTAAAGAGCCAGTGCAATACTTTGTTTTCAGTTGGGGATAGGTTTCCATAGAGTAATTTTTTGAGAGTGGGGACATTAGTCATGACCACAACATATGGAGCTGCTGCTGGAGGAAGTTGAATGGTAATCTCACTAGAGGTATGAACTGCTGGAACGCAAGGGTAAACCCTTACCCACTTGCCCATTTGTGGAACCAGTGTAATAATATCCCGTGTGGGGGCAGGCCTGGGGAGAAAGGAAGTGGATCAAAGAGGAAAGGGATAATGGTTGGCTGTACAGCGCAATCACATGTGTGGCTCTCCTGCACCCTGCCTAGGAGAGACAGCTTACTGGGTCCAGGGCCACTACTAGAACTAAACAGCACCCCCCTTTCTGTGCTTTGCACAACACCTGGGCAGTCAGAAGCTGGAAGCAGGTGACAGGGTGCAAATAGCAGCAAGGGAATCTCCTAAGTGATTAAGAACGTTCTCCACTTTGCCGAAGCAGGATACCAAATCATCCGAAACACCCAAGATAAACTCTTTTAAAGTATCAACATAATCAGGAGGAGGCCCCACTGTTTTGAGGGACCAGGGAGCCAAAGGATCAGTTTGAACCCCCACACTAATCCCCTCCGAAGCTAAGGGAGATTTAGTCTTAAGCAGGCCCCCACACTTTTTGCGCTTAGACCTTGGACTGGACTGAACGAAAGGCCCAGCTGGGCACTCAACTAGGACAATCTCCCTCTGCCCTGGCAAAACAATCAAAAGGGATTCTGCTCATGCACTCTTCTGGTCACCTACGGATAGAGATATATTGGGCCCTGGAGGGGTAACAAACTCAAAATGGTGCTGGTGTCGGCTAGTTGGGGGGAGGCAAGACCATCCCGAGATAGGGATAGCCTTATCTCTGCCAACTCTATTTCTTTCGACACCACACTGACAGAACATGTTAAGAACCCCTCAATAGTTGACCTATGGGGGGGTTCCCTGCCATACTAAACAGTTATTTTCCACTCCTTTTTCAACATCTGATTTAATGGTGAAATAAAAGTTTTGCTAAGTTTAGTGAAAAGTAAACTTAGAAAAATGTTTTTGTGCTGCATGAGCCAAATGTAGATTACATCTAGTTTTGACACTCATCTCAACTCCAGAGGCTCACCACAAGCTAATGCCCCTGTTCTCCAGAAGACAATGGCTTGGCCTCTGGGCGGTGGAAGGCAGGGATGTTGTCAAACACTGGCCACTTAACAGGGATGAGCCACCTGAGAGGGAAGCAAAAGCAAGTAGAAGAACAAAGGATAGCGTTAACACTACCTCATTTATCTTCATGCTGCCACATGGGGCTCAGAGGATATATTCCAATTCATTCACAGGGCCCTGCTAGACTCTAGGCCTGCCCAGGGGAAAAAAATATTCTTGATGTTGACACAGTGAGGAGACCTATAAATCAATCAATCAATCAATCACAGAATTTGTAAAGCGCACTACTTACCCGCGAGGGTCTCAAGGCGCTGGGGGAGAAAAAAGGGGGGGGTGCTGCTACTGGTCGAACAACCAGGTCTTGAGTAGCCTCCTGAAGGTCAGCAGGTCTTGGGTCTGTCGTAGGCTTAGTGGAAGGGTGTTCCAGGTCTTGGCGGCGAGGTGGGAGAAGGATCTGCCGCCGGTGGTGGTTCTTCGAATGCGAGGGACGGTGGCGAGGGAGAGGTCGGCGGAGCGGAGTTGGCGGTTGGGGACGTAGAAGAGGAGTCGTCTGTTGAGGTAGGCTGGGCCAGTCTTGTGGAGTGCCTTGTGTGCATGGATGAGGAGTTTGAAGGAGATTCTCCTGTCGACGGGGAGCCAGTGCAGGTTCCTCAGGTGGGGGGTGATGTGGCTGTGGCGTGGTACATCGAGGATCAGGCGTGCGGAGGCGTTTTGTATGCGTTGCAGTCGCTTGATGAGCTTGGCCGGGGCTCCCGCGTAGAGGGCGTTCCCATAGTCGAGTCTGCTGCTGACGAGGGCCTGGGTGACTGTTCTTCTCGTGTCTGTCGGGATCCACCTGTAGATCTTGCGAAGCATGCGGAGGGTGTTGAAGCAGGAGGATGAGACTGCGTTGACTTGCTTGGCCATGGAGAGCGTTGAGTCGAGGATGACTCCCAGGTTGCGTGCGTGGTCGGTGGGTGTCGGGGCTGCTCCCATCGTCGTTGGCCACCAGGAGTCGTCCCAGGCTGAGGGGTTGGAGCCGAGGATGAGGACCTCTGTCTTCTCCGTGTTCAGTTTTAGTCGGCTGATCTTCATCCAATCGGCGACGGCCTTCATCCCTTCATGGAGGTTGGATTTGGCGGCGAGGGGGTCCTTGGTGAGGGAGAGGATCAGTTGAGTGTCGTCGGCGTAGGAGATTATGTTGAGGTTGTGCTGTCTGGCGATACGTGCGAGCGGGGCCATGTAGATGTTGAACAGTGTTGGGCTGAGGGACGATCCCTGGGGTAAATAGGGGAGATGTTTATTTGGAAGAGTCAGAACCTCTTCTGATGAAAGAAGGGGATAGCCATTTTGAAGTTAGAGCTTCTGAGAATCTTTACAGTAAAGCAGTTAGGAAGTGCTGCAAAAGGAATAGCGTAAGTTTAGAAAGTAGACAGTGTTTGTGGGTAAAACTCTCTAATCACTGGCAAGTGTGCAGGATAAAACTGGCACCTCACCACCACCTCTTCAGAACAATGATCTTGGAAGACAACACCTGAAGAAGGAGGCCTTGCTGGAAGAATGAAGACTCATGGACTGCTGTTGACATTCAGGGACTGGAGCTGCAGTCCAAGGGTCAAGTGGTTGGCCTTCTCTTTGCCTGCTCCAGGAATACAAAAAACAGAAGGATATCTGACTCCAAGGATTCCCAATTGACTACTGAGGATTGCAACTTGCAGGAGCCTTGGCCAGAGAGAAGGCTAATGCATAAATAAATGCCCTGAGGTCTGCATGAGTGAGCAAAACGAGCTTTCACAACAGTTTGTGAGAAGTAAGGCTTAGCCACTTCTTTATTATCTGGAAGACCTGTTAAAGGTGCTGAGGTTTGCCCATGGAGGTTGCACCAAAGGTGGGCAAGAAAACCAGGTTGCTCCCTCTTGGAGCTTTTGCCACACTGAAAACGGGTTCAGTGGGGCGGTTCACTGACACAACATTGATGTAAAAAATATCGATGTTAAAAATGTCGAGTAAAAATATAGACAATAAAAATATCGACTCCTATACTTAAACAGGTAAGTGCAAAAATATCGACAAAAAATATTGATGTAAAAATATAGATGTATAAAATATCTACTTTTATATAAATATAAAATAAAATAATATATATTAAATATATTAAATATATTAACAAAATAAAATAAATGTAATATACATTTTAATAAAAAAACAAATAAACTTAATTTAAAAAATAAACACACAAACATAATAATTTATACATATATATTTACTTTAAAACAATTACTAAACTATTATTTTTAATTTATGTTAAAAGTTTAAAATAATATAAAAAATAAAAATATATATTCATGATTTAAAACATAAAAAAACAAAAATCTATAATAAATTAAGACATTAAGGGGCCCATTACGATGTCGGGCGGAAGCACTACCACCGTGCTGGCGGATGCAAAAACCACCAGTTACCGTCCGCACGCAGCAGTCCACACGCCCGCCCGATTACGATGCGAAAAGTCAGCCAAACACCGCCGGCAAGCCAGCGACACCGTCTGCCATCAAAGTGCACCCGTACACGTAGCGGCGCAGCCCAATTGACACACACCGTCCGACGAAACACGTACCGCCCGGCGTACAAATTACGATGCCGCAAACAAACGGATCCCACGGCTAAGAGACACCGTACGTCAAACCGAAGCGGTAACACGAACGCCGAGCACGGACATCGAAGAAGCGGCACCCCCGAGCATGAATCCAGCACTGCAGGCCCTCCCTATGCTCTATCTGATGCATCACCAAGGACGCAACGTACCGCGAAGACGCAGGTAGGCACACACACACACAACAAGTGCACGCAAACAGCGCACACAGTGCAAGGGCGGAAAAAGCGGACAACCCCCCACCCCCGCGTGTACACGACACATCCACCATTGCATCCACATATGACACACAGGCCAAATTGTAACATCTCGTAACACATGTGTACACACCACCTGGGACTAGGAACCAACGACCCCGTCACGGCCCCAAAGCGGCGATGACGCTGCCACACATGCGCACAACGCAGAGGCCAACCGCAGCGCCATGCATGCGTCGCACACAGACACAGGGACACAACCAAGCAGCACACACACCAGCCCCACCCCGAACGCACATGACACGTGACAGGCCTGCCACAGACATGTCCCCAACGCCCAATTCACGGTCAACACCCAACGTCACACAACCGACGCACACATGTCAGTGAAGTCACGCAACAGCAGGACACACCCCAGTGTAACAAACATGGCGAAGCACACAGCGGCGGCAACACCAACCAGGAGAACCAGGGCCCCTTCGGGAAGAGGAACGCCAGTACCACACTGAAACACCCATACCACCCTGCACACATGAACAAGACATACAAAACGGAACACCAAAGAGCCCGGGGACCGACAACAGGTGGCCCAAGAATAACATCCACACACAAGGCCCAACGCAGAGCGGAAAGGCAGCCTGCCGCCCACACAAGGGAGAGCAGACAGCACTGAATGACCTTCCATTCCAACTCCGAAACCACAGCCCTACGAAAGAAGCCGGTGAATACAGCCATTGTCCAAAAAAAGACCAACACAGGCATGCAGAGGAGACCGACCACAGGGCAGATAGCGCATATCACCGAAGAACACTACGGACGGGAAAGAAAAAAGAAAACACTCCCCCATGTCGGCCCCATGCAAGTTATCTGGAAGGAGTCACACATCACTGACCTTGAACAGTCTGAGAAGCATGTGGGATGAGGGCCCGTGTCCTCCGCACAAGCCAACAGAACACAAGTCCTGTCTCCCTACGACTACACAGAGCTCACAGCAACCTCGGAGCGTGCACATTGCAGACTGCACACACAGCCGGAGCACGCCACCACAACGCACCGCTGCAAAATGGCACTCTCAACACACCTACCCAACTACGCCGGACAGGTCAAGCTGTACAAACACAACCTGACACAGATATTGGGATGCGAACCCCTGTCCCTGCTGAACGTAAGTTACCGACTGACTTACCGCATCACATTGTTCAGCTGCGTCATACCCGTCTTCTACTGTCGGAGGTGTCCCTTCCACCATCCTGTGGAGTTGTGTCTCTCCAATGCGGCATGTCTAAAGGCGGACCTGCTACAACTATTCCTCCCTCTGGACGCACACGACAGGGCCTGTTCAGCCTATGGGGGCATGGCGTATGTGGCGAACATCGGACCCGCACTGCAATGGGACCACTGTGCCTCCACACGACGGATCATCGAGCACAGCTACATCGAATGTCACCCAGCATGCCCCATCATGCTCCTCCAAGGGACAACTTACGAACAACACCTTGACAGCCACCATCCACTACATTGGCTGGCAAACATGTATACCACCAATGACATGGAAGCCCTGCTGGACGGCATCGCATACCTGACAACCTGTCAATTCGTCGGACCCCGACGCAAGTCCCCCAATTGACCTATGATGTCCAACCCCGCACCCATGCTTAGCTTCCGCACGGACTGGCCAGTCACCACCACAACAGCCATACCAAACGACCGGCAACTGTTACCACACCATCAACGACATCGCCATGACATCGGATATGACCGGGACATGCACACTGTTCCCCATCACATCCAGGAACACCGCATGCATCGTGGGAGGCAGTGGCATGGGGTCTGTGTATCGCACCCACATGGATGGAACTGCACGAACAACCAGGACACGACATGGATCCAGCGCCCATGGACACACACACCGCTCAGTGGACATGAATAGGTCGCCTGGAGTCTGTGGGTGCTGCACCCCTCCCACCCCCGCCCCGGGAATCCCATACCAGGACCTTTGCATGGACGACAAGTGCATACAACAACAACACGACCCCAGTGACTGTGACATGTCCAGTAACCACCACATTGCAACAACAAGTGGCACGCCGCTGCATGCACGCATGCCCATGCCCTGATGTCATCTCACATGCACGCGTGCATGAGGAACAACCGCAGCAAACCTGTCACATGGAACTGAGATGGACTGTGCCCATGATGCCAAGCGGTCTGGTAGGCTACTTGTATACCGTCTGTGTCAAAGTCCGCAGCTCCGCAGCTATACGTACATGTACATTAGCACAGCCTTGGCCAAGCAGATGTAACTCTGAAGCCCACATCCCACATGCAACAGCTAATCACATGTAACCCTACACCCTATCCCATTTGTAATCATGCTCAGTATATCCTCAACATGTATTCCGCTGCCAGTAGTGTCCACTATACTGCATCACAGAGGACAGAAGACTCAATATAATGTTTGAAACCAAAACTGTCTCCGCTGATTCAATTCACAAGTATGAATGAGAGAGGATGAGAGTATGTGAAGTACACGGCAGTCGTGACATGACCATGTAGTCCACTGGCATTGGATGTCAACGCAAATGAGTAGCACAACTGTGGAAGACACACATGTGTCGTGTGAAGTCGTATGGACGCAGTGCTCAGGTGGGTGGGTGTGACGGGTAGATGCGCACATGCCAAGTTGGAGCACGCCGTGTTGGGAGGGGTCATGAACAGTACACCACCGCTTCCCTGGGCATTGTGAGAGGACACCTGTCGGGGGGAAGTGAACACGTGTGTGCACAGCAGCCGGGCACACGAACAATGCGGTACCAGGCGCACACGTCAGCCCACCCTCTGTGGACAAGCTGGATCCTGTTGTGCGCCCGCCATGCCCCTTGACAAGGCACACACAGCCCCAGTCGACCAGGTGTAACCCCAACATGGTCAATCCGCACAGGCGATACAGGGCACGGGATGGCAGTGGAGCATGGTGTGTGAGAGGTCTCCTCGCGCTCCTCCTGGTCATATCACGCAGGCAATAGAACCTCAACGTGTAGCAAGGCACAAGTCAAATGGAAGTGTAGGGGGACGCACCACAGCACGAGCAGCACTGACGTCACGGGAGGTGGCTCGCACCATCCCATCCATTGCCCATTATTCCAACCACGCCACATGCCATTGCGACAAAGTGCAAGCGCGTGCGCCACCACCCCGAGCCCTCCCCAGAGAGGCCAAAGAGTGAATGTGTGGGCCATCAGCTACAGACGGACGCGGCCTGGCCGCAAGGGCAGCCACAGCCTCTGGGTGTCGCAGGTGGCGGATCCGGAAGGCGAAGACTGTGATGCATAGTCCATGCAGGCCGGGTCTCCATTTGGGGCACCACGCAGGTGGACGGCGTCCCGCCACACATCATACCCTGAGACAGCCCACTCGTGCAACTGGACCCACACATACACTCCTTGCCCTCTCTGGTGCGAGCTTGGGGCTGCCTGTGCAAGCGCTAGCCTCGCAGGTGCACATGCATATTGGGGGAGCGAGGGGAGGACATGAGGGCTGGGGCGAAGATGACTGTATCACTGTCAGTGAGTACAAGGGATGACCCAGATGTGGACAGGAAGAGACGTGTCCCGTGTGTACTGCAACTAGTCGCCAATCCAACTACCCCCCCATGTCCGGAATGTAAGCCCGCACCTAGGCCCGCCCATCCGCCACATCGAATATACCACCAGCACAGCAACCTTCCCATTCGAAACACTGACTGGGGGTGGCGACCAGTGAACAATCATGTGTAGCCTACCCACGCGTACATGTGGGCCCTCCATGATCCATGTCACCTGCGGCAAAGTCATGACATGCGCAATGAGGGAAGTGAGGAGAGCTGTCCGCCCCACGCACAGAAGGTGCATCAGCTCCACAGACCCAGCAGCGAGTCCAGCAGGGGTCACATGTGCAGGGGCAGCTGTGCCTGGTGTGAAGGCACATGCATATAGACAGCACATCGACCAATGTGTAGTCTGCCCACATCTACAGTCCATCATCATGCGGACATAGGAATTGAACACAGGGCAACACATCTGAGTGGGTGCACCCACCGTGACCAACAATGCGCAATTATCGACGTACCCGCACTGTGCATGGCCCCCCACCCAACGGAGGCACATCCAGTGCCACCATCCCACACACACAAGCCTTCCACAAAACATGCTGTGTCCAATGGTCAGTACAGAGTCAGCGCCCATCTGGTGGATCCTGAACAGGAGACACATGCACACACATGCCAGCTCCCACTATGTACGTCTGCCACCTGGCACGTGCAATGTAACCTCTCACCTGTGACATGTGTCTGCAAGCACACAGCCGTTTTGGCATGGGGCTGTCAATGTGGACACCTGTCAATGTTTCGGGAGGTGTGATCCGTACAGTGCTGTACATAGGGTGCAGTGCTGACACCTACTACTGTCTCATATCCCCTCGTGCCACAGGTCCCACTTGTTTTGGCCGCTCAGCCTGTGCCCACATCGTCGTCGTCGTGTGCCATACTCATCCAGCCTCGGAAGCAGTGCCATGCTCAGCAGACATTCATGTTGCCGTGGCGTTGCCGCTTGACGAATATGCAGTCAGTCCCCATCAGCACGCCCCGCAAGTCATTGGGGCCTAGATCCCCATTTGCATGCTCATGGCAGTGGTTTGTATCACTAGCCATTGCCATTGGTGGGAGACCTGTGTAAGTGTATTGTGGCCGTGCCGTCCCTGCTTGACAGCTGGGCTGTGACTCATGAGCTTGCTCAGTCATGTCAGTGATGTGAATGCGAAATTGCTATGTGTTGTGTTGCTTTGACATGTGTCCACTGCCATCTTCCCTAGGCGGAGACCGAACATTGACCGCCCATACCAATTGCTGGCGGACATGGACGATACTGAGGTCATAAGGAAGTTTCGGCTGGACAGGCCAACCCTGCATCGACTGTGTGCCATGTTGGAACCCCATCTCCGTCCCCGCAGGGTGTATCCGACAGCATTCACCCCCACGGCTAAGGTGATGGCCGCCATGCATTTCTTCGCCACTGGGTCATTCCAGCACACAGTGGGCAGTGGAGGAGGGATGTCCCAGCCCATGTTCAGCAAGGTGCTGAGGGATGTACTGGCAGCCATGATGCTGTACCGAAACAGGTACATCAGATTCCCCAGGGCTCGTGAATTGGCGGCAGTGAAGGGTGCATTCTATGCCCTTGGCAGGATCCCACACGTCGTTGGTGCCATTGATTGCACACATGTTGGCCTTGTTCCACCACAGGCCACTGAGCACCTGTACCGCAACAGGAAGCACATGCACTCCCTGAATGTGCAAGTGGTGTGCCTTGCGGACATGGTGATAACCCACGTGTGTGCAAAGTTCCCAGGCTCGGCCCATGACGCTCACATAATGCGCAACAGCATCTTGCCACGACTGATGTCCAATCTGCAACAGGATCGTGGCTGTATTGTCGGTGAGTATGTGGAGTGGTGTAGCGTGCTGGCTGTGCGATGCTGTCCCCTGTCCAGTTGGAATAGCAACGGTTCTCTGTGTCCCTCACACCCAGGTGACTCTGCGTACCCGAATGGGGCATGGCTGCTCAGTCCATTGAGAAATCCTCGCACCCCAGCAGACGTTCGCTACAATGAGGCACATGGGAGGACCAGACGTGTGGTCGAGCGTACCTTTGGCCTCCTCAAGTCCAGGTACAGGTGCCTGGACCGCACAGGGGTGCGCTGGCGTACTCCCCACAGAAGGTGTGCCAGATAGTGGTGGCGTGCTGCATGCTGCACAATATGGCCATTCGGAAGCAGATCCCCCTCATTGTGGATGACGGAGATCAACCAGGGCCCCAGCCCGCAGACCAGGACAGCTCGAGTGAGGAGGACAGCGGAGAGGAGGAAGCTGGGAATGTGCGCCAGCAGCTCATCGCCCGCTACTTCACTTGACGGTGAGTGTCCATGTACGACGGCTGATGTGGCTGTATTTGTGCAGGTGTGTGTGTGCTGTGTCAGGGTGGCCTTTTGTTCACTGCGTGCTGTGTGTCAACGCTCCATGCCCAGGTTAGTATGCCACTGATGGTGGCTGTGGCATTGTGCCCTATTGCTCTGTGCGATGTGTGTACATTGCTTGTAGTTGTTGACATGTACTGTGTGATGGGTGTGTGACACACTCATTGAATGTGCTCCTGTTCTGTCTCCCACCCCTAGGTCCCTACAGGCCCTCCGGTTCCATTGCCATGCCACGCATCAGGTGCCGTTCCGCTCAAGGTGGCCGTTGTATTCCGTACAATTAAAACACAGGGCACAGACAGCAGTTTGTGGAAGAGGTGCATTTATTTCAAACTGTGACATGTGATTGGGTGTAAGGTGATGACAAAAGTGGTGCGTGCAGTGACAATGAGCTGTCGGTCATGGCTGCGTGATGCTCAGGGTGTACCCACTGGTTCTATGTCCATAGTCCAACACACACATGCCATCCAGATGGCTGTGTGGAGTGGGATCGTAGTCCAAGTCAATGCAGTGGGTGGTCAAGGAAGGCTGGCTGGCTGCCTCACTTGCGTCTGGAGCGTGCGAAGTCCTCCCGGGAGATCTGTTTCCGCTTCGGACGGCCCCTTCCACGTTTGCGAGGGGGGGTGCCTGCTTGCGACCTGCTGGTGGTTGAGGTGTGCTCACTGGCTGTGGACGCAGGGGAACTGGACACTGCTGCTCGAGCCTGCGCCCCGGCAGGTGGTGGCGGAGGGGGAGCTGCTGTCCCTGGCTGTGACCTCACCGCCACCACCAGCTGGCCCATGAGGTCCACGAGTTGGCCCATACGGGTGTCCATGGACCTCAGCACCCCCAGCACCTCACGCGTGTCTGTAGCAGACCTGGCCCATTGTCCTTGGGCCTCTTCATAGGCCCCAAGGACCCTGGCAATTTGAGGCAGGGCATGGTTCCCAGGGGAGACTGGCGTTTCCCTGACCCTGCTCCTCCTACCAGTCCTGCTGCCACCGGCCTGCCCACTATCCACATTGCTCACCACGGTCCTCGCCCTGGCTCCCAGGGTGGATCCAGTGGGCCGGGCCACCACCTGCGCTGGTGCTGGGGCCAGCGAAGACGTGGTAGCGGTTGCGGCAGTGGTAGTGGCCGCAATGACCGTGGGTGTGGCCGCAATGACCGTGGGTGTGTCCGCAATGACCGTGGGTGTGTCCGCAATGACCGTGGGTGTGGCCGCAACGACAGTGGCTGCAGGGGGCTGTGAATGTACAACAGCCCTGGATGATGGGTTGGTGGGTAGGTGGGGGCCTGGGGAGCGGCTGGGCCCTGCCACACCGGATGGGCCTGCTGGGTGGTCCGTGTCCGAGGAGGTGGACAGATCCTCCACATCCGTGTGTCCTTGTTGGGGGCTTGCAGGCTGGCTGTGCTGGCTGCTGTCTCCATCCCCAGCATCCAGCACTTCGTCACCTGTGGGGAGAATGAGATTTGTTAATGTGTTGCACCTGGCGAAGTATGTATTTGTCGTCTGACATTCACAGTTCGTGCAATCTCGTACATGGGTTTCCCGGAGGCGTGTGTGTGGCTGTACCATTTGTAGTTGTGTGTGCTTGGCAATGGGACTGTGTGCTGTGCACATGTGGCATGGGACGGATTGGCCATGCCGATGGGTGTGTTGCTGTGCTCCTACTTATTGTGACTCTGGTGTATGCGGGCTCCTGGCCCATCCTGGGTCTGGTTTGTACTTTGCTTTTGGGGTTCAGATGGGACGCTTAGGAACGCATATGGCAACATGGGGGCCATGCCCCAGAAACGCATTTGGGATGGAATATGCTTTTGGGCTACATGCTGTGAGCCATGGGTGCCGAACGTGACATGTGTTGTGACAGCATGACAGTGCATGGTCTGAGGTGTGTGCATGCCTGACATGCCCTGCATATTTGCTGTCTGTTGTGATTACTGGACATGGCATTGGACGCATCGTTATGAGTGTATGATGGTTGTGTGCCACCCGACGTATTGCAGTTGTCCCATCTCCTTGGTGTGCGTGCTGCCCTGTGCCAATGTGCATCACTGCAGTGCTCGGGGGGGTGTGGCCCATGTTGTGTGTTGTTGCTCACAGTGTGGCGTGCGCTTCATTGACTTCTGGCACATGGTTGGTCATGGGCATGTATCTTAGCGTGACTGCTGTATGTGTGGCAGCTGTTCGGATGACATGCCTTTCATGAGACTGGGGCTGACGGATGGGATGGATGGGATGTTGTATGTGCATGGTGTGTCTGTGTGTTTGATGGGTTCAGTGGTGTTCGTGTGCATTTATGTTGTTCCGCTCTGTTGCGTCTAGTGTTGTTTGTCTTACATAGGCGTAGTTGTGGGGTGTGTGGTTGACAGGCAGTAGGGGCTACATGGACAGGACTTCAATGGTGTTTCGGTTGTGTGTGTTGGGTTGCACAGTGGCTGCCGTGTGGTACTATATTCAGTGTGGCTTGTGCATGCAGACGTGGCTCCTTGGGTGTTGCTGTGTCTGTGATGGGTCATGTGGGGTGTGAGTCTGTGGTTCATGTCCGTGTGCACATTGTTCACTTGTTCGTGACAGTGGGCGGTGCTGCGTGTTCGTCTGCTACGTGACATGTCCCATGTGTTGGTCGTGTTACGGTCCTCATGCCTCCAGTAATCCAGCCCTGTCCAGTTTCCCACCTGCAGGTTGTTCGGGCGTGCACTGTACTGGATGCCACATGGTTCTGAGCGGGGGTGCTCCATGTTGCAGGTCTGTGGGGGTGGGGGCGGTGTTGTGGGTCGTGGTGATGGCTGGACACCCACTGACACCGATTGTTGTGGACCGTGATGTCTACCTTTCGGCTGTCGGTGTGCACTGCGGTGGCTGACATGTGGCTGTGGGGTGTGGGGGATGCTCCTCCTTGCTGTGCTGTGGGACTAGGGGCCTGGTGTGTGTTGTACTTGAGCTGTCCACCCTCCCACCCACTGCACTTTGTGTTCCTGCCACTTACCTGTTACTTGTCGGTTAGTGCAGCTATGGCGGACACATGGGTGTGGTGGGTGCTCGTTGTGGCGCTTCTGGCATACTTGGGGACCTGTTGGTGGTTACGTGGCTGGCTGAGTGTACACATGCCCCCACGTATCTTTCAGTTGTTAGGTTTGGGCTGTGTGTGGTGGTGTCTGTTGCATGTGTGTGTGATGTGTTGTGTATTGTGTGCTGGACATGGGGGTGTTTGTCCCTGGGAGCTGTGGCATTGTGGTAGTGCATGTGAGTACATAGCGGTGTGCTGGTATACATTAGTTTGTACTTACCAGCCTCCACTCCCCATGCTAATCCGGTGAGGATCTCCGGATGGATGATGACTCGCACCTTCTCCTCCCATGCTTTGAAGGTCTTGAAAAGCGCGGGATTCCCTCCGCCAGTGACGGCAGCCAGCTCTCTGTTTTTGTTCTCCTTCTTCTTGACCAGGCTTTTGACGTCGTTCCACCGTTTGTTGATTTCTCCTCTGTTCCTGG
Organism: Calotriton arnoldi; assembly: GCA_963921515.1. Taxonomy (NCBI): domain Eukaryota; kingdom Metazoa; phylum Chordata; class Amphibia; order Caudata; family Salamandridae; genus Calotriton; species Calotriton arnoldi. The sequence goes on along the minus strand of CAWUFW010002852.1, from coordinate 1,274,468 downwards.
GCAGGGTCCCGACTGCATTGACCTGGTCTACGATCCGGTTCCACATTCTGTTTCTGGTGGCTAGTGGTGTGTGCTGGACCAGGTTTCCATAGATTTGTGGGTGCACCTTGATGATCTCGTCGACCATGACCGTCAGCTCAATGGGCGTGAACTTGGGCATTCTTTGTGGTGCCATGGTGTTTGTGGTGCTGGTGCGGTGTGTGTTGTGTAATGTGCAGGGGGTTTGTGGTGCCGGTGTTTGGTGGTGGTGGTGGTGGTGGTGGTTGTGATGTGTGCGTTTCTGTGGTGTGCTGCTGTCCTTGCTGTGTCACTGTGTCCTCTCCTCTCCTCTCTGGTTTGCAATGTTGCAAGGGGTTGTGGTCTGTGGGAGTGCTGCTTTTGTACTTACCTATGTGGGTGTGTCCTCATGGTCTGTTGTTTTCAGGTGTGTTGTGTCTGGTGTTCTGGCCTTTGTGGTTTTTGTTTGTCCAGGGGAGTGTGTTTTCGGGATGTGTACTGTGCTTGTGTATTTGTGCGTGCCTTGCTGTGTGGACTTGTTGGCCATGTTGTGTGCGATTGTTTTTGTCAGCGGATGGTTTCTGTGCAGGGACGTGGCCGCCATGGCTTCTGCCGTGTCAATTTTCATCGGCGTTGTTTGTGCTGGCGGGCGGTATATTTGTAGTTTTCCCGCGCTCATGGCGGTGCGATCGTAATTTCACGTGCGGTGTGTCGGCCGTGAGGGCGGGCGGTTTTGTGTTGTCGTGCGTGTTTCCGTCCGTGGCGGGCGGTTTGACTCCGACTCGGACGAGGGCGGGCGGTATCTTGTGTGATTTTTCCGCCGATGGCGGTTTTCGGTTTGTGTCATCGTAATGGCGTGGTCGGTGTTCAGACGGTGTGTGCGGGCGGATTTTTGCCGCTTTCATGCGTGGCGGATTTTTTTAATGCTGAGTATCGTAATGGGCCTTTAAACTATTAGAAACATATTTAAATTTAAATTTCACAATTCAATCACAATCAGTGCAACAGTAGGGAAAGTGTTGGATAGCAAAGGGGTAAAAATAACTTTTCCCACTCCAGTGAGTGCAAAAGTAGGGTAAGTGTTGGATAGCGGAGGAATTACATTTACTATTCCAACTCCAGTGAGTGCAACAGTAGGGAAAGTGTTGGATAGCGGAGGGGTAAACATTACTATTCCCACTCCACTGAGTGCAACAGTAGGATAAGTGTTGGATAGCGGAGAGGTAAAAATTACTATTTCTACTCCAGTGAGTGCAACAGTAGGGAAAGTGCTGGATAGCGCAGGGGGAAAAATTACTATTCCCACTCCAGTCAGTGCAACAGTAAGGAAAGTGTTGGATAGCGAAGGGGTAAAAATTTCTATTCCCACTCCAGTGAGAGCAACAGTAGGAAAAGTATTGAATAGCAGAGGGGCAAAAATTACTATTCCCACTCCAAAGAGTGCAACAGTAGGGAAAGGGTTGGATAGCGGAGGGGCAAAAATTACTATTCCCACTCCAAAGAGTGCAACAGTAGGGAACGGGTTGGATAGCGGAGGGGTAAAAATTACTATTCCCACTCCACTGAATGCAACAGTAGGATAAGTGTTGGATAGCGGAGGGGTAAAAAATGTATTCCCACTCCGGTGAGTGCAGCAGTAGGGAATGCGTTGGATAGCGGAGAGGGAAAAATTACAATTCCAACTCCAGTGAGTGCAACAGTAGGGAAAGTGCTGGATAGCGGAGGGGTATAAATTACTATTCCCACTCCAGTGAGTGCAACAGTAGAGAAAGTGTTGGATAGCGGAGGGGTAAAAATTACTATTCCCACTCCAGTGAGTGCAACAGTAGAGAAAGTGCTGGGTAGCGGAGAGGTAAAAATTACTATTCCCACTCCAGTGAGTGCAACATTAGGGAAATTGTTGGACAGAGAAGAAACAAAAATTATTATTCACACTCAAACAGTTAAAAAAATATATATTAAAAATTAAACAAAATCATAAAAATAAATAATAAAAAAAAAAAAAATTCAAATATATTAAACATATAAAAAGAACACATATTATAATATTAATTACATATAACAAAAAAATACAAATATTATATAAAATAAAATAATAAATGCATTTATAAAAAATAATTCTTTTAAACTAGAAAATATTTACAAACAAAAAAATGTATGTATTTATTTTATTTCCTACCCTATAACACCACACCAATAACAAAACACTTCAACATTTGTAATAAAATGTATTTCCAAAATTAACATAATTAATAATCAATTAAAATATTATTATTAAAAAAACGAATAAACATTAATTGACTACACACACTATAACACTATAATATCCACAACACACACCTAAATTAAACTATAAAATAATAAAACACAATTAAAACTTAGGGGTCTATTACGATGGCGGGTGGACAAAGTCTGCCCGCCACCGTAACGGTGAACGGGACCGACCGCCAGAGGTGCGGCGGTCCCGCTGTGGCCATTAGGATGCGACCGCCACCCTGGCGGTCGCATCCCGCATATTTAACATTGTGGCGGGCGGTGCTTTGTGCAGCACCCGCCACAATGCCAAATATGCATGTTGTGCATTGGCATGCACAACGTGACAGGCACCGCGCAGTGCCTGCCACCTTGTGCATGCTAATGTAGGGGGGTACCATAGATACCCCCCAAGTGCACCCCGCAACCCCCCAACACCACGGGGGCCCGCAACAGGCCCCCAAAGGCAAATACCGCATGCCTTTCCATGGCGGCATTGCTGCCATGGAAAGGCCAAACTCCGCTGACTTCTCAATATGGCGGGTGGTGCCTGCTAGGCACCGCCACCATATTATTGCCCAGGACCGCACGGCAGGCAATCGTAACGATTGCCTGCCTGCGGTAAAGCGGCGGACGGTCTTTCCGTCCACTGCTGGGTCCCCCGCCATCGTAATAGGGTGGGGGTACATGGCATGCGGGCGGGCAAAGATGTCGGGCGGATCGCCACCCGACATCATAATGGACCCCTTATTTTTAAATTAAAAACTATTACAATTCACAACTAATAATTAAATAATTAAAATGTATTTACTACTCACCCCTTACCCCTTTAAAAGTAAAAACAACACAAAAAAAAAAAATTACCCAAAGTAATTATCAAATAATTAACATTAATTAACAACTATATATTAATTAAACACAAATTACTTCCCACCCTTTACTCCAATAAACACCAGAACACACACCTAAAATTAATTACACAATTACCATATTTAATTACCAATTAATTAATTAAAATTAATTAACAACCAATTATTAATTCATCAATTAAAAATAAATTACTTCCCACCCGTTACACCTATAAACAACACAACACACACCTAAAATGAATTACACAACTACCATAATTAATTACAAATTAATTAATTAAAATTAATTAACAACCAATTATTAATTCATCAATTAAAAATAAATTACTTCCCACCCTTTACACCTATAAACAACACAACACACACCTAAAATTAATTACACAACTACCATAATTAATTACCAATTAATTAATTAAAATTAATTAACAACCAATTATTAATTCATAAATTAAAAATAAATTACTACCCACCCTTTACACCTATAAACACCACAACACACACCTAAAATTAATAACACAATTACCACAATTAATTACCAAATAATTAATTAAAATTAATTAACGACCAATTATTAATTAATTAATAATAAATTACTTTACATATTTAACGCTATAACATCTCAATTAAACAAATAATAATAAATAAAAAATAATCAATACATTTAATATAATTAAATTACTTCCCAACCTATTCCCCTATAAACCCACAAGCCGCTACGGAACTAAAAACACAAAATTCAAATACATTTTTTTTAATAACTACTAAAAATGTAACACATATATTAAAAATACAAACAATTCTTATACAAAAAACATACATCCCATACATATAAAATATATATACTTAAATACATAACATTAATAAAAAAACAATATTTTTGCAAACAATATTAAACACTTCGATATTTTTAAAATCGATATTACTTACCTTAAGTCGATATTCTTGACCACGATATTCTTGCTGTTGATATTTCGGAACCATGATATTAATGACTCGATATTTGTGCAACTCGATATTTTTTACTCAATATTCTGTCTCTGCACCCAGTGGGGCCTAATGGAAAAGGTATGCCACATCTTGGAGCCCAAGCCTAGCCACAGCTTTTAGCCTTGCTCTGCTGGAAGATTTAATGAAGCAAAAAATCACTAAGTCTAAGGTGAAAACTTAGACTGGAGGGATGTGGCAAATCTATCCAGCTTCACAGCAACTTCAGCCGCTCCAAAATTCAGGTTTGTCTCAATCAGTCCCAATCAGATCTTTTAGCACCAAACCAATGACTTAGTAGGAATGATGTATCCAAATTAGAGGGCCCTCATTGACTTCAGCCTTTGACCTTGCCCTGCTGGAAGAATTTGACTTCCAGAATAAAGACTCATTTAAAACATAAAAACTTTAATCGGGGTGCCCAGTTAGGCATGTTCAACCTATGCTCCATAGCTGCTGGTTTGAAATTGATTTTCAATTGAGATTGTTTTTTCTATGTTAATTTAGTCTCAAAAGTTAAAAAAATATCTCCCGTTCCACCTTTGTGATTTTCATAATTTCTATATCTTTCTGATTATTAATATTTTGTTATTGGTTGAGGAAATTGATTCTGTTATTTTCCCGGACTTTAAAATTGCTGGTACAGCATGAACTAAACACACATTTCTCTGATGGTTCACCTGTCACTTGTGCCATAGCTACCAGAAGTTGAGAAGAGTATCCCTTCTGTTGAGGCCTGACCAGGGTGTGCTTATTTAGGGGCCTATTAGGATGGCGGGCGGACTACCTCGCTGTGCTGGGACTGGCCGCCAGACGTGCGGCGGTCCTGCACCGCTGATTAGGATGCGACCGCCACCCTGGCGGTCGCATTCCGCATATTTGACATTGCGGCGGGTGCTGTGCCAAATGAGCATGTTGTGCATTCCCATGCACAACGTGGCAGGCACCGCGCGGTGCCTGCCACCTTGTACATGGAACTGCAGGGGGGTACCATGGGCTAGGCACCGCCACCATATTAAGGCCCAATTCCGCCCGGCCAGCAATCAGGACGATTGCCGACCAGCGGTAAAGCGGCGGACAGACTTTCCGTCCACCGCGGTACCCCCCGCCATAATAATATGGAGGGGGTAATTCAGGTTGGGATGGCGGGCGGATCGCCCGCCATCCTAATGACCCCCTAAGTTGGTAAGGGTTTGCCCTTCCTAAATAATGCTCTTTCTGACAAATGATCTCTAACTTTTCATCGGTGTTCAAAGGAAAGGAGGTTATGCACCTGAAGCAGCAAAGCAGTCATTTAAATGTGATCAAATAAATGGTTAGCAAACCTTTCCCCTACCTTTATTATAAACACTACTAGAAGATAAAACAGGTGGACATGATGATAATGACTAAGCCATCGTCCCAGTGATGGGGACCACCCGCCTGTAAGGCAGTGGTCCCACATATGATATTACAATGCGGCTGCCACCACGGCGGTCGCAAAAGGCATTTTTAACATTGTGGCGGGTGCTGCTGGCTGCAGCACCCACCACAATGTTAAAAAGGCAGGTGTTGCTTTTCCCTGCACTACGTGGCAGGCACCACCATCGTAATCAGGCCCTATGATCCTTGTAAAATGTAATAGGTCTTGCTTTCAGGTTGAAAAGGTTCACTCTACTTGCACAGTTTGCTGAGTTTTTCCCACTCCGCATTCAACTCTAGACCACCAACTAGCGAGATTTCTCATTGCGAGTGGTGGCGGCAGGTTGCTACCTCTCACGTTGAGAAACTTGCAGCTCATGTTGAGGAAGCTGTCACTCGAGGTAAATATCTACTAGAGTGGCAGAAAGAAGCTACACCTTCTTGCACTCTGTGTGGTGCAGTTTACACTGATTTTACAGGGAGGCACAAACACCTGGTGCTAAATAGCAGCGTGAGCAGCACAACTTACCTCACTCCACTACTTGCAGAACTCTGCAGAGTGCGGAAAAGTTTTTTTGTCACTTCGTGGAGTTCCAGTGAGGCCTACAATAAACTTCACACACAGGCCCTGCAGTGGCAGGCCTGAGACAGGTTTGAAAGGCTACTTATGTGGGTGGCCCAATCAGTGCTGCAGGCCTACTAGTAGCATTTGACTTACAGGCCCAGGGTATATGTTATACCACTTTGCAAGGAACTTACTCTTTCTACAGTGTGCCTCACTCCACTCTATGCCACTCCACTGCATGCCACTCCACTGTATACCACTCCACTGCATGCCACTACAAACTACACCACTCTATGCTAATTCACTTAATGCCACTCTACTATGTGATATTCCACTGTATGCCACACCACTTTATGCCACTCGCGTATAAGCTACTCCACTGTAGGCCACTCCACTCTACTCCATCCCACTTACACCACCCCATTGTATGCTATTCCACTCTATGCCAAACCACTCTATGCTGTTCAATTGTACATAACTCAACTCTACACCACTCCTCCCCACTTTATTGTACACTATTCCTCTCTATACCACTCCAATCTATGCCACTCCACTCTACACTACTCCATCCTACACCACTCCACTGTATTCCACTGTACGCCACTCCACTCTACCCAACTCTGCTCCACACCACTGCACTGTACTGTGCTCAATCACACTGTACTCCACCCACCAGTCTACACTCCTCCAGTCTACCACACTATACCCCACTCTATAGCACTACACTGTACAGCAAAGTACTCCTGTCAAATTGATTTTCTAGGACTCTATTTTAATCTATGCCACTGTATGACACTCTCCTCTAATCAATGACACTTGACGCAACTGCCTCTATGTCGCTCCACCCCACTTTACTCTACTCTACTCTATGATACACTTAGGCTATCCTGTTTTAGGTTTAAACCTATAATAACTGATAAAACCCCACGGAAAGGAAAATAGCCTTCACCAGTGTAAACATTTAGGACCAGATGTACGGCCATTGGCAATTGCGACTCGCAAATTGCACAAATTGCGAGTTGCAATTTGCGAGTTGCAATTGCCAATGTACAACAGTGTCTGAGACACTGTTTGTGATTCCCAATGGGGTCGCAAATTGCATGCCTCGTGCATATTAATGAGGCTGTCGCTGTAGGAAGGTAGGATCTGACTGCATGGTTACCCCCACTTTTTTCCTGGTGTTTTGCTGGTTTTTGACTAGTCTGACTGGGATCCTGCTAATCAAGGCCCCAGTCTATCTGCTTTCTCCCTAAATTGGTTGTGTAAAGTATTTAGGTATACTCCAGATTGGATACTGGGGTACCCTTATAAGTCCCTAGTATATGGTACACATGTACCCAGGGCATAGGTACCCCAGAGGCCTCCCATGGGCTGAAGCATGTATTATGCCACCCATGAGAGGCCATTCAAAATGACACAACAGGTCTGCTACAGCAGCCTGTGTAAGCTGCTGCTTGCACCACTTACTTAGATATAGGTTCACTATATCTATCTAAATCACTACACTTAAAAACCTATCAGTCACCCCTACGGCAGGCCTTATCAATCCTGAAGGCAGGGTGCTGGGTTTTACGTGAGAGGGTGCCCCTGCATGAGCATAGCCCCTCTGCAGCCTTCGGAGACCATTCTCCGGGGTTGTCAGTGATGCAGCCAGACATATAGGTTAAGTTGCATTATAACCTCGCGGTAAATGCTAACTTTAAAACGGCTGCTTAGAAACATGTCGTGTTTGGTGTCAAACACCTTGGAATCATACCTCCACACCAGTAACTGGTGTGGGAGGTATGATTCCACCCTTCTGAAACCACTACTGTGGGTCACCGGTCTACCCGGTACCAGCTTTCTCGACCCGGGCAGCACAAAATGGATGCTGCCAGCCACAGACACGATTCTGCTCTCCTGCTGCTGAGCCAATCTCGAGCAGAGGAAGGCATGACAATAGGCATCCTGTCACAGGGAGGTGTGACCACCTCCCAGACAGGGTTTAGTGTATTGGGGCTGGGTGGGTGCACTCTGAGAGTGCCAGAAAGTCTGCACTGGGGGCACATTTGGTGTCCCTGTGCATAGTCCAGCTCAAACCAGTTCTGGGAGCTATTGGCTCCTGCTCTGGTGCGAAACTGGACAAAGGACATGGGTGTAGCCACCCCTCTCTCCTGCCCCTCCCCTCTTTCCAACCCTTTCCTGTGGGTATAAAAGGGGGATACCTGGCTACAGGACTTTAGATTTTACCTGGACAAGATTCTGCTAAGAAGAAACCAAGTACTTCGACTGCCTGCACAACGATTGCATTACTGAAGAATCTCCCTTGGAGTAAAGTAGTTACTACCCTGCAGTAGCAGGCACCTAAGCGCATCTGACCGGCTTGCTTATCCATAGCTCCTGCGGACTCCGAAGATTTCAGCAACACAGGAGGTGGGTTCCCAAAGGTCTCTGAGGTTGATCTGACATCTCAGCTATTCTGAGACTAGTATCCCTCGTGGGGACCGTGCAACCCGAACCCCTGTGCACTGCGTACATTTGCAAGAGCATATTCTTGTTGGCAATCCCTGAGCTTGTGTTTGGACTCCGTATAGTCCTGACCCCGAGCAGCATTTGCACTGAAGATATCTGGCCACCACTCACCGAGTGCTCTGTGGGCTGGTGCTTTGTAAATTCGCTCGAGGCCTCCTCGCGATCCCTGGTCCATTGGCCTGTGGGTCCTGGCAAGGGTCACCTTGTTTGTTCTTGGACTTCCCTGGTTGCTACAGACGTGCCCTGACTCCCCATTGCTTGGAGAGTCCCCTGGACCTTGCTGGTCCAAACCGTAACCTGTTTGTCCGTCCTGCGTGGGTTGCATTTGCCAAGGCTTGTTGGTGCTCCAGCCGGACACCAACCCCTCAGCACTCGATATCCTTTGTGGGACAGCTCACCTCCAGGTCCTGGTCATCCTTGACATCTCCTGGTCCTCGTGGCTGCAGAGTCAAGCATCCTTTCTTCGCACCTGAAGCACCCGACATCGGTGGGCATTCGTCTACCGAGCCCTTGGTCACCTGAAGTGACCCAGACTCTGTTCCCTCTGCTTTCAGGTTCCTCTCACCTAGAATCCAGGCCTGGATTCCACCGGACACTCTTCGCCTTCCTGGCAGCAGTACTTCTTTGCAACTCTCCATTGAAAGCGACGAAGGTTTCTGACACCACTTGACCCATATGCACCCGGCTCCTCTGGGATAGGTAACACGGGTACCTTGGTACTCACTAGTGTGAAGGCTCTAGAACCTCTTATGATCCAAAGGGTTTGCTCGAAGTCCTCGTAGAAGTGTCCTTAAACTGTAACTTTTCAACCGCGACTTTCCCATAGAGTTGTACCGAGCACGCGGTCGTGTTTCCTCACTGCACCCATCCTCTGTGGGCTCCCTGTGTCACTGCCTTGGGTTGTTCCTCGGGGTCCCAGCGATTCTACCTGCTCTAGGCACTGTGTCTAGTCAAGGGGTGATTGTTATACCATTTTCTTAGTATATGGTTCGGTCTCCCCCTGGAGCCCGCTGTGTATTGTGCTACTTACGAATGTTCTATTGATTCAGTATTGTGTGCTTTGTATTCTAATCTCGTGTAGAGATTAGTAAAGAGTGTTATATTAATAAATACATATTTGTATATAACTACTGTGTGGTTCTCCTTTCATTTGGTCATTCAGGAGGTGATATTCTGGTAAAACAAGCTGCTTTACATTCCTTCAAGATTAAGCTGAAGGCTGCTCTCCACAGCTACCACTAGGATAGCTTTCTAATGGTTATCTTTGACCTCATACATCATAAGGGTCGTGTGGAGTGGTACAAGGTGCCCACTTTAATTAGTGGACAGCATATACCAGGCCACCTTCTCACAGTCACAATATGCGACCCCATTGGGAATGGTTGGCACTCCCAGGGATGGTGGCCTGCTGGGGTCAGCAGACCTCCATGTCTGGGACTGCTTTTAATAAAGAAGTTTTTTTTAAAAATGCAGCCAGTTTTCCTTAAAGGAAAACAGGTTGCATTTAAGGGCAAGTACTGGTCCCTGGGACCACTGCCTGCTCTGAAAAAATGTTTGCGTACCCATTCACTAAGGGGGAGGAGTCCCCTTGGGACCCCTTCCCGTTTGCGAATGGTTTACCACCCTCTTGAAGAGGGTGGTAAACTCTGAGTGTTTTGCGACCGCAATTGCGGTCGCAAAACATTCTTACATAGGGTTCAGACTCGCTATTAGGAAGGGACACCCTCGGAACGCCCCTTCTGAAAAAACACCTTCACAACCACAAAATAAATGCCATTCAAGGAAAGGAAAAGGTGAGTGAAATGGTAATTTTAATTTTTTCCTGAAGGGGCCAATACAATGTAACTTTGTTATACAAGGCAGCAGCAAGAAAGACTGGGCTAACATTATTCTGCTTGAGTTTTGTTGTTATGGGATGTCACAAAAAAATTGTTTCTGCTTTTTTTCAGTTTTGTGGTCTTTGGTCTAAAGATGCAGGGTTTAGAAGCACGGTTTTAGGCCTTATTTAATTATTTTCTGAACTGTAGAGAATCAGGAAACAGCAAAATCATATTCGATATTTTGGCTACGGTTGATTCTTTCACTGATAGATAAAATGGCTTGTTTCATAAGAATATTTCCCAATGTGTACCATCACATTTACCTACAGGCAGAGAATGGGTGAAACCCTTTGATACATCAGCCCCCTTTTTTAGCAAGTCAGTATTGACAGTAGGTGAACTGCTAAACACCCCAGGCTTTAAACATGCAATTCAAGGTGCAGTGACAGGTTTATGTGAAAAGAGTGCTGGCACAAAGCATCTGGGATAGTGGTGAAAACATGACACCAGACATTTGGAAAACATGGAACGCAGTGTCACTTGGAATGCTGCTGCTAAAAGTTCTTGCCAAGTTCCACAAAGATTGGAGTAATGTTGTTTGTTTTTGCATAATTCAGCTACGTATGTGAAAAGGTTGTGTGATGACCTGTCAAAATCGATACTTGAGCTGAAGTGCTTCCCTGTAAGTGATCCTTGCCACTTGCTAGATGGTATGTTGAAAGCATCTTTACAAACTTCAGAGTTAATAAAGAATGCTAATGACAATGTAGTCTATTCTGGTGCACTGTTTCGTTAAGCGCAGCAACTAAAATACCAATATTTATCATTTTGAGCTTATTGTAGCATCAAAGAAAGTCATCCCAACTGTGTCATTTAGCTAGTGGTTCTCAGTCCTAGACTCCGTGAATGCTATATTATCCATGTTGTGACCGTTTACAAAATCTTTGCATAGTGATGATGCCAAAGGCAAGAAATGTGAGGATCTTTGGTCGCATATTGATAGTGATGTGAAAAAAGTACACTCTACTGCATTCTTAGATTTTTACAGGAAAACATGACTGCTGTAGTGGACATAATAAAAAAAACTAGAGTCTGAAAACCCCATTGTCTACCAAGTGTTTCGCGTAATTGGTATAGATGTGGAACATCTCCTTGACAGTAGGCTGGGCACACTTTTAGCGGCTTTGGCACTGCAACATGTTTCATGTTAGATTTCTTGCCACTTGGTAAGCAAAGAAATGTTGAGGAGCAATGCAGGACATTTTATTTTACAGTGCATGAGAAATGGCTTGCAATGATGTATAGAAATGTCCCTTCACCAACCATGGCATTTGAAGTTAATGAAGCCTCACTAAGTTACTCTGCACAAGCTCTAGATCCCTTCTGTAAAGGGGAATTTTCTCCGGACTTTGAAAAGTACTGCTTAATTTTTGACCGCTTCAATAACTGAGGGCATATGCGCCCAGTTCAATGTATATGTTGCAGAACCTGTCCCAGAGAATCACAATCTTTAGGCGCACCTGTCTTGGCATGAAAAGCCATGTCAGTGGCCAGAGTTAGCAAATTATGTACTGGCTGTTTTGGCATTGCCTGTCTTAAGTGCCAATGTTGAGAGGGCCTTTTCACAAATAAATGTTTACATGGGAAGGTAAGAGCGAGTGCTCATGACCAAAGACTCACTACAGAAGTATTGTATGGTGTACTACAATAAGTTTGAGTTGTAAAAATGTATTTGGACCTCATATACCCTGTACGCAAACTGTCTATACACATGCACTATCAGTGCAGAAAGCAAGCATTAATACAAGCAAAACATTCCATAAACACAGGAAAAACACCGTTGTTGTTGTTTTTAATGGTGTGAAAAATTGTAACCACTTTTTTTAAGTATTGAAAACACTGAAAAAACCCCACCAGAATTTACCAAAAATAGAAAGTGAAAACAGGAAAGGCTACATACACTAATCCACTGAACTCCTCTACTGCACTCAATGCCACTCCACTGTATGCTACTCTATGCCACTCAACTTACCACAGTCTATGTCACTCCAGTCTACCATATTGTACCGCACTCTACTCTTCTCTATGCCATCCGATTGTACAACACTACAATATACTCTTTTAACACAGCTCTAATCCACTCTACAAAACTTTCTGACACACTTCAACATGCCAATCCACTCCACTGTACGGCACACCACACCACTCTACTCTACAACACTTTACTTCAGAGCATGTTCACTGTATGTTAAGCTAGACCACTCTACTCCACGCCACCCGATGCCACGCCACACTACTCCACTGCATAACACTTTACCCCTCTCTATGCCTTTGTATGACACTCCACCTTACACCGCTCCACTCTACAAGACTATACTACACTCTGTGACACTATACCTCACTGTACTCCACTCTATGCCCGACACTATACTGTACAACACTCTCTTCCACTCTATGCTCCTACACTCCACTGTATAGCACTCTACTCCACTCTGCGACACTTTCCAACACTCTACAATACATCACTCCACTGTACTGTACAAGAAGTCATTCCAATATAAGACATTTTACTTGACTCTGTTTATGCCTCTTCACTGTACTGCATTCCACGCCACTCTTTATATACAACACACCACTCTACTCTATGAAACTTTACTCCCATGTATGCTACGCCATTCCACTCCACTCTATGACACGACACCATACGACACTCTCCTCCACTCTATTGTCGACACTCCACTTAATGACACTCCACTCGATGACACTGGATTCTATGATGTAAACACATATTTTTTTTAAACATTAACATTCAATGAAAAAAGGTTAAACATTAGTTATATTTGGGAAAACATTTTGGGACTTATTTACAAGTGCCTTGCGCCACTTTTGCGTCATTTTTAACATGGGAAAAATGACTTACGGGTGGCGCAAGGGGCTTGTAAATAAGCCCCTATGTATTCTTTCTATAGAAATCAAACTTAAGCTACACAGCTACACAAACATTAGAAATTCTAAAGTTATAGTTAGACCTTAAATGTATTACCGCTTTTAACTCACTATAGCTCAATTTGTTCTTTCTATGGATATCAAACTTAAACTACACAAATATTAGAAATTCGAAAGTTATACTTATAACTTACATTTATAATTTATACATCACCTTTAAATTATTAAGACTTATGCACCTTCAGACACAGTGTATTGAACAAGGTAGCCACACTACATTAACTATAACTCACCACTCTGCCATACAATGTCTTCTCACAAATTATATGATTTGCTATGTCAAAAATGTTGTTGTAAATGCTATGTTATCAGATAGGGTAAATTATGTACTACGAAAAGGTATAAGCGGTCGCCAGTAGGTAGTTATAGTTGGGACTTAGTTTCCATAGGAAGAACGTTTTTTTATTTGCAAATAACTTAGGCGTTGTTTGATGAATCCTCACAAATTTTTCAAAACTAGAATGACGCTCACTCCAACTGCTGTCTTGAATATTTTGTGGTGATCTGTCAAGCAGGGGCCGGGAAAAAGGGGGGCAAAAACATTTTTTCCCATGTTAATTCCCATTGAGATTTTATGCACGACTAAATCCCTAAATGCTGAACGGAAGTACACTAAATTTGGCAGAAAGGTAGCTGTTGGTACAGAAAGTGCCCTTTTGGAAATTTGCCATAAATCAACTCATTAGTTCTTGAAATATTAAGTAAAATCTAAATTTGTAAATATAGGGATGCGATGGCTCAGCGAACCCTCCCAATCTCATGCCGAGATCTGATTGGCTGCCAACACTTCAAACAGGAAGTTTTGGCAGTCAAAAATGTTTTAAAAAAAGATAAGGGGACAGGGTAGGAATACTCTGGCACCCCAAGGCTTCTTGGGGGGTCACAGCCAGACCCTGCCAGGGCAAAAATAGGTCTTTTAAAAACATATTTGGTGGGAGACGCGCTAGAGCCACTGCTCAAGCTGAAAAATATAAAAAAACTAATGTTTCTTTAGCAATGGCCCCCGGGTGCGCCATGTCCAGGGGTATGAGTAAATTAAAGGAGGGGGCACATGGGCCTCCCCTCCTGGGGTTTATAAAAGCCCCGGGGACCATCATCTCCCGGGGCTTATGAGTTTATAAAGGGGGTCCTCTCGGACCCCACGGGCCTCGGGGACCACCACTTCCCATGGGCCACATTGAAAAAATTAAATCAGGGGGGCCTCGTGGATCCCCCATATCCTAGGGACCACCACCTACCCGTGGCTATTTAATTTGTAATGGGGGCCTCAGGGACGTCCCATGGGCCCTGGGGATGACCACCTCTGCATGGCCAAATTCTTTTTTTTAAATGGGAGGCGTCCACCCAAGTCGTTCTCAGACCCAGGACTACCCCTCCCTACTACAACAAACAAGGGGGGTCACGTGGCACCCCTCCTGGAGCCATAGATGGCCCTGAGAGCCAACAGCCCCAGTGCCAGCTCCTGCTATGTCCTAGGGTGCCCACCCCAGGCCATAGCTATTTGCTGTGGCTTGGCGGGAGCTTTAAATTCTCCCGCCAAGTCATACCAAACTATCCGCTTTCAGCAAGTGAGAGCTGTGAAAATGCTCTTGCATGCTGAAACAGAGCATTTGTCTGTTTCTCTGCCCGCTGTCAAGTGAGCAGGGAAACAGACGAATTGCTTTCAGACACAGTGAGCTGCATGTTTACCAGCTCCTTGTTTCTGAAAGCAATACCGGTTCCCGCAGGAGGCGGATAGCCAGCAGGCACCACCGGGGCCTTCAGGCTCCCTCATGGTCCCAAAGGAGACTGAGTGGCCTGTGGGCACCCAGAGAAACATGTGTAGTCCCCTGGGATTAAACAAAGGTTACAGGGACATTTATGTACTGCTCAGATTTCACTCAATAAAAAAACAACTAAATTCATCAGTTATATTTAACTGAGCTAACTATAATTTACACCCCCACAATGTGCTGCTTATGACCTCACATATTACATCACTCATGACATGGTCAGTGACATCACTGATGACATCACTGATGACATCTCAAATGACATCACTGATGACATCATCCAGAGAATGTAAGTATTTTTTATGAGTTTATGATTTTTAAACATATAGGTGTGTGAGTGGCTGCATGGGTGTATACGTGGGTGTGTCAGTAGCTGTGTAAGTGAGTGAGTTGCCTTGTGAATGGCTGTATTGGTGAGTGAGTGGGTGTGTCAGTGGCTATTTGGGTGAGTGAGTGGCAGTGTGAGTGGCTCTATGGGTGAGTGGGTGTGTAGTGACTGTATGGGTGAGTGATTGGGTGTCTGAATGGCTGTATGCGTGAGTGACGGTGTGTAAGTGGTTGCATGGGTGAGTGAGTGGCTGTTTGAATGGGTTTTTGGTTAAGTGAGTTGGTGTGTGAGTGGCTGCATTAGAGAGTGAGGGTCTGTGTGAATGGATGTATGGGTGAGAGAGCAGATGTGTGAGTGCTTGTTTGGATGTGTTAATGGGTACGTAAGTGGTTCTGTGGGTATGTGAGTGAGTGCATCAGTGCTTGTATGGGTGAGTGATTGGCTGCATTGAGAGGCTGTATGGGTGAGTGAGTGGGTGTGTGGCTGGCTGTAAGGATGAGCAGATGATTGTGTGAGTAGCTGTATGAGTGAGTGAGTGGGTATGTGAGTCCCTCTATGGAGGAGTAAGTAGGTGTGTGAGTACTAGTATGAGTTTGTGAATGGGTGTGTGAATGATTGTGTGGGTGTGTGAGTGGGCATACCAGAGGTTGCATGGGGTATGAATGGGTGTGTGAGTGGTTCTGTGGATGATGTCATCAGTAATGTCATCAGTGATGTCATTTGAGATGTCATCAGTGATGTCACTGACCATGTCATGAGTGATGTAATATGTGAGGTCATAAGCATTGCAGGAGCGTAAGTTATAATTGTCTCAGGTAAAAGTAACTGTTGAATTTCTCTGGTTTTGTACAAATGAAATGTCAGCCTAACTATAACGTCCCTGTAACCTTTGTTTTTTTCAGTAAATTTCTATGTTTTTTTTTTAGATTTTAATTTTTTCCGTATAACATTTTGTTTTACAATATTTTGTGATTTTTTTTACTTTGATGCATTATCTTATTAGTAGTTGTTTCAAGAACCTTTAATATTTTTAAAGCTGTTTTTTGACAACTATGTTTTTTTTAAATGCTTCTATTGTTTATGGCTTAGTTGTAAAGATTTTTAATATCTATTATAGTTTATTAAAGTACATTTTTATTTGGGTTTTATCTTTTGTATATATATTTTTTTTAACAAATACATTTTTTATATTTTATGATTAATTTTTTCAACTGGTTTTGGAATTAAAAACTATTTGTATTTTTTTGTTATTGAAAATATGTTAATATATTTCTTCTATAAATATTTTTCAGTTCCTCGGTTCTGGTGTGATATGCTAGTTAGCTAGCAATCTATGGTTTTCTATTGTAATCACATGATCGCAATTGAACCACGGAGCCGAAACCGTGGACTTGCCAAATTCTTAAAAGATTTAATCATTTTTATATACAACACTTTTTCAGGTTTTGTTAGTAGGATAGACATATTACAGGTGCACAATATAAGAGAATATATTTATTTTTAAATAGAACACGATCGAATTGCTATTTTACGGCACTGCAAATCTGCCATCATCACCACGGAGCTATGCGCCAGCACAGCATCACCGCCTGCTTCTTTCGGCACATACAAAGCACTTTCTCTGAACTGCTCCTGAAAACCCTTTATTTGTAATAGAGGATACACAAAGTAAGACTTAATTAGCAACATGTGCTTATTTTGTGTGTGCTACCAGTGTGCTCTGTCAGCATCTACAGCATCAACATCTGCTCCTGCAGAAGATCCTTTTCTTCTACAAGAGGAGGATGAAGATGCACAAGAAGCACCGCGGAGGAAAAAAAGCAAGGTTTGGTGTTTCTTCACCATACCATCTGACAAGAAAAAGGTCACTGCAAAAATGGTGAAGTGCAGTATCTATGGAAAAGAAATTTCAAGAGGGACCAGCAGAAAATACAGTCATGGAACATCTTCCATATGGAAGCACTTATAGATCATTCATGAAACAGCCTATGACTGGATGCTTAGAGAGAAGGAAACTGCTGCCCATTCCTCTAGTTCTTCTGCAAGTGGGTCATCACCTTTAACATCAGGGATGATAACAGTGGTAGCTGTCTCTCCAAATTTGGGCCATAAGGTAACTCATTGCTTTCGGTGTGATATGTCAGTCGAAATCAACACAACATCTATTGCGAAGTACTTGGAAGCAGTTAATAGTCATCTTTGTTAACTTTATCATTTGGAATTTAACATGCAAATTGTTTTGCTGTATTATGGAGCTTGATAAAAAGTTTATTTTCAAGCAAGTGATTTGAAAACAGTTTGCTTCCATGTTTTTGGGGTACAATAAGTGTTTAAAATTTAAACACAAAAAATAGAAAATTATCAACCAATTTAAAAAAAAACAGTTTTTCTCTTCTTATTTCTTCACTAAATATATTGGGTACTACTAAGTCTGTGGGTGTGTCGTAAGTTTCAGAGAGTATTGGGGTGTCTAAGTGATTGAATGCGTTAGTAAATGCATGACTGTATGCATTGGTGTATTACTGTATGTATTAGTATGTCACGGGGCGACATATGAGTCATCTAAATTGCTCTTATAAATGGTTCCCTGTATCTGTCGGAAAAGAGAAAAACATAAATAATATAAGTAATTTCTTCCTGTTTTGAATACAGGTACCAAAGATTATAGTTCTGCACTATTATTCTACATGTTAGTAGTAAAGTATCATATATCAAAAATATTGTAAAGTGAATGTACATTTAATTTACAGATCTAATTCTCCCTTTTTTACTGTTCTCAGCTTTCATACTTGTACACTGTTAACAATGTACTGCATGATGCTTTAATATTGAACAGCGGGGTAAAAACAATACTTTTGATTATAGAAAAAAACACATAAAAAAACAGTTTGGCTCTACAACTAAGACACACTATGCATTGCACTCACTACAAAAAATGAATTCCTTGTATTACTATGCTATTGAACCTATCTACAGAACTATATCAGAAAAAAATTAAATATTTTCACCTTGCAAGTAAACCACCACACAAAATACCTATAAATAATATTTGAATTTTGGAACACCGCTAACAGGATATAACCCCTGGTAGGGTGAATGATGCCTTAAACAGAAATGATCCATGAAGAACAAACACTGCATAACATGTTTTCAACAGTAATCCTTATAAGAACTTTGGTTGAATAAAGAAGAGGTACAAATTTTGAAGTTTGAAAGGCAGTTTTTTAAAATGTGAGCTTACTATCATTGCATTCCATTCATCCACTTATTGTTTTTAAGTACACAGTGTAGTGTTCTAAAGTTATATGAAGTCCTTCATGAAAGGTGACAGCCACTGTTGTGTATGTTCTTCCAGAAATTGAAATTTGTCTTGCCTTGAAGCTTGAAATTGCAGTTTCTACACATATCCCAAACAGCAACACTTTTTCTAGTGTTTCAAAAACCCATACAAAATCTTTTTACTTCTCTCACAACATCACTACCTAGCCTCATGCGCCAACATATTTAGAACAGTCAATGAAATGTATTCTTTCAAATTATTCCTAGCACCCTCCATTTTCAATTGCCTTTCACTTCAAAACTGCCTCATTTGGCTGTAGCCTTCTTCAGCCTTCTCCTGTGTACTATTGGTTCATCCTTCAAAATGGTTAGAGTGTGGATTGTAGGTCATAGCTTTGTGTTCTGGGTAAGAGAGTTTGCTAGAAAGAGTAGGATTGACAGAGACTTGGGCTTACCTAATGTGGACATTAGTTGGTTTTGCCAGAGAGGGTAACATGGCAGCAATTGCTTCCATTGGTTGAAAGCATTATGGATTCCTAACATCCAGATCTCATATTTGTGCACTGTGGTGACAATGACCTGGGCACACTGACTGTGGTAGGACTGGAAATCCTACTGAAGAATACCTTTGAATTGTTAATGCAACTTTTCCCTCACACTGCCTTGGTGTTTTCTAAATCATGCCAAAGGCAGAAATGGAAGTGGTCAGCTGAATTTTGTCCATGGATAACGAAAGTCAGGAGACAAGTTAATAAGTCTGTTTCAGCATTCCTCAGATACCATAACATGGGCTCTGTCTACAATAATAGCCTGTGGAATATGCAGAAGAGCTGGTGTTCACTTTACAGTAGAAGGCAAACAAGTGTTTCTCAGCAACTTGAAACTCTTCATTCATTTGTATATGCAGTCATCATATACACACAATGAACACAATGGCTCTTCTAAGAGCCACCCTACGTCCCAAACAGTTGTTATTTTTAACCGTAAATCCTTTTTTTTAAATAAATTTGCAGAATTCGTGGATCCATCGTGGATCCGCAAACCAAAAGCACACATTCAATGCAAAACAGCGCTCTTCTAGTAGACAGTTGTTAATGGTCTCACAGTGGGTATAACGGAGTCTACATGGATATGATTTAAGGTGCATAAGTGTCTCAATGCATATTTTCTGTGTTGTAACAGTGTCTACTCTATATGAGTATACCACTAGGTGTGAGACTCTGTACATCACTATCTGAGTGGCTTTATAAGTATCTATATAGGTGAAACCCTGGGTGTAAGAGTGTATGGGTTTTTGAAAGGGTATAACATTGTATGTACAATATTTGAATGAGCGTAGCACTGTTTATATGGCTTTGGGGGTGGCTGAAAAGATATTTATATAGGTCTGCTTGTAGATGTGAAAGTCTCTGTATGGGTTTGTGAATACGTGTGTCAATGTCTGCATGGGTAAAACACTGGATGTGAGAGGGTCTGTATGAGTAAATGAGTGGGTGTGAAAGTCTCTGTATCAATGTAAGTGTGGATGTAAGATTTTCTGTAAAGGTTTGTGAAAGCATGTAAAGTGTCTGTATAGGTGTAAGAGTGGGTATGACAGAGTCTCTATAGGTATGTGACTGGATGTGAAAGTCTCTTTATGGATATAAGTGTGCACATGAGAGTCTTTTTATGGGTTTGTGAATGGGTGTAACAGTGTGTGTAAGATATTCAAATGGTTGTGACAGTGTCTGTATGGGTATGTAAGTGGATGTAAAACTGTCTATATAGATATAGGTGTGGATGTGAGATTTACTTTATGGGTTGGTGAATGAGTGTAACAATGTCTGCATAGCTCTAAGAGTGGGTGTTAGAGGTTCTGTATGGGTATGTGACTGGGTGTGAAAGTCTCTGTATGGATGTAACTGTTCATGTGAGAGTCTCTGTATGGGTTTGTGAATGGGTGGAACCGTGTCTATAAGATATGGGAATGGGTGTGACAGTGTATGTATGGGTATATGACTGGGTGTAAAAGTGTATATATAGGTGTAAGACTATGTGTGACAGTCTCTATATGTGTTTGTGAATGGCTGTAACAGTTTCTGCAAAGGTGTAAGAGTGGGTGTGAAAAGGTCTGTATGGGTATGTGAGTAGGTGTGTAAGTCTCTGTATGCATGTGTGTGTGGGTGTGTGAGTCTCTGTATGGGTTTGTGAATGGGTATAACAATGTCTGGATAGGTGTAAGAATGTGTGTGAGAGGGTCTGTATGGCTATGTGAGTGGGTGTGAAATTATCTGTTTGGATGTAAGTGTACATGGGAGAGTCTCTGTATGGGTTTGTGGATCGGTGTAAGAGTGTTTGTACAATATGTGAATGGGTGTGATAGTGTTCGTATGGGCAACTGAATGGGTGTAAGACTAGATGTAACTCTGGATGTGAGAGTCTCTGTATAGGTTTGTAAATGCATATGAGAGTCTCTGTTTAGGTTTGTGAGTTGGTGTGACAGTGTCTCTATAGGTGTAAGAATGGATGTGAGAGTGTCTGTATGGGTGTGTCAGTATCTGTATGGGTATGTGAGTAGTTGTAAGAGGAAGAGAGAGTATAAAAATATATATATATTTTTCCAGTCTTGCTAAATCTACGGTTCCCCATGGAGTTACATGGGGGCGCACTGAGCCCCGCAAGGGATATGCGAATTTCGCGAGTGGCCAAAAAAAAAGTTTTATTCTCATTTCTGACCCCAAGATACATGTTCAGCCCTCTTTTACAGCATATAAAAGGGGCCAGGAAACATCTCACCTGATCCCTTTATTCAATTTGCAAAAACAATTTTCAGCCTAGGAACCGTTTCCCTAACAAACAAAATGGTGGGCGCAGCTTTTCTGTGAAGGTGTGGCCAGCCAATCAGAACTTTGCTGTGTCACGTAAATCCATGAATCCCTTGTGGGTGGATCTGCGAATGGTCCGCGTCCCTATATATACAAATTTGTTTTCTGGTTAATATCTCAAAAACTACTAAACCGATTTACACCAAATGAATGAAATTGTGATCTCCGTAACCAAAACAACCTTTCTGCCAAATGCGGTGTAATTTCGTCCAGCAGTTCGGGCTGTAGGTTTGTTCAAAGGTCATATGAAAATTAACATGGGGAAAATGCATTTTGGCCCCCCCCCTTTTTGTTGACCCCCACGAGTGTTGAATGTTTTTGAAATATGTAGTGAAGATTTTTCAATCGGCGCCAAATATATATGCAACTGAAAAACAGCTTTTTAATAGAAATCAAGTCCTAACTATAACTATCTACTGGCGAGGTCATAAGTGCAAATATATATATATATATATATATATATATATATATATATATATATATATATATATATATATATATATATATATATATGAGGTCGAGGGAAGAGGATGAGGAAGAAGAAACAGAGGAGAGGAGGGGAAGGATACCGGAGAAACTCGAGGAGGGCAAACAGACAGATCAATGCGCTCCAATACGAGACAACTCTCAAAGAAATAACTTCTAACAATACAATAATAAATCTAAGCGATATTGAATTATCTGAAGAAGACAAATCAGTTTTAGAACTAGGCCTTTCATATTGTGACAAAAATTAATTTAATTATGCCAATTGTAGAATGGACCTTTACAGATTTGTCTGCAAATTGAAGTTATCAAAAATGCATAACAATACAAAGAACCTCCCAAAGAACTCTGAAACTCTTCAAACTGACCCTCCCCCAGATGAGGAGAACAATTTAACTACAACGGATATGCCTTTTTTTGAAGAACTATGGATATTACAAAATGAGAATGAAGTGACAGAACATGACATAATTGAGCAACAAAGAAGCAATGAAGTAATTGGTTCTTCTGTTTTATCATTGAAAGAAATGGATCATACTCCCTTTCGCCCATGATCACGTTTCATACCTCAAATGGTAAGGGACAATATAGATATTTTCTCAGAAAATGTAACAACGGATTTGAGAAAACTGTATCACAAGATGGGTAACCAAAAACGAAAAATAAATCCAAAGGAAACCCAGATACAGAGAGTCATCAAAAAAATACAAAAGGAAGAAGGAACCCTGGTGAAACCCTCAGACAAGGGAGGAAATGTCGTGCTCTGGGGACGTGATATGTACAGAGCTGAAGCCTTAAATCAACTGAATAACACCGAGTGTTATAAACGGATTGAAAGACGAGAATATGATGAAGTGAAAGATCAATTTTTTGAAAGACTGGAAGACTGGAAACAACAACAGGAACTCCTAAGCTGGGATGAATTTAAGTTTATTAAACAGGAGAATCCGGTCATTCCGGTCTTTTATATGATGCCAAAAGTACACAAGAGCATAGACAATCCACCAGGAAGACCAATAATTTTCTCATGTAAAAGTCTTTTTGAGAATGTCTCCAAATATATAGACTATTTTTTAAATCCAATGGTAAGAACTTTAACTTCCTATATAAGAGATTCTACTGACTTTTTAAAACATATATATGATGTATGCTGGGACAACAACATGGTACTATTAACACTTGATATAGCGACACTATACACAAGTATAAGACATACTGATGGTTTAAGGGCCACTGAATATTTTTTAAGAACAAGACCTGTGAGATTTTTAAACCGCAATAGAATGCTTTTAGAAATGATGAAGTGGTGCCTTACAAAAAATATTTTTATGTTTGGAAATTAGTTGTTCCAGCAGGAACAAGGGACAGCCATGGGCACCTGCTTCACCCCCAGTTATGCCAATTTACATCTAGGCTGGTGGGAGGAGCAGGTGCTCCGAGGCAATAAGCTGGAACAATGGACAGAAAATGTTTTACTGTGGGTCAGATTTATTGATGATGTTTTTGTGCTGTGGCAGGGCACAGAAGCAAACATAGATCTTTTCATCAATGATTTGAATGAGAATAATCTGAATCTAAAATTTTTGGGACAGTACAGTAAGACCACCATAGATTTCCTTGATGTTAGGATAACCCCCAAAGGTGATAAGTTAGAAACCACAATCTTCTGGAAGCCCACACCGGGGAACACGATTTTCATGCAGGAAGCTCCCATCCTGTGCCGCTTATCCGAAATATACCTTTTGGTAAGTTCTACAGGGCTAGGAGAACCTGCAGTAGTCCGGAAGAGTATCTAAAAGTGGAAACAGAGATGACTAGTCACTTTACTCATAGAGGGTATCCACAGGAAACTATACAAAAGGCATCAAATAAAGCAAGAAAGTTAAAGAGAGAAAAAATATTATTCGAACCATCAAAAACTCAGCAAAAGAAAGAACAGGAAAAGGTCTTGAAAACACACAGATTTGTTACGACTTTTAACATTAGACACAAGGAAATAAGATACATTTTAAAGAAACATTGGCACCTTATCAAAGGGAATCCTATATTAGGTCCAATTACTAAAAAAAAGTCCAGAAGTAATGTATAGAAAATCAAAGTCTTTAAAGGATTGTATAGTAAGAAGCGAATACCAAGAGAGCACAAGTAATCAATCATGGCTACAAAGAAAAGAGGGTTTTAGGAAATGTTTTAAATGTAAAGCATGCCAACATGGAGAAAACCTCACAAATTTTAGAACAGCTTTCAACAAAACTATTAAAATAAAAGGATATCTTACATGCAAATCTAGCTTTGTAGTCTACATGTTAAAATGTCCTTGCGTAAAAATCTATATAGGAAGCACCACATTACCTGCCCACAAGAGAGTCCTGCAACACAGAAGAGCCATATTCAATAAAGATAGAAGCTATCCTGTGGCTAGGCATTTTGAAAAAGAGCACCAAAGCGATCCTACATAGTTGAAGTATAGCTGTATAGCCGAAATCCCCCCAAAAAGGAGGGGGGGAAACAGGGAAAAGGAACTCCAAAAATTGGAAACATATTTTATATTGGAGTTAGACAGTAAGGAACCCAATGGACTCAACATTGATGAGGGCCTGTTCACATGCCTATATTAAGTATTGTAAGGTTAACTGCACCTTCAAAGAAACCATTTTTACTATTTTTAAACTTTATGAAAAATGTGTTTTTTAAGGAGAACGACAAAGGACATTAGCACTTTATAAGTTGCACTTTATATAAACATAGGAACAATCTAGCACTAGCACTTTAGTTATTTATTCTCAGTAAATTGAAAGTATATGAATTTTAATATATGGAAACAGTGGAATAAGCATTTGCACTTTAGGCACTAGAAATATAAGTACTGTACGTAGAGGATAAAAAAATAATAAGAAAAAATAAGAAAATAATAAAGTTACAAATAAACAACAAAAAAAGAAATAAAATAAATTAAAGAAAAGCAAAGAAAAAAATTGAAATGAGCACTTGCACTTTGATGAGGCCGGACTTAACTGTAAACCCAGTACAAATTCTAGGTGTATTATGGATAGCCTAGGAATGTTTTGCATTTAAGTATAGTATTTAGAAATGTGGAAAAAAAACATTTATGTATTCACCTGGTTTGTAAGTTGGAGAAATGATGAATTACATTTTTTTTTCCGAAGGGAACAATTGTGCAGTTGCATCTAGATAATACAATGACTAATGCTATCAAACATGTTCTAAAATGGCGTCCTATTTAACACAGTTGCTGGCTCAGTTGTGCAAAAGATTTGTCCTTTGTCGCTGCCTATGTAACTTGAAAAAGTTTAGTTTAATGGCGCACTGCATCGTGAACAAGGAGCGTCAGCTCCGAAACGCGTAGATGTCATCGCCGAAAAAATCGAGTGAGAACAAACCCCTTTGGAGTGCTGCATTATTGTCTGGAGCCAGAGGATTTTGAACGTGATATATATATATATATGTATATATTATCTACTGGCGGTCGCCAGTAGATAGTTATAGTTAGGACCTATTATCCATAGGAAATCCGCGACATTCTATTTGCAATAACGTTGGCGCCGGTTGACGAATCTTCGCGAAAGCTTCCAACTTGTTGGGGCGCTCCGGTCCGCTCCTACCCTGAAAGTCTCGGGGTGATACGTCAAAAAACGCGTTTTCCCCATTCATTTTTCCATAGAAACCTTTAGTCGCAGCTACAGCCCGAACTGCTGAACGGAATTACCCCAAATTTGGCAAAGAGGTAGTTCTTGGTTCAGACTGGTGCCTTTTGCTAAAATGGTGTAAATCCGTTCAGTAGTTCCTGAGAAATTCACAATTAAAATCACATATATATCTATGGGCGCGTCGGATCCGCATACCCTCCCGATCACGAGCTGCATGCTAATTGGCTGTCAACACTCCAAATCAAGAAGTGTTGACAGCCATTTTGCCCCTCGGTAGAACCGAGGGACAGAAACAAGTGCGCAAAGCGCAAAAAGGGGGCAGGGTAGAAACACCCTGACCCCCTAGGTCTGCTCAAGGTATCCCACAAGGACCCCCTGGGCAGAAAAAAGCATTTTGTTTTAAAAATTGGCGGGATGCGCTTAGGGTGCGCGGATCTCGCCGAGAAAAAAAAAAGAAACAAGTGCGCAAAACGCACAAAGGGGGCAGGGTAGAAACACCCTAACCCCCTAGGCCTGCTCAGGGGGTCCCACAAGGACCCCCTGGGCAAAAAAAAGCATTTTATTTATTTTTTTAAATCGGCAGGATGCGCTCAGGGTGGGCGGATCCTGCAAAACGGGTGGGCCAAGTCCCGGGGGCATGCTGGGGGGGGGTTATTTTATGTATGGGGAGCCTCTAAGGGCCCCCCAAGCCCCGGGGACCGCCACCCCCCGGGGCTTTATTTGAAAAAGTAGCGGGAGGGCTCTGAGCCTCCCGCAGCCCCGGGGACCACCACCTCCCGGGGCTTCTTTATTTATTAAATTAACATGTGTGGGGGGCTCCAGCCCCTCCACACGCCCCGGGACCACCACCTCCCCGGGGCACTAACAAAGTTGAAAATGGGGGTCCGTTAAGGACCCCCGAGCCCCGAGGACCACCACCTCCCGGGGCTGTGCATTTGGATGGGAGGGGGCCGCGCGGCCCCCTCCTGGAGCCTGTGGTGGCCCTGGGGACCGCCACCCCCAGGGCCGGCTCCTGCAGTGTCCCGGGGTGCCTACCCCCAGGACACTGCTGTTTGCAATGACAGGACGGGAGCCTCGCGGCTCCCGTCCTGTCATTGCAAACTGCTTTGGATATTGGAAGAGAGAGCAGGGAAACCTGCTCTCGCCTGATATCCAAAGACAATTGCTTTTCCACATGGGGAGCAGCATGTTAGCTGCTCCCCATGTGGAAAGCAATGCCGGCTCGCGCAGGAGGCGGGGAGCCGGCGGGACTGTGGGGGTTTGGGGACCCCCACAGTCCCCAACCAGAGGCCAGGCCCCGGGGGATGGGGTCCCCGGGGCAAGTAGTGGCCCGGGAGGGGGGCCACGCGGCCCCCTCCCCAGAAATAATTTTAAAAAAGGCCTGCCCCGGGGGATGGGGTCCCCGGGGCAAAAGGAGGCCTGAGGAGGGGGCCACGCAGCCCCCTCCTTAAAAATTCATGAAAAAGCGTGGCCATGCCCCAGGGGATGGGGTCCCCGGGGTAGGATTCGGCCAGGGGAGGGAGGCCACGCGGCCCCCTTCCCGTATAATTAAAAAAAAAAAAAAAAGGGGGATAAGGCCCTGGGGGATGGGGTCCCCAGGGCCCAAAAATAGGAAAAAGGAAGGGGGGCCACACAGCCCCCCTTCAGGGAAAAAAAAACAACAAAAAAAAACAATCGGGCCGCAGGCCCCGCCCCCTTCCTTCACCACTGTGCAAATGCGCCCCCTGGTGCGTTTGCAGATGGGGAAGTAATTCCCCTTCAATACTGGGGGTCCCTGGGGGCCAACTAGCCCACCAGGAACCTCCAGTATGCGCCAGGGGGCTACGTTGCAGAGAGGTGTAAAGAGGCCACGCCCCTTTTTACACCTCTCTACAACGCAGCTCTGTGGCGCTTTTGGATATACCTGTTGGGCTAGTTGGCCCCCAGGGACCCTCAGGATTCAAGGGGAGTTAATCCCCCGACTTAAAACGCGCCACGGGGCGCGTTTGCACAGTGGTGAAGGGAGGGGCGGGGCTTCAGGTGACATGTGTGCAAACAGGCCCCGTGGCGTGTTTTAAGATGGGGGATTAAGTCCCCTTGAATCCTGAGGGTCCCTGGAGTCCAACTAGCCCACCATGTACTTCCAAAAGTGCCACAGAGCTGCCTTGCAGAGAGGTGTAAAAGGGGTGTGGCCTCTGTACACGTCTCTGCAACGCAGCCCCTGGCGCATACTGGAGGTTCCTGGTGGGCTAGTTGGCCCCCAGGACCCTCATGATTAAAGGGGACTTAATCCCCCAACTTAAAACGCGCCACGGGCGCGTTTGCACAGATGTCACCTCAGGCCCCGCCCCCACCCATCACCATTGTGCAAATATTCCGCTAAAATCAGCCGAAATACGAATTACGATTTACTAACCTGTTATCAGGAGAGACCTCAGTGCTGCATCTTTCAGCCCAGTACTGATCCTGAAAAGTAATTTTAACCGTACTTACCAGTAACTTGAACTTCCTTCCATAGGATATCATTGCCTGCTTTTTGCTGAAAAAGTTTCTAAGTGTCGATTTTTGAAACATACAAATATTCCTCTAAAATCAGCCGAAATACGAATTCCGATTTACTCACCTGTTATCAGGAGAGACCTCAGTGCTGCATCTTTCAGCCCAGTACTGATCCTGAAAAGTAATTTTAACCGTACTTACCAGTAACTTGAATTTCCTTCCATAGGATATCATTGCCTGCTTTTTGCTGAAAAAGTTTCTAAGTGTCGATTTTTGAAACATACAAATATTCCTCTAAAATCAGCCGAAATACGAATTCCGATTTACTCACCTGTTATCAGGAGAGAACCCAGTGCTGCATCTTTTAGCCCAGCACTGACCCTGAAAAGTAATTTTAACCGTACTTACCAGTAACTTGTATTTCCTTCCATAGGAATCCATTGTCTGGTTTTCAGCAGAAAAGTTTCAAAGTGTCGATTTTCACAAACTACAAATATTCCTTAAAAATCGCCTGTATGACTTAAACGCATTCTTTCAACTGTTTACAGGAGATGCACCAGTGCTGGATCCAGGATCCACCACTGAGTGAGAAAAAGTCACGATAACACTACTTACCTGCTAAGTGAATTTCCTCCCATAGGATAACATTGGTGATTCTATGTGAAAAAGTTTTTAAGTGTCAACTTTTAAAATACAATAATATTCCTTAAAAATCACTACTGTAACCAAAACGCTTTTACTCAACTGTTTACAGGAGATGTCCCAGGACTGAATCTAGGATCCAGTCCTGTGGTTAGAAAAAGTAATCCATAAAGTAACTAATTGCATTTAGCTAGAAATTCACATTGAGCTCAATGTTGCATTGTGTTTGAAATTGTGTTGCCCATTGCAACAACTGTAACTACTGTACTTAAAAGTCTATTGCCTATTTGCAAAGTATTTAAAGTAAATTAATTCATTCTGAGAAAGTATATTTTGTAATGTAATGTATAATGTAATTACAATGTAATTTAAAAAATAAAATATCTAAAAATAAATAGTTTAAAAAAATGTAGTAAATCAGTATGAAAAAAATAAAAATAACAATTGATACATTTAAAAATTGGCATTTACAAAACCTTTGAAATTCACTGAAAAAAACCATAGGTTTCAGACATGTTATAGTTAGGAATTAGCATTTAAAAAACCTTTGAAACTCACTGAAAAAACCATAGGTTTTAGACATGTTATAGTTAGAAATTAGCATTTAAAAAACCTTTGAAATTCACTGAAAAAACCATAGGTTTCAGGCACGTTATAGTTAGAAATTACCATTTAAAAAACCTTTGAAATTCACTGAAAAAACCATAGGTTTTAGGGACGGTTATAGTTACTTGGACATTGCACTCGTACAAAACCCGTGAAATTCCCCGTTATAGTTAGTTCAGCTAACTATAACTCTCGCCCCGCAATGCACTGCTGATGACGTCACATATTACATCACTCATGACATGGTCAGTGACATCACTGATGACATCACTGATGACATCTCAAATGACATCACTGATGACATCAACCATGTGATAATTTCATGCATCTTCTCACACCCTAATATAACTTTTGATACACCCACTCTAAATTACAGACTGCCATTCTCAAAAACAAAGACACTCCAACACCAATAACTACATACCCACTCACTGATTCTTAGGTCTACACACACATCCACTCACTCACCCGTACAGTCACTCATACTTACGGTCACTCAGTACAGGACTATCATATGCACTCATACACCTATATAAACACTGACACACCACCACTCATCCATAGAGGTACTCACACACCTAGTCAGTCATGCAAAAATTTAATCACACACCCATTTACTCACCTATACAGTTATACACACACCAGCTCACTTACTCATACAAATACTAGCACATTCTTACGCTCTTATACAATAACTGATACAAGCACACACGCATCCATACAGCCACTCTCACAATCACACACTCTCACGTATAGCCTTTTAAATACTCTAACACACATATATACTTCCTTTTACATATGTAGTTACTCGCACATGTACCACTGAGATATACATTCACTCACTAACACACCCATACACACACTCACCCACCCAAGCAGTCCATCACAGACGCACTCTTCAAATCATGCACCCAGTGAATCACCCACTCACACATCTATGTATAGAGTCGCACACATCCCACCCACACAAACACTCAGGCACCCATACAGATACTCAGACAACCAATCAATAACTCATATAGACACTCATGTAGCTATTCACAAACCCATGCAGCCACTTACACAGCAACAGAAAGACGGATACAGACATTCACCCAGTTTAGTCACTAACCCATGCATTCAGTAAGATAAGTTTAATCACTCACTTATACAGTTAGTCACGCACCTACTAAATCATCCATTCAGACACTTATACACCCACTCACTCTTCAATACGCCTTTCCCTATATATATTAAACATATTTAAACTTTACAGAAACACACAGTCACTGGATGATGTCATCAGTGATGTCATTTGAGATGTCATCAGTGATGTCATCAGTGATGTCACTGACCATGTCATGAGTGATGTAATATGTGACGTCATCAGCAGTGCATTGTGGGGGCGCGAGTTATAGTTAGCTGAACTAACTATAACGGGGGAATTTCACAGGTTTTGTACGAGTGCAATGTCCAAGTAACTATAACTGTCCCTAAAACCTATGGTTTTTTCAGTGAATATATATATATATATAATCTACTGTTGATAGTCAGAAGGTAGTTATAGTTAGGACCAAACTTTCCATACGAAAAGTGTTTTTTTGTTTTGCCAATAACTTTGGCGCAGCTTGACGAATCTTCACAAAATTTTCAACAACCTTCCTTTTTTTGGTTCAGCTGCTTTGTTGAAAGTTTCGGGGTGATTTGGTGTAAATCCGTTCCGCAGTTTCAGAGACATTTAAGTTTGAAAAATATAGATAGCTGGGAGCCCAAAATCCTACTGAAATCCTACTGAAATTTGATTGGCTGCAAAAACTTCAACCAGGAAGCGTTGGCAGCCATCTTGGGACTTGGCTTGAAGCTTGAGTCCTACCAAAAATGAAAAAAAATAAAAGGGGGCAGGGTAGGAATACCCTGACTCCAAAGGCCTCTGGGGGTGGGTCCCACAGGGACCCTGCAGGCCAAAAAAAGCATTAAAAAAAAATTGGTTGGAATTTGCAGATCCAGCAAAAATATATTTTTTTAAAATTAAGCACGCTCATTATAGTCCCCAAGGTCCCGGGAGCATTGTTTTAATAAGGGAGGGGGGCACATGAGCCCTCCTCCTAGGACTTAATATGACACAGAGTATCACCACCTTCCCGGGGCTCTTTAACAATGAATGCGGGGAGCCCGTACAGCCTCCCCCCAGACCCGAGAACTGCCATCGGTCCGGGGCTTAATCTGAAAATATTGTGGGGGGCGTGCTGACCCCACACCGGCCCGTGGGCTGCCACCTCCTTGGGGTTTTAGCTTTAGTGAATGAGAGGCTTCGTGGATCCCCTGCAGCCCTGGGGACCACCACCTCCCTGGGGCAAATGACAAAAAATGAGGGGGGCTGCGCAGCCCCACTCCTGGAGCAAATATTGGCCCTAGGGACCGCCACCTCCCAGGGTCGACTCCTGCAATGTTGCAGGGTGCCCACCCCCAGGACACTGCAGTTTGCTATGTCTTGGCGGGAGCATTACCGCTCCCGCCAAGCCATAGAAAACTCTGCTCTGCTTCTAGCAAACAAAGGCATAAAAAATGCTCTTGCTTACTAGAAGTGGAACAGAATTGCTTTTGGACAAAGAGAGCTGCATGTTCAGCAGCTACCTTTATCCAAAATAAATACCAGCTCTCGCAGGCTACCCGTGTGGTCCCCATTAATGACAAGGAGGTACCCTGGGTGGAATCAGGGCACCCACAACAGAGGCCAGACCCCGGGGCACGGAGTTCCAAGGGCTGAAAACAGCCTGGGAGGGAGACTGCGTGGTCCCCCTCTCATTATAATTATTTAATACATTTAAAAAGAGGCCAGGCCCTGGGGGAGGGAGGGTCCCCTGGGTCGTAATCAGCCTTGGAGGGGGGCCACTCGGTCCCCCTCCCTTTATATTATAAAAAAGAGAAAAAGAAAAGACCAGGCCTCGGTGGATTTGAGTCCCCGGAGCCAAAATTGACCTGGGAGGGGGGCTGCATAGCCACCACCTCTTTTCAAAATAGGATTGGCCCTGGGAGATAAGAGCCCCGGAGCAAATATTGACCCAGGGAAGGAGGGCCAAGCACCCCCCCATAAAAAAAAGACTGGCAAGTCACCGGAGGCCCCGCCCCCTTTCTCCACTGCTCTGCAAACACACCTCTTGGAGCACTGCCGGTTGGGGAATTAAGTCCCTTAGAATCCAAATGGTCCTTGGGGGCCAACAAGCCCTCCACATACCTCCAGTATGTCCCGCACAGTGGGATTGCCGAGAGGTCCTCAGAGGTCACGCTCACTTTCTCCACCTCTCTGCAAACTTGCCTCCTGGTGCATTGTTGGTTGGGGGATGAAATCCTCTTGAATGCTGAGGTCCTTGGGGGCCAACAAGCCCTCCTGTTACCTTCAGTAAGTCCCACACAGCCTGATTGCTTAGAGGACTTTGAAGGCCCTTTGCTTCAGAGGGTCCTTGTGGGCCAACTACCTGCCCTGTTCCCTCCAGTAAGTCCCACAGAGCACGATTGCTGAAGGACTATGGAGGCCATGCTCCCTTTCTCCACCACTCTTCAAATGTGCCTCCTGGTGCACTACTGCTTGGGGGATGAAGTCCCCTTGGCTGCTGAGGGACCTTGCGGGCCAAGAAGCCCTCCTGTTACCTCCAGCAAGTCCCTTACAGCAGGATTCCTGAGAGCTGGTCAGAGGTTCACCCCAGGTCCCCTGAACTCTGCTGCTGTGAGTTCTGAATTTCCAAGAGGTGCCTGTGCTAGTTTTGGACCTCTGGAGGTTGTTGCTGCGGTTTGGGAGCTGGAAGAAAGAAGAAACTTGAAGAACTGCAAAAATCGAAGCATCGCTCTTCCTGCGGCTGTTTTTCTGATGGATCTCCATGGTGCAAGAAGAAATTCCACGCATTGCCGTGCCGCTGCGATAACCGACGTAGCTCCTTTCGCCGCTGCAAGAATCAACGCATCGAGGGATCGCAGCTGAAGAAAACCGATGCAGCGCCGCTGCATCCATTACCGACCCATTCCGGATTTCCACGCATCGCACCTGTGCGGCAAGATTTCCAGACGTATCACCCGCGGACCGGAACCATCAGGAAGAATCGACGCATCACTTCCCCCTACAGACCGGATTTGACGCATCGCTTCTCCTGCATGCAGGAGTACTGTCGCATCGCCTCCCAAGGTCTCAGGAACTGACACATCTCTTTGTTTTCGATGCTTCTTCACTCTGCAGCTGTTTGGCCTTGTGAATTTTGATGCAACTACAGGTACTTTGTGTAAAAGTCATGCTTCCACAGTTTTCTATGATACAAGTTCTTGAAACCTTTTGAAAGTCATATTTTTAACTGTGTATGTTGGATTTTTGTCGCTTTGGTCTTGTTAAGTTTAGATAAAGATATTTTATTTTTCTAAACTGGTGTGGTGTCCATTTGTGGTGTTTTCACGGTGTTACTGTGAGTGTTGGTACAAATACTTTACACATTGCCTTTGGGATAAGCCCGTCTGTTCGTGTCAAGCTACCAAGGTGGTAAGCAGGGGTTATCTAAAGTGTGTATCCCCCTTACCCTGACTAGAAGCAAGGGTCCCTATTTGGACAAAGGTACCTACATCTGCAAACTAGAAATCCCCATTTTTAACAAATACACACTCTGAAACTAATGTAGTCACTCTGAGACCCACTCACACTGTTACATCCACTCACACACCCACTCATAAATTAGCTTAGACACTTACGCACTAACCCACAGACCCACTTAAATACTCATGCACCCACTCACAGACCCTCTCAGACACTCACCCACCCACTTACAAACCCACTCAGACACTTACGCACCCACTGAGAGACCCACTCAGACACTCATCTATCTACTCACAGACCAACTGAGAGACTCATGCACCCCCTCACAGACCCACTATGAGACTTACACACCCACTTACAGACCCACTCAGACACTCACATATCCTCTCACAGACCCACTCAGAGACACTCACACATCCACTGACAGACCCAATCAGACACACACAGCCAATCATAGATCCACTCAGACACTCGTGCACCGACTCACAAATTCACTCAGACACTCATATACCCACTTAGAGACCACTCAGATACTGATAAATCCATTCACAGACCAAGTCAGGCACTGACACACCCACTTATAGACATACTCAGACACTCACACATCCATTCACAGACCCACTAAGACACTCATGCACCCACTCAGCCACTCACACAGCCATTCATAGACCCACTCAGACACACACACGCCCACTCACAAACTTACTCAGACACTTATGTACCCACTTAGAGACCCACTCAGATACTGATGCACCCATTCACAGATCAAGTCAGACACTGACACACCCACTTACAGACCCACTCAGACACTCATGCACCTACTCAAAAACCCACTGAGACTGTCATGCACCCACTCACAGACCCACTGAGACATTCACGTACCTACTCACAGACCCACTGAGACACTCACACACCCACTCACAGACACAGACAGTTATGCACTTAGTCTGACATGCAGAGTTACTCACACAGTTGCAATGCAATAGTCTCTGGCAGCCATATTCAATGTGAAAGTTGTGGAAGGGGTCAGGATAGGTGTGCCCTGACCCCATGGATGCAATATAGGTGTCTGTGAGGGATCCTTGGAGGGCCAGAAAATACCATATAAGTTATTTTTTCCAATGTGAGAGGATTTGCGAATCTACAGCAACGGTTAGTGTCTATTTAGTTCATTAACAAGGAAAATTAGTACATATAATGGCCTAAAGCAGGGGTGTGTTCTTGCTCCTTGCCTTTTTAACCTATTTTTATCAGATCTTGCTCAGCATTTAGACTCTATAAATGCTCACGTGCCAAGGTTGGGGGACGTGCAAATTAGATACCTCCAATATGCAGATGATACTATTCTTCTGAGCCACACGCCTATTGGTCTCCAACGACTTATAAATGCTTTTGAGGACTATATACAATCAAATGGCCTCAAATTGAAATGTTAAAAAGACTAAAATCATGAAAATTGGACTTACTAAACAGAAGTTTAATACATGGAGAGCCAGAACAGAACCAATTGATGTTGTCAAAACATACAGGGGCCGATTCACAGAACTAATCTGAGATAAAATCCTAAACTTACTACTTTTGGTATTCACAGAAGGCATTTAGTAGTAGTAAAGTTAGGACTCCTAACTTTACTACTACTAAACTGAGACAAAATCCTAACTTTACGACTTTCGGTATTCACAAAAGGCATTTAGTAGTAGTAAAGTTAGGAGTTCCAACTTTACTACTACTAAATGCCTTCTGTGAATACCAAAAGTAGTAAGTTTAGGATTTTATCTCAGATTGGTTCTGTGAATCAGCCCCACAGATATTTAGGGGTGGTGTTTGATAACAGAGTTTCTTTTAAATTTCAATTTAAAGATCTAAGGGCAAAAACTGTGGTTTTAATTCATGTTTTTAAAAGTTTTAAAAAATTGTTGAATTGTCAATCTTATGATTATATTCTTAAGGTCATGAAAGCTAAGCTAGAACCAACTCTTTATATGGTTCACCCATTACCAGGGGGAAAGATGTAAAACTTTTAGACTTATTGCTGGTCAAGTCTTTTAAATCAACTTTTGGGTTCCCCAGATCAGTAAGGCAAGCAGGAATAAGACTAGAGTTTGGTCTCCAAAGGCAGAGCTTGGTGTCAGCCGGAGTTTTTTTGAAATGTATGTTATCTATATATTCTGCTGCCCCTGCCTCCCTAGGGAACTATTGCTGGATTGATATAAATAAGTCTGCCCATACTGTTAAATGGAGAGCTCATATTTCAACATGCCTAAGGGATATTAGTCTGCAAGTAGCACTTCAGGAATTGACATTGTCCAATTATAAGTTGCTTTTAAAAAAACAAATTAAAGTTGAATCCTTAAGTTGGATAAAACCGCATTAGCAGGGAAAAGCATGCATGGTATGTGAATAATTCATATCAGTCGTTACGTATTCAGCCCTACTTGACGGCATATTACTCTGCTAAAATAAAAAATAGCTTTCTGAATCTACGAATGGGAATAAATCCGACAAAAGAGTGTATGCAGCCCTGGATTGAGCATTGGACGGACACTAGCTGCAGATTATGCAGATGGCCACAAGAATCATTAGTTCATATAGTATGTGTGTGTCCTAAATTGATTACAATTCGGCGTATTTATTTAAAACCGCTATTTTTGAAGATTGGGGTTAGATCAGCACGCCAGGCACTTGTTAGGTCCTTGTTAGACCTGGCATCATTGGCGCGGGTCTCCCTTCCTCTTTTCGCTTCCTATCTTTTACGTTGGCTGGATTTAGATGCTCTGGGCGCTGTGCCACTGCCAATCAGTGCCACAGCGCGAATGCTCCCTGTGTAAAGATAACTGTATGAATTGGGATAAACATAATTGACTCGTTTGGTTTACCTGTCAGTCCCTAGTATAAGTGCACTGTGTGTGCCCAGGGCTGGTAGACCAAATACTGCTGGTGGGCCTGCAGCGCTGATTTGCGCTACCCACCGAAGCAACTTTTAAAGTATGTCTGTGTAGCATGTTCTAATAGCGAGTTACCCTCCATTTCACTGTTTACTATTGTGAGGCTATCCGTTCTCATAGGCCAGAATGGGCAGGCTGAGTATTACATCCCATAATCCTACCTGCCCCCAGGAACCTGATAGGAAATTCGAATTTGATATGTATAAGCTCAGGACATTGAGATACATCTTTTAGTAAGGATCATTTGCATAGCCCGTGTTCGAAAATGCCTCTTCTAGAAACAAGGTATTTTCTTGCCTAAGCTTTCCTGTAGGCTTTGCTAGTGTGTGTATTGGCCGTCTGGTTTTGGAGCAGCAGGGCCAGCTGGGTCAGACCTGGCTGGAGAGAGAGATCGGCATTTAGAGTATGGGGAGGGGTGACTCTTTGATCTGAGCAGGGCTGTGCCTGGCAAGGTGAATGATGGCTCCACCTCCCACTGGGCGCCTGATAGCAGACCCCCTGATTCTCAAAGGGCAGGATGTCGCCTCATAAACCAAATGCTCCCCGACCCCACCGAACTGGTTCTGGCTGGATTCAGTGATTTGTGACTTTAGAGAACAAAGACTTTTTAGGTATAAAACGCTGCGCTGAAACCTTTTTCAAGTGTGTTCCTTCTGGATGTCAAGACGAAACTCTGTCCGAGTGAATAGAGGAAAGGACTTTGAAACTTTCACCAAGCTTGCTGAAGAAACTACCTGAGGGCCTGAATTGAGAGTGCCTCCTGCTGAAGTCTCAGGGACATTAGACTTCACCCCATCAGCCGTCTGAATTCCTGTGCGAGGGATTCTACTTGCAGGTGAGGCCTCCGTCGAGTAATCCGGAGCCTCTAGTTCTACTGTGAGGAACGCGGACTGGTAACCCTTGTTAACTCTGTTTGGGCCACCGCAGCTAAGAGAGAGCTGCCGCCGCTGAGAGCCCGCCTTAATTTGAACCTTCGGAACCTTCGCTGAATGTGTGTGGGCCGCCGCAGTTAAGAGAGAGCTGTAGCCGCTGAGTGCCTGCCGTTGTGCCAGCCTGGTCGAGATCATCCTTTGTCCTGTGGGCCGCCGCTGTTAAGAGAGAGCTGTAGCCGCTGAGTGCCTGCCGTTGTGCCAGCCTGGTCGAGATCATCCTTCGTCCTGTGGGCCGCCGCAGCTAAGAGAGAGCTGCCGCCGCTGAGCGCCCGCACCTTTGCCAACTTTGCATCCTCGGGATTTGTCCTGTGGGGGCCGCCGCAGCTAAGAGAGAGCTGCTGCCGCTGAGTGCCCGCACCTTTGCCAGCTTTGCATCCTCGTGATTTGTCCTGTGGGCCGCCACAGCTAAGAGAGAGCTGCTGCCGCTGAGTGCCCGCACCTTGGCCAACTTTGCCTCATCATGATTTGTCCTGTGGGCCGCCGCAGCCAACAGAGAGCTGCTGCCGCTGAGTGCCCGCACCTTTGCCAACTTTGCATCATCGTGATTTGTCCTGTGGGCCGCCGCAGCTAAGAGAGAGCTGCTGCCGCTGAGTGCCCGCACCGTTGCCAACTTTGCATCCTCGTGATTTGTCCTGTAGGCCGCCGCAGCTAAGAGAGAGCTGCTGCCGCTGAGTGCCCGCACCTTTGCCAACTTTGCATCATCGTGATTTGTCCTGTGGGCCGCCACAGCTAAGAGAGAGCTGCTGCCGCTGAGTGCCCGCACCATTGCCGACTTTGCATCATTGTGATTTGTCTTGTGGCCCGCCGCAGCTAAGAGAGAGCTGCTGCCGCTGAGTGCTCGCACCTTTGCATCATCGTGATTTGTCCTGTGGGCTGCCGCAGCTAAGAGAGAGCTGCTGCCGCTGAGTGCCCGCACCTTTGCCAACCTTGCATCATCGTGAGTCGTCCTGTGGGCCGCCGCAGCTAAGAGAGAGCGGCTGCCGCTGTGAGCCCACCACGGAGCTGCACGACGAGAGTCATCGCCACCACCAGCCCGGGCCGCCACAGCCGCGTGCTGCTGCCGCTAAGAGCCCGCCTGTCCCCGAGTGCCCGAATCATTGTGAGTGCACGTTGCGGACCACTGCAGTCAAGAGTTGTGGTCGCTGGGAGTCCGCCTGTTACCGTCTCCACTTCTTCGAGAAGCTGCATGCTGTGTCCCCGTCCAACAGCAGGTATCTGGTGCGCAACAGGTCGCGTAGACCCAGGCCTTGAACTCAGTCAGTGCCACGTTCTGGTGAATACGTTATTGCCTTTTTAAGTCCCTACTGATTTACGTGCATTGTGGCTGGTTAAAACGCTTTTGAGAGTCTTGTGTTAAACCTTAGATAAAGATACTATTTTTCTATACCTACTTGAGTTGTGTCCTTTTGTGGTGTCGTTACTGCCTTATTGTGCATGGTCATAAATGCTTCACACACTGCCTCTGAGATAGGCCTAACTGCTCGTGCTACGTTACCACAGGGTTGAGCAGTGGTTATCAAAGGGGGTAGCCCACTTGCCCTGACTTAGGAAGAAGGGTCCCTATTTGGACATTGGCGCCAGCCAGTGCCAACTAGAGACCCCCATTTCTAACATTGGTGGCAGCGGTGGTATCAGGACTTGCATATATGATCCACGTACAATAACTGGTAGACGCCACTAGTGAGTACAGACCAAAGCGCAGCCACGCACGTTTTTCTTTCCCTCTTCGAATTTTCTTTTGGGTGGTTGTTCTAGTATTGAATTGTTGATCGCAGCCATGAGTACTGCTAATATGGGAAAGCCAACATCCAATGCTTCGGAGGAGCTCACCTTTGAGGAGGAAAGATTAGATACCTATACTGCCAGACAGCTGAAGTCATTTTGTAAGCAATTCGCAGTCCCCGTGATAGGTCTCTCTAGGAAGGAGGAGTACCAGAATGCACTGAATGCCTGGTGGGAAGCGAGAGAGTCCACTGGGGATGAGGAAGAAAATGCTGGAGGCCAGCAGGATGATGCAGTAGAGGGGGGGAGATAGAACACCCTCCAATCCAGGTACTAGTGTATCCCAAAGGAGCCTGACCCCAGAAGAGCTGGAGGACAGGGAGAGAGATAGGAGGCATAGTTTGGAGATGGCTAAATTGGAAGGTCAGAAGGACCTTGAGAGTAAGAAGTTAGACATTGAGAAGGATCGATTGTCAATTGAACTTGAGAAAATGAGAATGGAGCATGAGAGTATGTTGAGGGAGATAGAGATCAGGGTGAGGAGTGTCCCGGTCTCCCCCTCTGGTGGCAGCATACCTTTAGTAACTCCTGAGAGTAGAGTTTATATTCCTAAGGATGTCACTAAGGATTTTCACAAGAGTGTGGACATTGGGCAATGGTTTGCCGCATATGAGATAGCAATGGTGTCCCACCGGGTCCCTGAGAAGGATTGGGGAGCGGGATTGTGGGGGCGCTTTGTGAGTGATGGTAGGGACACCCTGTTGGACCTGCCTGAGGAGAGCAGGATGGTGTATGCCCATATGAAAGAAGCTTTGATGACCCGTTATTGTTTGACCCCAGAAATGTACAGGCAGAGGTTTAGAAAATGTAAGAAGTTAGAGGGTACCACGTGGGTTGAATATGTGTCTTTTTCTGCAGAGCAATGGATCGCTGGGTAAAGGGTAGCAAAGTGGAAACTTTCGAGCAATTGTATGATTTGTTTGCGTGGGAGCATTTTTCTAGTAACTGTTTTCCAGAGCTACGCCAGCACCTGATTGATAGCAAGCTGACTAACCCTAGGAAGCTTGCTGAGGAGGCGGACCACTGGGTGAGCACCCGGATCCACAAGAGTTTTGTGGGAGACTTCGCCAGAGGTGGGCAGGGTCCCCAGCAGAGAAGTGGGGGGAACAAGGGTAAGCAGAGGGAGTTCCAGAGAGGGCCCCAAAGTAATTCCCAAGGGAGCCAAGCAGTGGTGTCCCAGCCTCCCCCTGAGAAGAAGCCAGTGTCCCCGACAGGTAGGCCTGTTCAGGGGGGCCACTCACTTGTTTCAGGTGTGGTCAAGTGGGCCACC
Organism: Calotriton arnoldi; assembly: GCA_963921515.1. Classification (NCBI taxonomy): domain Eukaryota; kingdom Metazoa; phylum Chordata; class Amphibia; order Caudata; family Salamandridae; genus Calotriton; species Calotriton arnoldi. The sequence continues at coordinate 1,233,458 of CAWUFW010002852.1, read as the reverse complement.
GGTATTATGATCCCCAGTGTCCCCAGAGGGACCCCAATGCATCCCCTCGTGCACCACCCCATGCACCTTCCCACCAGATTGCCAGTGTAGCCCTGGGGGGGGAGGAGGTAGAGGTCCAAGGTGAGTGAGATCCCATAGAGTTAACCCTTGTCTCGCTAGGAGACTTTGAGAAGGTCCCTAACCCCACACTGCCTAATAACACTAAGAAGTACCGGCAGTGGGTGACCATCAATGGCCATAGGGTGGAGGCTCTCAGGGACACCGGAGCTAGTGTGACTGCTGTCAGCTCCCGGTTGGTGTCCAAAGAGCAAGTTGTCCCCCATGCATTCTGCCCCGTAGTGTCAGCAGACAACTTAGAGAGCCAGTGTGAAGTGGCTCAGGTTCCCTTCGAGTGGGGGGGGGTCTCAGGTACTCTTCAAGTGGCTGTGAGGCCCGCCATGCCTGTAAACTGTCTGTTGGGCAATGATCTAGAGAACTCCCAGTGGGCTACGGTGGAGAGAAAGTCTCATTTGGAAATGTTGGGTCTGCCTGAGTGGGCGTGTGCGACCACTCGGTCCATGACAGCTCAGAAGGGTGTTCAGGAGGGTCTGGAGCCTGAAAGTATGGCCCAGGCCCCTGCCTTAAAGAGAAGGGGTAGGGGGTGCGGGAAACCGGCCCCCGTGGTTCCCACGGTCCCGGAGGGAGCAGACCTTGAGGGGATGCCCTGGAACCTACAGGGGAACAAGTGGCTGAACTGGGGGACCTACCGGAGCTGACCCATTGGCAGCAGGAAGGGGGGCCCTCCAGGGAGGAATTTTGCGAGCAACAGAGAACCTGCCCTTCTCTTGAGGGGGTGCGGCGACAGGCCGCCGCCCAGGCAGCAGGTGATCAGACAGGGTCACATTGGATTTATTGGGAGAATGACCTCCTTTACAGCGAGCCTAAGGTTGCTGAGCCTGGGTCAGCCCGTGTGCTGGTGGTACCCCAGTGTTTCAGGACCTTCCTACTGGGGTTGGCTCATGATGTGCCACTGGCCAGACATCTGGGGCAGATCAAGACCTTTGAGAGGCTGGTCACCCACTTCTATTGGCCCCAGATGCACAGGAGCTCATATGCTCACTGCAGGACGTGTGAGACTTGCCAGGCAAGTGGGAAGAGTGGGGGGAAGATTAAGGCCCCACTACAGCCCTTTCCCGTTGTGAGTACCCCATTCGAGAGAGTGGGCATTGATATTGTGGGGCCTCTGGATCCCAAGACAGCCATGGGCAACAGGTTCATCCTGGTCTTGGTGGACCATGCCACCAGGTACCCTGAGGCCATCCCGCTCAGGACAGTGACTGCCCCCGTGGTGGGACGGGCACTGATGGGGATTTTCTCTCGTGTGGGATTCCCCAGAGAGGTGGTGTCCGATAGGGGAACTAACTTCATCTCCAAGTACATGAAGTCTCTGTGGGAGGAGTGTGGGGTAACATATAAGTTCACCACTCCTTACCACCCCCAGGGTAATGGGCTGTTTGAGAGATTCAACCGGACCCTTAAGGGCATGATTATGGGCCTAGGTGAGCCCATGAGGCATAAGTGGGATGTCCTCTTGCCATGCCTGTTGTTTGCTTACCGTGAGGTGCCACAGAAGTCCTTAGGGTTCAGTTCCTTTGAGCTGCTCTATGGTCACCCGGTAAGAGGGCCTCTGAGTCTGGTCAAGGAAGGCTGGGAGCAATCTCCCAGGAAACCTCCCCAGGGTGTGTTTAGTTACATGCTGGCCTTCAGGAACCAGACTCGGCGTTTCAGGAAACTTGCTGAGGCAAACCTGGAAGCCAGCCAGGAAGAGATGAAACGCTGGCACGATGAGAATGCCACTCTGATCGAGTTTCAGCCTGGACAAAAGGTTTGGGTCATGGCCCCGGTGGAGCCCTGTGCGCTCCAGGATAGGTGGACCGGCCCCTTTGAGGTGGTGGAGCGCAAGAGTCCTGTTACCTACGTGGTGGACTTGCAGTCTCCCAGGAACCCCTTGCGGGTCCTGCAAGTTAACCGCCTGAAGCCCCACTTTGAGAGGTCTGAAGTGGACATGCTTCTGGCCACAGATGCTGGGATGGAGGAGGAGAGCGAGCCCCTACCTGACCTCCTGTGTGCAGGTGAGCGAGATGGGTCAGTGGAGGGTGTGGTCCTCTCCACCACACTGACTCCTGAACAGCAGGGTGATTGTCGCCAACTGTTGGGGCATTTCAGTGATCTGTTCTCCCTGGTGCCTAGTGTCACTGATTGGTGTGTCCATGACGTGGACACTGGGGACAGTCCTCCCATTAAGCACAAGGCTTACCAAGGGACTGACCGGGTAAGGGCCTACATTAAGGATGAGGTTACCAAAATGTTTGCCCTTGGGGTGATTGAGTCCTCTAGCAGCCCTTGGTCCAGCCCAGTGGTCCTGGTACCAAAAGCTGCAGCGCCTGGTACCACCCCAGAACTTCGGTTCTGCGTGGACTATCGGGGCCTCAATTCAGTCACGAAGACTGACGCACACCCCATCCCCAGAGCTGATGAGCTCGTAGATCGGTTAGGGGCTGCAAAATACCTCAGCACATTTGATTTGACGTCTGGGTATTGGCAGATCGCCTTGACCGATGGAGCAAAGGAGAGGTCAGCATTCTCCACACCCGATGGGCACTACCTGTTCCGGGTGATGCCCTTTGGAATGAAGAATGCCCCTGCCACCTTTCAGAGGCTGGTCAACAGGGTGTTGGTTGGGCTGGAAGACTTCAGTGCCACCTACCTGGATGAATTGCGGTGTTTAGCTCCTCTTGGGAGGACCACCTGCGCCACCTCTGGGAGGTATTGATGGCACTGCGGAAGGCAGGCCTCACAATCAAAGCCAGTAAGTGCCAGATTGGGCAGGGTTCTGTAGTGTATTTGGGGCACCAGGTTGGGAGCGGCCAGGTGGCGCCCCTTCAGCCCAAAATTGAAACTGTCCAGGCGTGGGAACCCCCCAAGACTCAGACGCAGGTGAGAGTCTTCTTAGGACTCACGGGGTACTACAGGAGATTTGTCAAGGATATGGCAACATTGTTGCACCCTTGACTGAGCTGACTTCTAAGAAGCAGCCAAAGAAGGTAAACTGGACTGACACCTGTCAGAATGCTTTTGACGCCCTGAAGACTGCCATGTTCACCGCACCCGTGCTTCAGGCGCCCAACTTTTCAAAGGAATTTGTTGTCCAGACAAAGGCCCCAGAGGATGGTATAGGGGCTGTTCTGTAACAGATCAAGGAGGGACTAGACCAACCGGTAGCCTTCCTAAGCAGGAGGTTACTTCCCCGGGAACAGAGGTTGAGTGCAATTGAGCGTGAGGCATTTGCTGTGGTCTGGGCGCTGAAGAAGCTGAGACCATATCTGTTTGGGACTCACTTCCGGGTTCAGACAGACCATAGGCCCCTTAGATGGTTGATGCATATGAGGGGTGAGAATCCCAAGTTGTTGAGGTGGTCCATTTCCCTACAGGGTATGGATTTCACGGTGTAACACTGCCCTGGTACAGAACACACCAATGCTGACGGTCTGTCCAGATTTTTCCGCCTTAGTGATGAGAAATCCCAAGGGGATGGTTAGTTCTCCCCACATTTCAGCTGGAGGGGACGCGTGTTAGACCTGGCATCATTGGCGCGGGTCTCCCTTCCTCTTTTCGCTTCCTATCTTTTATGTTGGCTGGATTTAGATGCTCTGGGCGCTGTGCCACTGCCAATCAGTGCCACAGCGCGAATGCTCCCTGTGTAAAGATAACTGTAGGAATTGGGATAACCATAATTTGCTCGTTTGGTTTACCTGTCAGTCCCTAGTATAAGTGCACTGTGTGTGCCCAGGGCTGGTAGACCAAATACTGCTGGCGGGCCTGCAGCGCTGATTTGCGCTACCCACCGAAGCAGCTTTTAAAGTATGTCTGTGAAGCATGTTCTAATAGCAAGTTGCCCTCCATTTCACTGTTTACTATTGTGAGGCTATCCGTTCTCATAGGCCAGAATGGGCAGGCTGAGTATTACATCCCATAATCCTACCTGCCCCCAGGAACCTGATACGAAATTCGAATTTGATATGTTTAAGCTCAGGACATTGAGATACATCTTTTAGTAAGGATCATTTGCATAGCCCGTGTTCGAAAATGCCTCTTCTAGAAACAAGGTATTTTCTTGCCTAAGCTTTCCTGTAGGCTTTGCTAGTGTGTGTATTGGCCGTCTGGTTTTGGAGCAGCAGGGACAGCTGGGTCAGACCTGGCTGGAGAGAGAGATCGGCATTTAGAGTATGGGGAGGGGTGACTCTTTGATCTGAGCAGGGCCGTGCCTGGCAAGGTGAATGATGGTTCCACCTCCCACTGGGCGTCTGATAGCAGACCCCCTGATTCTCAAAGGGCAGGATGTCGCTTCGTAAACCAAGTGCTCCCCGACCCCACCAAACTGGTTCTGGTTGGATTCAGTGATTTGTGACTTTAGAGAACAAAGACTTTTTAGGTATAAAGCGCTGCGCTGAAACCTTTTTCAAGTGTGTTCCTTCTGGATGTCAAGACGAAACTCTGTCCGAGTGAACAGAGGAAAGGACTTTGAAACTTTCACCAAGCTTGCTGAAGAAACTACCCGAGGGCCTGAATTGAGAGCGCCTCCTGCTGAAGTCTCAGGGACATTAGACTTCACCCCGTCAGCCATCTGAATTCCTGTGCGAGGGATTCTACTTGCAGGTGAGGCCTCCGTCGAGTAATCCGGAGCCTCTAGTTCTACTGTGAGGAACACGGACTGGTAACCCTTGTTAACTCTGTGTGGGCCGCCGCAGCTAAGAGAGAGCTGCCGCCGCTGAGAGCCCGCCTTAATTTGAACCTTCGCTGAATCTGTGTGGGCGGCCGCAGTTAAGAGAGAGCTGTAGCCGCTGAGTGCCCGCCGTTGTGCCAGCCTGGTCGAGATCATCCTTTGTCCTGTGGGCCGCCGCAGTTAAGAGAGCGCTGTAGCCGCTGAGTGCCTGCCATTGTGCCAGCCTGGTCGAGATCATCCTTCGTCCTGTGGGCCGCCGCAGCTAAGAGAGAGCTGCTGCCGCTGAGTGCCCGCACCTTGGCCAACTTTGCCTCATTGTGATTTGTCCTGTGGGCCGCCGCAGCCAAGAGAGAGCTGCTGCCGCTGAGTGCCCGCACCTTTGCCAACTTTGCATCATCATGATTTGTCCTGTGGGCCGCCGCAGCTAAGAGAGAGCTGCTGCCACTGAGTGCCCGCCCCATTGCCAACTTTGCATCCTCGTGAGTTGTCCTGTGGGCCGCCGCAGCTAAGAGAGAGCTGCTGCCGCTGATTGCCCGCACCTTTGCCAACTTTGCATCATCATGATTTGTCCTGTGGGCCGCCGCAGCTAAGAGAGAGCTGCTGCCGCTGAGTGCCCGCACCATTGCCAACTTTGCATCATCGTGATTTGTCCTGTGGGCCGCCGCAGCTAAGAGAGAGCTGCTGCCGCTGAGTGCTCGCACCTTTGCCAACTTTGCATCATCGTGATTTGTCCTGTGGGCCGCCGCAGCTAAGAGAGAGCTGCCGCCGCTGAGTGCCCGCACCTTTGCCAACCTTGCATCATCGTGAGTCATCCTGTGGGCCACCGCAGCTAAGAGAGAGCTGCTGCTGCTGTGAGCCCACCACGGAGCTGCACGACGAGAGTCATCACCACCACCGGCCCGTGCCGCCGCAGCCGCGCGCTGCTGCCGCTGAGAGCCCGCCTGTCCCCGAGTGCCCGAATCATTGTGAGTGCACGTTGCGGACCACTGCAGTCAAGAGTTGTGGTCGCTGGGAGTCTGCCTGTTACCGTCTCCGATTCTTCGAGAAGCTGCGTGCTGTGTCCCCGTACAACTGCAGGTATCTGGTGCGCAATGGGTCGCGTAGACCCAGGCCTTGAACTCAGTCAGTGCCACGGTCTGGTGAATACGTTATTGCCTTTTTAAGTCCCTACTGATTTACGTGCATTGTGGCTGGTTAAAACGCTTTTGAGTGTCTTGTGTTAAACCTTAGATAAAGATACTATTTTTCTATACCTACTTGAGTTGTGTCCTTTTGTGGTGTCGTTACTGCCTTATTGTGCATGGTCATAAATGCTTCACACACTGCCTCTGAGATGGGCCTAACTGCTCGTGCTACGTTACAACAGGGTTGAGCAGGGCTTATCAAAGGGGGTAGCCCACTTGCCCTGACTTAGGAAGAAGGGTCCCTATTTGGACATTGGCGCCAGCCAGTGCCAACTAGAGACCCCCATTTCTAACAGTCCTTATCTGGTGAGTCTATTCCGTTGTTATGCCAGCTAATAAAAATTTTAAATGCAGCTGAAAAATGTTTGGTATCGCCAGTTTGAGATGTATTAAATTTGTATCGCCAGAACTTAAGAGATCCTCTGCACAGTCAGATACCTAATAGTACAATCTGAACTTATTGTATCCATTTTGGGACAGATATAATTGTTGCACTTTACTATCATCCTGGAACTATGAAATTACAATTTATGGATCGTTGGCACTTTAACACAAAATAGGTGCAATACCTTGCTATAGTAATTGTTGAATTTTTCTTTTAAAAATAATCCTGGGTCAGACCTAATTGATGCACTTTATCATTGTCATTGAGCTATGGATTAACCAATTATGCATGTTGGCACTTTAATTTATAATATGTGCAATATCTTGCTATAATAATCATTGACGTTTCTAAAAATTAATTTGTTTCTTTATGGAATTAGTTTTTATTGCATGATCTGGTTCATGTTTGATTTTATGACATATTTATGAATGTATTGATACAGAGTGGCAGAGTGGATGAAGACGAGCCGGCTGAAACTGAACTCGGACAAGACAGAGGTCCTCATCCTTGGCTCCACCCCCACCGCATGGGACGACTCCTGGTGGCCGGCCACGCTGGGTGCCTCCCTGACACCTACCAACCACGCACGCAACCTGGGAGTCATCCTGGACTCAACGCTCTCTATGACCCAGCAAGTCAACACGGTCTCCTCCTCCTGCTTCAACAGCCTCCGCAAGATCTACAGATGGATCCCTACCAAAACCAGAAGACCGGTCACCCAAGCACTCGTCAGCAGCAGGCTGGACTACGGCAACGCCCTCTACGCAGGAACCACGACCACACTCCTGAAGAGACTCCAACGCATATAAAACGCCTCCGCACGCCTCATCCTTGGACTCCCTCGCCACAGCCACATCACCACCCACCTGAGAGACCTGCACTGGCTCCCGATCAACAAAAGGATCACCTTCAAACTCCTCACCCACGCTCACAAAGCGCTCCACAACACCGGACCAGCATACATCAACGAACGACTGTCCTTCTACACCCTGAACCGCCAGCTCCGCTCTGCCAACCTCACACTCGCCTCCGTCCCACGCATCCGCCGAATGACCACCGGTGGAAGATCATTCTCCCACCTTGCCGCCAAAACATGGAACACCCTCCCCATCCACCTGCGTCAGACCCAGGACCTGCTGTCCTTCAGGAGACATCTCAAGACCTGGCTGTTCGACCTGTAGCTGCTCCTCCCTTCCCTCAGCGCCTTGAGACCCTCACGGGTGAGTAGCGTGCTTTACAAATGATTGATTGATTGATTTTTAATAACATTTGCAGTATAGAGTTCCCTGTTTTTATATATTTTGTGATTGTGAAGATGTTTTGATTGCAATGATTTTTATTAATCACGCAATAAAGAATTTACTTACTTACTGTATTCAGTGTGTGCTTTTGGTTTGTGAATTCACAACCGATTCACAAATTTAAAAAAAGTTAAAAAAAATATTCAAAACGAAAATAAAGCAGTGTTTGGGAAAAGGGGTGGCTCTGAAAAGAGCCTTTGTGTTTATTCTGTGTAGATGATAGCTACACATAGAACAGGATGCTGTTTTTCAGGTTGTTAAGGAACACCCTATTACCTTTCTTTGTAAATTTCACACCTCCACATTTGGCAGGAGGACAGGTGGGAAAATTAGTGAGGAGTACCCACATTTAGCCAGCACCACCCCTAAGGTGTGGCAGGTGATGTGAACCCCTCTCCTGAAAATTCATCATCTTGCGATGGTGGGAAAAAACCTATAAGGGCTAGGGTAGTGCCCCTTTGCACAGGAAGGGGTCACTTGGAGGATGTAAGAAGCCTAAAGGTAGGTAGCCCATTGGCTAAAACGTGTCTCCCCCTTTAACACCCCTAAATTTAGTATTTAGGTGGCATCCCTGAACCTTGAACATTAGATTATTCGGACAAGAAGAAGACACAGCCAAAAAAGAGCTGCTGCCCGAGAACTGAGCCCTACTGCAGCAAAAATTGGTGACAATCCGTGCCTGCTGCTTTAAGGACTCAACAATCCTGGTTGTGCAGTCTCGTCCTGAACCTTTGAAGATTCCAAGTACCCCGGAGCTCCTCAACCCTTCAAGAAATCACCAATACCCTCTCTTAGAGTGAAGGTATCATTCCCCTGCATACCTCAGTCACCGATCCCACTAAGTCCGGTTTGTTGACATGCTACTCCCTGCAGACTCCGATGCAGCATCCACACTGAAAGATGTACATCAGGTCCGAAGGGTCAGATCTGTCTCCCAACCAAGTTTGTAGACAACAGGACCTACCCGAGCTGCACCGTACCAATACCCAGGGTATCAGACCTGGTTCAGCAAGCAGCAAAACGTCGAGACCCCTGAGACCCACATCATGAGTGACCCAGCTGTCCCAAAACAAATCGCATCTTCAGGTTGCCTGCTTCTGACCTTAAGGGTCGCTTGACGCACTGCTGACCTAACTGATCTGCACCCAGCCCAACCAGCCCCGGTAACGATGACCCAGCCTTGCTCCTGTGGTCCTGATATCCTTCTGACCTCCTCTTTTGAGTGGGACATATCAGACTTACCTTTAAGTCCTCCTGTGGAATGTCTTTCCAGGTGGCCCCCTTCTTTGTAGTGCACCAGCTACCAGCACCCTTCTCCCGGCTTAATCTGGGACGCTCTTGATCTTCTGCTGCTGGAACTTTAGACCTGGTCCTGCTATCGACCCAAAATGAGAAGGTGAACTTCGTGAAAGCATTGCTTGATATTATATGCATTTTTCTGTTTTTCTCCATTGACTTCAATAGTGCGTAATTGTGCACGAAATTGATATATTTTCTGAGCTCTTAAAAATCGTAACTTTAAAAGTACTTACTGTAAATCAAAGTTTTTGGTCTTTAAAATTACATAAAACTCAATACTATTTCTATAAATTGGTCTCAGATTTATTCTAGAGTGTGTGACACATTTATTGCTTCTGTGAGTACAACAAATGCTTAGCACTACCCCCTAATAAGCCTAACAGCTCACCGACACTACCACAAATAGAGCGTTAGTATTATTTACTTTTGCCCCTGTCAACCAATAAGGGACTCACTGGACTCTCTGCACAGTGTACTTTGTTTTAGTACACTATCTAGATAGTAAACTTCCTAATATACATTGTAAGGTGATGAAAGGTGCTTCTGCACACTTTATTTGATAGACTTGATAGCGAATGACTCTGTAAATTAGTATACTTCCTTATTTTGCATGGATCTAATTCTTGTAAAAATAAAAATGTTCTGCTTCAGACTTCTGCAGGGAAACATACATAGGAAATTTCCCATATATCAAAAGATTCCTGCTGACCACCAAAAACACTGCTACAGTTCCATTTATATACAGGGGCCTGTCTACACCTTCCCTGTACCTCTTCATCTATGACTTCCTCTACATTTCTAGGTACCATCACCTCTTTTGGAATGGGGCAACCATCTTTCATCTCATAACATCGTCCACATTGGTCAACTCCATGCACTAATTTGTTCTCTTGCAAGTAGCTTTCTTCATCAAAGAAAGGCTCAGTACTGGCAGTATGTAGCCATTCACCATTGAAAACTTTACAAAAGTCTTTTCTATTGGTTTGGTCTCCTCATAAAAACCACTATTTTGTCTAGAGTCTTCATTCTGTTTAGAATCAAAATAAATAGCCTCCTCTTGAGAGCAAAGGCCTTATTAACTACACCCTCAATATGTTCCTTTTGTCTGACTGCTTATCTTCTTTTTTTATACTTCTTCATAGTTTTTAATACATTTGAACTCTGATTTCCTTAAATTGCCTCTGCCTTCTCGTTAAACTCTCTCCTTCTTTGCACAGTTTTTACTCTTCATATCATAGACCTTTCTTAGTTGGTAGCAAAGTTTGTTTTTTATTTACTTGATTTTGTACTTTTTCAAGCTGACATACAAATTTCAGTTGCTAACTTTTTGTTGGCATTGTAACAAGAAATTGATGTCTGAAAAGAAAAAAAAAGTACATTTAGCTTTTCAGTATGTAGTATTACATGGTGAAGTACCTAAATAAAGTGTTCTGTTATGGCAATATTCTCAACATTACTTTATTTACTTTGATGTTTGTGTCTCTGTGTTAGGATGATGTATAAGTGAGCATATGGGTTTGTATGGATGCATATAGCTTACTGAAACGTCTAACCATATGTGTTAGCTTTTAACCATATAGGAACGTACCCTAAGGCCTAGCTGCAGCCTACCTTGTAGATGAGTTATATGTGATAGAACAGCAGGTTAAGGGTTTTAAATGCCAAGAAGGCATAGCGGTAAAAGTGCATGCACACACTCAAGAGTACCATGACGCTAGGGCTACTTCTCTGGATGGTGGACTTGAAAGTGTCAGTTCTACTGCAGATATGTAAATAAGTGTCTCAGTCTCTATATAGGGGTCTGCTCGTTTTTGTATCTAACTTTGTTGGTATATAAGTACCCTGTATTCTTGGTATGTATAGTTCTTTAAATGTATATGTAAGGGGCTGCACTGATTGCTTCCTGGGTGTGTTACTGAGTATTGAGTTATTTAAGTGTGTGTGAAGCACCCTCATTACTAATGGACACATAACAGTTCTGTGTGTGAGTGAATGTTTAGACGCTTCTCACACGGTCTGAGCCTCAAGTGAAACATAATGCAGGGCTAGTTTTCTGGATAGTAGACTTGAAAGTGCCAGTTCTTCAACAAATATCTGAATGAGTATCTCAGTTCCTATCTGCGGCTGTGATTGCATGTGTACGTAACTTTATTAGTAAATCACAGCCTGTCTTTATGACATATATGCTTCTTTAAATATCTCTGTAAGGGGCTGCATAGATTGCCTCCTGGGTATAATATAGGCTTGGGTGTAGCTCGCAGAGTTGATTCTGCGGAGTTACTGAAAAACCCTGCCAAATTCTGAGGAGCTCCGCAAGCAGGCGGAGTATCTCGGTGGACCTGCCCCAAGGCCTTGCCATAAACATGCATGAGACTGTAACTCCTTTAAAGCAGCCGGGCTGGTGGAGTAAACAATCGCTTCCAACAAATTAATCCAGATGGCATTAGCTCTCTATGAAGGCTTGTGTCTTAGCCTTCAGAGAATTAATGTATTTTCAACTCTGCAAGCTGCTGCATGCCTATTCAGAAAGAGAATAAAATAAATCTACTAAAAGACTGGCCACGTGTTCCTGCATGCCTAAATGCTTTCATCAATTGTTTAAGAAAAGACAAGACAAATTATGTTTGCCTATCATCACTGTATTGAAGCATTTCAGACTGAGCAATAGTTCCAGAAAGTACACCCCACTGTCCTAAAGACTATCCTAAATGCAGCACAGCCCCCATTCCTTTCAGCAAGTCAGTTCCACTCACTGTATGTGTTGATCCCAGTGTCAGTGCTGTGCCAGTCTTGGAGTAGGTAGCAGAAGGGGACTGGATCCTTCCAGCGTCGCGGGCATCACGTCGCACAGTCGCTAAACTGAGATAAGTCTGCTCATCAGCACCAATCCTCTTCCTCTCAAGTCCTTGAAATCCTTCGACATCTTCGGGCTCAGGCGCTACCGCTGCTGCTGAATCACTGACCCAGACCAACGGGGCAGTAACCGGCGGTCAGTCACAGTGTGCATTTTGAATGGATTTTCTTCACTGTGACTGAAGGTGTACCCGTGCAGCAGTTGAGTGTTGAAAATGTGGGACGTGCACTCTCTGGGGTCCCGAAGCCAATAAACAACTGACAAAAGCTTTTCTAGCCACTCCTATCACAAGAGAGCCTTATCCAATCCAAGGCAACTATACTCTCCAGCCCTATAACTTTGCACCTCTGGTAGGTGAATTGAATAGCATTACGTACGTTACATTGGAATCATTACATTTACTTCCCAACACTGATGAAGGAGTGGCTTCTTTCCATAACTGCCAATTCTTCCACACCCCAAAGCGTTGTGGAGAGAGAGAACACTAGTAACCTGGTGTGCTGCGTTTACCATGTGAGTGTCAAATTATTTATCTTTGGAACCTGCTGTAAGACAACGCATTCCAGTCCCCAGTTGAAAACATCTATTGCCTTTCCTTTCATTCTGTCGTAAAAATAATGTCAGCTGAAAACTTTAAGTGATTGTTTGCGCCCTGTGTCCGGGTACACATTGTGCCGATGGGTAGTTTCCTGTCTGCAATATAAATAATGCCCTCTACTGTTTCTCCCCTACAAAGTGATCTGTACTCAAGTGCTGCATACATTTCTCAAGTAAATTAACTCATTTTATGAAAAGTGGCTCAGCAGTGGCAATTAATATTAGTCTAATTTTTTTTCAAATGCTGGGGGCATGGTGAGCGGAGCCGGCCAATAAACTCCGCTCTATCGGCGAATGGCACAGTTTTTTTGCCAAACTCTGCCAGCAGAGTGGAGTTGACTACCCACCCCTAGTGTATTAGTGAGGATTGGGTTATTTAAGCATGTGTGCAACTGATTCCATTAGCAGAATATACGTATCACTTCTGCCTGTCTGTGTGAGTGAATGCTTAGTTACTTCTCTTACTATCCCACTGGGTGTTTTAGTGTCCATCTGTTTTCTACTTAGGTATGTCAGATTGAAGTCTGGGTGGCAGGATGGATGTATAATTGGGCACATGGATCTCTAGGGCTGCATTTAGCTCACTCAATCTTCAGAGTACATGTGTTACTTTTAAGCACATAGCACCCTGCCCTATTGCCTAGCTCTAGCCTAACTTTGTGGTTAGTTATATGTAGTACCAGAGCAGTTTATACATATATATAGTGTGTATTGGGTAATTTAAGTGTATGTGCAACTGCCTACATTAGCTATATATATGTATATATATATATATATATATATATATATATATATATATATATATATATATATATATATATATATATATATATATATATATATATATATATATATATATATATATATATATATATATATATATATATTATCTACTGGCGGTCGCCAGTAGATAGTTATAGTCAGGACCTATTTTCCATAGGAAATCCGCAACATTCTATTTGAAATAACTTTGGCGCCGGTTGACGAATCTTCACGAAATTTTCAAAACTTGTGGCCCGCTCCGGTCCGCTCCTATCCTGAAAGTCTTGGGGTGATTCATCAAGTGGGGGCCGAGAAAAAAGGGGGGTCCCAAAACGTGTTTTCCCCATGCAATTTTCCATAGGAACCTTTCATCGCAGCTACAGCCCGAACTGCTGAACGGAATTATACCAAATTTGGCAAAAAGGTAGCCCTTGGTTCAGAGTCATGCCTTTTGGTTAAATGGTGTAAATCCGTTCAGTAGTTCCTGAGAAATTTGAAAAAGAAAACACATATATATCTGGGCGGAGCCTAACCACACATGTCATCGTGAGATCTGATTGGCTGTCAGCACTTCATCCTGGAATTGCTGGCAGCCATCTTGGGACCAATATAAATGATAGTACCCCATTGAAATGCATTGTAGTGAATCGAAGATTTTGAGGGTTACCAAAAGGAGAACTATAAAGGGTGATAACAAACTTTAGTTACATTAGAATTCATTTGTTGATCGTACCATACTAATTTCAGGAATTGTGGTGTGTTCTAAGGTGATTTTACCCTGTGAAAAACCTTCTGCTGGGATATCATGAATCATGTTTGAGAGAAAACTATTTTCACATGCTTGTCCCATACAGTTTTGGAAGGTGCTCCAGAAGCTAAAATGAGAGCATATTTTCTGTAAATTCACATTATCTTTCTCAGTCATGTGAGAATGAAGTCTGACGTTCTCAGTAAAACATGTACATCCAACAAGGGCAGAGACTGTCAGTTGATTCCTTTGTGTTCTACTGCAGCTTCCCAGAGTGTTCTAAAGAACAACTAGAGTGCTAACAGCCTTACTTATGACAAAAGTATGGCACACCTGAAGCCATCTTGATTGGAATAAACTGGTAACAATTAAAACATTTAATTTAAAAAAGGACAAAATGATGGGGTTCATTTTATCATAGAAATTATGGTTAGTGCTGTAGAAAGAAAAATTAGGACATGTTTCAAGTGTGATCTCAAATATCTTCCTGTTATATTTCAACAGGTGCAGCCTGTCAGTTGATGCCTTTGTGTTCTACTGCAGCTTCCCAGAGTGTTCTAAAGAACAATTAGAGCGCTAACAGTGTTACTTATGACAAAATTATGGCACACCTGAAGCCATCTTGATTGGAATAAACTGGTAACACTGAAAACATTTAATTTAAAAAGGAACAAAATGAGGGGGTTCATTTTGCCATAGAAATTATGGTTAGTGCTGTAGAAAGAAAAATTAGGACATGTTTTAAGTGAGATCTCAAATATCTTCCTGATATATTTCAACTGGAGCAGCCTGTCAGTTGATGCCTTTGTGTTCTACTGCAGCTTCCCAGAGTGTTCTAAAGAACAACTAGAGTGCTAACAGCCTTACTTATGACAAAAGTATGGCACACCTGAAGCCATCTTGATTGGAATAAACTGGTAACACTTAAAACATTTAATTTAAAAAGGAACAAAATGATGGGGTTCATTTTGTCATAGAAATTATGGTTAGTGCTGTAGAAAGAAAAATTAGGACATGTTTCAAGTGTGATCTCAAATATCTTCCTGTTATATTTCAACAGGAGCAGCCTGTCAGTTGATGCCTTTGTGTTCTACTGCAGCTTCCCAGAGTGTTCTAAAGAACAACTAGAGTGCTAACAGTCTTACTTATGACAAAATTATGGCACACCTGAAGCCATCTTGATTGGAATAAACTGGTAACTCTTAAAACATTTAATTTAAAAAGGAACAAAATGAGGGGGTTCATTTTGTCATTGAAATTATGGTTAGTGCTGTAGAAAGAAAAATTAGGACATGTTTTAAGTGAGATCTCAAATATCTTCCTGTTATATTTCAACAGGAGCAGCCTGTCAGTTGATGCCTTTGTGTTCTACTGCAGCTTCCCAGAGTGTTCTAAAGAACAACTAGAGCGCTAACAGTCTTACTTATGACAAAAGTATGGCACACCTGAAGCCATCTTGATTGGAATAAACTGGTAACACTTAAAACATTTAATTTAAAAAGGAACAAAATGAGGGGTTCATTTTGCCATAGTAATTATGGTTAGTGCTGCAGAAAGAAAATTTAGGGCATGTTTTAAGTGAGATCTCAAATCCTCTTCTATTTCATTAGAAAATTCTGACATGCAGACTGAAACAATCACTTTCAATACCAGCAGTAGACTTCCAGTTAACTCCCTGGTGAGCAGTAGCTTTACTACAGTGATCTAATGAACAACTAGAGTGCTAACATTCTGAATTTATGGCAAATGTGTGACACATCTGAATGCCTTCTTGATGGAATCAAAGTAAAAAACTGAAAGCATTTCCTACTGAGGTGACTGCAGTAAATGACGAAATTAGGAAACTTCATAACAAATAAGTCTCCCAAGATGGCCACCAGAGAAAAAAGAGCCCAAATGTAGCACAAATATCACCCAGATGTAGTCCACATATAGCCCAAGGACAGAAGTGTGCAAAGCACTTTTTATTTTTATTTTTTCTGCAGTTTTATATAGTGCAAACTGGTCAGGTATTGGAGCGTTACATCTTACTTGGACCCCTTATTGCGTATTTTGCATGAAGTACATGAGATTGATCTTGCGAAACATTGAACTTTACGATTCTGTTAACCTGAAGTTGCTCTGAACCGGGCTTTGTAACACCCGTTTTACCTACTGGTTTTAATTAATTCTCACTGTATTGTATTAGGAAAGAGGATTTACTGTTTTTATGTGCACTTTTATGATCTATGTTTCTAAATCAGATCAAATAAAGTTTAATGAATTCTATGGCAGGACGGAGGCGAGGATTATGCATATCTTTCCTCACTTTATTTGCATAGCAGTTCAAAGAAAACGTAACACAACAATCATTAAACAAAAGACTACACAACCCATGAACCATTAGGGGGCAGTCTCCAAGGCAACTATAGTCCAATCATATCACAGTCCATCGTATATAATATTGTGACGTCCCTTCCGCTTCCTCTTTCTTCACTGCTCGTCAGTTAAGTGCATTCCTTACATTCTTGGCTTAATCTGACGTTGTTGCTGTTTGTATAGCGGTTTCTTGTGCACGTTATTAGCATTATTGCCTTGGTATTGTTTCATATTCCCTGCGCAGCAGGCTCTTGCCCGAGCGCGTTCTCCCCCTCGCAGTTTCTCTCGCTGTGTGCTCTGCGCGCGGTGAGATCCTGTCAGGCGCGTCTGGTCCGAGCGAGGCAGCTCCGTCGAGCGCTCCCGCTGGTCTTTACGCGCGTTTGGGAATCCGGTCACTCCTTTAGTGTCCGCTTGATTCCCGACCAACCCTCGCCTAATTTTGACACCGCTACGCGGTGATTTCCCCACACGGCCACGTTAGTGACCAGCGCCACCTGGTGGTGGTAATTGGTATTGCGCCTCAGTCTATTCTTATAACAGCTTCGGGAAAGCCCAGCTGTTGGAGCACCGGCGAGGGGCTGTCTTAAGGATTTTAAGGGCATTTGTTCTGTGCTCACACCCTCTGCTATCATGTCTTCTCCAGAAGACCATTTTTACTCCTCCTACCAGGAATGGAGGAGGAATGGCCCCCAACTTCTCCCTCCAGCAGTGGACCAAGCCCTCTCTCTGGCTATTTCTAGGGTGCTGGCTCCTCTTAGGGATCAGGTTGATAAGCTGGCGAAAAGCATCCCTGGGGTGTTCAGTGACCCAGATCTGGTGGTGGCGGGTCCAAGTAGCTCCCAGATGGGGAATAAAAGGGCCGTTAAGCATAACGCGGGGCACTTGGAAGGATTTGATAAACTTACAGAGACCTTCCTCAAGAGTGCGCAAACGCTAAAACATGCACCCTGCCGGGAGGAGGAGCGGCCCGGAGAAAATTGCGACACTGTCACCACTATTGTAGACCCCGACGGCAGGTTTCCCTTAGAGGGAGAGGGTGTATCGGAGGACGATTTCTCCTCCGATGAGGATAAGGACTCGGGGTGTCCCTGGCGTCCAGAGTCCCACTCCTCTCAGTCCCCGGTTGGGGACGGGGTCCACTCGGACATGTTCGAGCCTACCCAAATTTACCATCCAAGGTCGGCAGAGTGGACACCTGACGCCAAAGTGGCAGAGTATGTGGTGGGGAAAATCCATCAACCCCTTGAAAGGGAGGTCAGGAATAGGATGAGGGAGAATGCCCCGGCCCTCACTGAAAGGGAAGGTGGCACACACGCCTGAAATTGATGAGAAACTATGTACCTTTTTCTCCAAGTATATGAGGGATCCCAAGAAAGGAATTGATAGGTCTTGGACGTGGTAGGGTCCTTGACCCAAATTATTCAATTGACAGAGCGTTCCAAAGAGTCAGGATCCCCTTTGTCCACGGATATTGTGGATGGTTGGGCGCACTACCCTAAACCCTAAAGCACTACCCCCTCCACTACCCAAACACCACTGCACTACCCTAAACCCTAAAACACTACCCCCAGCACGACACCCTACACTACCCAAACATTACTGCACTACCCTAAACCCTAAAACACTACCACCAGCACGACTCCCTACACTACCCAAACACCACTGCACTACCCTAAACCCTAAAACACTACCCCCAGCATGACTCCCTACACTACCCAAACACCACTGCACTACACTAAACCCTAAATATTCCCCCAGCATGACCTCCCACACTACACAAACACCACTGCACTACCCTAAACCCTAAAACACTACCCCCAGCACGACCCCCTATACTACCCAAATACCACTGCACTACCCTAAACCCTAAAACACTAACCCCAGCATGACCCCCTACACTACCCAAACACCACTGCACTACCCTATACCCTAAAACATGACCCCCTACACTACACAAACATGACTGCACTACCCTAAACCCTAAAACACTACCCACAGCATGACCCCCTTCACTACACAAACACCACTGCACTGCCCTAAACCCTAAAACACTAACCCAGCACTACCCCCTACACTACCCAAACACCACTGCACTAACATAAACCCTAAAACACTACCCCCAGCATAACCCCCTACACTACACAAACACCACTGCACTACCCTAAACCCTAAAACACTACCCCCAGCACAACTCCCTACACTACCCAAACACCACTGCACTACCCTAAACCCTAAATCTACCCCCAGCACGACCCCCTACACTACCCAAACACCACTGCACTACCCTAAACCATAAAACACTACCCCCAGCATGACCCCCTACACTACACAAACACCACTGCACTACCCTAAACCCTAAAACACTACCACCAGCATGACCCCCTACACTACTCAAACACCACTGCACTACCCTAAACCCTAAAACACTACCCCAGCATGACCCCCTATACTACCCATACACCACTGCACTACCCTAAACCCTAAAACACTACCCCCAGCATGACCCCCTACACTACTGCACTACCCTAAACCCTAAAACACTAACCCCAGCATGACCCCCCTACACTACCCAAACACCACTGCACTACCCTAAACCCTAAAACACTACCCCCAGCACGACCCCCTACACCACCCAAACACCACTGCACTACCCTAAACCTTAGAAAAGAAACCCCCACCCAATGCCCAATCCCCCTTACCTCTCACTCCTCATGGTTCCTCTCTCCTCGTGGTTACTGCTTCACGTCATCTCTGAGGGGCGGTGCACGTCGTTGTGAGGAAACGGAACAGCCTCTGTTTCCTTACAACGACATGGATCATCTACATGTTTTTTAGAACGCATGGTCATTTACCATACATACCTTTACAACAAAATTCGTTGTAAAGGCATGCGTGGTAAATGACCATGCGTTCTAAAAAATGCGTAGTAATGACTTTGTGATGTACAACGCATGCGTGGTAATGCATTCGTTGTAATGGTATCGCAAAGTAAATAAGTCGTTGTAACGGCTGTTTATCGATCGAAGCTGGCCCCTGTTCTTCAGTGAGATGTTTATTTGATTAATTAGGAGGAAGGAATGTGGTTTTTTTACCAAAAAGTGCATTCCCAGCTGTTGTATTGTGAAAGTGTCCGCGTGGCCTGGTTTCACTTCCGTTGAGAGAGTGGAAGAGTCTGTTTGGATCTAAAGGAGTTCTGTTGTTGGACGGGGCCGGCGCGACATGTCATCAGAAAACATAGCTAATGGAAAGCGTCCTCCCTGAAGTGTGGAGCAGTGCCATGAGAGGTCAACGAGTGTGCGTCCCACCGCAGTATGACCGTACCGCGTGACCCATGTGCCGCCTCCAGGGTACGGGAGGCAGAAGTGGCATCGCAGGTCCTCTTGAAGACAGTTGTAGCACTAATTCTACATTTTGGTACTTGGGCATTTTAACTTCGTTGTTCCTGCCAGATACAAAGAGAAGATCCTGTGTTATTCAGTGCCCTCGTTACCTTTTTTGTGGGTTGTGGTGCTTGTCACTTCGCTGCCCCGCCGGTGCACATGACTGGGCACCCCACCTCGTGTGCCATCTGCAGGGCCTCTGCCCTCAGATCACTGGTTTTGGTTTCTGGAGTGGCAACATAAACAGTTGCTCCCAAAGGACTAGCCTGAACACTTAGGTGAATATCCCCTGCACCAGCATTCCACGGAAATTCTTTCCTAGCTCTCCCACGTCAACGAGCACGGCTCCGCTCGCGACACCGTATGACGTCATCGGAGCCATAAGAGGACCTCGTCGGCGTGCTGACGTCAGTACCACCCATTTTTCCGTGCCACCGAGGCAAACAGGGGACCGAGACATTTTCACATGTATACATAGTATAATAAATATATATATATTCACTGAAAAAACCATAGGTTTCAGGCACATTATAGTTAGAAATTAGCATTTAAAAAACCTTAGAAATTCACTGAAAAAACCATAGGTTTCAGGCACGTTATAGTTAGAAATTAGCATTTAAAAAACCTTAGAAATTCACTGAAAAAACCATAGGTTTCAGGGGCGTTATAGTTAGTTGGACATTTCACTCGTTCAAAACCATAGAAATTCCCCCGTTATAGTTAGTTCAGCTAACTATAACTCGCGCGCCCGCAATGCACTGATGATGACGTCACATATTACATCACTCATGACATGGTCAGTGACATCACTCATGACATCACTGATGACATCTCAAATGATATCACTGATGACATCACTGATAACATCATACAGTGAATGTGTGTTTTTCTGAAAATTAAATATGTTTTATATATGTATATCTCAAGGTCGATGGAAGAATAAATGGGTATTTAAGTGTCTAAATGGATGATTTTCTTTTGTAAAATTGATTGTATAACTGACTAAGTGTATCTTAGTGAATACATGGGTTAGTGAGTAATGTTTAAATATGAAAATATCTGTATCAGTCTCTCACTTTGTGTATAAGTGGCTGCATGGGTTGGTGAGTAGCTACATGATTGTCTATATGGGTTATTAGTTGATTTTTTGAGTATCAGTATGCGTGTCTGAGTGTCTGTATGGTTCGGTGGGGGGTATTACTTAGTGCATAGATGCATGAATGAGTGACTCACTGTTTGTAAGTGTTGAAGACAGCATGTGTGCAGGACTGTATAGGTGGATGAGTATGTGTATGGGTGTGTTAGTGAGTGAATGATTGTCTCAATAGTGTCTTTATGAGTAACTACATATGTTTTAAACTAGTATATGTGAGTATTGGTGTATATAAGTGAGTATATGTGAGAGTGAGAGATTGGAAGAGTTCCTGTACAAATAAGTAGGTGTTTCTATAAGTGATTGTTTAAGAGAGTAAGTATGTGTAAGTTTCTGTAGAAGTAAGTGTGGTAGTGTGTGTATAACTATATATGCAAGTAAATGGATGTTTGATACTTTGTTTACATGTGTGACTATGTGTGTGAGTAACTCTAAGGATGAGTGGCGGTGTGTAACAGGATGTATAGGTGTATGAGTACATATGATGAGTGAGTACATGTATGAGTGACTGTATAGGGACTGTTGGTGAATGAGTGGATGTGTGTGTAGATCTTGGAATTACTGAATAGGTGTGTTGTAACTGGTATTGGTATGTCCATTGTTTTAAAAATGTTAGTTTGTATTTTTGAGTGTGTGTATCAAAGGTTATATTAGGGTGAGAGGAGGTCTGCCACTCTATCACAAGGATGATGCCATCAGTGATGTCATTTGAGATGTCATCAGTGAGATGTCATGAGTGATGTCACTGACCATGTCATGAGTGATGTAATATGTGACGTCATCAGCAGTGCATTGCGGGCGCGCGAGTTATAGTTAGCTGAACTAACTATAACGGGGGAATTTCTATGGTTTTGTACGAGTGAAATGTCCAACTAACTATAACGCCCCTGAAACCTATGGTTTTTTCAGTGAATATATATATATATATTCACTGAAAAACCACAGGTTTCAGGGACGTTATAGTTAGTTGGACATTTCACTCGTACAAAACCAGAGAAGTTCGGCCGTTATAGTTAGTTCAGCTAACTATAACTCGTGCCCCGCAATGCACTGCTGATGATGTCACATATTACATCATTCATGACATGGTCAGTGACATCACTGATGACATCACTGATGACATCTCAAATGACATCACTGATGACATCCCTGATGACATCATCCAGTGACTGTGTGTTTCTGTAAAGTTTAAATATGTTATATATACATATATATGCCAAGGTGTATTAAAGAATGAGTGGGTGTATAAGTGTCTGAATGGATGATTTAGTAGGTGCGTGACTGACTGTATAAGTGAGTGATTAAATGTGTCTTACTGAATGCATGGGTTAGTGACTAAACTGTGTGAATGTCTGTATCAGTCTGTCAGTTGGTGTGTAAGCAGCTGCATGGGTTGGTGAGTAGCTACATGAGTGTCTATATGGGTTATTGATTGGTTGTCTGAGTATCTGTATGGGTGCCTGAGTGTCTGTGTGGGTGGGTGGGGGGTGTGACTCTGTGCATAGATGTGTGAGTGGATGATTCACTGGGTGTATGGGTTCAAGAGTGCATCTGTGAAGGGCTGGATGGGTGGGTGAGTGTGTGTATGGGTGTGTTGGTGAGTGAATGGATGTCTCAGTGGTACATGTGTGAGTAACTACATATGTGAAAGGCAGTATATGTGAGTGTTGGAGTATATGAATGACTATATGTGAGAGTGGGAAACCAATGTGGGATCACACTGCTTCACGTCCCAGCATGTTTGCCCCTAAGCATTATGGTGAATGCAGTTCGCCAAGCGTGTGTACTTGCAAAAGTCTTTCGAGTATTTCACCAGGTTGGTGCATATTAGTGCTGGCCATCTCTATACGCGTGTTTCTGGATTCTTATCCGTCGTCAGTAGAGATTAGGCGTTCAAGTATTTGGGGTTGCTGAGCAGGCTGCCAAAGTGTTCTCGGGTCACAGTACCTCTCAAGGTGTGCAGGTGCCTCTCCACGAGCTCGTCAGCTCAAGCGGCTCAAGGGAGCCTTTTAAACAGGAAACCAATGTGGGATCACACTGCTTCACCTCCCAGCAGGTTCGCCCCTAAGCATTATGGTGAATGCAGTTCGCCAAGAGTGTGTATTTGCAAAAGTCTTTCGAGTATTTCACCAGGTTGGTGCAGATTAGAGCTGGCCATCTCTATACACGTGTTTCTGGATTCTTATCCGTCGTCAGTAGAGATTAGGCGTTCAAGTATTTGGGGTTGCTGAGCAGGCTGCCAAAGTGTTCTCGCGTCACAGTACCTCTCAAGGCGCGCAGGTGCCTCTCCACGAGCTCGTCAGCTCAAGCGGCTCAAGGGAGCCTTTTAAACAGGAAACCAATGTGGGATCACACTGCTTCACCTCCCAGCAGGTTCGCCCCTAAGCATTATGGTGAATGCAGTTCGCCAAGCGTGTGTACTTGCAAAAGTCTTTCGAGTATTTCACCAGGTTGGTGCAGATTATATGTGAGAGTGAGTGATTGTAAGAGTGGCTGAATGGATGAGTGTGTGCTTGTATCAGTGATTGTATAAGAGAGTAAGTATGTGTTAGTATCTGTATGAATAAGTGAGGTGGTGTGCGCATAACTGTATAGGTGAGTAAATGGGAGTATGATTGATTCTTTGCATGACTGACTAGGTGTGTGAGTAACTCTATGGATGAGTGGCGGTGTGTGAGTGTCTGTATAGGTGTATGAGTGCATATGATAGTGCTGTATTGATGAGTGACTGCATGTAAGAGTGACTATGGGTGAATGAGTGGATGTGTGTGTAGACCTAGGAATCAGTGAGTGGGTATGTAGTAACTGGTATTGGTGTGTCTATGGTTTCGAAAATGGTAGTCTGTATTTTAGAGTGGGTGTATCAAAGGTTATATTAGGGTGTGAGGAGGTGCATCAGATTATCACGTGGATGATGTCATCAGTGATGTCATTAGTGATGTCATTTGAGATGTCATCAGTGATTTCATCAGTGATGTCACTGACCATGTCATGAATGATGTAATATGTGACGTCATCAGCAGTGCATTGCGGGGCGCGAGTTATAGTTAGCTCAACTAACTATAACGCCCGAATTTCTCTGGTTTTGTACGAGTGAAATGTCCAACTAACTATAACGTCCCTGAAACCTGTGTTTTTTTCAGTGAATTTCTAAGGTTTTTTAAATGCTAATTTCTAACTATAACGTCCCTGAAACTATGGTTTTCTCAGTGAATTTTAAAGGTTTTTTAAATGCTAATTTCTAACTATAACGTCCCTGAAATCCATGGTTTTTTCTGTGAATTTCTAAGGTTTTTTAAATGCTAATTTCTAACTATGCCTACAGAGGTAGGACATGTGCAGGAAGAGGAAGAAAGGCACAGAAAGAAGCAAGAGAAATGCAGAAAGAGGCAACAGAAGTCCAGAAAGAGGAAGAAAGGTGCAGAAAGAAGCAAGAGATATGCAGAAAGAACCAACAGAGGTGCAGAAAGAGGCCTTGTTGCAAAGTCATCCTGTGCCCTGGGCATCCCCAACCTTTTGCTGACTGGTACTGGTGGTAACTGACTCTGACTGACCCTGGGCTCTGCCAAACCAGGCCCGGAGCCAGTGCTATGCTGAAAGACACTTAGAATACAGTAAAAATACCTACATACACTAGGGTACACTATGGGTTGGGGTACCCCTGTGATTGGCATGACCTCCCCTGTAAGGCCCAAGTACATAATAGGGCAGGGGGATTAAAACTACCTCTAAGTCCCTAGCATATAATAGGGCATAGCAGTTTAGAGGCCAGCAACCCTTTTCTGCACTTGCATGTGTGCACTGCTGAGCCTGAGGTCAGTTTAAAAGTAGCCCTGTGTGTGCAGAAAGAGGCAAGAGAGGTGCAGAAAGAAGCAGGAGAGTTGCAGAAAGAGGGAAGAAGGGTGCAGAGAAAGGCAAGAGAGGTGCAGAAATAAGCAAGAGAAGTGCAGAAAGAAGCAAGAGAAGTACAGAAAGAAGCAACAGAGGTGCAGAAAGAGGGAAGAAGGGTGCAGAATGAGGCAAGAAAAGTGTAGAAAGAAGCAACTGAGGTGCAGAAAGAGGCAAGAGAAGTTCAGAAAGAGGCAGCAGAGGTGCAGAAACAGGCAGAAGAGGTGCAAAAGAGGGAACAGGGGTGCAGAAAGAGAGAAGAGCGTTGCCGAAAGAGGCACGAGGGGTGCAGAAATTTGCAAGAGAGGTGCAGAAAGAAGCAAGAGCAGTGCAGTAAGAAACAACAGAGGTACAGAAAGAGGCAAGAGAGGTGCAGAAAAAGGCAAGAGAGGTGCACAAAGAGGGAAAAAGGGTGCAGAAAGAGGCAAGTGGGGTGCAGAAAGAAGCAAGATAGGTGTGGAAATAAGCAAGAGAAGTGCAGAAAGAAACAACAGAGGTGCAGAAAGAAGCAAGAGCAGTGCAGAAAGAACCAACAAAGGTGCAGAAAGAGGCAAAAGGGGTGCAGAAAGAGGCAAGAGAAATGCAGAAAGAAGCAAAAGAGGTGCAGAAAGAGGCAGGAGGGGTGCAGAAAGAGGGAAGATGGGTGCAGAAAGAGGCAAGAGGGGTGCAGAAAGAGGCAATAGGGGTGCAGAAACTGGTAGGAGAGGTGCAGAAAGAGGCAAGAGGGGTACAGAAAGGGGCAGAAGGGGTGCAGAAAGAAGAAAGAGAAGTGCAGAAAGAAGCAACAGAGGTGCTGAAAGAGGCGTGAAGGGTGCAGAAAGAGGCCAGAGAAGTGCAGAAAGAAGCAACAGAGGTACAGAAAGAGGCAAGAGATGTGCAGAAACAGGCAGGGAAGGTGCAGAAAGAGGGAACAAGGGTGCAGAAATAGGCAAGAGAGGTGCAGAAAGAGGAAAGAGGGGTACAGAAAGAGGCAAGAGGGGTACAGAAAGAAGCAAGTGAGGTGCAGAAACAGGCAACAGAGGTGCAGAAAGACGCAAGAGAGGTGCAGAAACAAGCAAGAGATGTGCAGAAAGAGGCAAGAGAATTGCTGAAAGAAGCAACAGAGGTGTAGAAAGAAGCAAGAGAAGTGCAGAAAGAGGCAAGTGAGGTGCAGTAAGCGGCATGAGAGGTGCAGAAAATGACAAGAGAGCTGCAGAAAGAGGCAAGAGGGATGCAAAAAAGGGAAGAAGGGTGTAGAAAGAAACAAAAGAAGTGCAGAAAGAAGGAACAGAGGTGCAAAAAGAGGGAAGAAGGATGCAGAAAGAGGCACGAGGGGTGCAGAAAGAAGCAAGAGATGTGCAGAAATAAACAAAAGAGGTACAGAGAGAAGGACCAGAGGTGCAGAAAGAGGCAACAGGGGTGCAGAAAGAGGCAACAAGGGTGCAGAAAGAGGGAAGAGGGGTGGAGAAAGAGGCAAGGGGGTGTAGAAAGAAGCAAGAGACCTTTAGAAAGAAACAAAAGAAGTGCAGAAAAAAGTTACAGAGGTGCAAAAAGAGGGAAGAAGGATGCAGAAAGAGGCACGAGGGGTGCAGAAAGAAGCAAGAGATGTGCAGAAAGAAACAAAAGAGGTACAGAGAGAAGGAACAGAGGTGCAGAAAGAGGCAACAGGGGTGCAGAAAGAGGCAACACGGGTGCAGAAAGAGGGAAAAGGGGTGCAGAAAGAGGCACAAGGGGTGCAGAAAGAACCAAGAGACATGCAGAAAGAAACAAAAGAAGTGCAGAAAGAAGGAACAGAGGTGCAGAAAGGGGTAATAGGAGTGCTGAAAGAGGGAAGAGGGGTGGAGAAAGTGGCAAGGGGGTGCAGAAAGAAACATGAGAGCTGCAGAAAGAAACAAAAGAAGTGCAGAAAGAAGGAACAGAGGTGCAGAAAGAGGGAAGAGGGGTGCAGAAAGAGGCAAAAGGGGTGCAAAAAGAAGCGAGAGGTGCAGAAAGAAACAAAAGAAGTGCATAAAGAACAGAGGTGCAGAGAGAAGCAAGAGGGGTGCACAAAGAGGGAAGAGGGGTGTGAAAGAGGCACGAGGAATGCAGAAAGAAGCAAGAGGAGTGCAGAAAGAGGCAACAAAGGTGCAGAAAGAGGCAAGAGGGGTGCAAAAAGAGGGAAGAGGGGTGCAGAAAGAGGCAAAAGGGGTGCAGAAAGAAGTGAGAGGTGCACAAAGAAACAAAAGAAGTACAGAAAGAAGGATCAGAGGTGCAGAAAGAGGCAAGAGGGGTGCGGGAAGAGGGGTGTGAAAGAGGCATGGTGTGCAGAAAGAAGCAAGAGAGGTGAGGAAAGAAGCAACAGAGGTGCAGGAAGAGGGAAGAGGGGTGGAGAAAGAGACAAGAGAAGTGCAGAAAGAAGCAACAGAGATGCAGAAAGGGGGAAGAGGGATGGAGAAAGAGGCAAGAGGGGTGCAGAGAGAAACAAAAGAAGTACAGAAACAAGGAACAGAAGTGCAAAAAGAGGTAGGAGGGGTCCAGAAAGAGGGAAGAGGGGTGCAGAAAGAGACAAGAGAGGTGCATAAAGAGGCAACAGGGGTGCACAAAGAAGCAAGTGAGGTGCAGAAAGAGGAAAAAGAGGTGCAGAAATTAGAAGAGATTTGCAGAAAGAGGCAAGAGAAGTGCAGAAAAAGAAAGAAAGGTACAGAAAGAAGCAATAGAAATGCAGAAAAAGGCAAGAGAGGTGCAGGAAGAAGCAAGAGTGGCTTGCACACCATTAGTACCAATTTAACACCCACATTTAGCAATAAGTAACAGGTGACCATTCTAGGTTTGTAAAGGACCTTCCACCACGCTGTAACACTTGTTGCTGCATTTTTGGTATAAAGTTTGAGCCGTTTGAGCTAGAAACAAGTCTTTTTTTGTTCAAATCTGCAGATTAGGCAGCAGATGATGGATTATGTGGCTAATGCGGAAAATGTATAATTGTGCGAAAGTCGGTGCAGGCAAACAGTCGCATAATTCCAGTGGCCCTGCTCATACTTCTGACTAGGTCCAGAAGTGCTCCTCAATGATTCCTTTTTTTTGTCTCATTGAGTTCATAGTTTAGCTTCTATGGAAATGAGGAAGACTAAACCGGAGGTTACCACTCCACAACACACACTACCATACCACATAATTACTCTCCATAACACATAATCCCACTCTACATAATTTCTATACACTGAATACCACATACTTCCTATCCACATAATTTCACTGCACAACATACCACATAATTCCACTACACACAACGTACATCCACTCCACTCCAAAAAACATTAGTAAAAAACGTTTACATTTACCAATAGCTCTAACTCTTGCAAATGCAAGACCTATTACATTACAAATGCTTCTTTAACTGGTAGTCGCGTTTGCAGAGTGGTGGAGAAAGGGTGCTGGGCCACTGACCAGCGCTCAGGATTTCCGCTGCGTAGGACTTACAGGAGGTACCAGGAGGGCATCTTGGCCCCCAAAGTCCCTCAGGAGTAAATTGGACTTCATCCCCCAACCTGTAGTGTGCCAAGAGGCGCATTTGCAGAGTGGTTGAGAAATGGGGACGTGGCCTCCGAAGACCTCTTAGCAATCCCACTGTGTGGGACTTACTGGAAGTAACAGGAGAAGTAGTTGGCCCCTTAGGACATCTTTGGGGGCCAACTACCCCTCCTATTACCTCCAGTAAGTCCCACACACGGCAGGATTGCTAAATTCTCATAGCAGGCCACGCCCCCTTTGCCCACCACTCTGCAAACGCGCCTCCTGGGGCGCTCTTGGATGGGGATTAAAGTCCCCTTCGCTGCTGGGGGTCCTTAGGAGCCAACTAGCCTACCTGATACCTCCCATAAGCCCTAGCTAGTGGGATTGCTGAGAGGTGGACACAGGCCATGCCCCCTTTTTCCACCACTCTGCAAACACGCCTCCTGGCACGCTCTTGGTTGGGGGATGAAGTCCCCTTGCTTCCTGTGGGTCCCTGGGGGCCAACTAGCCCATCAGGTACCTCCAGTAAGCATCACACAGCTGGATTGCTGAGAGTGGTCCGAGGCCATGCCCCCTTTTTACACCACTCTGAAAACACACCTCCTGGCGCACTGCTGCTCGGGGGATGAAGTCCACTTTAGTCCTGAGGTCCTCAGGACACAAGAGGACCTCTTCGCCCCACCAGCAATGCACCAAGATGCGCGTTTGCAGAGTTATGTAAAAAGGGGTGTTGGCTCGGACCACCTCTCAGCAATCCCACTCTGTGGGGCTTACTGGAGGTGCCTGGTGGGCTAGTTGGCCCCCAGGGACCCTCAGTATTCAAGAGGACCATAGGTTTCAGGCACGTTATAGTTAGAAATTAGCATTTAAAAAACCTTAGAAATTCACTGAAAAAACCATAGGTTTCAGGGGCGTTATAGTTAGTTGGACATTTCACTCGTACAAAACCATAGAAATTCCCCCGTTATAGTTAGTTCAGCTAACTATAACTCACGCGCCCGCAATGCACTGCTGATGACGTCACATATTACATCACTCATGACATGGTCAGTGACATCACTCATGACATCACTGATGACATCTCAAATGACATCACTGATGACATCACTGATGACATCATCCAGTGACTGTGTGTTTCTGTAAAGTTTAAATATGTTTAAAATATATAGGGAAAGGCGTATTGAAGAATGAGTGGGTGTATAAGTGTCTGAATGGATGATTTAGTAGGTGCGTGACTGACTCTATAAGTGAGTGATTAAACATATCTTTCTGAATGCATGGGTTAGTGAGTAAACTGTGTGAATGTCTGTATCCGTGTGTCTGTTGGTGTGTAAGCGACTGCATGGGTTTGCAAATAGCTACATGAGTGTCTATATGGGTTATTGATTTGTTGTCTGAGTAT
Source organism: Calotriton arnoldi (assembly GCA_963921515.1). Lineage (NCBI taxonomy): Eukaryota > Metazoa > Chordata > Amphibia > Caudata > Salamandridae > Calotriton > Calotriton arnoldi. The sequence continues at coordinate 1,203,914 of CAWUFW010002852.1, read as the reverse complement.
CTGTATGGGTACCTGAGTGTTTGTGTGGGTGGGGCATGTGTGACTCTGAGCATAGATGTGTGAGTGGGTGATTCACTGGGTGCATGGTTTCAAAAGTGCATCTGTGATGGACTGTATGGGTGGGTGAGTGTGTGTATGGGTGTGTTAGTGAGTGAATGTATATCTCAGTGGTACATGTGTGAGTAACTACATATGTGAAAAGTAGTATATATGTGTGTTGGAGTACATAATTGGCTACAAAGGAGAGTGTGTTATTGTGAGAGTGGCTGTATGGATGAGTGTGTGCTTGTATCATTGATTGTATAAGAGCGTAAGAATGTGCTAGTATTTGTATGAGTAATTGAGCTGGTGTGTGTATAACTGTATATCTGAGTAAATGGCAGTGTGATTAATTATATCCATGACTGACTAGGTGTGTGAGTACCTCTATGGATGAGTGGTGGTGTGTGAGTGTCTATATAGGTGTATGAGTGCATATGATAGTCCTGTACTGAGTGACCATAAGTATGAGTGACTGTACGGGTGAGTGAGTGGATGTGTGTGTAGACCTAAGAATCAGTGAGTGGGTATGTAGTTATTGGTGTTGGAGTGTCTATGGTTTTGAGAATGGCAGTCTGTAATTTAGAGTGGGTGTATCAAAAGTTATATTAGGGTGTGAGAAGATGCATGAAATTTTCACATTAATTAATTTTCAAATTAGTTAATTTCAAAGGTTTTTTAAATGCTAGTTTCTAACTATGCCTACAGAGGTAGGACATGTGAAGAAAGAAGAAAAAATGCACAGAAAGAAGCAAAAGAAATGCAGAAAGAAGCAACAGAAGTCCACAAAGACGAAGAAAAGTGCAGGAAGAAGCAAAACATGTGCAGAAAGAACCAACAGAGGAGCAGAAAGAGGCATTGTTGCAAAATCATCATGTGCCCACAACTTTTTCAGACGGGTACTGTGGGTAACTGACTCTGAATAACCAGGCCTAGAGCCAGTGCTATTCTAAAAGACACTTAGAATACAGTGAAAACACCTACATACACTAGGGAACACTATGCGTTGGGGTACCCCTGTGATTAGCATGACATCCTCTGTAAGGCCCTAGTACATAATAGGGCAGGGGGATTAAAACTACCTCTTAAAACATGCTACGGGCGCGTTTGCACAGTGGTGAAGGGAGGGGGGGGCTGAGGTGACATGTGTGCAAACGCGCCCCGTGGCGCGTTTTAAGTTGCGGGATTAAGTCCCCTTGAATCCTGAGGGTCCCTGGGGCCCAATTAGCCCACCAGGTACCTACAGTTAGCACCACAGAGCTGAGTTGCAGAGAGGCGGTCCGAGGCCACGCACCTTTTTACACCTCTCTGCAACGCAACTCTGTTGTGCTTACTCGGTCACCGAGGCACAAGATGGCTGCCAACACTTCCTGGTTTGGAGTGTTGACAGCCAATTAGCATGAAGCTCGTGATCGGGAGGGTGCGCGGATCCACCGCGGCCATAGATATCGAAACTTTTATTTTGTATTACTCTGGGAAGCTGCAGTAGAACACAAAGGAATCAACTGACAGTCTCTGCCCTTGTTGGATGGACATGTTTTACTGAGAATGTCAGACTTCATTCTCACATGACTGAGAAAGATAATGTGAATTTACAGAAAATATGCTCTCATTTTAGCTTCTGGAGCACCTTCCAAAACTGTATGGGACAAGCATGTGAAAATAGTTTTCTCTCAAACATGATTCATGATATCCCAGCAGAAGGTTTTTCACAGGGTAAAATCACCTTAGAACACACCACAATTCCTGAAATTAGTATGGTACCATCAACAAATGAATTCTAATGTAACTAAAGTCTGTTATCACCCTTTATAGTTCTCCTTTTGGTAACCCTCAAAATCTTTGATTCACTACAATGCATTTCAATGGGGTACTATCATTTATATTGGTCCCAAGATGGCTGCCAGCAATTCCAGGATGAAGTGCTGACAGCCAATCAGATCTCACGATGACATGTGTGGTTAGGCTCCTCCCAGATATATATGTGTTTTCCTTTTCAAATTTCTCAGGAACTACTGAACGGATTTACACCATTTAAAAAAAAGGGCGCTTTCTGAACCAAGCACTACCTTTTTGCCAAATTTGGTGTAATTCCGTTCAGCAGTTTTGGCTGTAACCGTGTATAAAGTTTCCTATGGGAAATTGATTTTTTGACCTCTATTTTTTTAATTTCTCTGGAATTACTGAACGTATTTACTCCATTTAAAAAAAAAGGTCGCATTCTGAACAAAGCACTACCTTTTTGCCAAATTTGGTGTAATTCCGTTCAGCAGTTCGGGCTGTAGCCGTGTCTAAATTTTCCTATGGGAATTAACATGGAGAAAACACGTTTTGGGACCCCCCTTTTTTCTCGGCCCCCGCTTGCCGAATCACCCCGAAACTTTCAAGATAGGAGCGGAGCGGGCCATAAGTTTTGAAACTTTCGTGAAGATTCGTCAACCGGCGCCAAAGTTATTGGGAAAAGAATGTTACGAATTTCCTATGGATACTAGGTCCTAACTATAACTATCTACTGGCGACCGCCAGTAGATAATATGAGGTAGGCCTCTCTTTGTGGATGTATTGTCTCACTTGGTGTTTTAGTGCCTGTCTGATTTTATACTTAGGTCTGTCAGATTGAAGTCTGGGTGGCAGGGTGGATGTATAATTGGGCACATGGATCTTTAGAGATGCATATAGCTCACTGAAACTTCAGAGTACATGTCTTACCTTTTAAGCACATAGCACCCTACCCTATGGCCAACCTACAGGCTACCTTAGTGGTGAGTTATACATGGTAGAAGAGCAGTTTAAACCTTGTCTAGGACATTTAAATGACAAGATAGATCTATCAGTAACACTAAATACACAGGATCAAGTGTAGGAGGCCAAACAGGGTGTAAAGGCTGTTTCTCTGTATGGTAGACTTGAAAGGATCAGTTCGTCAGCAGATATCTAAATCAGTGTCTCAGTCCCAATGTATGTGTGTGCTCCCATATGTATGTTGCTTTGTTGGTATATGTCTGCCTCTCTTTGTGTCATCTCAAAATGTGTGTCTAAGGGACTATACAGATTGCCTCCTGGCTGTGCTAGTCAGTATTTGTTTTTTTAACTCTGATTGCAACTGCCTCCATTAACGGTACATATATATCAATTGTGCTAGTCTATATGGGTGAATATTTTGCTGCTTCTGTCAGTTTTTTACCGAGTGTTTTAGTCTCTGTCTGCTTTTCTACTTAAGAAAACAATTGGTTCTGTTGGGCGATACAATTGCTGTGATAAATGTATCCAATACAAGAGAAAAGGTGTTTCACACTTCCTTTTACACAATAAATGAAAAAAACAATTTTAATTGAGAACACACCAGGAAAACACAGGGAGAGTTGATTTACTCATATATTTCAAGTAGCATTGAATATTAAATGGCTGTCACAAATACAAGTAAATTGCAAAAATACAAAGGTGACTATTGTGAGAAGGTGATATGTGGTGACTGGTGAAGTGGACAGTACACTATATACAAAACATACATATGTGACATAAATTAAAAGAATTGTTACATTTCTGTCCTATCTCGTTATTTAACACATGTAATGCAAGACCCAATACTGATTGACTATTGGTCAAGAGAACTGTGTAGACATGTGTGATGGGAAAGTGTCGACGTTTCGACCCTGGACACGGCGCGGAATGGTAAGCGTCACTGCGGGTCTTCCTCAGGACTATGAAGGGAGGGGTGGACAGCCAAAAATTCAAGAAGTAGTGGGGATCCAATATTGGTCTCCAAAATGTGAATTCAAATAGCTTGGTTCAGTCGCAATGCATCATTAGTGCGAATTCTTCCTAATTAGAAAAGCTGAATTTCTCCACCATCAGGTTGGAGTCTTAAAAGTGGGCGATGCCCCAGCAACACACGACATCCACCAGCCGGTTGGAGTCCTGTGCTACAGCCTTCACTTTGTAAAAGCAGCCAAGAAATAAAGTCAAGTGCTTCAGAACAACGTGCATCTGTTCTTCCTCCAAGCACTCAACTTTATTCGCATGCTCATTTTATCCACCTCAGTGGTTTATTACACGCGTCTAGCTCAATTCGCCGCGCCTGTCTGCTTCTCTGACTTCGCCAGCGTCTATTGTTTATTCGTCGCTACCATTGCCTCCTTTTCTTCCTGGACATCTACCGGATATTCATACTGTCGGAAATTCCCACACTGGGGCTCCAGCTAGTGGTTTTAGGTTAATTGTATATGTGACCAAGTGGTCCTTCTAGGCTGTTTATTGGAAGTGTGTGATCATACCTCTACAATTTTAACTCTTCCCCCTTTTGTTTCCCCCACTCCCTTCTCTCCTTCTCTTTCCTTTTACTTATCCAGGCTACTTCCCAGGCATTTGCTTTATTGCTTAGTCCTGATGATGATCCCATAACTCTGTTGGGGATCGAAACGTCATCGACACTTACATCTTAACTCTAAACTGTAATTCATTATATATGTGGAGTACAAGATATATTTTGTGACTTCTGCTAATTTAAATTTTTCTACCTAAAAGTCACTTTTAAGTCACTTGCCTGTGGTAAGGAAATCGTCTGACTTCCCATTACCCTGTCACGTCCAGCTCACTCACCTTTTCATGTATTGTTGTGTTTTCATTATTTGTGAATACATTTCTCGATACTGTCAATTAAGACACAAACAGAGACAATCTTGATTGTGATATTTTGGCTTAACTAGATTGATTTTCTTTGTAAAGGGACAGTTGTCTCTTAAAACTAACTACTACCCTTGGTCCCTTTTTGACTCTAAGGGTTTCCTTGTCTCTTTTTCTGAGCTTGAGCGCAATCGCCAGATTGCAAGGAATTACTTTATTCCTCCTACTAGTTCTTAGTGGGCCCCCTCCCTCCGCACCCAACTCCCCCTTTTTTTTATTCCCCCTTACTTAAGAGGTATGTCACAGCACGCTCCCCTATACTCTGACGATTACATTAAAAACAAATTGGAGGGTCCATCCCTCTTCTCCGAAACACCAGATACTCCTAGTACAACAGAAAGTAAAATTTTTGACCAGTTAGAAAAATCCACTAAGAAATTGATCAGGTTGCAACTGATGGTACGCATGCTTACTGAGTACCTGAAAACAGATACAATACCTGTGGGCTTGCAAATACGCAGCATCCCCGGAGTCTTCACTGACATTAAGAAATATCTCACTGGGTTCAGCTACATTGGTACAACGTGCTCAAGACATTGGATGGTCTTGGGCATCGATATAGCAACAGAGGAAATTAACAAACTTGAGATAGAAATTAAAGACATTGAAAAACAGATCAAAGAAGACAGTGGCATTAAAGACGCAAAAACACTTTTGGATAAGGTTGAAAAAACCGTCTCTGAGTTCCACAGAATAGAACAGAATAAGAAAATTACTAAAGTTAAACGAGACGTAATAAACTACAAGACTGAGAGAACTTATCCCTACTTAGTGGAAGATTTCTATACCAATAGAGCATACTTGGGACCCCGAACGCAACACCCGTGGGGTAGATTTAACAAACAACAAAATATTGATTCATCCGATCATTCGGACTCTGGTGAAGGCTCAAGCACATCTAGGAATAGGAACAACAACACTAATTTTTTAGACAAAGATCAGGGACGCCAAGCCAACCGGGGTACCCGCGACCCCCACGTTGGTACAGTGCACCAGGAGACAGACAAACACGGCAGAGATTCTACCAATGGTGAGACACCATATACACGACACGAACCTGACCATGACTACCAATACTAACAATATGTCTGACCTGGATTCTATCCCGATATTCAATCTCTCTAATCACCAATTATCAGAGAAAGAAATTACATTACTCAGTAAGGGATTATCCTTTGTCCCCACTATCAAACCAAATTTTCTTGAATTACAGATCGAACTTCTCCGTTTCTTCCGGAAGATACGTCTCCAAGCATTTTTCCTTGACAAACCATACACACCACCCACAGCTTACACTACATTCTGCCCACCTTCTATTTTTTCCCCACCTCAAAGCAGTATACCCGTTGAGATCCAGACATTCGAAAAACTGGTCCTGAAAGACATTATGGACTTAGAACAGGAACGCAGGTACATCCCATATAATCTTCCTCTGGAAGAGAAAAATGCTCTACTTGGCTTAAAACAGATTGAAAGTTTAATTATCAAACCAGCAGACAAGGGAGGAGGGATCGGACTCCAAGATCTAGATACCTACACACAGGAAATTCGGAGACAACTCTCCAGACCAGACCATTACTTGAGACTTCCATCTGATCCCACTGAGGAGATCTAAACACTTATCCATGACATCACGGAGGACGGGTTAACACAGGGATTCTTGAGCAAAAATGTATTTTTATATCTTAACACCAGGTCACCACGTACACCGGTGATATATACATTGCCCAAGGTGCATAAAAATGCCCTCTCACCCCCAGGCCGCCCGATAGTATCCGAGTGCGGCTCCATCTTGGAGCCCCTGGGCCGATATGTTGACCATTTTATTAAGGACTTTGTGCCAAATACACTATGCTACATTAAGGATACCATGGCTATGGTGAATCTGGTTGAGGGACTCCCCTTTGACCCCGAGCATTGCTTATTGTGTACACTTGACGTTGAGTCACTTTACACAAATATCCCCCAGGAGGAAGGTATTGATGTTATTGGTCTTGCCCTTAACTCACAACCTCACCCACATCCGGTCCCCACTTCTTTTATTCTCCATTTACTGAAAATATGTCTCACTCGTAACTTTTTCCTTTTTAATGGTAATTTTTACCAACAAGTGAAGGGAACTTCCATGGGCGCAGTTTTTGCGCCAAACTTTGCTATTCTGTATATGGACTGGCTTGAGACACAGAGGATACTGACCCGTTCAATCCATTTCTTCCTGCGATACTGGAATGGAAGAGATACATAGACGACATTTTTCTTATCTGGAAAGGGACGGAGGAGACTCTGCTTCAGTTTCTGGACTGGTTAAATGCACACAGCAATGGCCTCAACTTCAACCTGACTAAAAGCAAACAGGAAGTGGCTTTTCTTGACTTAACTATCATCGCATACAATGGCACATTGTACACAACGCTCTACCGTAAACCAACAGAAAAAAAAACGTATTAGCTTACAATAGCCACCACCCCAGAGCTTTACGAGACTCCCTTCCCTACTCACAATTTCTCCGCAACCGACGAAATTGCTACGGAAAGGCAGATTACTTTAGTGAGGCAGAGATTCTATCCAAAAAACTCACCAGTAGGGGCTACCCACGTAAACTGGTTAAGAACTCCCTCAAACATGCGTGGTATTGCCCTAGGGAGACACTCCTGAGCCCTAAAATTAGGAACAATGGGGATAAGACCGTTTGCGTCACCACATTCTCACCTGTGTCCAATGCAGTGAGGAAATGCATTTTAAAACATTGGCCAATACTTAATGCTGGCAGCCTCAACCTAGAACGCCCCCTCTTTGCCTTTAAGAAAAGCAAGAGTATTAAAGACCATCTGGTAAGGGCAGCCCTTACAAGTAAAAAAACAAACCCAACACTCACAGAGATGTGGGGGCTCCCTCCCATTAAAGGGCACTTCAAATGTGGCGGATGTAGTGTCTGCCACCTTACGACGGACACCAAAAAATGTTTGTATGCCAACATTGATGTTACTCTGACTAACTTTTCCAATTGTAATACTGCAAATGTTGTTTATGCAATCACCTGCCCTTGCAACCTGATATATGTTGGGCAAACCACGCAAAAAGTCATAATCAGAATCTGTGAGCACCGGAGCAGAGTTCGATGCAGAACTCCCAATGCACCATTGGTTGAACGTTTCGCGTCCCACGGACATACAGAAGATGACCTACGCTGGCAAGTAATCAATGTGATCCAGCAGCCTCCCAGGAACTCCAGCATCACCGGCATCCTCAACAAAGAGGAGCTTAAATGGATCACACGCACGGACAGTCGGCATACAGGGCTGAATTGCATGGAGGATTGGACTAATCTTTTATAAACATTCAACTTGCCCTATTTATTCTGCACTTTACTTTAATATGGTCACTTTCGAGCCCCTGGTGGCCCTTCTGACATTGATCTCCAGACATGTAATTCCGTAGGTTGTGTCAATTCTGTAAATTGTGTCACTCTGCAATCCCGTAGTCAGACCAACAATTCGGCAAATACCGTATATTTGAATATGCCTCAACGTGTAATAATGTTCCATGTTTAGTTTGTCCTTATTGACCAGCTACATGCAAAAGTACCTTTTCATGTAATTATTCTATTTCTCTGTATGCTGAGGAAACAGAACCTTTCCCTCCTTACCTCGCATTCTCTTGTTTACTTTCTCCTCTCTTTACTATCTTAGTCCCCGGGTGTTACTTTACTTTGCATACTTACTTCAGCGCATATGATGTCACAAGTGCGCACCGCTCACTCCTAACATGGCGGGCTCTAACTTCCAAGCCACTCACTGGTGACTGGTTTAGTGCTTCAGGTCGACGCATGCGCAGTTAAACACCACGTCATTTCCCCGATCCACCTCCATAACAGGACCCCTCGCCTGCCCCCGCATTCGGCTACTAACCGTCGAGCACAACTCACAGCGGCTTAATCCTTGGTCAATTCCTCGCCATGATGTTATCGGTTACACCACCAGCCTGATTCCGGTAAGCATTCACTCTGCTGCCTCTTCGCACTTTATGCTCACCCCTCCACTGCTCCCCCTCACCCCTTCCCTTCTATCCTACCCTTAGGCTCGGAATCCCAACAGGACCATTACTTGGTTAACGCAACAACACTGTCTATGCCCAACTCTGGACGATACTTCGCGCGGCTACCACGCCGGTTGGTTGATGCGGGCGCACCATCCCCACAGTAGACATCTATTATTCCAATACGTTTCAGCCCGGGTACACTCGGTAAGCGACACCATTTCTGACCCATTGCTTCACCCCAGTCCCCCTTTGACTTTCACCCACTCACTTCCCCTTTTCCCCTCTAGGCCGCCTAATTTCCTCACTCCGATTACTCCGTGTTGGCCTACGTTAGTGCGACCTATCAGACCCTATCGTCTGATCACTACAGGGTAAGCTTTCTCTCCCATTTTGCACGTCCATGGTCTCATCTGCCGAGACTCTTCCTTGCCTCTATTTGCAATTTTCTGACTTTTTCTATCTAGACCCGTCCGCTATTGCATGGGCCCCCCTTGTTGTCCTCGAGTTGCATGTTTATTTCTTCCGTTTCACCCACTTTGTACACGCGCACAGCCCATTTCGCTTTGCCTGTCTGCCTCTTTGAATTTTCTAGCGATTATTCGCTGCTACAACCGCCCGCTATTCTTTACCTCTCGGGCCTCTGCCTAGTAGCCACCTTGTCATATATTCCCACACTGGGGCTCGAGCCTGTAGGTTTAAGTCAACTGTACATTCCAATCCCTCTATGTCCGTTGCATGCTCATTTTATCCACCTCAGCGGTTTATTACACGTGTCTAGCTCAATTCGCCACGCCTGTCTGCTTCTCTGACTTCGCCAGCGTCTATTGTTTATTCGTCGCTACCATTGCCTCCTTTTCTTCCTGGACATCTACCGGATATTCATACTGTCAGAAATTCCCGCACTGGGGCTCCAGCTTGTGGTTTTAGAATAATTGTATTGGTGACCAAGTGGTCCTTCTAGGCTGTTTATTGGAAGTGTGTGATCATACCTCTACAATGTTAACTCTTCCCCCTTTTGTTTCCCCCACTCCCTTCCCTCCTTCTGTTTCCTTTTACTTATCCAGGCTACTTCCCAGGCATTTGCTTTATTGCTTAGTCCTGATGATGATCCCATAACCCTGTTGGGGATTGAAACGTCGTCAACACTTACATCTTAACTCTAAACTGTAATTCATTATATATGTGGAGTACAAGATGTATTTCTGATTGTGACTTCTGCTAATTTACATTTTTCTACCTAAAAGTCATTTTTAAGTCACTTGCCTGTGGTAAGGAAATTGGCTGATTTCCCATTACCCTGTCACGTCCAGCTCACTCACCTTTTCATGTATTGTTGTGTTTTCATTATTTGTGAATACATTTCTCGATACTGTCAATTAAGACACAAACAGAGCCAATCTTGATTGTGATATTTTGGCTTAATTAGATTGATTTTCTTTGTAAAGGGACCGTTGTCTCTTAAAACTAACTACTACCCTTGGTCCCTTTTTGACTCTAAGGGTTTCCTTGTCTCTTTTTCTGAGCTTGAGCGCAATCGCCAGATTGCAAGGAATTACTTTATTCCTCTTTTTCTGGTCATAATCTGTGTGTCACAGCGTGTATGGCTGTTTGACTGGCAACTGTGACTGGGTGCGTCAGTATGTTAGTGGGTCTCTAAGTGGGTCTATGAGTGACTGAGTGGCTCTGTGAGAGGGTGTGTAAGTATCTGAGTAGGTACATCACTGGCTGAATCAGTCTGTGGTTGGATCTGTGAGTGTGTGCATGAGCGTCTGACTGGGGTGTCTCAGTGACTGCGTGAGAATATCAATTGTCTGTGACTCAGTGCATAAGTGTCTGCATGTGTCTCTGAGTGACTCGATAAGAATATGACTGGGTCTATGACTGCATACAAGACTCTCTGAAGGGGTCTGAGAGTGGATGTCTGAGTCTCTGAGTGGGTCTGTGAATGGGTGCATCAGTGTCTGCACACATCTGTGAGTGGGTGTCTCACTCTGAATGGATCTGTAAGTGGGTGTATCACTCTCTGAGTGGGTCTGTGACTGGGTGTTTGAGTCTCTGAGTGCGTCTATTAGTGGATGTGTCAGTATCTGAATGGGTCTGTGACTGGGTGTCTGAATCTCTGAATGGGTCTGGGATTGGGTGCATGAGTCTGAGAGGGTCATTGAGTAGGTGCACGAGTCTAACAGTGGGTCTGTCAATGGGTGTCTCAGTCTTTGAGTGGGTCTGTGACTGGGTGAATTAGTGTCTGAGTGGGCATGTGACTGGGTGCATGAGTCTCCAAGTGTGTCTGTGAGTGGGTGTATCATTGTCTGAGTAGGTGTTTGACCAAGTGCATAACTCTCTGAGCAGGTCTGTGAGAGGGTACATGAGTGTCTGACTGGGTCTCTAACTGGGCGTATGAGTCCTTGAGTGGGTCTCTGACTGGGTGTGGAAGTTGAAGTGTGGGTCTGTGAGTGGGTGTGAGTATCTAAGTGGGTCTGTAAGTACATGCATGAGTGTCAGAGTGAATGTGTTAGTGACTGTACAACAGTCTCAGTGGGTCTGTGAGTGGCTGCATCAGTTTCTGATTGGGTGTTTGAGCGAGTGCATGAGTCTGGGTGGGTCTGTCAGTGGCTGCATCAAAATCTGAGTGGGTCTGTCAGTGTCTGCATTAGTGTCTGAGTGGGCATGTGACTGGGTGCATGAGTCTCTGAGCGGGTCTATTAGCGGGTGCATCAGGGTCTGAGTGGGTCTGTCAGGGGCTGCATTTTGTGTTAGTGGGTTCATCCCTCTCTGAGTGGGTTTCCAACTTGGTGCCTGAGTCTCTGAGAGTGTCTGTCGGGTGGTTGTGTCAGTGTCTGGGTCTGTGAGTAGGTGTCTGAATCTCTGAATGGGTCTGTGAGTAGGTGCATGAGTCATTGAGTAGGTCAGTGAGTGGGTGCATGAGTCTCTAAGTGGGTCTGTGAGTGGGTGTGTGAGTCTCTGACTGGGTCTGTAAGTGGCTGTGTTAGTGTCAGAGTGGGCCTGAGAGTGGGTGTATGAGTTTATGAATGGGTCTGTCACTGGGTGCATGAGTGTCTGTGAGTGGGTGTGTGAACGTCTAAGTAGAACTGAGGAAGGGTGTGTGCTTTTTTATATTTCACTAATATTTGCAATCACGTTGCGATATTTGGAAACTCCTTGCGACTTTATATGGGGGCTACACTGACAGTCGCAGCGTATTTGCGAATATCACAAGTAGTTAAAAAATCATATTTCCACACAGGCCTCTACCCTGAGACCTTATATCAGCTTTCTCCTGAATTTTCAGCCCTGGAAACCGTTTCCTGATCCATAAAATGTCGGCTGCAATTTTCTCTACAGGTTGCGACCAACCAATCACACCATTCCTGTTGAAGCGCGCATTTGCGAATAATCGAGATTAATAGTGAAGTATCCTCAGCCACAGATATCACTAACTAGTTTCTCTAAAATTTCACAAAAAGTACTGAATGGATTTACACCTAATAACAAAAAGCACAATCTGCGTAACCAAATCTACCTTTCTGCTAAATTTGGTGTAATTCCATCCAGTGGTTTGGGCTGTAGTGATGTTCAAAGGTCCTATGGGAATTAACATAGGAGAAAGCACTTTTTGACACCCCTTTTTCTTGGCCCTCACTTGACAGATCACCTCAAAACTTTCCACGCACAACAAGACCTATTTTGATCCCTTTTTTGAAAACTTTTGTGAAGATCCGTCAGCCAGTGCCAAAGTAATAGGTAGGCCATAAAATGCTTTTCCTATGGAAACATGGTCCTAACTATAACTACCTACTGGTGACTGTCAGTAGGTTTTATATATATATAATCTCCATAAAACAGAGGATTTGCAGTGCACATATATCGTCACCTCCAGTATGTCAACCAATGACGCGCTACGCGACAGAGAAGCAGCGTCTGAGGCACTGTTCCAAAATTTGCCAAGTATCAACTCTGAACAGAGAGCTCCCGCTAACATTACAGAAAATAATGATGTAAGGTCCTTGTTAAGGACTCTGGAGAAACTACTCAAAAATGAGTTAACTAAGTGGTGGGAAAAGAAATGCCTAGAAAAATATCGGGACATTAATCGGGTACCCAGGTGTCTTCGAGTCCTCATTGCTCCAACATTCGAGAATCCGAACCTCGCTATGCTAGGAATGGGCAGAGAACAATTTACAGGCCTCGATGAATATGGTACACATATTGATCAAATATGCGGAGATAGACAGGGAAGCAATTTTAATTGAGATTGATCGTGTCAATGGACTTTTGGATGCGACAGGGCAACATGAAGTTATTACAAAAGGGCGTGCTGACATAGACGTTCGAATTAAAAAACATGAAGATACTATCAAGGCGCGCAAAGTGTTTAAATTTGCACATGACCAGAACGACTATGCTACAGGGAGAATTTTCACCTTCTCCAGGAAGCTTGATAACTATAAACGACAGGCCCTTACGAGTAAAATATCGGAGCCAGCATGCGGTGCACCCACTGGTAACTCTGCTGCTGATGTGGAATCTGACAGTAATTCTCTCACCTCGAATAGCGAATCGGATGATAGCCGTTTAGTTGCGTCTGGGATATCTACTATCTGTGTAAGCAATTTGACCCCAGCGGAGGAGCTGAATTTTCTCCGAGAGGACCGGAGGCAGACCATGCGTCCCCGCAACCCTCAGCAGCAGCAAGGAGAACCAGCAATCAATGCAGGAGGGAGAGGCGGAACAAGCACCGCAAGCAATACCAGCAGAGGGAATACAGCAAGGAAATGGAGACGATGAAGCACACTACCTACAATACAGTCATCAATCTCACTGAGACAGTGTTAACAACAGCAGAACCCCAGCTTTTATCCTTGGGACTCACGTACTGTCTGTCAATCAGTTTTCATATAATCAAACTAGAATCGATGTCTTTTAGTTCATTAGGAAAGTGAAGCTCATCAAGTATTTCCAACTCAACAAACCTCCTACAGCTCCATCCAATTTGACACCAAGTATGGTCACCACTGAAGTAAAACTACAGGTGAGGGATATTTCCACACTACAGGCACTACAATCCTTGTCTAATGATGATACCACAAGTGAGTCGACACAACAAGTCATGATTGCAATGGGCAGTAACATCAATAAAGCAGCTATCAGTCCTTTCCGCCCTGCATCGACATTTTTACCACTCATGCCAAAGGATGCAGTGGATATTTTTAACGATAGAGTTGTGGAAGAACTCAAATGTCTCAATAAAACCATGATGACAAATCAGCATTGCAGGAATTTCAAAAATGCCCAATACCACATTCTGATCAACAAGTTGAAAGACAATCACGATATCATCATAAACAAATCCGACAAAGGCGGTAACGTTGAACTGTGGCCTAAAAACCAATATCTGGCTGAAGCTAACCGAAGGATGTCCTGTGTTATAGAAAATCTTCTAAACAGGAAATTCGGTTGGTTCAAGAGAAAGTGGGTAAATACCTCTCACAATGGAAGAGGCAGGGCCTCTTAACGAAAGACGAATTGAGGGGCATATTAGCAAGAACATGCGATAAATATCGCAAACCTTGCTTAGCGCGCCTTTTTTTATCGCCGGCTATCGCTGGATATTACCGCGGAAATAACATGCTATTAGCAAGGTGTATCTCCATTGCGATAAAATATCCAGCGATAGCGGCGAAACCCAGCTTTAACGTGAGAAATCCAGCGATAAAATCCTATCGCTAATTCTGGGGACTTAACCTTACAATCCACCTCCCATTGACTTTCATTGCTAAGTCATGTTTTTATCAGTTCTAAAAAACAAGCGCTAATCGGGGTTAGCGCGCGTTTTTTTATCGCTTCGCAGGTATTGCTAATAGGCGATAGGTATGTAAGCGACTGTTTTCTGTCGCTTTTAGTTGGGAACGCCTACCTTGCATGTCATTAGCGATAATTATCGCTGACATGCAAGGTGATGTAAAACCCGGCCGCTATCGCCGGAAAGCTGTCGCTAACGCCTGTTAGCAACAGCTTGCTAATAGGGCGTTAAAAATATCGCCGCTTTAGCTGCAAAAAGTGCCGCTAAAGCGGCGATAAAGCCCTTGATAATATGCCCCGAATTGAATTTCTTAGTAGTGGATCATCCTGTCATCCCCATCCTCTACTTCCTCCCTAAGGTTCATAAAAAGACAGTCCCGATTCCAGGAAGGCCCATTATTTCAGCCCAGAAGAGTATGTTGGAAAGAATTTCAAAATATGTGGACTACTTTTTACACCCTCATGTCATCACTTTGCCATCCTATGTGAAGGACACCTCCAATTTTCTGAGAAAGATTAATGATGTGATATGGCAACCAAATTATTTGCTTGTAGTTATGGACATAGAATCATTGTATACAAGCATTAATCACTCTGATGGATTGGCTGCAATCAAATACTATTTGGACTCTAGAGACATTAGTATGAAAGAACATAACTGCATGCTAATCACTATGATAGAGCTTTGCCTTTTTAACAACTATTTTTTATTCAATCAGAATGCATATCAACAGCTCAGAGGTGTGGCTATGGGGGCATGCTTCTCCCACAGCTATGCATGTCTCCATGTTGGCTGGTGGGAGGAGCATGTCCTCAGGGCCAAGCATGGGGTGGACTGGCAAACACATGTCAAGTATTACTGGCAGTATATTGATGACATCTGTCTAATCTGGGATGGAAGTAGAGAGGCAGCAACTGAGTTTGTAACATCCATTAACTCGAATGAGCAAAATCTTAGGTTTACTGCTACCATTGATGATTTTAGTGTCAAATTTTTAGATGTTCTCCTCTATATAAGCAAAGGTAGGATTCATAAGAAGTTGCACCGCAAACTAACTGCGGGCAACTCAATTTTGCACGCTGAGAGCTCGCATCCCCGCCACCTAATCAGGAGCATACCATACGGCGAGTTCGTGAGAATTCGCCGTATTTGTAGTTTAAATACTGATTCACAAGAATATCAGCAAGAGGCATTGCGTCGCTTTTTAGACCGTGGCTATAAGAAGTCCTTGTTGGTTCAGGCCTTGAACAAAGCTAATGATCTTTTTAGAGATGAGCTGCTAATATCTAAAAGAGACCGTGTTTCAGCTTCAGTTTGCCCCTCTGTTGACATTGATAATGACAAACGAAATATTAGACTTATCACTACTTATAGTCAACAAGAGCGCAGAATCCGTAAAATAATCTATGCTCAATGGCCCATAGTACTAACTGATATAACGCTAAGACCCATATTACCTATTCTGCCTGCTATTACATTCAGGAGGGCACCCTTCATGAGGGATGTCCGTAGTTAAATCAAGTCCTGAGATAACACCTAAGAGCACTTGGCTCACTAAAATGGTTTTTTTCAAATGCAACTTGTGTCGTGCGTGTACTTTTGCGACTAATACAACACACTATGTAACTGCATTTTGTGACAAAAAGATTCAAATTAAGGAATATTTGACCTGTCGCACTGAGTTTCCAATTTATAAGTTACGTTGTACTTGTGGCCTTGAGTATATAGGAAGCACTAAGCTCCCGTACATAAACGGATTCTACAACATGTGCGGCAATTGTTAATTCCGATCCAAATTATCCTGTTGCCAGACATTTTAAATTGGTACACCAAAATAAACTCAAAGATTTGGTGTATTCTGTGCTAGGGGCTGTTCCCATTTCCGGACGGGGTGGGAACCGAGAAAAAAGCCTGCGTCAACTAGAAACCCATTTTATACTGGCTCTGGATACTAAAATGCCCAATGGTCTTAACACCAGCGAGGACATGCTCAACTTCCTCTAGTTATATGTGCACCTGAATCAGTAAGGTTGTGTAAGGTATTAGTATAATTATGGCTCCTAGTTCCTCAAGAACATATGAATTTACCTATATGATGTTTATTTGTAAATAGTAAGTTTTTATTATCTCTCTGTGCTCTGTTATTTAGTGGCACTTGCACTTTAATATTATTCAGGCTTGGATAATTGGTACATGCTGCTATGAAAATTGCAAGTTGCACAGCACTTTTTGCACAGGTTATTTGCTTTTTTTGCACACAGCACGGCACTTTATAATTACAGACTGCTCTAATAGAGTATTACGTCTCAAGATTTGATTTTCATAATGATGTAATCAATGAAGGATAGTGTCCTTTGATATGCCAAATATTTGGACCATCAGATCAAATAGATTGTGGCATTTTGCATTTGCACTTTGTATCTTGTTTATGTACAACATGGATTAACAATTAGAGAAATAAGCACTTGCACTTTATCTACAGTTTTTATCTCTCATTATTTATTAAATTTCAGGCAACAGTGGTCTATGATACCTCATTATCCCAATGTATTGTTACATATAATGTCAATTTTGGAATTTGAATGGGGGTATGTTATACAGCACTAGCACTTTAAATCTAATCCTGAACAATATAATTATTTGAGATTCTGCTGTTGAAATATGTATCCTTTTCGTGTTGCATACGTGCGAGTAGGATATCTGACGATTCTAGCAACTATATGCTAATTTGAAGCAGCCTTACTTATTTGCACATCGTGTCTGATTTCTCTTGTTTATCGTCATATGTACATAGTTTTTTACACCTTGGATTTACATCAAGTTTCAAACTTTCATTGACAACCTGCGATTGTGCAGTCTGTCTTTTAATTTCACTAATGTGGCAAACAGTTTTCTAAGGCCATTAGTGCGCACTTTGTATTTATTTGTTCCCTGTCATGTGGCGCGTCATGTGATCAAGCTTGCGTGAGGCGAGCGAAACGCGTCATGGCAGGCACTATGCCTGAACAGCTTTGGAGGAAATCATTGCAATAAATTTTGGCACTGCATCCTTATAACATCGGAGTTGTTTGAATTCATTGGAGGTGTTTATGAGGTCCGTGCCTGGAGGTCCTGTCGAAGGAGTGGCAGGCCAGGAGCTGGAGTGATATATATATATAATTATAGAATATATATAAAAAGCTGGCTGAGTATATGGTGCACATTTAGTTTTGTCAAATATAACCATGTCATTATGATCCCTGTGCAGCCCACTGGAGGGCAGGAATGAAGTAATTATAAGCATGCTGGGAAATATCTGCAGATTCACAGCCACGCCTATGAATAAGGAGCGGTGGCTCCGAAACCGGTCAGGCGGCAGAATATCAGGAGGATTAATGCCGGTTCCCCATGAATAAAGAGATCGAAGGAATCACAATTGCTGTTGAGTGCATTCTCGTTCTTGTTTGGACTTTGGTGAATCATATATACACGGCCGTCCAAAGCCGTCGAGAACTGCACCACTGTTAATAATATACAGGGCCGTAGGGCTTGAACGAATGAAAGCCTGAGTTATGGAACAGCAGTTTTGTCAAATATAACTGTGTCATTATGATCCCTGTGGCCCACTGGAGGGCAAGACTAATGGACTAAAAACTGTTTATCTTGCAGAACCTAATAAGGAAGATAAATGGTTTCCCAGCATACTACAAATCCCAGAAGGCGATGGTGAAAATACGTACCTGTGCAGCCAACTGAGGGCAGGAATGAAGTAGTTATAAGCATGCTGGGAAATATCTGCAGATTCACAGCCACACCTATGAATAAGGAGCTGGGGCTCCGAAACCGATCAGGCGGCAGAATATCAGGAGGATTAATGCTGGTTCCCCATTAATAAAGAGATCGGAGGAATCACGATTGCTGTTGAGTGCGTTCTCGTTTGGACTTTGGTGAATCATATATACACGGCCTTCCAAAGCCATGGAGAACTGCACCACCGTTAATAATATACAGGGCCGTAGGGCTTGAACGAATGAAAGCCTGAGTTATGGAACAGCAGTTTTGTCAAATATAACCGTGTCATTATGATCCCTGTGGCCCACTGGAGGGCAAGACTAATGGACTAAAAACTGTTTATTAAGAACTGAGTGAAAACCTTTGAGGAGCTCAAACATTACTATGGGATCCCCGAGGCTGAGTGCTTAAATTATTTCCATATTAGCCACTGGATCTCCCACAGTAGCATTAAAACACAAGTGATGATGGCACTCACCCCTTTCAGGGAATTCCTCCAGTGACTCACTTCCTTCAAACACATGTCTCCAACATCTGTAGCCTCCTTAACACATGGACAGTGGTAGTCAAAGCGCTGTTCCAATTGCGCTGAGAGGACAACCTACACATAGCCCTAGACACCAGCCCTAGACACCAAACAATGGCTGGAAGTGTATAACCTCACCACTAACGACAATGGAAGACTTGGAAGAAAATGCCATGGGCGGATTCTGGAAGTGAAGAACCTGCAAGCAGAGGGGACAGAGTCTATGCCACTTGGACATGACCATGAGGCACGAAGACACAATGTCCACTGGAGGTTCAGAAGAGTCGATGGTGACCTTGTCGCTGCAGCTGTGAGGACCAGGTGAATGCTGAGGAAGACCAGGAGCCGTGTACAAGCTGTCCCACGCTGCATGTTAGTGACTCGTTGGTCGGTGTCTGCTGGGAGTGCCAACAAGCCTGGGTAGCCGCAACTGGCATGGAGAACAAAGAAGGAGCTACGTTGGATCCAGCAAGGTCCAAGGGACTCACCAACAGCAGGAGAGTCATAGCAGGCCTTGAGCAACCCAAGAGCCCACTGAAGCAGTAGAAGACCCTCAGGAGGTCGCACAGGCCAAAGGCACTGAATTGCAAGAGGACCTCGAGCAGCTCACCAAGAATGAAGGCCCTCGGTGCAGAGGATCCCATGAGGACACTGATCTTGGAGGGAAGAGATGCTGGAGCTTCTTGTAGCCTGAAGATCTCTGGAGTGCAGAGCCATCAAGCCTTGGTAATGGAAACTCAATGCGGTGCACAGGGGTTTGGTCCCAGCAGTTTGGACGGGGAATACTGGCCTCAAAATTGCAGAGAGGACAGGTCAGGACTCAAGGAAGTTGCAAAACCACCACCTGTGCTGCTGAGCCTCGGGAAGTCCATAGGACGATAGGAGCAGCAGACTGGTCAGCTTAGTTAAGGTGCCTGCAGATGCAGGGGAGTGACTCCTTCACTCCAATGGAGATTACTTTGGAAGTCCTTGATGCCCGCCAGTCTGTTGAAGAACCTGGGACAAGCACAGACACAGACAACAAAAAATACTTGCAGAATTGTGAGACCAGGAGCAGCTGGAGTCTTCCTTGGTACTTTCTCGGATCCAGATGAAGTCCAACAAAGTCCAAGTGTCCAGATGGTCAAACAGTGATGTGGTTTCAGGCTTGAGTCTTGTCCCACAGTGACTCTAAGGAACAACCCACAGTTAAGCCCTAAGTACCCTAGGAAAAAGGTTGGACAAAGGGGAGGATACTCCTGTTTCCTTTGTCCAGTTTTGCGCCAGAGCGGGAGCCAAAGGCTCCCTGAGCTGGCTCAAACTGGAGTATGCATGCACCAAATGTGCCCTTCAAAGCAGTCTTGTAATGCTGACAAGCGCCCCCACCCCAGCCCAAAACACTAAGGGGTTGATTACGATGGCAGTGAACCCGCCACTGGCAGGCTGCCGGTGGCGGGTTCACCGCCTTTGTGCACCCATTTTCTGGCCACCCGATTCTGATTGCGAGCGGTGTGCTGGCAGGTGGAAAGCCCGACCGCCACAGGTCCGACAGTGGCAATCATTCTGATTGCCTGTCAGACCGCCCTGCATCCCTAGAATGGTGGCGGTACCTAGCAGGCACCTCCCGCCTGATTAGGATGCAGTATCCGCGCCAGCTTTTCCATGGCGGTTCATCCAGGCAAAGGAAGTTGGGATCACAACTGAAATGGGAAACAGTATAGTTCATGGAAAGAGAGTCAAAGACTAACCCAGGTTAACCTCCAGTTCCTCATCCTTCTTGAGGCCATGTGGTAGAATTGTTTAAAGATTTATAATGTACTTCAATTCCAATCAATGCCGTATTTTAGATTGATTGACACTTCTAATATTCCTGAGGACCCTGTCAATGACAAAAAATGCATTTTATTAGAGTCTTTGTTAAGTTTCAGATGAAAGTGCCATGCTATACTGTATGATGCAGCAGCATGTTTAATTTCTCGTAAATAGTCCATGATGCGTTTCTTCAAATGGAATCTGTAGCTGCCTAAATATTGCAATTCATAAGGACAATACAGTAAATAAACACAGTTATCAGAGGTAATACAATGAATTTGTTGATCTTGTGTCTTTCCCCTGTGGGTAACTTATATTCATTGCAGCTTCTAGTATTGGTGCATGGCTTACAATTTCCCGACTTGTTAAAAAACCCCATAGGGATTTGAAATTATCCTTAATCTCTATTGTTTGGGAGCAATGTGTGAGTACATCACCCAAGAATTTGGCCTTTTTGTAAGCTATAGAAGGTCTAATAGGAATATCCTGCCCTTTCACCATATCATTCCTCCAAAATTTCCAATGTATAATAGTTATAGTTCTAAAATGCTTTGGTATTTTGTTATAAGTGGTGATGAGTCTTACAGTGGTTTACTGTGTATTAAGTATAATGGAGTGTAGAAGCTCATTCCGACTTTTCTGTTCTGCTTTGGCAGTAGCTGTATATAGTATTTTGTTGATATAACTTCTTGTTTTGTACCTTCTGATTATGTTGAACTTCTCTTTCTGAAACTCAGTGTCAGTGTTACAATTACGCTTTGCTCTGAGCATTTCCCCTTAGGAAATTCTGTTTATGAAATATCTTGGGTGAAGGCTATTGAAATTTAGCAAGCTGTTGCAAACTGTTTCCTTTCTAAAGAGACTGGTGACCACTCTGCATCCACAACAGTGTTGTGTATATCCAAATAGTCAATCTCAGTAGGACTCATATTATAGGTGAATCTTAAATTGTTCTTTATGAATGAGAATATTAATGAACTTGGCTTCATCCTGTGTACTTTCCCATATGAGTAAAAGGTTGTCAGTGTACCTTACCCAAATGATAGTGTGTTTGGTATATTTTTCATGATCCTTGGTGCAGGCCACCTACTCATCCCACCAGCCACCGAAAATATTTGCATTGCTGGGAACGAAGTAAATGACCATTGCAGTTCCTGTGAGTTGTCTGTATTACACACCGTAAAATAAAAATGTATTCTCATTTAGCTAGAAATTGATCATTTCACATAGCATGGCATTCGATCATAAAAGTTGATGGGTCAAGATGTAAGAAAATATCTACACATCTGCAGACCAAAGGAATGGTCAATACAAGTATACAGTGAATTGACATCCAGAGTAATTCATATTTATGAGCTGGGATCCCAGTGGATGTCATTTATTTTAGTGGGAAGGTCCATGCTATCCCTACAGTATGAGGATAGTACTATTACCAAAAGGGATAGAAAATAATTGATGTAAATAAGTGTATTCTCTAACAGTCCCTCATTAGAGCAGTCTATGTGTCTGCCAAGTGGATTGGTCAAATTTATATTCACCCTTGGCAACATATAAAAACATAACATATTAGGGATCTAATTTTTCATAAAAGAATATTCTTCAAAATCAAGAAGATTCTGATCTTTCCATTTACACTGTCCATCATGGCATCTGGTGATAAATTCCTTGCATTGTTCTCCCCTACAATCTCATAACACCTGGAGTTATGTTTTTGCCTGAGGGCTTCCTGTATATAGGTGCCAACATCTACCAACACAATGTTGCCGCCCTTGTCAGAAGGCTTATTGATGACAGATGTATCCTTCCTAAGTGTATTGATACCTGCTTTCTGTATGGGACTGAGATTATTCATATATCTTCCTTCCGTGATCAATCTCAAAGTAATCAATTATTTGGTGAACATCTCGTGAAGACATCAATAATATCATGGGGTGTACAAGGTGAAAATCTGGATTTTGTTTTGAAACAACTCTAGCTAGGGGAACTAATGTGATTGTTCATATGTATGATAGCCTCTTTCTCTTCAATTCTATTATCTATATTTAATGTTGTATCTGGTAATACTTTTTACAGTGATATCCCCTATGGTAATGTCTCTATTCCACATTATAGGTTATGTTACCTGATTTTGTTTGTGTGCCGGTTTGCATACCTTCATCATTTTTAATTTCCTAATGGATAAGTACAAGTCTATGCAAATATAACTGAAATCACTAGTAGGGCAAAAAATCAATCCTAGTGATGTCATCAATGATGTCACTGAACACATCATGAGTGATGTAATATGTGAGGTCATAAGCAGTGCATGGCAGCGGCTCAAGATATAATTAACTCACTAAATTATAAACTATGAATTTCAGTGTTTTTTCAAGTTTAAACTGGTGCAAAATAACTGTTGTTTTAACCTAACTGTATCATTCCTTTAACCATTAGTTTGTTTAATTACATTTTTTGTCTTTTTTTCTAATTGTGATTTATAATCTTATTGTTTACCTAACTATAGAACAACTTTGAACATTGCTTTTTTGAGTGAATTTCATGTTTTTTTTAACTCAAAGTAAAATATAATTTTCTTAGTTAATAATTTTGTTATTTTTATTTTACATTTAATGTACAATAGTATTCATATGTAATATTTTGTTGTTTAACTTTAAGACCAGAAGTCTTCAAGCTGGGTCAGATTATGTGGACTCGTTAAGTGTTTTTATCTAAAAATCTGTTTGTTTTTGTGTTTTGCTGTTTTGCAAGTGTTCTGTGGTATTCCAGCAGTGTACCACGAGATTGCTGTCACTCACATGAAAAACTTCTGATTGATTGAAATCACTGTCTTCCTTGATTTAGAAAGTCATTTGATAGTAAAACTAATGTGTTATAATAGAACCTCATCCTCATCCTGCTTTCACACGCTCTGCCTGCTTTCAAAGACATTCAGATGGATCCCCACAGAATCTTGAAAGACGGTCATCCATGCACTCATCACCAGCAGACTCGACTATGGCACCCAGAAACAGCTCAGGAAACTACAGAACGTTCAAAATGCCGTTACCAGACTGGTCTTCGACATCCCATGCCACAGCCACATCACAGAACACCTTTGACAACTCCACTGGCTCCCAGTCAACAAGAGAATCACCTTCAAGCTCCTCACACATGCCTACAAAGCTCTCCATGACATCGGACCAGTATATCTGAACCACCCCCTTTCATTCCACGTACCCGCCAGACAACTTCACCCACTTTTCCCTGGCCACCGTCCCACAGATTTACAAGACCAGAATCGGAGGAAGATCCTTCTCCTATCTCGCCGCCAAAACCTGAAACACCCTACCCCTCAACCTCAGGCAATCCCCATCGTTGAACCAATTCAGGAAGGATCGAAAGACCTGGCTCTGCGACTGAACATCAACACCCAGATGGACCAGCAGCCCCCCCCCCCCTCTCAGTGCCTTGAGATGCTTACGGGTGAGTAGCCACGCTATACAAAACCCTGATTGATTGATTGATTGATTGAACCTGGCTGTTTCTTTGTACATTCTCCAATTTTTGTATGTTTTGAATTTTTTTAAAAAGGTTACCATTGGGAGAAGACTGTCCGCAAGAGATGGAGGATGAGGTGGAGGCTCACACAACACCCAAGGAGTTGGTGATATGGAATTTTTTCACTATCCCAACAGGTGAAAAAAAAGTCAGTGGCAATTAACCTGTAGTTCGTGTCAGCAGACGCATGGCAAAATCAGTACTCATATGGGATATCTGGAAAGCAAAGCACTTGTGGTCAATACATACAAAACACTTTGCATAAGTGGAGCGCTATTGCCAGGAACAACTGTGTGAGGAGGAGGCATCCATATCTTTACATATAATAGGCACACAGGCAATACTTTTGAGAAAAACATCCCAACAAGAGTTTCTGATTACCTCCAACCCCTTTTCACTTCCACCCTAGATCAGTCACATATTGAAACATTGTGTCTAACACATCAGCATCTAAGATATGAACTGTGCCAAATCAAAGCATTAGTCTTTGGTCAAGTAAAACCAACACGTGGAACCTCTGTGGGCATGTCTTGCCCCGAAAGCCAGAGTTCAAGTAGGAGAGAAATGGATGCCATAGTTTACAAAAGAGCTTTGGCTTGTCCACCAGGTCATAATTGATTTTTTGTGGGCCAGCAAATGCCATAACTTAAGGAGCCAGAGTTAATATGTGGGGTTAGTGGATTTCACCCTTAGGGAAAGGATTGTGTGTTGGGTGGCTAAGAAGAGATGTGATATTTGTTTGCCCACTGTGAAATGGAGCGTGTAGAATCCCTCAGTGGGTCTGCCTAGGATGACAAATTCTGGGAGTTTATCAAGGTCTTGACCCTGAATATGGGAGATCAGCGAGAAAAAGGCCTTCTGGGGGAGACATGACCACAAGGTTTGTATGAGGGTGCCAACACCACCACATCTTCACCAGCATGCCTCTGAGTGGGCAGTATTGATGACATCAAGGCGATGTGGAGTGAGGTTCAACTTAACAAAATGCAAAAAAGGATCTCTCTGCCCTGAGCATGGCGGGCAAAGTTAGTGGTGAGGTTATACACTTCCTGCCATTGTTTGGTGTCTAGGGCTGGTGCCTAGGGCTATGTGTAGGTTGTCCTCTCAGCGCAATTGGAACAGCGCTTTGACTACCACTGTCCATGTGTAAAAGGAGGCTACAGATGTTGGAGACATGTGTTCGAAGGAAGTGAGTCACTGGAGGAATTCCCTGAAAGGGGTGAGTGCCATCAACACTTGTGTTTTAATGCTACTGTGGGAGATTCAGTGGCTAATATGGAAATAATTTAAGCACTCAGCCTCGGGGATCCCATAGTAATGTTTGAGCTCCTCAAAGGTTTTCACTCAGTTCTCCGTAAAAAAAAGTCTAGAAGGCGAAAGCAGCCCCTCCCTCTACAGGCCATGTCATGAGGCCTGGAGTGAACTTTACATGCTCTAGGATGAGTGTAAGTGAGGAGGGATAGGAGGTGAGCCACTGTTTGATGGTGACCAAGTCCCAGACTACTAAAGTGGCACTAGTGACCGGGTAAACATGGAATAGTCTGCCTCTCATGGTCTTGGGAAACCATGGTACCTCACACAATGGTCTGCATGTGAGGTTCTGGTCTATGAAACAGCAAGGTTTGTTGGTTATCCCTTTGAGCCATTCAATCATATAGTGTAGTTGGGAGGCCTGGTAGTAGTGTAATTAGTGCAGCAATACCAGCCCTCTCACCCGGGGTGTGTTGTGCAGGTCTTGCAGGCCAGCCTGGGGAGTTCCCCTTCCCATATGTAGGACATATAGGCTGCTTGGAGACGGACAATATCCTGCTTGGGGATGGGTAAAGGTATAGCCTGAAAGGAATAGGATTTTAAGTGCTGCTGTATGCCCCACCCCTGAGAGTGAGTGATTTCTCCAGGACAACAGTGATGTTTTGGCCTTGTGTCAGAGGGATTTGAAGTTGAGCTTATCACAAGCAGGGAGGATGGGCATCAGGTAGATGCTCAAATATTTTATAGAGCTTACCATCCATCAAAATGGTGCTGTTGTTGTTAAGAATTCCGCTAGAGGATTCTCACCTTCAAGGATTACGTTGTTGGATTTTGTCATATTTATTTGTAGGCCCACAACTGCTTGAAACTTAGATAGGAGAGGAATCAGGGCTTGGAGTGAACACTACATCTCTCTGCGAGAGAGTAAAATGTTGCCAGCAAAGGCAGACTCCTTGATGGAGTCCCTGATGAATGAGATGCCATTGATCTGTTGGACATTTCTGATTCTCTGGAGATGGGGCTCTAAGAAAAGTTCAAATAGAAAAGTAGACAGGAGGCATCCCTTTCTAGTGCTTCTACGGATCAAGATAAGGGTTAAAGAATGACCATTGACCCTAACTTTCACGTCATGGTTGCAATAAAGTGACAAAATCCATTCTTGCAACCTGTTTCCCAGACTGAATCTCTTCAGCACCTCAAAAAGCATTCTCCAGTTGACCCTGTCAGATGCCTACTCTGCATCAATTGACAGCTGTCCTCCCCTTCTTCCTAGCTACATCAATAAAGTGAAGGTGAGTTTAGTTTTGTCGCTAGTGGTCTGATTAAGTATAAAGCCTCCTTCAATAGTGTAGATAAGATTGGCCATCAGTTTATTGATGCAATTGGCCAGGCCCTTAACAATGAGTTTCAAATCAAGGATAATGGGCTGTACGATGGACAGAGCATCATATCTTTGCCTGGTTTGGGTATCAATGCGATAGACACTTCTGACATGTATGCAAATGCTTGTGGCTCCGCTGTAAGGCTGATAAAAAGAGTGATGAGAACAGGGAGGAACTTTTGTGGCAAATCACATTTAGAAGAGTGGTGTAAGGTCATCGGGTCCCAGGGCTTTGGTGGGTTTGAGTTGGTTGATGGCTCTAAGGGTTTTGACTACCGAAATAGCATCATGGAGCTCCACGACCACGTAGGGATGAAAGTCTGGGTAGCCAGATGGAGTTCAGGAATGTCTCTCGTCGTTCCATAGAAGCCAGGTGTGCTGAATAAAGGTGTTGGTAAAAAGGATGAAAAGCTTGGAGTTTACCCTCTGTCAATATGTAAGTGATGTTGTCTCTCCTGATTTTGCCAATGTCCCTGTGGGCTTGATGGGCCCACATTTTGTAGGCTAGTAGTGTACCAGGCTTGTTGCCCCCATTGTGGAAGCAAGCTCCCAGTCGAGTGTGTATGAAATTTGCTCTAATCAGCTCTAGTGTGCGTAGTTGACCCCATACCACCAACACCCTCCACCAGAACTTGTTAGAAGGGGACTGGTTGTGTTGCAGTTTGAGTGCTAACTGCAACACAAACAGTCCCCCGCTAGCAAGCAATGAAAGAGACGCTACTCCGTGCATGCTACCCTTAAAAATTGGTTCTCCTGTGCTGCATTCCAGGATGTCATTGAAAAAGCCTGAGAGATAATGGGGGAGTTCTGCCTCTGCCACACTGGCCGGGACTCCCCAAATGCGAATGTTGTTGTGGTGAGATCTATTTTCTATGTCTACCCATTTCTTCTGGAGGCTGATTTGTTGGTCTTCCAGCTGGAAGATATGTTGCTGTAGGGCTTCACATTCCTCCAATTGTTTGTG
This sequence comes from Calotriton arnoldi, assembly GCA_963921515.1. NCBI lineage: Eukaryota > Metazoa > Chordata > Amphibia > Caudata > Salamandridae > Calotriton > Calotriton arnoldi. The sequence continues at coordinate 1,176,133 of CAWUFW010002852.1, read as the reverse complement.
CAGTGTTAGTTCTGTCTGCGCTACATGCTCTCCAAGGTCTTTGACATCCCGCAGGAGGGCTCGGAGATTGTGCTGAACATCCGTCTTCACTCCCTTGATATCACCCTGTTCTCCTTAACTAATTGGAGGAACAGATACAATAAGGTGATGGGTGACATGCTTGGTCTCTTCAGGCAAGCAGAGCTTGGTTCCATTGGCACAGTGAGCCCGAAACCCACGTTTGGGCATACCCATTGCACATAGGGCTTCAAATGGAAAAACAATAAGGTGATAGATGGAATGCTTGAACTCTTCTTAGCTATTGGCAATTGCTGGGGCCACATCCCAATTCATCGTTTTTCACTCACCATTTCACCACAGTTTGGACTCAACCATATATAAATCAGTCTTGACCCTTCTCATGGGAACAGTCCAGCCCAGGACAAGTTTTGTCCTTATTAGTGCTCTTCAGCCAGGTACAGTTGGAGGAGCTGGCCTTTGGGCAATGGGCAATGGGTTGAGCACAGTCCTCTTGGTTGCATTCTGGCTGTCCATTGTGGGTAGCGATGGGGTTTCTCCATGGGGTTCATTCTAGGGTGGACTCTGAATGAAAGATTTAACGGAAGAGACTTTTTTGCCTCCAGCCATTGCATCGGTGTTTTAAGGGGGACCTATGTGAGTTTGGCCTGTGGGTGTATAGTGTCTGGCTCCCAACAATGTCTATAACGAAGGAAAATTACCTGAAAGTGGTGTGCCATATTTCTCCGGGGGTTTCAGGTAAGAAAGCTGGGGTTAGATAGTCTACAGAGGGCCGCCAGGGTTTCCGGTAGGGTTTCCGGTAGTGGCTGCTGTCCCAGCCCACAGTGCAGCGTTGTTGGGTGTGCTCCACCAAGCCAGGCCCCACTACAGGCAACAGGGAGGCACGCGACCCCCGTCTAGTTCCTCGGGTGTCACGAAGGGGCGAACACGGAGGGGGGACCCCACCTTGTTGACAGTGTTGAATTAAGACTTCACGCTCCTCTCACTGTCTGAGGCAGGGGAGAGACAGGGAGGTATGATGTGCCCCTGTGTTCCAGGAGGTGCCAGTCATGAGCAGGGTGGTCCATTAAGCCCAGGGAGACTGAGGGGAGGTCCCCCTGAGTCCACAAAACATGGCGGTATCGCATTGTCGAAATGAAGCAGGCTGCAACTCCACTCTACCACCTGGGCTAGGGCAGGCAGGCATATGTGCACTGTCCACCAGCCGAGCAAGACGTGGCCTCCTTGCTGCTCAGTTGACACCAGGTAATGCACTGAGTTCTCCGCAGCATGTAGTTGGGCTGCTGGTGCCATCCCGATGTCATTCAGCGTGTCAGGAGATTCACAGTATGCTGGGGGCAGCAGCAGCTTTTCCGATCCTGTTGTAGGCTGTATCATATATATATATATATATATATTATCTACTGGCGGTCGCCAGTAGATAGTTATAGTTAGGACCTATTTTCCATAGGAAATTCACAACATTCTATTTGAAATAACTTTGGCGCCGGTTGACGAATCTTTCCGTAATTTTGAAAACTCGTGGGGCGCTCCGGTCCGCTCCTATCCTGAAAGTTTCGGGGTGATTCGGAAAGCAGGGGCCGAGAAAAAAGGGAGGTCCCAAAACATGTTTTCCCCATGCAATTTTCCTTAGGAAACTTTAGACACGGCTACAGCCCGAACTGCTGAACGGAATTACACCAAATTTGGCAAAGAGGTAGTTCTTGGTTCAGAAAGAACCCTTTTTGTTAAATGGTGTAAATCCGTTCAGTAGTTGCTGAGAAAATCAAAAGTAAAAACACATATATATCTATGGCCGCGGAGGGTCCGCACACCCTCCCGATCACGAGCTGTATGCTAATTGGCTGTCAACACTCCAAACCAGGAAGTGTTGGCAGCCATCTTGTGCCTCGGTAGAACCGAGGCACAAGAAATCAGTAAAACAAGTGCGCAAAATGCAAAAAGGGGCAGGGTAGAAACACCCTGACCCCCTAGGCCTGCTCAGGGGGTCCCACAAGGACCCCCAGGGCCCAAAAAATAATTTTTTTTCCTTTTTTTAAATCGGCGGGATGCACTTAGGATGCGTGGATCCCGCCGTGAAAAAAAAAAACGAAGCGCGGACTCCCGCGCTTCATTGTTATTTGGCCCCCGGGTGGGCCAAGTCCCGGGGGCATGCGGGGGTTAATGACAAAATTGGGTGGGGGGGCCTCTAAGGCCCCCCCAAGCCCCAGGGATCGCCACCCCCGGGGCTTTGAATTAAAAATGGTGCGGGAGGGCACTCGGCCTTCCCGCAGCCCCGGGGACCGCCACCCCCCGGGGCTTCTTTTTTTAAGAATAAAATTACCTGTGTGGGGGGGCTCAAGCCCCCCCACATGCCCCGGGGACCACCACCTCCCCGGGGCACTAAGAATTTTAATGTGGGGGTCCGTTTTGGACCCCCGAGCCCCGGGGACCACCACCGACCCCGGGGCTTTGCACATGTTGGGAGGGGGGCCGCGCGGCCCCCCTCCTGGAGCCCTTGATGGCCCTGGGGACCACCACCCCCCAGGGCCGGCTCCTGCAGTGTCCCAGGGTGCCCACCCCCGGGACACTGCTGTTTGCTATGAATTTTGGAAGAGAGAGCAGGAAACCTGCTCTCTCTTCCAAACTTCAAATCAAATTGCTTTTCCACACGGGGAGCTGCAGCTAAGCAGCTCCCCATGTGGAAAAGCAATGCCGGCTCCCGAGGGACGCGGGGAGCCGGCGGGACCGTGGAGGGATTGGGGACCCCCCCACGGTCCCCAATGGAGAGGGCCAGCCCTGGGTGATGGGGTCACTGGGGCTACAAGTGGCCCGGGAGGGGGGCGACAAGGCCCCTTTCCCCCAAATTTTAAGAAAAAATAAAAAATAAAAATTGAAAAACAAAGGCCGGCCCCGGGGGATGGGGTCCCCGGGGCCATAAGTGGCCTGAGGAGGGGGGCAACGCAGCCCCCCTCCAAAACATTTAAAAAAATTAAAAAAGGCCATGCCCGGGGGGATGGGGTCCCCGGGGCTGATTAAGGCCTCGGGAGGGGGGCCACGCGGCCCCCTTCCACATTTAAAAAAAAAAAAAAAAAAATATTAAGGGGCAGGCCCTGGGGGATGGGGTCCCCAGGGCCAATAAATTAGAAAAAGAAGGGGGGCCATATAGCCCCCCTTCTTAAAAAAGAAATAAAATAAAAGACCGGCATCGCGCCGGAGGCCACGCCCCCTCCTTGCAGCACTCTGCAAACGCGCCCCCTGGTGCGTTTGCAGATGAGGAACGAATTCCCCTTGAATACTGGGGGTCCCTGGGGGCCAACTAGCCCACCAGGAACCTCCAGTATGCGCCAGGGGGCTGCGTTGCAGAGAGGTGTTCTGAGGCCACGCTCCTTTTTACACCTCTCTGCAACGCAGCTCTGTGGCGCCTAATGGAGGTAGCTGGTGGGCTAGTTGCACCCCAGGGACCCTCAGGATTCAAGGGGAGTTAATCCCCCAACTTAAAACGCGCCACGGGGCGCGTTTGCACAGTGGTGAAGGGAGGGGGCGGGGCCTGAGGTGACATGTGTGCAAACATGCCCTGTGGCGTGTTTTAAGTTGGGGGATTAAGTCCCCTTGAATCCTGAGGGTCCCTGGGGTCCAACTAGCCCACCAGGTACCTCCAGTAAGCGCCACAGAGCTGCATTGCAGAGAGGTGTAAAAAGGGGCGTGGCCTCTGACCACCTCTCTGCAATGCAGGCCTGTGGCGCTTACTGGAAGTACCTGGTGGGCTAGTTGGGCCCCAGGGACCCTCAGGATTCAAGGTGACCTAATACCCCAACTTAAATCGCGCCACAGGGCGCGTTTGCACAGTGGTGAAGGGAGGGGGCAGGGCCTGAGGTGACATGTGTGCAAACACGCCCGTTGGCGCGTTTTAATTTGGGGAATTAATTCCCCTTCAATCCTGAGGGCCCCTGGGGGCCAACTAGCCCACCAGGTACCTCCAGTAAGCGCCACTACGCTGCGTTGTAGAGAGGTGGTCCGAGGCCACGCCCCTTTTTACACCTCTGTGCAATGCAGCTCTGTGGCGCTTACTGGAGGTACCTGGTGGGCTAGTTGGACCCCAGGGACCCTTAGGATTCAAGGGGACTTTATCCCCCAACTTAAAACGACCAGAGGGCGTGTTTGCACACATGTAACCTCAGGCCCCCCCTCCCTACACCAGTGTGCAAACGCGCCCCATGGAGCGTTTTAAGAGGTAGTTTTAATCCCCCTGCCCTATTATGTACTAGGGAGTTACAGAGGAGGTCATGCTAATCACAGGGGTACCCCAACGCATAGTGTTCCCTAGTGTATGTAGGTGTTTTAACTGTATTCTAAGTGTCTTTTACCATAGCACTGGCTCTAGGCCTGGTTAGTCAGAGTCAGTTACCACCAGTACCCGTCTGGAAAAGGTGTGGGCACAGGATGATTTTGCAACAAGGCCTCTTTCTGCTCCTCTGTTGGTTCTTTCTGCACATGTCTTGCTTCTTCCTGGATTTTTCTTCGTCTTTGTGGACTTCTGTTTCTTTGTACATTTCTTTTGCTTCTTTCTGTGCGTTTTTTCTTCTTTCTTCACATGTCCTACTTCTGTAGGCATAGTTACAAACTAGCATTTGAAAAACCTTTGAAATTCACTGAAAAAACCATAGGTTTCAGGCACGTTATAGTTAGAAATTAGCATTTAAAAAACCTTTGAAATTCACTGAAAAAACCATATGTTTCAGGCACGTTATAGTTAGAAATTAGCATTTAAAAAACCTTTGAAATTCACAGAAAAAACCATAGGTTTTAGGGAAAGTTATAGTTAGTTGGACATTGCACTCGTACAAAACCCGTGAAATTCCCTCGTTATAGTTAGTTCAGCTAACTATAACTCGCGCTCCGCAATGCACTGCTGATGACGTCACATATTACATCACTCATGACATGGGCAGTGACATCACTGATGACATCACTGATGACATCTCAAATGACATCACTGATGACATCATCCATGTGATAATTTGATGCATCTTCTCACACCCTAATATAACTTTTGATACACCCACTCTAAATTACAGACTGCCATTCTCAAAACCATAGACACTCCAACACCAATAACTACATACCCACTCACTGATTCTTAGGTCTACACACACATCCACTCACTCACCCGTACAGTCACTCATACTTACGGTCACTCAGTACAGGACTATCATATGCACTCATACGCCTACATAGACACTCACACACCGCCACTCATCCATAGAGGTACTCACACACCTAGTCAGTCATGCAAATAATTAATCACACTGCCATTAACTCACCTATACAGTTATACACACACCAGCTCACTTACTCATACAAATACTAGCACATTCTTACGCTCTTATACAATCACTGATACAAGTACACACTCATCCATACAGCCACTCTCACAATCACACACTCTCACTTATAGCCATTTATATACTCCAACACACATATATACTGCCTTTCACATATTTAGTTACTCACACATGTACCACTGAGATATACATTCACTCACTAACACACCCATACACACACTCACCCACCCATACAGTCCATCACAGATGCACTCTTGAATCCATGCACCCAGTGAATCACCCACTCACACATCTAGGCACAGAGTCACACACACCCCACCCACACAAACACTCAGGTACCCATACAGATACTCAGACAACCAATCAATAACTCATATAGACACTCATGTAGCTATTCACAAACCCATGCAGCCGCTTACACAGCAACAGACAGACGGATACAGACATTCACACAGTTTAGTCACTAACCCATGCATTCAGTAAGATACGTTTAATCACTCACTTAGAGTCAGTCACGCACCTACTAAATCATCCATTCAGACACTTATACACCCACTCATTCTTCAATACGCCTTTCCCTATATATATTAAACATATTTAAACTTTACAGAAACACACATTCACTGGATGATGTCATCAGTGATGTCATTTGAGATGTCATCAGTGATGTCATCAGTGATGTCACTGACCATGTCATGAGTGATGTAATATGTGACGTCATCAGCAGTGCATTGCGGGGCGCGAGTTATAGTTAGCTGAACTAACTATAACGGGGAATTTCACGGGTTTTGTACGAGTGCAATGTCCAACTAACTATAACTTTCCCAAAAACCTATGGTTTTTTCAGTGAATTTCGAAGGTTTTTTAAATGCTAATTTCTAACTATAACGTGCCTGAAACCTATGGTTTTTTCAGTGAATATATATATATATATATATATTTTTTTTTTTTTCTTTTAAAAAAAAACAAAGGTTAAAGTAACAAAATAGTTATGTGAAATGTTCAGTAACAACGTAACGTTTTAAACTCTAAAAACCACAGAAATTCTCCAGTTAAAGTTATCTCAAGTAATTATAACTCATGCCCTAAGGTAACTATAACTTGCGTCCTCGCCATGCACAGCTAATTATCCCACATATTACATCACTCATGACATCTTCTAATGCATCATTGATAATATCACTGCAAGATTTGAAATGAAATTATTGATGAGAAAACTGTGCATGGAAGGGTGCGAGTTAAAGTTACGACAGAACTGAGTGCCTGTACAATGCAAACTGCTTTTGCACTCTTTTTGCATGTGAAATGTGTCACTGGTGTAATTTCTGTTCACATAAAAAAACAGAGGTGCATGTTGCATAATTACACATGATTCTTATGGAATTTCACGTAATTACGAGAAAGGAAATTATGCACGTTTTGCACACCACTAAAAGTCCTTGGTGAAGAAAAAGCATTCCGATAACATGATGCCTCTTGGTTATCTCTGGGGCATTCCCACGTCTTTGTGAGTAAGAGCGAGTACATAGCTGTAGAAGGTTAAACAGATTCACCTAGTCTTGTAAAGGACATAATCATCTTTGTCATTAGGCCCCTCTATAGATAAACTTAAAGAAGCAGCAGCATTTGTGGTATAAGTGACAGCACCATAAGCGGCCTCGCAAGTCGCTGTGTTTTGGCCATTGCTATTATGGAGCAGCATTCTGTACCATGTCTTTCAAATTAACTTGTAAACATGCAAACATTCTCTTTGATGGCTAATGGGATATTTAGACCTTTCAATCGGTGCTCTTCTGGTGCAAATTGTATTTGAGACAGATTTAGCACTTGCTTGCATAATGAGATGGGTAGCAATTGTATTCACTCATTGTTTGCAGTTGGTAATTGCCTGTTGTAATCTGCGCTAGTTATAATAATACATATAAAATGTCAGCTGTTTAGACAGCAGGTAGGTAAAAGTTGAAGTTTCCTTGTTATTTCCAAGGCTGCCGGCACAACAGAATCTACTAGTTAGCCATTTTCGGTGTACATAGCAGATAACATTCACTATTTAGCTGGTGGGTGGTTAAATAGCCACCATCAATGAATGTACATTGCATAATTTCTCCATTCTATAGATCAATTCTTACTGGCAGAGTGCAGCTTTCATTTGTGCTGTCAATCTCAGCCAGAAGACCTCTAGTTATCCTACAGTGAGCACCACTCTACTTGCCCGGTGGCCAGAGAGCAGGCAGCAGCTGAGGCTGCCATTTCTTTTCATGGATCAGTGCTACTGGAGAGCAATGTAGTCTGCACCTCCCCGAGAGACTGCAAGCGGATAAGACATTTTGTAATAGAATGTGAACATTTTCGCTTTGTCTGGCTGTGGTAACCAAAGCCTGTAAGTGAGCAGTGAGCTGTCACCGGTGTCAGGTGGCTGGTGCAGCCATGGCTTCCGCAAAGCTGATGAGTTTGGGAAAACTGGCCAGTAATAGAAGCTCCAGGGCACGGCTTCCCTGACAGCATTTTTATCTCATAAATCAAAGCTGTCTCGCAACGACACTGGGTATGGTTATTTTCATTTTTGCTCAATGTTGCCTTTCTGGCTCCTACAGAAGAAAAGTACAGTTTAGTAAGCAAGGCGAAAAATGATGTGAATCCAGACATTTAGTTCTGAATAACAAAAAGGTGACTCCTTCAATAGGAGTACCGAGATTTGTATCACAGATGTGTGTTAATGATCTGAAGCACAAAACGAAGGCCTCACATTTGTTTAATCAGACTGATATTTTGGTTAGCATTATGTCTCAGACTCAGATGAGAAACTCTTCTAGTAATTTCCAGTGAAAACTGTAAAACAGGGCCTGTATCTGTGTGTTAGATCCCAACAGCTGGTCAGGACCCATGCGGCACGGATATTGGCCGGAGAGTAAGGAGAAGGGTGGAGCATACAACCTTGCTTCTTCACTTAGCTAACATTTGGAAAGAGTAAAGATGGTTAAATTATTGGCAATCATAATCTCTAATAGAGCACAGGCAACCTGAATGCATAATGGCCAACACGAGTTTCATGACGTGGTCTATCTCAGCATAGAAATGCCAAGGTAAGTCTACCATGATGAGCTAACAGAGTACATCCTCGTACTGGGATACTTTTATCATAGAACAGAAAGCAGGAAATGGGTTCTCACCCAGCACCTTCTCAAGCCCAGGTCGTAATGCAAACAAAGTAAAACGGTTAGAAAATACAAAATTATTATATAGCTGTAAGTTACTATGAACCTGAACTTTTTTTGGTCGGTTGTTTCAGCCTGTGTTGGATATTACGTATTGCATTCTCATCTTCTTTCCGTAGCAATCATCACATCTATAAATTATGCCATCCTAAGAGAGCATCTCGCTTGCACGCTCCTTTAACTAGCCGTCTGGCATGCAATCAATCAATCAGGGGTTTGTAAAGCGCGTCTACTCACCTGTGAGGGTCTCAAGGCGCTGGGGGAGGGGGCTGCTGGTCGGACTGGGTGGAGGATCAGGGTCTTGAGGTCCTTCCTGAATTGGGTCAGCGATGTGGATAGCCTGAGGTGGAGGGGCAGGGTGTTCCAGGTCTTGGCGGCCAGGTAGGAGAACGACCTTCCTCCGGTTCTGGTCTTGTGGATCCTGGGGGCATGCACTCTCCTCAGTACTATGTTGAACTGCCTCTCACTCCAATTCTGTTATTTTCTCTCTCTCTTGCACAGACAGGCATTAGTCTACAAGGAAATCATGCCAGTATTGTAGCCAGTGTGTCACATGAGCCCTACTGCAGAGAAGAAAATGGGCCTCCTGGCAGCTGTTTGAATTATGAATCAGGGTTCAGTGGGCCCCTCCAGTCTCGGGGCCCCTGTGACACTGCACCTGCTGCACCAATAGAAGGTATGCTCCTGGACCACGCTTTCTTTATTATTTTATTTTCCCTTATTCTGGAGTTAGAAAAGAATTGGAAAGATTACGGCTCAAAACCACCACTAGTTTTCAAGGAAACATAGTGGGCCTGATTTACAAAAGTAAACTTGCATTGTTGTGGAGGTTTACTTATTTTTTGGTAATCGCAAACTGTGGGGCAGATTTACAAGCCCCTTGCGCCTACTTGCGCCGCCAAGGCGTCACTTTTTTGGACGCAACGGCGGCGCAAACAATGTGGCCAATTTACAACGTGACGCATCTAGGGAGATGCGTCAAGTTGTAAAGCCCTGCGTCACATTATACCTGCCTCAGGTATAATTTATGCAGGGTGGGTGTTCCCACGCAAAAAGCCATGTAGAAATGACGCAGTGAAATTTACAATATTTCACTGCGTCACTCTATGCCTTCACTGCCTCAAAATCCCTTTGCCTGCTCCGACCAGGCGTAAGGAATGACGCAGGGCTTTTTGAATGGGACTCACCTATCTGTTGTGGCGCATTGTTGGAGTTGCGTCACTTTCATGAGCAACTCCAGCAATGCGTCACTTTTGGGCCAACAGATCCGTCAGAATTTCTGACACATCTGTTAATCCTTGCGCCATGGAGCACTGTATTGTAAATACAGCGTATCCATGGTGGCGCAAAGACATTTGGCGCTGGCGCAAGGAAAGTGACGCATCTATGCAGATGCATCAGTACCTTGTAAATCTGCCCCTGAGAGTTTAGTTTTATTATTAGAAATTTTAGGACTTTGAAGACTCTGCGCATAAAGAAAATAAGCCAGTCCTATCTTTCTATGTGTGGAGTCTCCACAGTGGGAAATCTATCTAGATTGAACATTGATCCTCAACCAGGCTTCCGTATGAGGAAAGGAAGCAGCATCTCACAACTGAAAGGTGCACCCTCCTGGCCTATTTTATGACTTTGAAGTCTCCTCATATAAAAAATATAGGCATGCCCTATCTTTTTATGAACGAAGTCTCCACAGTCATAAAATTAGTATTAGTAAAATTAAACTGGCAGTTTGTGAGTACCCAAAAAATAATGCATTACACAAAAGTGTAAGTTTATCTTTGTGAATCAGGCATTAAGTATTTGCCGCCTGGAATGTGTGTTACACTATTGGTTTACAGTCCTCAGTATGGAAAACCCATTGAAAACAAGGACCAGAAAGTTATCGCTTATCTGTGAGAAAGGCTGGTAGAATTTCTTTGCAAGCATTTACCAACGGTCTGCTGTAGGATTTAATCAGTAACAAAGCCAATGACTGGATTTTAAGGGACAGATTTCTTAAGTACATTGGTGAGCACATGATTTCAAGCAGATGTTTTGTACTGGAAGGGTAGACTTCAAATAGAATACAGTATGCGGCTGATTTAGAGTTTGGCAGAGAAGGTACTCCGTCGTAATGTTAACCGAGTACCTACTATGGCAAATTGAAGATCTACCCACCTGCTTTACAGGCAGGTGGACCTTAAGTATGTCAGCAAAGGAGAGTGCTCCATTCCATCACTGACATACTCCTCTGATGGCCCTACGCTATAAGGGCAGATTGAGGTTTGATCATTTGATACCCAGTCCGATTTATTGTGGGCCGTCGAATGGCCAGTAAAATGTTTACATGACTGCCACATCATGGAAGAAAACTCCCCTGGTCTAGGGATCATTGTTTTTTTTCCAAAAACTAAATCTGACTTTGGGATTTTGTTTTTGACAAACTTAAACTTGATAAACATTTGAAGGTCCAACGTCTTGTTTTATAGAGCCGTCCATCAAACTTTTAACACATAAACTTAAGAGATACTGGGTGGGATCCATTTGTACTTCTCCTGCCTTGCAAAAGAAAAATGGTGGTATAATTTTATGTAATATAAATCTTGATGTGATAGCTATTTCCAAAGAGTCTGATGAAGAAGGCAGGTGGGCTGTTGTTGATTTGATTGTTAACAAAGATTAATTTCCAATTTTTAATGGTTATGATGATCCTGCAACAATCAATAACTCCTTCTGGAATCACCAAAAAGTTGTTAAATATGGCGATTACATCATATTGGTAGGGGATTGCAACCAAGAAAATCATATTAGATAAGAACTCAATAAATATGTTCTAAATAAGATGAATAAACAATTTCATTCTGCTGTGCCCCAAAGGGGTCTAACTGATCACCTGGAGATTATTCAAGCCTACATTGAGAGAATAAACTTTCTTTCGCCCGGCACACAATTCTCAGTCCCGTTTTGAATATTTATTTATTTCTAAAAGTTCATCTCAATTAACATTAAATGCAGACATTGGTGCCATTCTCATCTCTGACTATGCCCCAGTGTTCACTAATTTTGATCTAATTCCTTTTCAAACTGCTCCAAAGCAATGGCAATTTATCGACACCTTATTATTAGCTCCTATTTTCTCTTCCAAATGAATGCTTTTGCAGAACAATTCTTTCACATTTATTACTCCCTTGATACTGCCACTCCTATTGTATGGGATACATTCAAAGCCCTTACAAGGGGATGTATTGCTAATTTTGTATCCATTAGAAAAAAGAAAATTTCTCTTCAGTTAAAAGACATTTTAGATAATATTAAAAAACTTGAATATACATACTCCCATTCAAAATCTACAAAGGCATTCAATGATTTAATTAAAGGTAAATTGAATTCCAAAACAGTCTCAACTGAAAATGCCTTCTGTTGTCTATTAAAAACCAGTGCTCGATATTATGGGGGTCAGAATAAATTTGGAAAAGTATTGCTAACTATCTAAAAGTCAAAAAGAGTGAAACAAAAATATTCAATAATTAATGAAAAAGGATTTGTTCTTCATACAGACAAGAATATTTTGGAAGAATTTGAATTATTTTATAAGGATCTTAGAGTTTGCTTCGGATTTGCATATAACTACCTATTTAATCGTTATTACTCCTCCTAAAACAGATGCAGTCAACTTTAATTCTTTGGAAACTTCAATTTTGTTTGAAGAAATTAATATGCGGTAAATCTTCTAAAAATAAAAAGGAAAAGCTCTGGCCCTGATGGATTTATAGTAGAATTGTATTCCCATTTTTCAAATATTTTACTCCCTACCTTAATGAATGTATTTAATCAGTTTACTACTTCCAAATCTGCTCACGGGTCTTTTCAGAATGCCATGATTTGCCTCATCCCCAAGGATAATAGATTTAAAGTTTTGGAAAAATTACAGACCCATTTCACTTGTAAATGAGGACTATAAAATGTTTGCAAAAATTACAGCTAGATCCTCTTTTGCTTAGCATTATTGGTAGAGAGCAATTTGGATTTGTCAAGGGCTGGGTCTCTTCGGACAACACTAAAGTGTTCTGTAATATTCTCAGTGAAGCCTAAAATCTCTCATATTCCTTGGCAGCAATCACTTAGATGCTAAAAAGGCTTTTGATAGGATTGGTTGTCAATTTATTTTTAAAACATTGCAAGGGCTTGGTTCTGGCTCTAAGATGTTGAATCTCAATTCTATCCTTTATGCTTCATATAAAGTTGCTATTTTTGCAAATGGGTACTAGTCTGACTATTTTTCTTTGTAACTAGGAGTTTATAAGGCTGTCTTCTTCTCCCTCGTCTCTTTATTACTGCACTAGAAACTTTTTTTGTTTAAAATAAGACAGAATGACAATATTCCTTAATTTACCTATGTTGATAACCAAATAGAATTATACAAATATGCGGATAATAACCTTTTCTATATGTCCAATCCAAATGTCTCCTTACCTTCCTTTCTTTCTAAAGTAAAAGAAATTTCTGCCTTATCTGGCTACAAAATTATGACAGATTAATCAATGGTTCTTGTCCCTCAATAAATTCTGTACTAAATGATCTTTTGAATCATCAGCTTTATCTTGAACTTTTTTCAAAATGCAATATTTTGGGACACTGGTTCGCTAATTCAGTTCAACTGAAAACTGTCTAAAGATGAACACTGACAAGCCTGAAATTATGATCCTCTGGATGATCACTTCACCCTGGGTCTATGCCTGGTAACCAACAGAAGTAGGACTGACACACACACAAACCACCCATGCCAAGAACCTGGAGATCAACAGCAAACACTACATGACCACCCAAGTACACGCAGTCACTGTCTCATTCTTCCATACCCTGAAGATGCTGAGGAAGATTTCAAATGGCTCCCAATCAGCACCCAGAAATCTGTCCGACATGCTCTGGACACAAGCATACTGGATTATGGGAACACCTTCTATGCCAATTTGTTTTTTTTTACCATAAGGCTGCAGACCATGCAGAACTCGTGGCTAGAATCACTCTCATGCTCCCGCGCCACACTTATATCACAGCACAATTGAAGGTGCTCCACTGGCTCACCATACAAAAAAGAGCACAATTCAAATTCCTCACCTACACTCTCAAGGCACAACACAACACTGGCCCAGCATACATCAACAATCGCATATGCTTTCATATACCTTCCAGATACCTCCGCTCATCTGGAGCCCTACTTGCACACATCCTACGCATATGAAAAAACAGATTGGTTGTTCGATTCTTCTCGCACTTAAGCTCCTTAGTGTGGAACAACCTACTGCTACACATAAGAGCATCCGCCTCACTTCTTGAATTCTGCAAGAAGCTGAAGACATGGCTTTTCAATTAGTCCCACTAGGCCCTACATTTGGCTAGGCTCACACCTGCTCAGCACCAGGACATCCTCCAGGTGAAAATGCACTCTACAAATCTGCATTACATAACATAACGTAACGTAACCTAACATAACTTCACATACAATAGCATAACATAACATAACATAACAGAAGATAACATAACTAACTATCATAAAATAATTCTAATTGAAGAACACCATTACAGGAATTGTGTTAGAGAGTTAACTTTCACATCTTCCTTAAGCATTTCAAATCCAAGGTACTACACATTGGGGTATCTGCCACCACGGTAGACAAATAAAAAAGACCTCCTACCAGAGACTTCGGCAGAGAGGATGAGATGCATACCCGAGATTAGCTTTGAGTGCAGGGAGCCATGGGATATTTATGTTACTGCATGCAGTTTTAATCTTTATAGTCACTTATGGCAGACTCAAGTCCTTTGTCCAGGCAAATGCTGCAAAATAGGATTCTGAAGTATCATTTTTTGAGGTAATAATTCCAGCATCGTAATAAGTCCTAGCAGATCTACTTCTGTGATCAGTACCAGAAATTGTCCCCAGAACTGTTTATATTTTTTCCAACATTATGATCCTCTCAACAGATGCTTAATTCTTTTGATAAGGAGGCACTTTGGAGGAGCACGCCGATCAGAAAAAGAGGGTTTCTCTGAAATTAGCACAGTGATCACAATGAAAGGAACTGTTAGGGCTGGAACCTAAGTCAAGTCTAGCACTTCATGTGTGTTCAAGAGTTGCGAAAAACTCACTGACATTATGTGCAGTTCACAAAGGAAGAGAAGAGAGGTCCCTAACAGATCATTTGTGGAGGGCTTTCCTCAGCAAGTAATTTTCTCCTCCTTTCTCTAGCATTAGCCACATTTAGAATTTAATAGGCAAACCATTAAGGCATTTCAGCAACCCAGGGGATGGGTAGTAATTATTTAAACATGTGCAAGATATCTCCCAAAGGAATTTATTCTAGCATAGCTTAAGATGAAATACAAGAATAAATTTTATGTGGAAGCAAATCAGTTGGTAAAAATGTATCCGAACATAACAGTTAACACTGAAAGATTTATTCTGTATCTAGCAGAAGAAAAAGCCTTTAAAATGTCTCAGAGAACATGGCAATCATATTATGTTTAGTATGTCATCATTGAGCTAAAACCCACAAAAGGACACAAGTTTAGCAAGATCTCTGGGACATCCAGACAAATCCAAGAAGGATGCAGCCCTCATAAAGGAAATGATTCCTTTTCAGTTACTGTGTGACACAAAAACACATTTCCAGATCCATAAAACCCACTGGTATATACTATGTAAACTATGCCAAAGTCCTGATAGTGTGCCACAAATATGCCCTCCCGCCTCAATTGCTTCTACATCCCAAACATTCACTCCCTGTCTTCTGATCAAAATGTTACTATAATTAGGATAAAAAAGTCTGGCTTTCCAGTGGATCTGCTACACATTAAAATCTAAAAGCAACTACTATTATACCTTAACCCTCTTAACCTAATGTTCACTTGTATTAACTCAACCCGGCGATCACACACAGTCAGCTTATAGAATAGTCCGCCAGTCACACAACAGATCTTCACGCACGTAGCAGCTTATACCCAACCAAGGAATCAGAAGTCACAAAACGCCCACAATCTCTGACAAGAATTCCAGAGAGAATGGCATATGGAACTCTTTAAAGAAGGGAACCCTGAGAATGTCCTGAATTTCAGAGTCAACTCTACCTCACAGCGGCAAAACCACCTTAATTGGCTGAAGCATAAAAACAACAGCCTCAGCGAAGAACTTAAAGTCATCTTCTCGTACCTGAAAAGTCCCTCATCAGATATACAAGATTTAAAAATGAGGATACAGAACCTGTTAGTCCTCACTCATGAAAGCCACTCCCCCACACACCCAGGACCCATCACTCAACCACGGGCATCCATTATTGCACTGAATGATAACAATAGACCCAAGAGAACACAAAACAAGTTATCCATTCCAGATATTGAATCCTTGCTCAAAGAATACCAGGTAACATCTCAGGCAATCCCACAGACCCACACTTCATTGTCCTGTAGCATACCTGTAATGGTGAACAATAACCGATGAAGAACGCCCTGGAAAGCTCAGAACATTAACCTATTTAACAGGTTGCTAGTTACTCTTAGAGTCCCTTGAGGATCCATTATCTCCCCCACACTCTTCAACGTTTATAGGGAATCGCTGACACAATTGCACAAGCAAGCAAACCTTGAGTACCACATGTAAATGTCCAGTATTTGTAAAGTGCACAGCTACCTCAGGAGAGGTGTCCCGGCACTGGGGGCCGTCGGGAAGATTAAGCGAGCTATTGCCCAGAGTCACGTGGTGCTGGGCTGAACTGCCGCCGGCGATCGAACCGTGAGCCCCAGGATCCAGAGTCAGTCACCCTGGCCTCTGCGCCACACCTCTTCCCTGTATGCAGATGACACCCAGCTCTACTTAAAGATTTCCTCCCCAGACGATAGCCTCTGACTCAAGGACACCCTGATAAAACCTCAAACCTGGCTCTCAAGTCATCATCTCAAATTCAACTCCCCAAAGACAGAATTCCTCTCATCTCCTGACCCTATGGCTCCCTCCGCATTCAGGAATAGATCGTCCACCTAAACGCCCTCAGTTGCAAATCAGTCATCATCAATTCAATGAAATCCCTTAGGCTAATCCTGGACAAGAACCTTAGCATTCAAGCAAACATCTGAGCAGTCACACACATCACTTGTTTCCAACTCAGCCTCCTCAAGAAAGGGTAACCGTTTATCTAGCCACTAGACTTCAAGACCGCAGTGCAATCATTAGTTGTATCCAGAATGGACTATAACAGTTCAACCTTAACATGCATCCCAAAATCACGAATGGCACCACTTAGGGCAACCCTCAATATCACAGCACATGACAGAAAAGAGATGGTTAGACCACATCTCACCCTCACTCTTGTCTCTCAACTGGCTCCTTTTTTAAACCAGGGTCTAGATGAAAATAGCATGTATGATGCATAAAGCCCTTCACCAAGAAGAACCCAGGTACCTGGCACATATGATCTCAGGAGGCAGCCACTCCCTAAGGAGCTCTGGCTCCCTCCTGTTGGAACCACCAAGATTACAAAAAAAGGAAAACATATGCCCGCACTTTCACCGGATCTGCAACAAGGATTTGGAAATCTCTCCTAGCAGAGATCAGGTCTAATCTATTGATAGAGCAGTGATATCACTTAATAAATTTATGACAAAAAGAAACAATTATGACGACACTTTACACAAATGATGACGATTGTGTGATAAGTTCCAAATAACTGAAGATGACATGCGATTTTGGTTTAGATACAGCATCGTAAAAGCAAGCAGATGGTAGAATAGCTTATGTTATATTTTGTGTTCAACTTCAATAGATGTGAATTATTACCAATTATTAATGATTTTGATCTTATGTTTTGATAATGTGATATTAATGAATTCAAAGAAAGTTTATGCGTAATAGTTTATTTGACATTTGAGAAAATACAAATTTATTATTCCATGATGTAACGTGTGCACCGAAAATGACAAAAAAAAGTAGTTGTTATACGAGGTTTAGTTAAAGTTGTTTTTGTAAACTTTTCCTCTAACGTACATTTCATATATGTGTGCCTTGAATAGCATATACGCAAAGAGATTTATGTGCACTTTTCCTATATGTTCAACATTGACACTTACAAAATTTTATGAGTACTCTATACTTACATGAATTTATTATGATTTGATTTGAGATGTTTATTAACGTATTCACTTGTGAAATGAATAATATCAGGTGCTATTAATGCTAGATTTATAATTCATCACAATTTATCATATATTAGCTGTATATTATGTGGGCCTCAAATCTTGCTCTCTCTTCCAAACGTAAACTCATGTACTGCATAGTCTGAAGTCTGTGGGAACATTTAGCAAAGTTGCCACTTCTATTCTAACTCTCAAATGTTTCTTATGACATCCTCAGTACAGCTCAGATGCAGTTGCTACAAAAATCTGTTACATACTAGAACAAATGCTTGAGAAGGGAATATCGACAAGTCATAGTGTTTTTTCACTTCCTCTTTGAAATACCTCACTGTTCATACAACTAAGCTTACAATGGTTTAAGGAAGCTACGTAACTTGAATTACTTAATTCTTCTGGATTGCATTCTTTTTACCAACTACATCATCCTCATCCCATCGAAACGACCAATAGGACAGAGTGGTCTGACATTTCTGGTGATGCCAAGGGGTGTTACCCCGGAAACATATGGAGTATAATTGTTCTGATTTTGGGGATTGAGGCGCAGCACATCCCATCCTTGGATTGGAGACGATTTGATTTTGAACATCCAAGTATTTCGGCTACTTAGGACGTGTAGCTGCAGCTTGCCACTGACCGGTGTGCTGGTGTAGCAAGAGACTGAGACAGATTGCTGTCTTAACAAACTGGAACTGTTCACTTGGAACTTACTGAGCTTTCTTGAGGGTTTGTATGAGGCTCCATTGACTTTCTAAATGACACATATGCTGTATGAGTCTGAATTTCCCTCGGCTCAGGAAGATTTCCATTGTCATCCTTAAATCTCTGAGAATTAATTAAATCTATTACTAATTTAATACTAGGTTGTATGCTATTCTAATGTTTTTTTTTGATCTCTGAATGAATAACTAAACATTTAAACTAAATTCTGCTGATTCTGACTCATCATTTCCTGTGGGTAAATCATTTGATTTATATCCTTTTAGCTGGTCCTTTGAATTTACCTAAATTGTGTGAAATCACCTTTGATTTTAGCAATTATCTTATTACTGGTCCTCATTGGATAATTGCTCATCCTCCGAATATCCAGTCACTTTAAGCATAGAACAAGATCTAATGGAGGACCAATAAAGAGTGAAAGGTAGTCAGAGATTGAATGAGTAAATCCGAAAGGAAATAAGATACATTAAGGAGTTCTATTTGGGCCCAGTACCAACGCTACAAAGCTATCAACCCGCATCATAAAAAAAGAGATAAAAGGGATCCTAATAAATAGACTCTTTACGTAAGTATCTGGCCCATGATGACCACTGTACTGTAGGACTACCGAGGTTTCTCCCATCAAGACACAGATAATACTTGTCTCATTTCATCAAGACACTTTGAGTGGTGACACTGAAAGCATAATCCAGATACTTGTGATGCTTCAGCAGACGATTGTCTTTAGATCTCTTGTAAAGGGGTACGGCCTCTTGATATATGTGTTTATGTAGCTGTCAGTTGTTGATTATAAATAAGGGTCATGTAACAGTTATGGACTAGCTATATACTGAGCTCTGATACCTGAAGGTCATGTTCGCGCTCAAACATGAACAGTTAAAATTAGAAGGACCCTCTTCCACATTCTTAATTTCAGGTTACAGCAACTAGCAACACATTTTTCAGAGTTTGGTGCCATGTTATCTTGGTTTCATAGCTCTATAGCGTTCATATGTTGATGTTAACCAGTTGTGGATTACTTTTTCCAGCAGGGATTCAAATCTGTAATGTGAAAGTCGCACAGATATTTCAGTAGAAGGCACATTAACCCACTGAGTTATATTCAGAGTTTCCATTGTCAAACTCCTGGAGAAACTGAAGTTAGGAGAGGAAATTCATGTTATATAATATAACAGTTCTAAAAAAACAGATCTACTGAATAAACTTAAGGAATGTGCTTATTTGTGGCTGTTCATCTTGTTCCAAATCTCAGTGTGTACAGACTATGTGAAATGGCTTTAATGTCCCCTCTTTTCTTCTATTCTGTGTAGTTAGCCTTGTGCTACTGATGTAACCAAAGGGTGAGCTATCATGTATAAGGCAGTATAATTTACTTCCTTTAATTTATTTAATTACATCGGACATATTTTATGTCTGCATATGTGTGTACATAGTGCTGTTTGTTCGATCCTGAATGCATATTTCGTGTGTCTGTTTCGTTATGTGTGTCTAGAGTGATTTTACAGATAAATACAGACGCACTGTTCATGCTAGTGTTATGTCTATATTGATGTACAAACTCATTACCTGTACTTTTCTGTGCGCACTGGACAATGCATATCTCTAAATAAGATAATCGTTTCTTCTTCTTTTCACACTACACACTGCCTGCACATTATAGGACCTTTACATTTCTAAATACGGCCACAATAAACGATGGAACATTATTGCTTTTGTTTGCTTTTTTAATTTAAGCTTTGTACCTCCACCATCTGTAACAGTTGTCATGTCATGTATCCACTGAAAAATACAAACTGAATTTCCGGCTTAATCTTGAAGGGCAAAACATCAAGATTTGTGTATGTGATCCTAGACACGACTGCTGAAATGTACCACAAGGCTGTAGGAATTACTGCCGTGGCAGTGCCCCGTCTTGAAAATCTTCACACAGCTTAATCAGTTTTCTCTTCATTTTGTGTTTTTGATGTGTTCCTTCATTTCTCACATCTGCATATGCATTTTCTCGATTTGGCACTCATTACACATTGTGAGAAAGTGGAAAACAAATAGAAATGAGCAAACAGGTACAAACCTGAATCAAGTGAATGTACATGGAAGTGAAGTAGCTTGATAAGAACACCGCTAAATGAAGGACTCGTGTATGTCATTTACATTACAAACAAAAAGCGTCACTTCACATATTCGTGTTCGAAAGGCAGTGAAGTGACTAATATGCTACAGTAAGGCTCCCTGCAATGAAAGATTGTTTGTGATATCGTGCCCTGATGAAAGCAGGTGACAAAATGGATAGTAGATAAGGTAGTAATGCTTGTTTATATTCATGACTTAGCCGAGGCAATGCTTTAAGACATAGGCATTTGGGACTTTACTGAGGTACTTGAACGTGCATTTAAATGCATTGAGCTGGGTGGTGCACATAGTGTAATTTGAATACAGCTCTCTTGGTAAGAAGGACAAACCACCTCACACTCCAGGTATCCGAGGTTACCTGGAGTGTGAGGTAATGGAATGCGGGAAATTTCGATTCTAAGGGTGGCGGTTGGAGCTTGGAGATCAGCACCTGATGGTGGATGAAGCGTTGTCTATACGTTCTTGAATAAACACAATTGAATACATGAAGTGGTCGACTGACTTCATTACATTAGTGACTTATGATGGGATTTAACAATGCCTCAACACTGTAGGATGCATTGGAGTCTGGACGAAGGAATTAGCGCTGGTGGCTCAGTGGACTAATGCGTCCCCTGTAGGGGCCTGTGTTCTACCTCATGGTCACAGGTTCAAATCCTGGCAGTTCCACTCAGCTTTTCATCCATTGGATGTTGATAAAATGAGTATCGTTGAGTTGGGTACCAATAAACGTGTTTTTCAGCGCCAAGTTTCCCTGGAGTGAATGTGCGCTTTGCAAATACACGTTATGCTATTTCTATGTCCTCCTTTTTGTCTTTTTCTGCCCTCTATTTTGTGTTTTTCTGGTTGTTTTTCTGCCCTCTGTTTTGCCTTTCTGCTCATTTTTCTGCCCTCTGTTTTGCCTTTTCTGCTCGAGTTTCTGCCCACTGTTTTTTGCTCTGTTTTGCCTTTTCTGCTCTGGGCATGTGTGGAGGTAATCAAAAAAGAGAATGGTGTAGCAACCAAGAGCAAGTACAAACTGTGGTGAAATCCAAAGATCAAGACATGCAAAGGAAAACATGCTCTGGGAAATGCTTCAGATGTGGGATGGTGGGCCATTTGGCCAATGACTAAAGATGCTTGGCACATAGTGTGGTGTGCAAATCCTGTGGTTTTAAAGGTCACTATGCGAGAAATTGCCGGTCTCAAAAGAAGAGCTCTAAAGTAATGGAAATTGGACTGTGTGATGTTTATGAAGAGGAGGAGTATGATGATTTGCAAGTTGGTGAAATTATCTTACAAGTTCAGGAACAAGGGAAAGGACTCGGTCCAGAAGATTATGTGCAGGTGAATGGGTCTGAAGTAAAAATGCTATTCGACTCAGGAGCAAAAATCATTCTCATTCCCAGGGGTTTCTTTGAAGAGAAATTTGCAAATAAGGTGAAATTGTTCAAGCCAGACACAAGACCCCTTGCATATGGGGAACAACCAATTAAATTGGTAGGATACTTTATGGGGCAAGAGGAGTACAAAGGGTGGATAACAGCAGGAAATGTGTATGTTTCCTACAAATGTGACTGCATCATCAGTTGGGTCCATCAAGGGGATTTGAAAGTAATGCTAGATCCGAACAGTTCACCTCAGATCCTTGTAAAAATGAAGGAGCATAAGGAGGAGCAAAAGAGGGAAGGTAGCCCTAGGTTATCAGCGGTCAGAGTGTCCCGAGGTAAGATGAGTCAAATGTGTAGGGGGACTTGGCAGAAAGAGTTCCCTGAGGTGTTTAATGACCGATTAAGCTGTCTGAGTGGCTACACCTATGACATAATCCTGAAGAAGGATACGGTGCCACTGGTCAGAAAGGTACAAGGGGTGAGGCAGCCCTTGAAGTTATTCAGACAATATATCCCCAAAAAATATTGAGATGCAGAAATATCGAGTTATAATATTGTGATGCACAAATATCGTCTTCAAAAATGTTGTTAACAAGTATATCAGTTTTAAGGTAAGTAATATCAATGTAAAAAATCTCTGTTGTTAACATCGTTTACAAAAATATATATGCTGTTAATATCGATGTATAAAATATCTATTTTGTTAATATCGTTTACAAAACATTTCGTTGTTAATAATATCATTTTCTAATTATTTTAATGTATTTTAGTATATATTTTAATTGTATATGTTATAAATTGTTTGTATACTTATTGTTAATGTTTTTTAATAGAGTTTGTACATTTTTAGGTGTTTTTAAATTTCATTTAATAGTTTATTTTCATTTTTAGTGCTGTAGCGTGTTGTGGGGTTTATCGGGGTACAGAGTGGGAATCAAATTAATTATAATTAATTAATAAGTATTTTTTAATGAATATTAATTATTAAATTGGTAATTAATTATGTTTTTTTAATAGGTTAAGTTTTAGGTACGGGTTGTGGGGTTTGTAGGGGTATAGGGTGGGAAGTAATTTAGTTATAATTAATTAAATATTCATTGTTAAATATTATTAAATATTTTATTGATAATCAATTATGTAAGTTATGTAACTAATTTAATTTTTGTGTTTATATTTTTGTTGTGGATTGTGGTTTTTGTAGGGGTAAAGGGTGTGAAGGAAATTAATTATAATAATTAATATTTGTTCATAAATATTTGAATTGATAATTAATTATGTAAACTGTGTAATTAAGATATTTTTTAAGTTATTTATTAGGTGCGGATTGTTGGGTGCGTAGGGATAAAGGGTGGTAAGTTAATTAAAGATAATTAATGTATTATTAATTAATTATTATTAATTGTTTTATTGATAATTAATTCTGTAAATTATGTGATTAAGGTGTTTTTAGATTTATATATTTAGGTGCAGGTTGTTGGGTTTGTAGGGATAAAGGGGGAAGTTAATTAAATATAATTATTGTATTGTTTGTTTCTTATTAGATGTTTAATGGATAATTAATTATGTAAAATATGGAATTATTATAATTTTTAAGATATATTTTAGGTGTTTGCTGTTTATTTTGTAGAGGTATAGGTTGGGAAGTTATTTAAGTAATAACAAATGTACAAATAGCTATTCATTCATTAACAATTGTGTTATTTATTATGTTATGTGTTAATTGTGTCATGCTTTTTAATTGTAAATGGCATTATATTTGTTGGTTGTTACGATTGTGAGAATAAAGTGTGGTATTTTAAATATATTAATATTATTTGTTTTATTTTAAAATATGTATTAAATATTGCAATAAATATGTTATTTTTTTAATGTTTTTAAATGTATAGATATATATATAGTTTATATTTAAATATTTATATTTCTTGTTATGTAATAAAGTTGTTAAAAATGTGCATGTGTTTGAAGTGAACTACTCTCTATCCACTGTTGCACAGACTGGAGTGAAAATAGTAAATTTTACCTCTGCTGAGTCCAAACCTTTCCCTACTGTAGCACAGACTGAAGTAGGAATAGTAAATTTTACCTCTCTGCAATATAACACTTTTCTTACTGTTTCACTGACTGGAGTGGGAGTAGTACATTTTACTTCTTCTGAGTCCAAGGCTTTCCCTACTGTTTCACAGACTGGAGTGGGAATAGTCATTTTTACCCTTCTGGAGTCCAACTATTTTCTCTTCTTTTGAACAGACTGGAGTGGGAATAGTAAATAGTAACCTCTCCTGAGTCCAACCCTTTCCCTACTGTTGCACTGACTGGAGTGGGAATAGTGAAATTTACCCCTCTGCAATCCAACACTTTCCCTACTGTTGCATCGGCTGTAGTGGGAATAGTAATTTGTACCCATCTTGTGTCCAATGCTTTCCCCACTGTTGCACAGATTGGAGTGGCATTAGCAAATTTTACCCCTCTTGAGTCCATCGCTTTCCCTACTGTTTCACAGACTGGAGTGGGAATAGTACATTTTACCCCTGCTGAGTCCAACCCTTTCCCTACTGTTGCACTAACTGGAGTGGGAATAGTAATTTGTACCCCTCCTGAGTCCAACGCTTTCTCTACTGTTGCACAGACTGGAGTGAGAATAGCCCATTTTAACCCCCAGCAATGCACCACTTTTCCTACTGTTGTAGTGACTGGAGTAGGAATATTAATTTGTACCGCTCCTGAGTGCAACGCTTTTTCGACTGTTGCACTCACTGGAGTGGGAATCGTAATTCTTACCCCTCCTGAGTCCAACACTTTCCCTACTGTTGCACAGACTGGAGTGGCAAAAGTAACTTTCACCACTTTTTAGTCCAGTGCTTTCCCTACTGTTGCACAGACTGGAGTGGGAACAGTAAACTTTACTCCCCCCAAGACCAATACTTTCCCTACTGTTGCATCGACCAGTCCAAGTAGGGAGTTGGTGGAAACTATCAAGCGGTTGGTAGTCCTAGACAGTAAGGAAGTCTTGATTAAGTTTTGGGGGATGGCAGAATACTACCACAAATTTACCCCCAATTTTGCTCCCCAGGCATATAACATGAGAAAACTCTTTAAAAAGGTAGTAAAGTTTGTGTGGTTTACTCAATGTGACAAGAAATTGGATGATCTTAAAGGGGCATTATATGGTTGCCCCTTCATTGAAAAGTTTCAGAACACAGGATAAATTGGTATTGGTGACAGATGCTAGTGCAAAGGGTTTAGGTTTTGTCCTAAAATAAGGTGTAGGAAAAGAAGAGCGCAGAATACCCTTTTTGTCAAAGGAACCAGAAACTCATCGAGAGAGAAGCACTATGCATAGTTTGGGCCATAACAAAATTAAAGCATTTTTTATGGGGCACACACTTTGTGGTAATAACAGGCCACAAACCACTGAAAGATAATTTTGACAGAAAGGGAATTGATGCTGTTTCCAGTAGAATTTGTAAATTGATAATTTCATTACAAGACTTCAATTTTAAGGTTGAATATGAATCTGGATTAGAGAACCGTGTGGCAGATTGTTTGTCAAGATTGGTGAATGTGCATACACGGGTGCAGGAACCATTTGTGGAACACCTGTGGGAATTGAGTGAGTTTGAAGTGTGTGAAGTCACAGAAATAATTCTGAGTAGAGATGAATGGACGGATCAGGGGGCCAAAGATGAGGCGTTAACTCAAGTAACAGAACTCATTGTGAAAGGCTGGGGTGAACGCAATAATTTGATTCAATCATGCAAGAGATATTGGGAGTTCAGAAATGAGTTAGTAATACATCACGGGTTGGTGTGGAGGGACACCAGGTTGGTCCCACCAGTGGGACTGAGGGGTAAGGTGATGAATTTGGGACATCTGGGCGTTAGCAAAACCAAAGAGAGGTTAAGAGTACACTTTTGGTGTCCAGATTCAGATAATCAGGTTGAACGTGAAATGAGGGAATGCATGGAGTCCAGATGTAGTGACAAAGCCTGCAAAGCAAAGACACAACCAATGGTATTGATAGAACAACCAAGAAAACTGTGGGAGCAAGTAGCTCAAGACATTTTGCGTCCGGTGACCAACAGCTCAGGGCAATATTAAGTGTTTGGTGGAATTAATCTCCATGTGGCCTGAAATAAAAATTACTCAAAATATTGAGACAAATAGTGTAGTGACATTCTTAAAAGAGTTTTTTGCCAGAGAGGGAATGCCAGATTCCATCTTGATGGACAATGGAGTACAGTTAGTTTCCAGAGAAATGAAAGACTTTCTCTCACTAAGGGGTATTCTACCCAAAAAATGTGCCTTATACCACCCAGAGTCAATTGGAGTGGTTGAAAGGTTCAACAAAGTGCTCGAGGAAGCAATACAAATAACCAAACAACAAGCAAAAGATTGGCGGGAGGGGATTTAGAGAACAGTGGAAGTGTATCGGCTTACCCCACACTCAGTCACAGGTAAGGTACCCTTTGAGCTGTTATGGGGAAGAGAGCCTTGCTTCCTTATTTTTCCACCATGAATTAATCATCTTAAGGGAAGGAAAGAGCAGGTGGGGTTTGACTGGAGAATGAGACAACAGGATAAAATGTTGTGCAAGAGTCGGCAATATGATGTGAGACACGCGATAAAGCATAAAATAGTGTTTGCGGATGATTCATTAAGATAAAACTGCCTACAGGTGTGGCGAAAAAACAACAAGGTACAGTAGTACCCAAAAGGTGGTTAAGCTTTTAAGATTTCAGCCAAACTACAAGATAACCATATTTGAAATATGGGTAGAGTGGTTGTGGTCGCAAAACATGGGGTGGAGGAGACACAAAGGAAGGAAACTATGGATGCCGCAGAGAAAAATCTAAAAACATAACAAGAGGACGATAATACTACACAGAAATCTACACAGAAGGAAGACAGAATATTAGGTAGTAGTAATTCACGACACAGCAATAAGAGTGTAAGACAACCTGAACGTTTAAAAGACTTTGTATTATGGTAGTAATGCTATATTAGTTTGTATAGTATGGTGGGAATACCTTTGAAGCAAATGTTAATGCTTTGATGCTTTTTCATTTTTTTTTTTTTGTATTTGTTCTTAGTCAAATGCATGTATATAATTGTTATGGTAGATATTCAATTTAAAACTCAACCTGGTTTAGATGGTCACAACCACTTGTAACTCATTTGAAGTTTGAGTTTTTATTTTTGCATGTAAATAGTTGTTAATTGGTGACATTCCATTGGTATAAAGTGGGAAGGCATGTGGTATGTGAGGTAATAGAATGCGGGGTGACTGAGGTTCTGAGGGTGGCGGTTGGAGCGTGGAGACGAGCACCTGATGGTGGATGAGGCGTTGTCTCTACGTGCTTGAATAAACCCAATTGAAAACGTGAAGTGGTCAACTGACTTCATTACACATTGCTTTTCTTCCGTAGTTGCTAAATGCTGTGAAATGGAGATGGAGACATTAGTATGATGTTTTTACTGAAAGAAAAAAAGAAATTTCACGAGCAACAGTGCAGATTCATTATTGAAGAACAGCAGATGGTCCATCTCCAATTGGCTGATCTAAGATAGGGTGAGGACAGGCAGCCTGGCACTGTATTTTCTGTGTGCACCTACCTATCTAACAGCTTTGGAGAATCTGTCTGTAATCAGCCGTGGCCCGTGCAGGTAAGAGCGGTGGGGCCAGGTTGGGGGGGGATTTCGACAGACGACGAAGAAAATTAAATTAATAATGTATTTCCCCTCGTCATCGTCCATCGAAATCCCCCACCACCCGGCCCCACCGCTCTTACTTGCATGGGCCGCGGCTGTCTGTAATGGCATTGTTTGTGCACAGCTAACTACCAAATGTCTCAGTATCAGCCGAAGTCTAGAGAGGAGAAAGCAATCTTGTCAGTGCTCTAATCCACTGCTGTCTTTCATAGGCCACAAAATCATCAGTTGCCTCAGTACCTGACAGCTTCTCCTCCACCCAGGCTCTCCAGCCTATCAATACTCTTCCTCCTGAAGTCTTAATGCAATTATATTGCTCTCCAACCAAACTGCAGCAATTTTAGATCAGCTGTTTTTGTTGTTTTTAGCTGAAATCCCCCCCCCAAAAAATATAGACTAAATTACTGAAAAAATGTAAAAAATAATTATAAAAACAAAAAAAGTTCTTGTTAGAATTACCATTGTCGGTTAAAGGATAGAAAACACATTTACATTGTATGTCATATCTGTGTCTAACTGTTATACGCAGTCAGTAGATTGGCCTCCGGCCAGGACCGGTGCCCAACCCTGCCAACCAACCCCCAGATTTGCATGGCCTTCGAGCTTCTGCCTTGTGCAATGATGGTTCTGCCAGGCCTTGCACCCAATCCCTGCATGCAGCCGACCCCCACTGCTTTTTAAGGTACTGCAGTACCAACCAAGCAAATTTCCAACTCATGGTACTGAGGCACAATAAAGTGGAAGCTTGAGTGGTAGGTACCGCAGGAGTGCAACGATGAGCAATAATGAGAGTTGACAGCTTCTTAGCTCTATTTTTCACAAACCTGGAGGCAAATATTTCTGCACTAAAGGCAATGCCTATGACCTCACAATATTTAAACCTATAAGTATAGCACTTAAAAAGCACATCTAAATTTAATAACAATATGGACTTAAACCAAACCGAGCCATACTCAAATCAATAAATAACACTAAATTACAGAGGTCTGTTTTATAGTGTTATGGACAATATGACAAATAATCTCAATTCTAAGATCATTTATGACAGGAACATTGCCTTTATTTTTTTCTTTGCTCTAGTCTATTTTGGGACAGAGCCCATAAAAACTTGAGGCAATAAAATATAATGCACATAATTCATAAATTATAATAAACAGTTAAAAACATCTTACAATAAACAATTCTCAACAAATATTGTAATAGAACCCCGCTGGTGCTCCTGTTGTATAAAAACACAGATAAAAAAATGTCAATGATGCCCATCAAACTCTTAAAAAAGACTCATTCTATAGGAGACAGCATATAAATCAGATTTTAGTACATCTCATGTTCAATGCAAGAAACAAAAACTGTGAGAGTGCAAACACCAAGGGCCTAATTACGAGTTTGGCAGTTGCCAGACTCGCAGTGTGTAGTGTTGGAGGTCCAGCCACCACCACACCAGCGGTACACCCGCCCAATAGCAACTTAGGGAGTCGGACTGCCATTGCACAGCCGTAACTGCCAGAAACCACAGTTCCCTGGCACTGGCGCGAGGATCAGGGACTCACCAATATGCTGGTGGTGCCACTGCGGCCTCACCGTGCATATTATGAGTTTCAGGACCACCAGCGGTGTCATTGAGGTCTTTACTCCATGAAAAGACTGGCCTTCCTGAAACAAAGGGGGCCCTACAGGGCCCCCTGTTGCCCTTGTGCATGGGGATGCATGCAGGGGGGCAAAACATGTGCCCCCTGTGTGCATGCACCCCAGTTCCTGCACAGCAAGGACTATACAGTCCATGCTGTGCAGGAACTGTTTCTGACGTTCCCATTGCGGTGCCTTTTTTCAGAAGCACTGCTGTGGGACCGCAATAAAAAACCTGCAAGACACGAGGAAAATCGTAATCTGTGACAAGTGATAGGAAGGAGATGCAAGAGGGAGCCGCAGGTGGCCAGGGCTGCCAGCGAATGCTTGCCTGAGCGTGGTGAAATAACAGTAAAGCACACACAATGATGGGTAATACCCCGAAACTGGTCCCAGGATGCTTGTTTCCAGTCCAGGGAGGACCTGGCCTGGCAGTTTGGGTTAGACTGTACCCATGAGGAGCAGGGTCAAGACTGATTTGCATATGGCTTTGTTCCAACTGGGGTGGCATAGTGAGCAAAAGAACGATGGATTAAACCCATATCTCTTGACTGGGGGTGAGTGGTTGAAATGTTTCAGCACTCCGTTCGTCATCTTGTTGTGTTTGGAATAACAGTAAAGACAAACCCCTTACAGTACTTCTTTCTCAATCTGATCTGGACAGGAATTACAGTATTTAGATTGTAGAGGGTGCCCCTCATTTGTGTACAGAAATTATTGAATGGGAGAATTCCTAGCCTAAATTTAAAGTATAAAACTTTGGCTGCAGCAGGCTTGATAATGCTCATAATTGGATTAAGGTTTTTGACTCGAAAAACTCCTTGTTATTCTCCCATTCAATGGGGTAGTAGCCATTGCTCACCACAGCTAGATTTTATATACACTGTTTATTTCTTCTGAGGACCTGAGGATAATTGGGTCCATAGCTCAGATAGACCCAGGGTCAAAAGCATATTGTGTATATGCCTGAACCAGCCCAATAATTGACCACTCTCTGCCTTCAGGACCTCCCGGAGTACCTCTCGGGAATAACTCCACTAAAGTGTGTCTCCCATGACCATACCCAGTATAAAACAGGTCTTAATTTAGCAGTAGATGAAATATCCATAATCCCAAGATACATATATAATGGCATAGACGGAGCGCTATCGGGTCAACCTAAGGAGGCATATTAGGAACATTCTTTCTGATCTATACAAATCATACACATTTATTTAGCCTCATAGCTCAGATCCAATGGCCTCAAATCGTTGCATTATCATATTTCCTGACCTGTTTATTTGTTTTCTCCATTCAAGGTCTTTGACAAAATAAATCCCCAAGTGAAGTAAATGCCTGCATTTGCTCCGGGGAAGTGGAATTTATCTAAAATAATTTGTACACCTTTATGTGGCAAAAACATCATCAATTTTGTCTTGCCTGTGTTGATTGATAAACCTTTATTCAGTAGCGGCCAGCATGGCTCGTGGGTGGGGAGGGCTGCGGGGTGGGGGGGCGCGCAGTGAGTTGGGTCATAATAAAAAAAAAAAAAAAACTACCTTTCTGCCGGGTCCCGCGTCTTCACTGCTCCTGCTCTCCTGCCTCTAACAGGGGCAGGAAGCAGGCAGCTAGGCTCCCTCCCCTAAACCAATCACAATGCTGCATGCAGTGTTGTGATTGGTCTGGAGCGCCGTGACACGGCACTCAGCCAGGGGCTAGAGGGGTGTGCATGTTCTCCATGCAGGCTGCAACTCAGCCAGCACGGTGAAGGGCAAAGTGTGCATGACTGGTTTGAGCGGCCCTAGAGGGCTGCCCAAACAGTCTTTGCGCACTCAGGAGTGAGCAAACCACTCCTCCCCTGCTCGGAGAGCAGAGCAGCCCCACACACCCGACCCCCCCCACAAAGCAAACATAAAATGGTAATAACTAAAAGTTATCACCATTTTATGTTTTGGCTTCTCGCACTGTGAGAAAGCAGTGGGGTGACGCTCCTCCGCCATAGCGGAGGAGCCACCCCTACCTTTATTTGAGCAAAACTTGCCTAACTTGTTATGTAGGTTCTCTAAACCTGTAGGAGTTTTAGATACCAAAAATGATATCATCGGTAAACCAGAGTATTGCAATTATTTTGCCACCAATGCTGCTCTTTGCCTACTTACAGCAGACTGTTATACCTGCTGCTCAGCCAGTGTGACTGTGGAGTGGAATGTTGGTGTGAGAGGTGACTGTGGAATGTTGGATGAGTGAGGATGTCAGTTGGTGTATGGGCTGAGCAGCAGGAAGGCTGCTCCTGGTGGGGCTCAACCCTGTAACATCTGATCTTCAATAAACCTACATGAAAACTACCTGGATTGGATTCTCTTCTGTTCACAACATTTTGACGACGATTTGAGAAGTAAGAACCTGTGTGCCACCTGATTGGACTGAAACTGTCAAGCTAGAAGTAACTGTATTGAAACTGAAGCAATTCTAGTGAATCTTGAAGAATCTGGCACCCCGAGCCCCACCAGTGACCACTCCATCGGTCGCCTCAACCCGTAAGTGCCAGTTTCTCCTCCTGCACCCTCCTGCCTTGGAACTGCTTTCCCTGTCGCAACGCGAACGTGCCAGTACCTCTGCACTTTGCCTTTCCCAATCCTGGTGCTTTTAAAGTATTTTCCTGTGTCCTACTGCCTTGGGAAAGTGTCTCCAGTGGGTGGAGTTTCACAGAGGAGCGACTAGTCCTAGTCTCCTTGTGTTTTCCCGCTGTCAAGTCTCCCAGTGACCTGCTTTTCCTTGCTGCAGCCATAACAGAGAAGACCCGCTGTTCCTAACCTAGCTGCGTGCCCTCAGCAATTCACTGTTCCTCGTTACTGCCTGTTGCCAGCAGTACTAGTTGTGAGTGTCCCTCCTGCCCTACCGGCTCTGCTTTCCCGCAGTGACTCACCGACACATCAGAGAAATCGGACACATCAGCACACTCTGTGAGCTAATATTTTTATTGATTTGGCGAAGATTGCTGGCCTGACTGTGAGTACTGCGTTTTTTTGTTGTTTTTTTTTTGCTGTGCATTACCACTGAGTTTGTCTCCACCACGGCAGTTGAACCGCTGCCACACATTCAAAATATGTCACGAGCACTCACAGAGCCCGTGCACGCCTATCTTTCTCCAGATGACACGCGATGCCTCCTTTCCGTCCTCTGTGACGTCTGCTCGTCCATGTTGTTTCTTGCTGTATGGCACGTTTGCGAGCACGGTGATGCCGGGAGCCATCCGCGCGGCGTCACCGGTGCGTGCTACCATCTTTAGCTTGGCAGAAGCTGCAAGTGTTCCGGTTTGTTTAACTTGCCAACCACGTTCCGTGTTGTTAATAAAGCTAATTGAAGAGCTCTTCGTGTTGTTCATCGTCTATCTGTCCTGTTCTGCTTCATTTACCCAGGTCCTGGTCAGGCGCAGCACTTCAGCAGTTTCAAAGGTGGAATCTTGAAAATGAAGGTACTGTTTCATTTACTTCACAACCTCCTGTCGCATTTTATTTGAACATCACGTGTTGCCATGGAGACATTACCGAGGTGATGTGTCTCTCTCTCTTCTCCAAGACTTCTTGTGACTGTTTACTGATTTCAGCAACGTATATCTGTGCTGGACACTCTTGGCGTGTTACACAATTTGAACAGTGCTTCATTTGGAGTTTGTTTTTGTAAATTTGAACTTTTATACCGATATTTAAAATAACTCTATATCCTGTCACTACGATTTTTTACCTGCTGCGTTGGGGTTTGTTCTGTACTTCGGGTGAGAGATCGCTCACCGGGGTAGAGGATTTTCATTCTTCTTTATTTAAAAAAAAAAAATTATTCCTGCTTTGGACTGTACTTGAAACCTTCGTTGTTATTCAGGACTTACTGCTCATTTTTGTTTCCTGAATGTCTATTAGAGTGCCACACTTTTCTGTTTTTGTGCACGGTTGGTTATGTTGAGAGTTTTCTGTATTTCAGGATAAAAAGTTTGTGTGCCTTACACTCTTCCCCCTTGCACGTCATGGTTGTCTGGGGAGTGTCCCTTGGAGAGTGTGTGCTTACCTTCTTAGTGATGTTGTTTTTTCATTGGGTTTTGCAGTGATGTCTCCCACTTTTACGTGGTTATGGGTTGGTGCTGTATAACCACCCATTGTTGTACGTATTTCGCAGAGTGAGTGGTTTTTCCTTTTCATTGATATTGTTGCTCGATATTAAGTTGTGCATTTACTACCTTAAGGTGAAGGTTTGCCTTAGGAGTGTTTTTGGTTCTGTGTGGCCTTTCCCTTCCACACATCACACCTCAACTTGCGTTGGGGGAAGTGCTGAATTTACTGGGTGTTGTGTTGTGCCGTGTGGTGTGTTTCCCACACATTCCACCTCAACTTGTGTTGGGGGAAGTGCTGAGACTATGTGATTGACGTTTCTCTACTACTAAGTTGTGGAACTATTTTGTTCTGTTTCAGGTTCTGTGTGGACTTATATGCCACAAATACCACCCTTACTACGGCTAAGGGTGGAGGGCAATGTTTCTGCCATTTGTTCCCTGTGGAATGATCTTCCACAGCTTCTAAGGTCTTAGAATGGTTTCCTACCACGTCTTCTAGTCTGTACTCTATCTACCTCTTGTTGGCCTGGCCAGCCAGCTTGTTTTGGTGTTGGGGTTTAGTTTGTCTTTTGTGGTGTGGTAGCGTGTGTATTGTCTTGGTCTGGTTCAATGGGAGTGTGTGATTTGTTTTTTGCTTAGTGGAAAGGGAGAAGTGGTGTGTGTAGAATTGCTGGTTTGCGTGCTGTGTTTACGTCTTTCGAAAATGTATTAATTGTCTTCTTTCTTACATGTATTTTGTCATCTGTACGTGTATGATATTGCTTTTGCTTTGATGCCCCGTGTTGCATGTCATTAACTTTATTGTCATCTTTTGCATGCACCATTTATTTTGTGATCCTGTTTAAATTGATTCTCATTTGTATAAAGAAAGAGAGATGTGTTATACCTGCTGCTCAGCCAGTGTGACTGTGGAGTGGAATGTTGGTGTGAGAGGTGACTGTGGAATGTTGGATGAGTGAGGATGTAAGTTGGTGTATGGGCTGAGCAGCAGGAAGGCTGCTCCTAGTGGGGCTCAACCCTGTAACATCTGATCTTCAATAAACCTACATGAAAACTACCTGAATTGAATTCTCTTCTGTTCACAACACAGACATAATTTGCTTTAATGTTAACGACTCTAGATGCTCAGTCTCGTTTTTACGGTCCACCTCTGGAGCAAAGTATAATGATGAAAAGTGGAATATGAGATTCAGATCTTATAGAGCTAGGATTCTTCCGAAAGGCAAAAATTGTGCCAAAAAGCCAGTTTGCTGCTTGTTCTAGTTGCTAAGGGCAATGTTGTGTGTACCCCCTACGCTCTTGATGTGTTCACTATACTTATACATTGGTGCCTAGCAGCTTTATTTTAATCTCGGGTATCATTTTTAATTGCTGCAATTAAGACGGATCTGGCAGCCCTAATCTCGCTGTTAAGCCAATGGTCCCTTACATAGTTAACAATCTTTTGATTAAGCTGGCTTTGACAAGAGCGAAGATATATGCTTCACATGGGAACATTGTTCAGGGCCGTGTGGTGATGGGACTCAATGCTGGTAAGTTCTGCTGAAAATAGCGATATATCCAGACAAGGTGGGATGAGAGTCAATGTCCTCCCACCAGAGTCACCTGCAGTTATTTGCAACTAGGAGATTGTTATCGACAGATCTTAGGTGCCAGATTTGTAGGCTACTAAATTGCTCAAGGGAGAGGATCAAAGTATCATGGTCACTTTACACCCGCAACTGGACTTTCATATCTTGCACTCTGCACCAGTGAAGAATTTAGAAAAAAATAAAATCTATCAAGCTGTTGTACAATCCGTTGTTAAATGTAAAGTGTCTTGGAGAATTAGAATTAAACCTACCATTGAAGGCAAGTAGGCCATTCGACAAAGTGAGTAGTGTAAACTGCGACAAGCTTTTCAGACTTGACCTTCTTCGGCTGCTGATGAATATACCTCAGTGGGATCAAAAGGGAGATTAAAATCATCAGCCTCGACTACAATAAGTTTATGCCTATTTTTCATGTAAGTAGCAATGTTGTGGAGTGTGACATAAGGAGCAGAATATGTTAATTAGTCTTCCTCATGTTCACTCCATTTGTAACAGACATTAAAAAGCATGATCTAGTCATCCGACTGTAATATTAGCAATAATTGCTGGATGTAAGGATGGCCTAAAACAATTACTTTGAAGCTACAGTTGCTTGAAATATTTACTCAGATTGTCAGGCCAATCCTCCTGATGGTCTTCCTTTGGATGCCCTCAAAGCTAGAATGTTAAAAGAAAGTAGAGCCCAGGGATCTTGGAAAACACAGATGTGATGATGATCAATGAAATGGCACTATTCTGAGTCCTCAGGTTTCTGTCTGAGCCCAGCAATGTACCAGTTAACCACTCCAAGAAGGCTAGCCCAGTAGAAATAGTCCTGCAGGTGGTGGGACAGACTTCACCAGAGCCTAAATCACGGTCTAGGTATGACATATAATGGTGATGTATGCTAGCTATCTTTGAAGCAGAGATCATACCAGCAACACGCCTTCCAAGCAGCCGTTGTCACCTTCTATAGGTATATGCCTGGTAACATTCTGGGGATTGAACGTAACTACCATAATATTTATTTCTGCAAGTTGGAAGACTCAGGATCTCTGCATTTATTAGTCTCCTACTTAATGGCTCATCCGTGCACCACTTGTATGATGAAGGATGCAATGGCCTCAATATGGTTCTCAACATATGTTATCTTACCTACCCCACTCTACCTGTTAATTGAATGTTGTATATTACCCTCTACCTTCTAATGTATCTGAACGATGCTATGTAAAGCGCTCTGATACCCTCTTGGGTCATGTTCGCGCTATATAAAACTTTATAAATAAAATAAATAAATAAATAAATTCAAATATAATCTTCTGGGGACCTTCTCCACAAACATACTTAAATTAGCTAAGAACGCTCTTTGAACCACATAGCTAAGCAATGATTCTTAGACTTCCAATCAATCCTTGTCGACTTCCCATCACCACAGCCAGGATGGGAACAATTTTAACTGAGTAATTATCCTTGGAGTAGATCGAATTAAGCTTGTCAAACCAGGGCCGGCTCTAGGGCGGTGCGATCGGTGCCACCGCACTGGGCGTTGACTTGGGGTGGGGGCGTCATTTTTGGAAAATGTATATTATCATTTTAGAAGCACCTGCTGCCGCGTTCGTGGACTCCAGCAATTTTTAAACATCAATTCAAATGTCAAGATAACGCCGGTGATTAATCGTCTTTCTGAAAAGAAACTGGTGGTTTGTCTTGGGGAAGTTTTGACTCATACTAAGGTAGCGCAGAGGTTAAAATGCCTGCTGCTACGAACGTGTATTATGCAGATAACAAAACGCATATAATGTAAATAGATCAGTGTGTTACTGCTTCTGTAAGTACTGAGTGCTAATTTTACCTTTTCCGGCCTTCTAATTTATCGTCCACCTGGTCCATCGAAAAACTTTAGAGAAGCCTTGGCAAATACTACTTCGGTACTAGCTCTCCAGACCGCCAATTTTAATATTATTGGTGATCTAAATCTTCATCTCGAAATGCTAGATTCCCCGGATACTCTTTGCTTCTTAGGGGACTTGGCAGCTTGCCAACTGATACAACTGGTCCCTGGCGCCACACACAGCGCTGGGCATCTCTTAGATCCGGTCTTTTCCAATCTTGAGTCACTGGAAGTCCTAACACCTCTTCCTATGATCTGGACGGATCACTTTCTTATCCCTATGCGGCTAACACTGGCCGATCTCCAGCCCCAGTTAACCCAGTACCCTTCACTGAAACGGCCTTGGCACAAATTTGATCAAGAGGCTTTCCTCGCAGCCTTGTGCACTAATCCACCAGGCAAAGCTACTAATATAGAAGAGGCTGATGCTCTTTTCCATAGGTGGGTAATCCAAGCTTTGGATACCTGCATTCCTCTCAAACTTACCTACTCCAAAGGTACGCGGGCCAATACCTGGTTTAATGAGGATCTGACCCTAGCCCGGAAGAACTGTAAAGTTCTAGAAAGAATGTGGAGACGTGCTTATGATCCCCAGGCTAAAGTACTGTATAGATTAACTATAAAATCCTACCACAAACTAGTGCGTAAGGCTAGGGCAGCTCACTTTTCCAGCTTGATTTCCATGAGTACCAATCGTAGCAAAACCATTTTTTCTCTCCTGAAGGATTTGGTCTCCCCTCCCTCAGCTTCAGGTAGCATTATATCATCTAGCCAACAATGTGAGGAGCTGGCGAACTTCTTCTTGGAGAAAGTGGAAGGCATCTACCATAACTTTGCTCACATTGGTACTCTGGGCGCTAGCTGGAAGAACGCTTACATGGGTGTGGAGACTGCTTCTCTCACATCATTCCCTATCATTCTCCTTAAAGACCTGGAGGATTTAGCGATCAAAATTAAATCAGGGTCCCCAGATGACCCCTTAAGACCAGACGCCTTTAGGAAAGTTCAACAGGGCCTCCTACCAGAGTGCTTGGACTTGCTCAACTTATCTCTTACCTTGGCGGCAGTCCCAAAATCTTGGAAACACGCTAAAGTGGTCCCCCTGCTGAAAAAACCGTCATTGGATACCTCCAAGCCAGAAAACTATCGTCCAATATCACTGCTCCCATTTTTATCTAAAATCTTGGAAGCTCACGTGAACTCGACGTTAATCCACTTTTTGGAAGCTAATCACATTCTTGATAGATCCCAGAATGGGTTCCGACCACGTCACAGTACCGAATCTGCACTGTTGACGGTGGTAGAACAACTTAGATCCGCCTCGGATGCCGGCAGGACCTCTGCTTTGGTCCTGCTGGACCTCAGTGCGGCATTTGATACGGTTTCCCATGAAATCTTGCTCCACCGTTTGGAGGAGATAGGGATCAGTAATAATGCCCTGTTGTGGTTCTCCTCCTTTCTGGCTGATCGGACCTTTCAAGTGATTGCCCCCCCCTTTACTTCTCAGGTTCATCCTCTGCGCTGTGGGGTCCCTTAGGGCTCGGCACTGAGCCCTACGCTCTTCAATATATATATGAGTCCACTGGCCCGGATGGCCAAAGCAAGAGGAATCTCCTTGGTGTCGTATGCTGACGACACCCAGTTGGTGATCACCATGTCTGACAATCCCAGCCAGGACAGAACAAACTTTAGGGAAGACTTACTGGCTGTTGCAGAGTGGATGTCAGCGAACTTTCTGCAGCTGAACTCCGCGAAATCCGAGATCCTTCTGCTAGGCAAAGCATCCCACCTCTGGACTAAGGAATGGTGGCCTTTGGCCCTTGGAACCCCTCCGGCCCCCAAGGCCGTAGTGAAAAATCTCGGTTTTATGGTTGATAAAGACCTCACCTTTGAGATGCATTCCAAATCTGTTGCAGGGAAATGCTTTGGGATTCTACGCGGCCTCAGACCAATACTTGGTCTTTTTGATGCCCAAACGCGACAGCTGATTATTCAGGCCTCTGTGTTGGCCCGTTTGGACTACTGCAATGTGCTTTTGCTTGGCTCCAATAAGTCGGTGCTGACTCGACTGCAGCGGGTTCAGAACGCTGCAGCACGCGCCATTTTTGCTCTTCCTAAGTACAGCCATGTTTCCAACCTCCTTCTCCGCCTGCATTGGCTGCCCTTTGCACATCGTGTGCATTTTAAGGCGCTCTGCACTGTGCACAAGATTCTGACCGGTATTGGTCCGGACACTCTGAGTGACCTGTGTACTCTCTATCATCCTCCTCGAGCATTGAGATCGGCTAATCTTGCCCTCGCATGCATTCCACGCGTACGAAGGACTAGATCTGGTGGTCGCTCTTTCAGGCGACTGGCCCCTGCCCTCTGGAACTCTCTTCCTCTCTATATTCGTAACATCTCCGATCATCAGACCTTCAGACGGCATGTGAAGACATGGCTTTTTCCTCAACCCTAATCTCCTCTCTGCCTCTCTCTGTCTTGCTCAGCGCTGGGACGCCTCATTGCCGAGGCAGCCATGCGCTTTACAAGTATTCTAATCTAATCTAATCTAATCTAATCTAACTCCTTTTGTAACTTGTCGTTTATAAGTCAAAATCCTAATATAGAACATTGCGTTATTAACTGTCATCAAAGAGCTGCATGCAAACTGCAAGGTATATATTAGAGCTACATATTTTTTTGCCCAGTCTTTTATCATCCTAATCTTGTGAAAAGGGTTCATTTGGGTAGAAAACAATTCTTATTATTAAAGAGAACCCCTAACAATGATGTTATGTTTTAAATTCTAAATTTGTGCTTTTCCAGAATAAGGACTCAAACTATATCGCCTACCAGTATAGATGACATGTCTCTCCTACACTACACCTTGAAGTCCTGTCTGATGTAACATTTCCTACACACTGATTTACACATGTATGATTGTCTCTGTGCAATGTGTGTGTGATTTAAAGTGCTGCGATACCTTACACTGGTATGAGTCGTGCTATAAAACTAAATGAATCTGAGAGACAGTGGTTATGGAGACTTGAGGGGCACTGTTCAAGGGTGCTAGTGAGGGAATCCATGGCAGAGGTGGTCATTGGGGGGGGGCCAACAGACATTGTCGCACAGGGCGCCACCAGCGCTAAAGCCGGCCCTGTGTCAAACTGTCTGAGTAGACGTAACAGATTGTCCCAATTTAAGAAATCATGGGCACCTCCGGAAGTATATGTGGGACTTAAACTAGTTTATTTTCCTTATAAGGGCCCCGATTTTGTAAACAAGCGCTCAGTTATTTTTGCTCTCTCAGGCTGTATTTTTCTGGAGTGAGGTGTTGCACATTAACAGTGAGGCTGAAAAATTAGGCAAACTGCCCAAATTGACCATGCCAATGGCCTCAGCAGTTGATATTTAGGAATTAGCATTAAGTGAGAGAGTAGTCACAAGTCCAGGACGACCCCCACTGGAGTGTAGACCGGGTACAAGGCTGAGTTTGGCCTGCTGAAGGTTGTGCAGTTGTGCCCTTGGTACTGTGATGCAAGGTCTTACAATGTGCTCCGAGGCACTGCGTTGGTTCCGCGAAGCCGTTCGTCAGGAGCTGGCAGATGCTACGATGTAGGGTCCTGCATCGGGCAGTGTTGCGCTGTGTCAGATCCGGTGAAGCTGCCAATCAGGAGCTGCAAAGTGCTGTGATGCAAAGTTCTGCATTGGGCAGCATTGCACTGTGTCAGTTCTGCTGAAATGTTCAGATGCGCCAGGAGGAGTTCACTAAGAATCCTAGCCAAGGGTCCCAGACCTCGAGGACATCACTGGTGGACTAGAACTGACTTCCACGGAGGACAGCAGATAAGGCCTCTGGAAGCTTGTTGTTGGCTGTAGCTCACACAGGAGCTACAGCCAACTAAGCCATAGAGTCACTCTGGATAGCCTGGGATTCAGGAAAAGGTCCAATCTTCCTTCTTCAGACAGCAAGGTAGTCCATCAAGCAGCAGGGAAGTCTTCTGACAGCTAAGCAGTCCTTCTGAATCTTCCACAGGTCCAAGGGCATTCTGATGAGTGGTTCTGAAGAACTTCTTTTTATACCTAGTGCCAGCCTTTGTTTGGGGAGTATCCTGACCTACCCATAAAACTGGTTCTGGTCAGTTCTTGCTCTGGTCCAGGCTCCAAACTGTCTAGGCTCACAAAAGACATTTCAGGCCTTGTATCACATTATTTTGTGTGTGCTGTGGGCAAGGTCCTTCAAAATGCAATCAGGGCAGGGTACAGCTCCTCCCCAGTCATCCTCCAGGAAGACCCTCTCCCAGCTATACCCAATCACCATTGTTTACTGTCTGGGCCCAATACACATTTTCGATGGGGGAACCATTAACAGGCCCAGGCAGCTGAAAAATCATAGGAAGGACCCAGAAACTAAGGGCAGGAAAATGGCAACTTTCTAAAAGTAACACAAAAAGATGATGGACGGAATGCTGCTGTAAGTATGCCGGGTATGCCCAGACGTGGGTCCCGGGCTCACTGTGCCACTGGATTCAAGCTAGCCTGACTGATGAGGGGAGATACCCCGAAACCGGTCCAATTATGCTTTTTCTGG
Organism: Calotriton arnoldi; assembly: GCA_963921515.1. NCBI lineage: Eukaryota > Metazoa > Chordata > Amphibia > Caudata > Salamandridae > Calotriton > Calotriton arnoldi. The sequence continues at coordinate 1,134,740 of CAWUFW010002852.1, read as the reverse complement.
TCCAGGGAGGACCTGGCTGGCAGTTTGGGCTGGACTGTTCCCATGGGAACAGGGTCAAGACTGAATTCCATATGGCTGGGCCGAAACTGGGTGGCATAGTGAGCCAAAAAACGATGGATTGGGATGTAGCCCGTGCGATTGCCATTGGCTGAGATTAATTCAAGCATTTCATCCATCACCTTGTTGTTTCTTCACTTTCTAAAAGTGTCATTTTCAAAATTATGATCTAAAATCTAACTTTACCATTAAAGAGTATTTTAAATTGCAATATTTTTAGGGTAAACATCATTTCTCTTTCTGCTTCGAGTCTGGAGTTAAAAAGTAAGATTTTAGCCTGGCAAAAGGTTTATTTTGCCAGGTCAAAATGGCAGTTCAAAACTGCACTACAGACTGCATTGGCAGGCCTCAGGCATGTTTAAAAGGCTACTTTAATGAGTGGCACAATGAGTGCTACTGGCCACTAGTAGCATTTAATTTACAGGCTCTAGGTACATGCAGTACCATTTACTAGGGAATTATGAATAAATTAAATGTGCCATTAGGTGCAGTCCAATTTTACCATAGTTTAAGGATGGAGCTCAAGCACTTAAGCAATGGTTAGTCCTAATGCCGACAAAATCGAACTCAGCAAAAATTGGGGAGTAAAGGTAAAAAGTAAAAGAATGTCAGGTCTAACAACAGGTACTTATGTGGAGTAGATTGAAAATGTTGTTGATCTTATGCAGTTCTGCCTCAGAAATATCAATGGGGGCTTCAGCAAGGATTACACTATAACTTGGATCCCTAAGCTTGGGACCATTGTGCATGTTAATAGTGTTAATATCCCTTAAAGAAGGTAATGGATTGTCCTAGAGCAGATGGTTAGAAAAGTACATAGACAAAAAGTTGCTCCCTAGCTGGTGTGTTATGAGTGATCTTTGCTTGATCCTTGAGTTCAATTTGTTTTGAAAGAGAGTTCACCCCCCCAATGTCCAGAGAGTGGCTAGCAGCTACATCTGGGGTTTTGGCTGACCACATTTCTGGGCCACCTTCTCTCAGGCAATTTGTAATTTATACAGGTAATAAACTAATCCCTTCAATAATGTCCTCCACTTGCACATTTGAGAGGCACAATTTAGCACGACTCGGCAGCTGATGTCACTGACTTGGGAACATGATTCATCAAAGCATCCTGGACTTTGAGAAGGCTCATGATCTTATGTAGGGCAGCTGGTTGTTTATCTGCTTTGTCTAGTTCGGCTAAAAATGATGTACTAATTGAAACCAAGGTTTTGGCAATTGCACTTATTTATTCAAGTACTTGGAATATTGGCAGAGTATTGTAAAGTAAACTGAAAGTCTTCCCCAATATGCTAACTGGAACCCCCAGGGTTATTCATATCGCTAGCTATAAAAGGTATAGAGGTATCAGTAGGGCCTTTTATTTCCCTACATGTACAGGGCAATACATGACAAAGAACATACTACATTACTTCATAAGCATACAGAAACGTATAATTATACATTTTCAAAAACACACCATAAAAATCATATGGTAAACATGACTGGAGATTTGGCATCAAAGGTTAAATGTCTCAGGTCAAAGATCAGTGATTGTTTATCTCATCAGTCTATATTGAAGCATCTTCGCACTGAGGGTCTACCTGTTCCCTGCATGCATGCCTGCTTAGAGCCCACTTCAGACAACGCTGTTTCATTGATAATCCAAGTTGTCAAGACCTTTTGTTGCCCTAACGTTCATTCACTTTAGGGATTTGATGTTGAGAGCATCTGACATATTTGGTGCATTATTCTCCATCATGCCTATATACATTGTCATATTTGAGGCCTGTAGAATCCCATTGACTTCTGCCAATCTTTCTGCAATATGTTCCACATGGTATCTTCTTGCCTGCCTCCAAATCAACATGTCTTTCTGTTTCACAGAAGAAATATGACAAACATAACCGTGATACCTTATTCTTTAGACCACACCCTTTCCATTTTATACGCTGCTACTCTAAATAGTATTCTCACTCTTCTCCTTCTGCTGATCATCTTGATACCGACAGTAAGCACATGGCAAACCATTTGCTTATAGTGGTGAGTTGGTACCTGGGCGCCAGCTTGCCACTTGCCTGAGACCTCCAGTTCCTGCTTGTTCCAGTATGACACCGCCACTTTCTGGGTTTTCCAGCCCGGGTATTCCCGTCTGGGTTATCCCATCTGGGTTTTCCGGCTCACCGTTCTTCCCACCAACAGAAGCCCTGCCCACCCCAGGATCAACTTGCAGGCCGCAGTGTAACCATGCCGCAGGCATTCACCTACTGTGCCAAAGGCACGCCCTTCTGCGCCCATCTGTGCCTGGACTGAGCCCTGCGTCATGCCCCTGGCCCTCTCACTCCTCGCAGATACACCATCGCCCAGCTCTACACCCTCGACCCTGGATGCCGTAAGAAATACTGCCACCATATCGACCAAAGCTTCATGGTAGGACCATTCATCTGCACTCACTGCCACTTCACCTGCAACAGAACACATACCAGTCCATTGACCAGTCCTACCCCAAACACTCCACAGACATCATCTGAACAAAAACATCAACTGGCATCTGCCCTTTTCAACACACGCTCACTAGGCAAACACACCGAGATTTGGGGCATCATCTCCACCCTCAAACTCGACGTCCTCTTTCTCACCGAGGCCTTGCTCAACCCCACTTCTGTGCCTGACATAACCACTGTAATACCCAAAGGATGCAAGATCACCCACTGCGACAGCATCAACAAGCCTTGTAGACAGTTCTCCATCATGCACAAGGAATTCTTCCAATGCACCACCACAAATTATGACATCATCACGGCCATGAAACACCTCAACTTACTCCTCAACTTCCGACTCCAAACAGACAGCAAAACCACGATCAGGGGTACCCTCGCCTACCGCCCTCCAGGACCATGTATAGCATTCTTCAACTTCATCACCTCCCTCACTATAGACTTCAACAACTACATTTCCTCAGTGACCTTAACATCCATCTTGACAACCACAATGACATCAGTACTTCGAACCTCCTAGACAGCATGAACAACATCAGACTCACCCAACTTGTCAACAACCCCATACACACTGCAGGTCTCATCTTCACCTCCATCGACCGCATCAGGTACAGCCACACCACTGAACTCACTTGAACCAACCACTCCATCATCCACTTCAACATCACCAACTCACGGACCTCCACCCCCATTGTGCCCAACGCCCCCACTGCAGCTGGAGTAAAGTATCAAAGGACACATGGATCAATGCCCTCAACACTACCAACCCCATTTCCTCCAACAACCTAGAGCAGAACGTCAGAAACTTCAACAATTGGATCACCAACTGCGCCGATAGCATCACTCTCATCGCAAAAACACCCACAGAATGTCCACCAAACCGGCTAGCTGTTACACTGAAGACCTCAGAACTGCTAAACAACACTGTAAACAACTGGAAAGGAGATGACGCACTAGCAGGGACATGAACGACAAGACCACCTTCAAGACAGCCCTCAGCCTCTACCACCGACAGCTGAGAGAATCGAAGAAAAGGGCCTTAGCCTCATGGATCGAATCAAGTTCCACTAACAACAAAAAACTCTTCAACATCGTCAAAGAATTCTCCAACCCCTCAGCTGCAACAAACAACATTACCGACTCAGAGGAACTCTGCCACAACCTTGCAAACTTCTTCCACAACAAGATCCCCAACATCTAACGAAACTTAAAACTCCAGCCCAAGGTCACCATCTTCTTTAAGCAACACAAAAACCGTGCTACACCACAGACATCCGACTAACAGAATGGAGCCAGCTCACCCTACAGGACACCGCTTCTATCATGAACTCAGTCCACTCAGAGGCCCCAACCGAACCATGCCCTCACCCCATCTTCAACATGGCGAAGCCAGAATCAGCCACATACCCACCACCTTGTCCAACACCTCAATGATCATGGCCACCTTCCCCAAGGACTGGAAAACGCTGAAGTCAACGCTCTACTAAAGAAAGCATCAGCAGATCCCAGCCAACTCAACAACTACCAGCTGATTTCCATGCTCCTGGCCAAAGTATTAAGAAAAGCCATCAACTAACAACTCTCTTCACATTTGGAACGGAACCTCCTACTCAACTCTTCCCAATCCGGATTCCACAGCAACCACTGCACCAAACAGCCCTCATCACGGCTACAGACATCAACCACGCCCTACTCGACTGAGGAGAGACTGTTGCTCTAATCCTCCTACATATTTCAGCAGCCATCGATGTGGTCTCTCACCACACACTGATCACAAGGCTGCACAACATAGGCATCCAAGGAGCCGCTCTCAGATGGATCGCCTCTTTCCTCACCAGGAGAACGCAAAAAGTCTGTCTTCTCCCCTTCATCGCCGAAACCAAGTAAATCATCTGTGGAGTACCTCAAGGATCAGCCCCATCCTCTTCAACACTTATATGACACCTCTGGCCAGCATCACCAAAACCCACGGACTAAACATCATATCCTACACCAACAACACACAACTCATCCTCTCCAAAGACACCACCAGCACCAAGACCACCTTTCAGAACTACATGACAGATGTTGCCAACTGGATGAAAGACAGCTGCCTGAAGCTCAATCTGGACAAGAGAGAGGTACTGATTTAAAAGCTCCCCTTGGGAGGCATCCTGGTGTCCCACAGAACTGGGATCTTCTCCTACCCCCACTGACCATGCTAGGAAACTAGGCACCATTCTGGACAACAAGCTAACCATGATGACACCAGTCAACTCTGTCTCCCTCTGGCACTTCTTCATCCTCCACATGCTTCATAAGATATTCAAATGGCTACCCCAAAGCTCAAGACACACCATCACCCAGGCCCTCATCTCCAGCCGACTGGACTACGGCAACTCTATACACAGGGATCACAGCTCACTTCCTCCAGCAACTATAGATCATGTTGCAGCCAGAATCATCCAGGATCTCCCTAGATGAACTCACATCACCCCCCTACCTCAGGGACCTCAACTGGCTCCCTGTACAGAAAGATGTCAATTCAAGCTCCTGACGCATGCATTCAATGTTCTACACAACTGAGAGCCTGCCTACTTGAACCACAACCAGAACTTCCATCAGCCCACCAGACACCTCCGCTTCGGGTCTCTTTCTCTAACCCTCACTCCCTGTATCAGATGTAGAGGTCACACCTTCACCTAACTAGTAGTAAAACCATGAAACAAGCTACCCTTTCATCTACCCCCATCCCTCTTTGAGAGTTCTGAAAGTTCCTGAAAACCTGGCTATTTGGCTAATCAACTGGACCCTGCTAGCATCTGGATACCATCACAGGTGACAAGAAGCGCTATAGAAATCTACAGATTGATTGATTACTGTAGTCTTTAGAGCGCCTACATATAAGGCTTTTCTTGAATGGTACAGACACTCTAATGGGACACATTTTCAGAGTTTCTCAAGTAATTTCAGCAGGGAAAAATGAAATACTATGGAGTTTTCCCAGAAGAGTGGCTAGTTTCATTGAATTAGCAGCTGTGATTCCTGACGTGATCAGAGAAGAACCACGCGGCCTCGCTTAATAAGAGTTTGACAGCCCAGTTATCATATTTGAAACCTAGTGTACTGCAAAGATTGCAAATCATCTCTTTGTGAAAAACATTTTCTATGCTGCCGTAGTAGATTAAAATAAACTAATAATATAAAACTTGAGTAATTTAGTATGTTGGAATTTTAAAAAATGAATTCCCCTTACAGATTTCTTAACTTCACTCTCTTCTATCATTACCTCATTTATACATTCCAGCCAGGTGAGTTTCATGAAAGTAAAACATACAAAGGATAACACCAGACTTTTGTCATCATTTAGATATCACTACCAGCACCCAGCTTCAGTGTCCCATTGATGCCAAAAGGATTTCACAAAGTAATGTGGATTCTAGGTTTCTTGCATATAATAATGTTTGTGAATCAGTGACCAAAACACTCCTTTAATGTTCTTTACTTCGTTTTAAAGCTCTTGTGTGACATCAAACAGTCAAAGAGGATTACAAGAGTTGAAGAGGAAGGAGTGATCGTGAAAATATTGATATATGTCGAAGACATATGGCTCTATTGTCCACCACTGATAGAGCAGGCCCGCATCTTTTGCATAAAAGTGTGAGGAATGCTAATGTATATGGTAAAAGATTAAATTGCAGTAAATCTGAAGTTGTCTTTATAGCTAGACTGGAAGTTCAAACAGGCAGCATTGGACTGAACTGTTTAACAATAAGTTTATGGTACCTGAGAAAATATTTTAATCATGATGTGTAGAAAGCAATGAAGCAAAATATGATGATGTGTAACAACTGAGCACCAACCTGATAGGTTGTCTTATCCTACAGGAGTGAAGTGGAATCAAAGAAGATGGTTCTCAACTTTCCCAAGAGACTGCAACAGTCTGAACTCCTTTCTGCACTCCACCCTGAGCCAGCCCCCAGAGGAAAGAGGAATGGGGTTGAATAAGAGAGAGAAGGCTTCTGGTCTGGCTGGCAACTCTTTGCGTAGGCATCTCTCCAATATCTCCTGTCTGTTTTGCTCTCAGCACTGATTAGAAAGTTTTTGTGTGTGATCTTTACTAAAAGAAAACATAGAGTGCGTTATTAATACTCAACTAAACTGCATTTACCAAATCCCTACTTCCTTGATTTAGAGATTCCCCTGATCTTACTTACTATTTGTTCTTGCCCACTTGAGAGGTAATTATTCTTGACTTTAGAATTCTGCAATTTTCAGGAGTTTAATCTGAAAGAGAAATTACAATTCAATTACTTCTAGAGTAATTGAGTCAATTGTTTAGTACTCTTTTTCAAAGACGTTCCCATCCTACTCCCTTTTGGGTTACCTGATTCCCAATACACATTAACTGCATCAAGTTTTGTTATCCAGGAATTGCATTTTGTGAAAAACTAGGGTTGTTGGTTGAGGGAGGTGAAAACCTACTCAAGCAACAGCCAAAATACTTTTCAGGGTGAACCACAAAAAGTCAATATAATAACTTTTGCTTAACACTCTGGTAGTCTGGCACACAAGCAGTCAGACTAAATTTAGAGGCAATGTGTAAAGTATGTATGCAGCACACAGACAGCAATAATGTAAAACACAACTCGAGAAAAATCCCACACCACTTTAAAAAAATAGAGTAAACCTAAAGTATTTGATACCAAAACAACAAAAATCCAACCAGTAGAACAGAAGATATGCAATTTCAAATATTTCAGGTACGTATAGCACCTAAAAGCACAAAGCGCCACTCGTGGTTATCTGGTTGTGCAAGACCAAGTTGAAATTACAAATTCAGGCTTGCTGCAATGGAGCGCGGGCCAGTTAAAGGGACTAGGTTAGTCATGACGAAAAAGAAACCGCCTAAAGTCCAGCAGGCAGAGCTTTGTTCATGATGGAGTACGCCATAATGAGAAGGGTGAGCATCGCAGATAGTTGTCGTTGTAATGCGAAGATCCTGTTGGGCGTCATGGACAGTCAGTGCTGGAGATTTGCAGAGGTGGTCAGTCGGGCTGTCGATGCTGCAGTGCAAAGTGCAGGTCTCGCATTTCCGTTCATCGCTGGAGATCGCTGTAGCATGAAGAGCGGGTCCACCAGAGCTTTGCATTGACAGTTGGCATTGGCGGTAAGATCTTGGTATAAATGGGCCTGTTTGTGGTCTTGAAGAGCCCATAGCATCAAGATTTCTTCTTTTCTTCAAGGGGGAGCTCAACTGATGTTACACTAAAGGTCCAGGATCTCAGAGGCACCTCTTGGGGATCAGGATCTCATTCCAGCAGAGACCAGCAGGGCGCTGGCAGGCCCAGTTTCAGGTCCAGGCAGGCCCAGTTGCAGCAGTTCAGCTTGGCAGTTTCAGAGGGGCCTCTGGAGCTTGCTGTGTCCCTGTAGCTCAGAACAGGAGGTCAGTTCGCTGACCCTTGGAGTCACTTCAGCCTAGGTTGAAGGGAACAGATCCAGTCTTCCTTCTCAGCCAGCAGGGTAGGCCTCAAATAGCAGAGCAGCAGGGTGTCCTTTCTCAGTAGTATCCACAGCTCAAGGCGTATACTGAAGAGTACTGAAGAGGGTACTATATTTTTTACCTGGTGCCCCTTTTGAAGTGAAAGAAGCTTCTAGAGTCCCCCCACATGTGTCTGGAATTTCCTTCCTCCCTGCCTTGGTCCCAGATTGTCTGGGATCACAGTAGGATAGTGTGAAGTTATTTATGTGTGGGCTGGGTCAGTACCTTTGAAGTGCAAGTGTGGTAGGTGACAGCCCCGCCCACCATCCTGCCTGTACCCAGACCCTCTATTATGATGCTGTCTGGGAGGAATACACAAAAGCCAATGCACTCAGTCATGTGACCCAGGAATCAGGCCGCAGGCACCAAATGTTTAGGACAAGAAAATGCCACTTTCTAAAAGTGGCATTTTAGGAATGGTGACTTCAAAACTGACATTCCCATTAAAGAGGGTTCAAAATTGCAATTCCTCAGACACAAACCATGGTTTTCCTACCTGCTCCCAATCAAAAGTTAACATTTCCTAAATGTAATAAGGCAACCCAATGTTATTATTTGGAAGAGGTAGGCATTGCAAAAGTGAAAAACTACATTTGAGAGTTTTTCACTATCCAGACATGTAAAACTTAAAGTTACATGTTCAACTTTTTAAATACACTTCATCCTGTGCAGTGGGCTGTTTAGGACCTAACCTAGGAGTGACTTATATGTATAAAAAAAGGAATGTTTAGGCCTGGCAACATTTTCAGTTTTTAAAACTGCACACACAGGCCACATTAGCAGTCTTTCACCATGTTTTAAGGTGGGTGGCACAATAAGTGATGCAGGCCCACTAGTAGCATTTAATGTATAGGCCCTGGGTACCTGTGGCACAACTTTACTAGGGACCTACAAGTAAAATAGATAGGCTAATATGGATGCAAGCCGATTTTACTCTGCTTAAAGGCGAGGGCATAAGCACTTTAGCACTGGTTAGCAGTGGTAAAATGCACAGAGTACTAAAGCCAAAAAACAGAGTTCAGCAAAACATGAGGAGTGAAGTCAAAAAGTCTGGGTGAAAACCACACCAAGGATGTCAGGTCTAACACATTCATTCTTTGAAAAACCTTCAGATTTTTTTCTTCAACAAACAGTTCTAAGATCTATGAGTCAAAAAATAGTTCTTGCGGCGAAACATTGGGAAAAGCAAATTAATGTTATTTTTTCCGTTTTTTAAAGGTGTCTTGAAAAAAAACAACAGTTTTTTTCCTGAAACATTCACTCGTTAAATTACTTCTTAACTTTTGTCTTTTTTCAGGAACTTCAGAGTCCAAGTGCAGAGATCCATCGGGAACCCCAGGATGGTAAGTAAGAAAAGGCCACTTATAGCACAGCATGACCGTTTTTTCCATGCAGGCATCTGTTGGTAAGTTTGTTTTTCTTCTCTTACAGGTTTTTGTATGAAGGCTTTTGTTGCTGCAGGCATCGGATGTGAAGCAAGAGAACTCCACCAAAGACAGGAAGACGTACAGAGCTGAGTTCGAAGAGCAAGAATACTTCACCGGAGGACAAGAGCAATGTGCTGCATCGGGCAGAGAACGTGGAGCTGAATGACCATCCCGAATAACAGCAGGAAATTCTCCTCGTACAAGGCAACTGGTAAGCAAGATAACTGGCCTTTTACATTGGACCGACGTGCATTTTGAATCCTACTGCTTCAAAGACGGCGCCCTTCTCGCGAGAGCTAGAACTTCTGTGAGAGCTTGATCATGAAAGTCGTTAGGACGCCCTGAATGCGACTTTTGCATCACTTTGGACTTGTTCATCACTTTCCATCTCTCCCCAAATGTGCGTCTGCGGACTGCCCTGACGTGATGGGCTTGCAAGATGGGCCTGCAAAAGGAACTTGTTAGCTGTAGGTACTTTTAGCATATTTCATGGTGGAAATTACACGCTTTTTGTAAACATACAGTACTATGTTCACTCATGTCTTTCATTTGTCTTAAAGAAGGCAGTGAGTTAAGAACATCCATCAGGGTCTCGCAACTCCGATCTCAATGCTGAATGTCTAAGTGTCCCACCTCTCAATTACTCTTGGTAAACCCACGGTAGTGTGAAGTAGGTGGAATTGAAAGAAAGCGCTTAATAGTATGACCAAGTTTATTTTGTATAAAAGTTCTTTGGGATCAACATGCTTGGATTTTAGGAATAACAGATTTCCATCCCAAAACAGGATTATAGCATGGTAAACCTATCCCAAAGTGAATTTCATGATGAAATACTTGAGATTGAGAACTTATTTAAACATGAATAGTTCTTAAAAAAATAATAGGCAGGATACATGTAAAGATTTTCAGACTTCTCCATGCCATATTCCCAGCATCAGACGTCTGTGGAAGTTGCATCATTGGCTATATATGGTGATATAATGGTATGTTGTCTAATTTCACATACAACGAGATGTACTCTGAGGTTGATAATTCATAGAGTCCTTCCAACTCTGTCAGTATTTAATGTCATAGCAAAAGAAGATTTTACTTAATTGGTTCCCAGTGGAAAAGACATCCAAGCGTCCTACATAGAAGAAGCAATTTTGAGTCAATGAAATATACCTAATTCAGAAGAATTAGCAATGATCTGAAGCCGTATATGTTGCTTCATCAGAGAAAAGTTCAGAACTGCCAAAGGCTGAGAAGTGAAGTGCAAGTGGGATACAGTAGAGTGTGGACCTCAAACACTTTACCTCAGTACAAACTACTCAAGTTCTATAAATGATGGTGAAACCTGACAAGCCAGAATATGTGATCACACTGCATACTTGTAGTTTGACTCTGCTAAAGGTAATTATTCCATTAAAATACTAACCTTATCATTTGTGCACTGTATCTTTTTATCAGTGAAACTTAATGTCTGTGCAAATTGGTAATTTCAATTGAAGATGTGTTGTCTGTAATGGAAGTGTGCTGCCACACCATGCTTATTCCACTTTACGCCACTCCACTCTACTCTGCACCACTCCATGTCACTGCACTCTACTTTGTACCACTCCACTTTACACCACACCACTGCACTTTACGCCACTGCACTCCACTCTGCACTACTCCATTCTAAGCCACAGCACTCTATGGCACTTCACTCTACGCCTCTCTACTCTGCACCACTCTACTCAATGCCACTCTACTCCACTGCACTGTTCATCACTGCACTCTCCGCTTCTGCACTCTTTGCCACTCCATTCTAGGTAACTCAATTCTAATTTGCACAACTCCAATCTATGTCACTCCACTCTACACCACTCTGCAACACTTGACTCTACGCCACTGCACTCTATGCCAATACACCCTACGCCCTCCACTCAATGTCCTGCACTCTATGTCAGTTCACTGTACACCACTCTATTCTACTCTGCACAACTGAACTCTATGCCACCTCACTCCAAACCACTTTAAGCCATTATTTTACAGCACTCTACTCTATGCCACTGCACTCTACCCTGCATTACTCCACTCTAAGCACCTCACTCTACCCTGCACCACTCCACTCTATACCACCTCACTTTACTCTGAAACAATCTTCTTTACGTCACTCCACTTTACTCTACTCTGCGCCACTCCATTCTATGCCACTCTACTCTACGCCACTGCACTCTACTCTGCACCACTGATCCTGGCACTCTACTTTACACCGCTCTACACAACTGCACTCTGCAACACTGCACTCTGCAACACTGCACTTTAAGACACTGCACTCTGCAGCAATCAATTCAATGCCACTGCAATCTACGCCACTATACTCCACTCTGCACCACTCTACTCTACACCACTCTACGCCACTGCACTCTATGCCACTCTACTCTATGTCACTAAACTCTGCACCGCTACACTCTATGCCACTACATATCACAACACTGCATTGTACGCAACTGAATTCTATGCTGCTGCACTCTTTGCCTCTGTATTCTACAACACTCTATGTCAATGTTCTCTACACCAGTCCACTCTACTCCACTGTAACCCACTCTTTGCCATTGTACTCTATTCTACTCTGCACCACTCTACTCTGCACCACTCTACTCTACACCAGTCTACTCTACACCAGTCTACTCTGTGCCTCTCTACTCTGCACCACTGCACTCTACCCCACGCAACTCTACTTTGCGCTACTCTACTGTTCGCCGTTACACTTTACCCCACTGCACTCTACATCAATGCATTCTACACCACTCTACACCACTGCACTCTACGACACTCTACTCTGCAACACTGCACTCTATGCCACTCTACTTTGCACTGCTATATTCTTTGCCAATACACTCTAAGCCACTGCACTCTACAACACTCTACTCTGCATCACTTCTCTCTAAGCCGCTTTACTGTGCAGCACTCCGTTCTATGCCATTGCACTGTATGCCACTGCACTCTATGGCACTATACTCTACACTTCACTACTCTACACCACTCTACTCTGCACCACTTTACTCCACTGTACTCTGCACTACTCTACGTCACTGCACTCTATGCCAATCTACTCTGCACCACTTCACTCTTCACCACTCTACTCTATGCCACTGTACTCTACACCTCTGCGCTCTATGCCACTGCACTCTACTATACAAGACTTTAATCTAGGCCACTGCATTCTACGACACTGCATTGTACACCACTAAATTCTATGCCGCTGCACTGTATGCCATTGTACTCTTCACCACTTTACTCTGCAAAACTCTATGCCAGTGCACTCTACACCAGTCCACTCTACTCTGCGCCATTCCACTGTACACCACGCTATGCCACTCCAATACACAACACTCTATGTCACTCCACTCTACGACACTCCACTTCACTCTTCGCCATTCCACTCTGCGACACTCCACACAACTCTCCTCTACGCAGTGGTGTAGTTAGACCATGTGGCGCCCTTGGCCGCCCCTGCATTTACCGCCCGCCACGCCACTGCCTCTATGTCACCAACTTTTAGCCATGTTGAACAGCAGATTTGCTGGTGCATAACATGGTTAAAAAACATTGGCAAAGACAATATAGCTCTTGCACAGGTGAGACCAATTAGCTTTGTCAATGCTTGTTTTATATTTGAAGTGTCTAAAGGGGATACATTTCTCCAGGTTAGTGCAGGTACTGAAGAAAGCACAAACCGGAAATAGCGAGCAGCGATTTCGTCTCTGTTTCCTAGCTTTGCAGTCTGCATCTAATGCAGTAACTAGCAGAAATTCCGAGTTAAATATATGCCCATTAGCTACTGCAAAAACAGCAGCAGTCAGAAAACAAACACAATGAAAAAAGAAAGTGAAATAAATAGAGAAACGTATTAAAGAGCATCGCTAAATGAAGACCATTGCTAATGACGAATAAAGAATTGCTGCCTCTTCTTTTCTAAAAGTAACTGATTTTGCTTAGAGAAGATAACCGTCCGCTAATATTACCAGATATTCCTCAGATGAATTAGAATTTGTTTCGTACCTTCAATAAAGAAGCAACATTTACATTTGCCACCAGCAAAAGCAGTGCACTCTCCGTTGTCTCTGGAAAGCGCATCCTCCTCCCACAGAGGTGTTTGAAAGGAAGTTTATTTTGCAATGTCAAACCTTGAAATGCTGCGTGCAAACAATACAGAGCCGAATGCACTCACACGCAACACTGCTCAGGAAATGAATACTAATGAGCCCACCGTTCACCCAACGCTGGGACGTGAGAATGGATTGAACCTTTTGTAAAATGGAGACGCACCACCGCATGTCTCACTCAAAAATTAATTTGCACAGTGCCTGCCAGTCGCACAAAAGAGCCTCAAAAGAGACTACAACGATTTCATTAGAAACTGGCTTCATATTGGAAAAATTATAGTACGCTATTCATTCGCAAGCATCCTTTCTAGGAAGGTGCTAAAGACTGGAATTTTGAACATGACACCTGTACAGAAATATTGCAGCACAAGAGAAATATTAGTGAACAAAGGCTTCCTTTAAACGGTTTTGTGCCACATTTCTGTCGAGAAATATGGATCCTGTTTCTTAAGGAAAATTCAACTTAAGAATACAAAAGGTCATCTACAGGCATTAATCCCAAATCCTGAATCATTCAATCAAGTTCTTCTTAGGCCTCCAGATAGAAGTTGGTACCACTGTAGCTGGTTCAAGAGTAGGGGCGGGAACATAGAGGTTCCCGGGACGACATAGAGGGTCTATTAGTAAGGCAAGGAAATCCACAAAATTGTAAGTGTGTGTGTGCATCCATTTACATACGTTTTCTGCGTTTTGCTACCACCTTCACACATGGAAATTCACTCATAAAACCGTCTGGAGTGTGTCTGGGGTAGCAAACTTTCCTGACATCATTATTTTCTCTTTTGGGTAAAGGAAAGAATTTCTTCCCAAAGGGAAATGTTTGTTTCATTTGAGGAAAAATGTTTAAACCAAGTGTGCAATTTCTCACTACATATTCCTGTGATGTGTCCATTTTGCAGGCAATACACACAAGTAAGGTAGAGGAAGAGAGGGGCACGTGGCAAGCCTACACGGCTAGTTGCAAAACTATGCAAACATGTCTATATATTCATATTGATACTGCTAACCTCAGATTGTGATCACGACTACTTTCTCTGCACTCTTGTTTATTCACGACTACTTTCTCTGCACTCTTGTTTATTCACGACTACTTTCTCTGCACTCTTGTTTATTCACGACTACTCTCTCTGCACTCTTGTTTATTCACGACTACTTTCTCTGCACTCTTGTTTATTCACGACTACTCTCTCTGCACTCTTGTTTATTCACGACTACTTTCTCTGCACTCTTGTTTATTCACGACTACTTTCTCTGCACTCTTGTTTATTCACGACTACTCTCTCTGCACTCTTGTCTATATGCATAACTGTTTTGATACAGTTTCCCAAATTTTTAAGGCCCTCTGGCACCATAGATGAGAATAAAGACAGTGCTATAGAAGCCTGCTAAAAAGCAACCACAGGAGAGAGCCAACGTTTCCAATTCAATCATAAGAGGAAGGGACCCTCTTCTATGAAGGGAAGTGATGCTTCTTGAAGAGATGACGCTTCAGCCTTTTCCTATATTTCAGGAGAGTTGAAGCAGTCCTTATGTCGTTCGGGATGTGGTTCCGGGTCCGGAGCGTGTAGATGGCGAAAGCCTCACATCTGTTTCTTTTTGCCTTGTTTGTAACTCTTCGAATCTAATCTCCTGATTTCCATCCTCCTGCTGAGCTGCTGCCTACACGAGGCGGTTCGTTTCATGGC
Source organism: Calotriton arnoldi (assembly GCA_963921515.1). NCBI lineage: Eukaryota > Metazoa > Chordata > Amphibia > Caudata > Salamandridae > Calotriton > Calotriton arnoldi. Next base: position 1,119,437 of record CAWUFW010002852.1, on the reverse strand, counting down.
CAGGGATGCTGTTACTGATGCCCCTGACGAGACTGGAGAGAAAACCCTTGTCGATCGTTGAGCACAGGGGTAATATGTAACCCTGGGCGTAGTTTGCATAGTAACACTTCACGTAGCTACAAGAAGTACATTTTGAACTACACGTAGCTATGCAAATTGCGTAGTGCGTAGCTGTGTGCTTGACTGCACTGTACAATAATTGCCAAAGGAATCTTGCACAGTGCAAGTTAAGATAAAATAAGTATCTCTGTCTTTATATGCTAAAATGCATATAGCATTTCACAACAGTGAAATCAATAAATTAACAAGCAGTGAGAGAGGTGATGATTTTGGTATCCTCACTAACCTAGGGAGAGAACCAAGCAGATGCCTTGAAAACAAAAAGCACATCTTTTGAACGATTCAGTGGTGGTCCCATCCTCTTAGGACCACCCCAAGCACAGTTATTGGCAAAAATACAATCCCAACCAAAGGCCCTGCTAAGCATTATGGGACGAGATTAGCAGTGGGCAGTGAATATTATAGTATCCAATATCAAAATAATTCTACAAAGAGCTGCAGTTCCACTAGTCGTTACTAGATGTCCCTCACGAGTCAAATGCAAAAGCTTCATGAAAGGGTTTCAATGCTTTTGCATTTGACTCGTGAGGACATCTAGTAACGACTAGTGGAACTGCAGCTTGATGTATTAATAATTTCAATGCTTTTGCATTTGACTCGTGAGGGACATCTAGTAACGACTAGTTGAACTGCAGCTCTTTGTAGAATTATTTTGATATTGGACACTATAATATTCACTGCCCACTGCTAATCTCGATCCAATAATGCTTTGCAGAGCCTTTGGTTGGGATTGTATTTTTGCCCATAACCGTGCTTGGGGTGGTCCTAGGAGAAGGGACCACCACTGAATCGTTCACATGATATGCTTTTTGTGTTCAAGGCATCTGCTTGGTCCTCCCCTAGGTTAGGGGGAACCCAAAATCATCACCTCTCTCATTGCTTGATATTTTCATTGTCAAAGTTCACTTTTGTGAATTTGTTATATGCTTTTTAGCATAGAAAATTGCTTTAACAAAGCATTTGTATGTGTTTAATATACTGCTACTATGCTACGTTGATTAGCACAGTTTTTTTACTCTGCTACGTGCAATTTGCGTAGTGCGTAATAACACAAACTTTGCATGCTCTGTGAGCGTAGCAAAGTATTATGCCCAGGGTTAGTAATATGGTTGGTCTTCTTGGAGACTGTGATGACACTTGCCACCAGATGACTTTCAGGGCCGCCAGTCTGGTGCCTGCGAGGCCATTAAGCAGAGTGTGCTTCCATCCAGGTAGAGGAGGGACAGGACATTTAGTGTAGTTCTGAAGTCGGCTTCTTGTAGAAAAAGTTTCATTTTATTCAGAGGAGAGGAGGATACCATGCTGTCCTGCTTTTTTCTGGTGCTGTGTACATGGAATGTGAGCAGTGCTTAACTTGTAACTAAATAATGCCAGGCCACTCACCAGGAGGCCACTGCAGCTTGCACCACCCATTGCCCCTGTGTTGGAAGCTGGCTCTCTATATAGTGTACTAAAATGAAGTACACTGTGCGGAAAGTCCAATGAGTCCCCCTTTGGTTCACAGAAGCAAAAGTAGATAATACTAATGCTCTAAACACAAACGTAAACCAAACGGCGGCTGACCAAGGCTCAGCACCTCAAACCCAATTTATGAGAAGATTAGTATTCTGTGCAATCTCTTCCAGAGACTGCCGCTGTTAGGCTCTTCTGACTTCCATAAAGTTAACTTTTTACGAAATAGGAAGGTGCACCAGAGAAAGAGTCCCAAACATCCAAATGAGTCCAATTGTCTTCTTTATTATAATTCAAAATCGTAAAATGGCCTTCAGCCAACGCGTTTCGTTCCAATGACGGAACTTCATCAGGGCTTAGTTTGCAACATAAGGGATATCATATCCTATTTATTTTAAAGTCATTCCGGATCAAGCAACTTGAACAAACGGCCAATGGTATAATAATCCAATTTCCTTAATATTCAAAGGGGAGGAAATATCTCCAATAGTGTATACTATGTAGTAGTAAATGCCCAAATATGCGGGTACGACTGAATCAAAATCCAAAGTCCTTAATAAGACTGTCTGTCTGCGCGCATAGGTCCGTACGATAGCGGGATTCAAAGTTGCTTGATCCGGAATGACTTTAAAATAAATAGGGTATGATATCCCTTATGTTGCAAACTAAGCCCTGATGAAGTTCCGTCATTGGAACGAAACGCGTTGGCTGACGGCCATTTTACGATTTTGAATTATAATAAAGAAGACAATTGGACTCATTTGGATGTTTGGGACTCTTTCTCTGGTGCACTTTCATAAAATACTAATGCTCTAATTCTGTTAGTGTGGGCAAGCAGTTAGGCTTATCAAATGGCAGTGCTAAGCATTTGTTGGACTCACAGAGGCAATAAATAAGGCACACACACGAGAATAAATCTGAGACCAATTTGCAAAAATAATATTGATTTTATATAATTTTTCAGACCAAGAACTTAGTTCTACAGTAAGTACTTTTAAAATTATGAATTTTTAGAGTTCGCAAAACAAATCACACTTGTGTGCAATTACACACTATTGACACCAATGGGGAAAAAGACAAAAATGAATGTAAAATTGTACAGTCGACTTTCAAGGTTCACCTCTTGGATTTTGGTAGTTAGCAAGGCCAGGTTTAATGTTCCGTCAGCTGATTCTTGGGAGTATCCGGGATTCGGCCGGGAGCAGGGTGCTCAGTTGCTGAGGTCGTAGGTAGCTGGTGCGTTACGGGAGAGGGGGCCATTTGAAAGCACACTGCACAGTGGGACTTATAGGTAAGTCCGGAGGGGTCCACTCAAGGGAGCAGGTTGCAAGGGCTTAAGGACCACAGCGGCACAGTTGGGTTGTCATTACTGAGGCAAGTCGGACCAGGTGCAGAGCAGATTGGTCAGCCAGGCAGCGTGCATCAAGATGTCCTTTCGGTCAGGAGCAGGCAACTTGGAGAGGTGATTTCAGGAGCTGGGCCACTCACGGCATGAGTCTCAGGGGTTCGGGGTACTTTGATGGGTGCTTGCTTCCCAGGCAGATGGGAGTTCAGAGTGCTTTCTTCTCAGTTCCGGGTGCAGGAGAATATGCGATGTTACATTGCATGTGCTACAACGCATGCGATTACAACGCAGTCGTAAATTATACTATTCCTTAGTTTAGCGCGCCCCCTACAGCAAGTCATAGAAACGGCTTGCGATGTAATGGCTTGCGTTGCCCGCGTTGTAATCACATGCGTTGTAGCGCATGCGATGTAAACGCTGTTTCCCGTGCAGGAGGTCCGTTACACAGGGTATTGGGGCGGCATGGCTCCGGTAGGTCCTGGTGTTCCGAAACTTGCTGGGGTAACAGATCTGACCCTTCGGAGCTGGTGTCCCACATTTCGTCCAGGTGCTGCGTCAGAGTCGCTGGGGCGCAGCAAGTTGGTAGGGCCAGAGTCTGCGGTTTGGTTCCTCCTGTCACAGGAGTTCAGAGCCTCTGCCCCAAGGGAGATTCTTTGGCAATTTGTCGAAAACTGGAGTTGTTCCGGGGTCTTGGAGTCCTCATAGTGGCAAGGCAAGGCAGCACACCATGATTATCGAGCCTTTCTGGCAGCAGGGAGGGTTTGGCGCCAATTTCTCTGCAGCAGGGCTTCAATTTTCAGGCAGCAACACTTCTTGGTCTATTTCTTCTTTGTGTCAATCAATTATAAATGTTCAAGATCCAGGGAAGTACTAAATTTAGGGATGTTCACGGGGGAGATAGGCAGGAGCCAATGGGCTATCTGCCTTTAAGGTATCTACACCCTCTAAGTGACCACTTCCTGTGGGAAGGGGACTACCCTCGCCCTGATAGGTTATTTTCCCACCATTACAAAATGTTGGATTTTCTAAGGTGGGTCTACCTCACCTGTCGCACCTTAGGGTAGGTGCTGGCTGAATGTGAACCCCCTCCTCATCTAACTAATCCCGCCTGTCCTCCCGCCTCCATGTGGAGCAGGACAGGGAAGTTGGCATTCCCCACTATCTGGGTAAGCCTGGTTTGCACTTCAAAGGTGGGACTGCTTTTTAAACTTTTCCGCTCTGGAAGACCATTTCAGCCTGGAGGAGGTGTGAAGCACCTCTGCCCAGAGCAGGATTTGTTTTAGGCTTCTGAGAGCACAGGATCTCACCCCATGAGGTCAGAAACAAGACTGGTTGTGGCAGGCTGGCTATGACAAGTCAGAGACCACACCAGTGCTTGGTAGTTGTTAAGGGGACCCTCTAAAGGGTCTCCTGTGTGCACCTATTAATAAATCCAACACTAGCATCAGTAAGGATTTATTAAGACAAGATGTTTGGTTCCAAACTTCTTAGGGTACAGTAAAGCCATCATTGAGCTAGGAAACTTAGAATGACAAGTATCCAGCCCATGTACTTTTTATGTCTTCCCTGTGGACTTACAATACCCAAGAATGGCTTGGATATTGTAGGGTAGCATCTGCTCATGCAGATACGTCCACGCATGGGATATAGTGCACCCTGACTTAGGGGTGAAAGGCCTGCAGTAGGGGTGACTTACCTATACCTCATGCAGTATATGGGGGCATGGCACACAGGGCAGTGTGTCATGCCAACTCTTCAATTTTCTCTGAACCAAGACACAACAGCCTACATTTCCTATGAGCAAAACCTTAAAATCAATAGGTAACTGCACGACATTCCCTTAAGTTTTTAGGGGGTTCAACGTATAGTCAAGTTCTAACTTTCTGAAACACGTCCACCTTTTTAGAATACTTTATTAAGGATAGTTGTGCCTACAAGATCTTCTATGGAAAATTGGGTGGAACTTGATGTAAAGATGCAGCGTTAACCATGCAGATGTTCTATCATTCTTTCAGTAAAAAAAAAGTTTTCATTATTTCGGCTTGAACATCATACAATATGTTGAAGTTTCAGATGGCATATGAATAACGATACTTCTTCAGAGTGGGTCGACAACACTTGTCCATTTTTGTCTTATTTGATCTTTTTAAAGGACATTTTGTGTTTGAGCACTACAGTGCAGTGAAAATGTGTTGGGAGCATCCGAGGACGGGTAGAATATAAACTGAAGGAAAGTGAGGTCTCATTAGAATTTTGATATGTATTACAGATGAATTTCAGCAAGGGTAGATGGTACTGTCAGCAGGGCCGGCTTTAGCGGTGGTGGAGCTCAGTGCGGCAATCTTCTTTGACTCCGCCAATGACCTCATTCTCAATGGATTCCTAAACGACCACCCTGCAACAGCACCCCTGATCTCTCCATAACCCCTCTCTCACATGCACTTATTTGTTTTGTAGCGTTATTCATTCCAGTGAAGGGTGTCATAGCACTTTATATCACACAAACATTATACAGAGACAATGAATCATTCGTGTGAAAATCAGTTGATAGGAAATGTAACATAAGACAATGAGGATTACAAGCTGTTGGAGTCACAAGTCTTCCTTACTAGTAAGCAGTATATTTTAAGAGTGTTTGGTCTCGAAAAACACTAACTCAGGACTTAAAATATACCACATTGGTTGGGGTTGGCTATACTAATAAGAATGTATTTCTACCCAATGAACCCTTTTTAGCAACATTAGAATAAAGAAAGGCTGGGGGAAAAAACATAACAATCTTATCTGTACCATGCAGCTTGCATTCATCTCTTTGATGACAGTTCATAAATCACTGTGCTATATTAAGGTTGTAGCTTAGGAACTCCAAGTAACAAAATGATCTCTGTGACAAAAGCAGTAACCCACTGAGCTATCCACATAAAATACTGTTCTGTGATCTGCATGTCACACATTCTGTGCAGCAGGCATATTAACCCTCTGCGCTACTTTATGATGAGTCAAAACTGCCCCAAGAAAAATCTCCATCTCTCTCCAGCAGGTACATTATTCGCCACAGTTTTCTTGACATTTTTATTGCTGCCTGAAAATGTCTGCACACTCAAGGAACTCTGCAGCTGGTGCTTTTAAACCTATAAGTCATTTTAAACACAGCACCCCCAAGCTTAGCACCTGGTGCTACTGCACCGGTCGCACCACCGTAAAGCAGGCCCTGAATGCAAGACTATAACATGATTTCTGCTACTTTAGATGTGTGACCAGCTTAGTAGCCCCCCTTCACCAAAATGACTGCCAACTTTATTGTCATGATGCCAGGATACAACACTAGGACCCAATGAAATATGTCTTTATACAAATATTTCTCTTCTGAATCATTCGTTTTCTAGTTTATTAGAAATGATCGTTTAAAGAGTTGGCATGTTGTATCTCATTTGGGAAAGTCTGCACTGGTGTCCGACAGGGCCCTCCCTAAGTGCAGTGAGGAGAAATTAAAACAAGACCTTGAGTTTCTTGTGTACATCATCTTGATAATACATTTACCTTGCTGGGAGATGTGCCTATTTTGCAGATGGCCGTGAAGGAAAAAAATGAAAATAAATTCAGAGATTAACATTGATTATTACTCAGAGCGGTATTTAGGTATTCCAGATTTTGATGATCAGTAATCTTTGTAGAATGTCAATGTCTCCCTTAATAATGTTGGACAGCGATAGAATGTCATAATTAATCCTAGGCACAGAATGGCCAGATAGCCCATAGAAAGTCAAACACAAGCTTAGGGAAAACCAAAGCAACAAAACTGTGACATCTAGCTAAGACAATTGGAAGATGAGTTCAATGGTTGCATGTCGTAGACCATTAAAGCCGCACATTCAATGATAGAGCCTTTAGGCTAGCCAGTACACATTTTCTCGATACGTCTTTCCACATAAATAAAATTAAAAATGGGACGGAAGCCGGGTACTATCTTGAAATATGCCACTGCCAGCGATGGAGATATAAACACATCCACTTTTATTTTCCTTTGCAAAACAGTAGCAAAAGTTATACCAATTTATAACTCTGGCATTCTTTTCAGCCTTGAACAAAGTATGTCACAGCTGCTTCATAATCAGTGTGAGAAGGTGACTTTGAAAACACCCAAAAAAATCCAAAATGAAGTTTATGAAGGTGAAACAGTTACAGGAAGGAATAAACTGATAATAGAGAAGAACATAATGTAGAGGGAGACATCTGTTGCATGCTAAGCGCGGAAGGCCTGTGGAATTGGAATGTGCAGCTCATCGGGCACAAACGCAAGGTTACACCAGTGGATGACTGTAATGGCTCGAGTTATCCCCCTCAGGCCCCTTTATTTACTCTTGTCCCTACTTCACGGCCTGGACCATAGGGGATATGGTTGGAGGGTTTGTTACGAGAAGACCCCTCCCGTTTTATTACACAGTGGGCTCACCCACTGACGAAACATAACATTCCTCCTTTACCCCCCCCCCCAAAAAAAAACTGTGGAACAAAACAGTTATAACAACTTGGTGACCTCTTTTCAGGGCCAGAGCTTTAGATGAGAGAGAGAGAGAGCGAGAGAGAGAGAGAGAGAGAGAGAGAGAGAGAGAACATAATAAAAGTTCAATGCAATAGGAAATTTTTCAGAAGAGAAGATCTCGAGGGATGTGGTCAGAGATGGTATCTCTATGTCCCTTAGTGGGTGGCTTCTTCCCTCATCTCATCTTGCCTCACTGGCTGCGGGGGTGTGCTGAGATCAGACAGCACATCAGGGTTTTTCTCTGAGAATAGGTGCCTCCAAGCTTCTTGGGTCACAGGCACAGTCACAGTTAACTCGGTTAGTGCTAAATGCCGGGTCGGTGAAACATCTTTGTTATTCTGGGTTCCGCTCCTGGGGTTGCAGTGAGATCCTTCCTGGACCTGTTCATGGGAGCTAGATAGCGCTTAAAGAAAGATATGTTCATGATGATTGTCTCACCAGATTTCTGAGAAGTGATCATTGTCCCCTTTACTGACTGCGCCTTCCAAGGATCAATCTCAAAAGGTAGCATAAACTTGCTGTGGGGATGTCTATTCTTCACCATCACCAGACTGCCAACCTTGATGGAACTATGATTGGTTTTGCAGGCTCTGGACATTCAATCATTCCATATCCAGTGCTGCTGCAGTGTGTCAGCAACTTGTTTCTGTATTGCTCATGGTCCTTCGATCAGGGAAATGACATCACCCACGGGACGGTTCAAGCACAGAGTGTTGCGGCTGACTTGAGTTGTTGTGTGAGGTGCAAGGCAGTATTTTCCAAGGAAATGTAGAGAGCACATTCAATGTTTTGGCCATTGGCCAAAGCGATTCGGAGCACTTTGTATAAAGTGTGCATGAACCGCTCTGCTTCTCCATTAGCTTGTGGACAGCGGGGCGTGACTTTCCGGTGATGAACACCCCGGGACTGTGAACTCCTGACTCGAGAATGGAGGGCCATTGTCAGTGCATAATTCTTTAAGGAGCACGTGGGTGGCAATGAATTTCTCCAAACGAGGCATTGTTTGACCTGCAGTCATCAAGTCCATGATTTCAATTTCTGGATATTTCAAAAAGTCATCTACGACAACTAACATGTGTCTACCATCTGGGACACTGCCAAAATCTGCACTGGGCCTCTGCCAGGGGAATGGCGGAGGGATATTCTTACTGATGATGGGTGCTGGTGGTTCCGCCAGGCAGGCAGCCTGCACAGGGAGCACTGGTGAACTGTTTGTTCAATTAGGTTATAAAAGCTAGGAAACCAGATCTTCCATCTCAGTCGGGACTTCATCTTGACAATCCCTTGATAAGCCAGGTGAGGGAGGTCAACCACCCACTGTTGTAGAGCCTTGGGAACCCCTCAACGGGAGCCTCTACTGAGACAGCCTACAGGGGACACTGCCAGTTCTGAGTGGGCATTGTGCAGTGAGGCTAACGTCAGCCTTGCTTCTTCCGTACAATAGGGAGTTTTACTGAGTAAGGTGCACCATCGCCCTGAACCTACAGCTGAGATGGCCAATTGGAAACACTCATTGGTGGCCATGGCCTTGACGATCTCTGTGAGTGAAATGGGGAGTGGTCGGAAATGTTCTACAACCAGCCGGACATACTCCTCGACATCTTCGGCATCCAACTCTTCACTTTTTGTGGCCGGTCGGTCATGTCTGGATAGATAATCTGCTGGATTCTGAGTTCCAGGGTGATAGGCAACTGAGAAATGATACTCCTGTAGCTGTACAATCCATTTTTCGATCCTTTGCGGGTGTTTTGAGGATGACCTCATGAAGAGCAGAATGAGAGGTTTGTAATCACTTTGAACAACGAAGGGCTGGCCATAGAGCTACAGGTGGAAATGACAGCAGCCCCAGTGCACTGCAATGGCCTTCTTTTCAATGTAGGAATAGCTTTGTTCAGTCTCTGTCAGTGCATGGCTGGCGTACGCCACTAAAGCCCATTACCTGTTGTTCTGCTTTTGGGATAATACCGTTCCCAGGCCAGTAGAGCTTGTTTCTACTGACAGTTCTGATTCCTTGGCAGGATGAAAGTATACCAGGGTGGTGTCTGCAGATAATGCTAGTTTTGTTGCTTGGAAGGCCTTTTCCTGATTGAGTACCCAGTTCCAGATTGTGTTGGCCTTCATCAGATCTCTCAACGGGGCTTTGAGGTCTGTCAGGTTTCGAATGAACCGTCTACAGTATGTGACTATACCAAGGAAGCTTCTCACTCCTGTAATAGTGGTGGGTGCCGGTGCTGCCTGAATGTCCTGGACTTTAACGGGGTCAAGTAGCACCCCATTCTGGGAGAATCGATAACCAAAGAATGCTATTTCCTTCTGGAGGAAAGCACACTTTTCTTTGTGAAGCGTGAGACCATTTTCTTGCAGGCATTGGAACGTCGCTCTCATTCGATCGAGGTGTTCTTCCAGCGTAGGAGCGTGTACTAAGATGCCATCACTGACATTGAGACTCTCTCAAGACCAGCCAGCACACTTCTTAAGGTGTCCTGGACTACCTCAGCTGCGCTGGAAACAACAAAGCTGAAGTGCTTGTACCTTATTTAGTTCACATGGGTGGAGAAAGTAGTGATGGCTCGAGACTCGGGATCCAGCATCAGCTGGTGATAGTCAACTTGCAAATCCATCTTGGAGAACCATTTGGAACCCCTTTCTTCTGCTACGAAGTCTTCCATGATGGGCATCAAGTGATGTTCTCGCCTGATGGCCAGATTGGGTAGGTGCATATCGACACATATCCGAACTTGCCCGGGTTGTTTGGATTTGCGCGCTATGACATTTGGTGATACCCACTGAGTCGGTCCATTGACCCTCTCAATGATGTCAGACTGTTACAATTTATTTAGTTCTCTTCAACCTAAGGCAACAGGTGGTAAGCCACCCTGCAGTGTTTCAAGGTAACAGGCTGGATCGAGTCATTGAAACGGAGGTACATCAGACGGTCTTTGAGGCACCCTATGTCTTCAAACAGAGGTGCAAATTTGGTTACCGGGTCTTCCACGCTTTCCTGATGCACACTGAAGGCGAAGGCAATGAGCTGAAGACGCTCTGCAGTTTGGCAGTTTAGCAACATCCCTGAGCCTCCTTAGGTGTCAGACACTTTGGTATGAGTGGAGCGAGATTCATGGGCAATCTCCGTTGTGAATACTCCGGTCAAATGGGGTGGGGTTGTAGACCCACATGTGAACTTCAGTGTGGAGGTGGGGCGCAAGGTGGGCTGCACAGGAAGTGTCTGCATTAATGATTGCACCATAATGTTCATGGATGCTCCACTGTTGATCAGCGCCTGCCCTTGATGACCACGGAGGATGACGTTACACTTCAGGGTGTGTTTCTGGGGGTATCCCTCTGGTTGCATGTCATGTATGATGTGGACTGCCCCTTCGATGTCATCGTCATCCATGTCTCCCTCGTCCTTTGGGATATTCGACACATGCATAGTGTTGGCAGGCTTCATCTCTTGACCCTTCTGGGGCATTGAGGAATGGTATACCTTTGAAAAATGGGTCAGTTTGTTGCATGCAGAGCAGCTCCGTCCTTGTGTTGGACATGGCCCTTGGTGTGAGTACGAACCTCCACACCCGTAGCATGTTTTAAGCGCAGGATTGTGCTTGGTGCGTGTTGTCCTCTTTTCAGGGGTTCCGGTAGCAACTGTGTTGATGGGTTCAGTCTTGACTTGCCATTGCAATGCTGCTTCCATGTGTGCTGCTCGCACCTGGAACAGCTCCTTGGACCTACCCATCATCAGCATGTCTGTTATGGGCATTCCTGGGACCTGAAGAATGTTTTCTCTCAATTTTACTGATAAACACCCCTGAATAAATTGAGCTTGAATTTCATTGTTTTCATCTGTTAGCATGCAGGTGCTAGCTAGATCGTTCAGGCGGGTATAGAAGGTGTCTACTGATTCATCAGGTAGTTTTCTGGCTTGGCTCAGCAGGAAGAATTCGCAGTCAGGGTTTGCGAGTGGCTCGAAGTGTGCTGTTAGGGCTCATTTCAGCGTGCCATACGTGAACGGTGGACCGACTTACCCAGCTTGTGGATAGCTGCACCTCTCAAGTGCAGGAGCATAGGATGTCATCTATCATCTTCTAATGTCACAGCTGAAAAATAAGTTTTGAGGTGCTCCACCCATTCTTTCCACTTTGCAGCTTGAGCAGATGGGGGACCATCGAAAAGAAATGGCTGAATGGGGGGTATGCTGTCATAGCGTGGTTTGATCAATGAGCTACGGTGCGTGCTCTCCTCCCCCACCAGCAATCCTCTGGATGGAACACTGCCACCATTGTAAATGGCAGTTTGCCATGCAGAGGCAATGTCCATGCAAAACAGGCCTCACATGTGCAGTCAAAACAGTGTCCCTTTCCTGTACAGGCACAGATGGCTCAAACCTGGGGATCCTGGGCTTCACACAGAGCAACAGGCAATGAAAACTCTCTGGCCCGGCCTCCTCTAAGCAATGAACTGTAGTGCACTGGCTGGACACACCGCACCTCACCAGTGCCTCAGATGTGGCTTCTTGCTGCAGGACGCCTTCCCATCAAGGCCAAGTGCGACGTCAGTGGAAGGAGTGTCGGCACTGGGGGCTCACTCAGCAATGCGGCCACAGACAGCAGCAGCTGAAGGCACGAGTCAGCTCGAGCACCAATAGGTGGCAGTGTAGTGCACCACATGTGCTGGTTGTGCACAGAAGGGTGCATAGGCGACAGGTCACCAGTGAGCCAAAGTATGCCACGGGACACCTGAGGGTACAGTTCAGGCCGACGCACCGCACGCCAACGGGGCAGAGAGGCTGAGACCAGCTCGGCTGTTACAAAGGGCCATGGGAGGCAGGAGACGAAAAGGGAGAGGAGGTGAGGCAGCATGTTCATTTCGCCCCGTCGCCAGTTGTTGCATGCTAAGCTCGGCCTGTGGCGATGAAAGGTGCAGCTCAGTGGGCACAAACACACGGTCACACCGGTGAATGGTTGTAATGCCACGAGGTATCACCCTCAGGCCCCTTTATTTTCTCTTGTCCCTACGTCATGGCCTGGACCATAGGGGATATGGCTGGAGAGTTCATTACGGGAACACCTCTCTCGTTCTATTACAATGTGGGCTCACCCACCGATGAAACGTAATAAAAACTACTGATAATTGAAATACAAAGAAAGTAGACCCCCAATGAGATTCTGTGAAACTAGTCTCTCACATGACCAATGTTACCATTTACCCATAGCAAATACTTAGGGGAAGAATTGAAGGCACATCAGAAAAAATCACCTGTCGCTATCGATCTGACTTTACCTTCAAAGGGCCCTAGCCATGAAATAGCACAATGCTCAGGAGCAAAACATTTATGGCCTTTCTTTCAATGTTTTTAACTTTGTTGTTTTCTTCAAACCCTTGTACTTTTTACTCACCCTTTTTCCTTCTCTCTCGATATCTTCATGCCCCTCATCCCAGGTTCATAAATCTCACGCTTTATCTCAGGACTATGTAGGTTCATTCACTCTATTTATACTTCTTTCCTTTTCTCAGAATAATTGATGAAGTTACTAAAGCTCTGGAGGAGCCACATCTAACATGCAAAAAAACTGGAAGTTGCCAGGAATCATTGGAGGCTTCATAGGTTCTCTGGTGCCAACCACTTTTTCAATGGCTGTGAAATTATTTAGTTCAATTTCCAGACTATAAGGTGACAATATTATCACTAAAAATGTTGTGCAGTCTTTAAAGGGTAAGTCTTCCAACTATACTGTCTTAAATCATTTCACCAACTCTTTGACATGCGTCACGTGGCCTTAGTAAGATGAAGAGAACAAACATATATAGTCCAGTTACACTACACTGTGTGCATTAATGATGTTACGAAAAACCGCCTAATTAAAATATTGAAAGGCAGCCAGGGAATTACATTAGCTAAACAGCATTGCCAAAACCTCCAAACTCGGAAAACAGTGACTATGCAAGACAACCTTGCACTCAACTCCTGGCTGGCTGCATACTACACTGTATTCTACCCTGTATGGTCAGTGAAGATAATTTTTTGCATAGATCTGGCCATATACGTGGTCAAACTGAATGTCAATCTGTGGAAGTTACAGTGTTGTTCTTGTACTGGGTATAGAAAGCACATACCGTTTCTTTATGGCGATGTTCTTTAATTCTCTGTGCCCCTTTCAAGGTCGAAGTTGAGTATTGTCTTTCTTTAGCTCAAAGAAGATGGGACTACAGCCGAAAACGTAGATTATTTGATGATTTCCTCTTCAAAATTCTGGATAATGTGTTGTTTAATGATGAGATTGTTATTGGAGCGCAGGTGTTACCATAAAGTGCACGGTTGTGTGTTGTTCTGATGGTATCAAATGTTGTCATCAAAGATTTACTAGATTGGAAAAGGATCGGAGAACCATGATAAACCTACTTAATCTGTCCTCCTTCACAAAGGTAACAATTGCCAAAACAAAATCAAACCAGACAATTCATTGCTTGCAATTCATGTAAGAGTTATAGTTAAAGATTCTCAGGGACACCAAGAATGATTTAAAATACTAAAGAGATTACAATGTAGACTTTTTTTGATTTGACATGTCATAAATTACAGGTTACTGTGAGTTTCTCTTCTCCGTGGAATATGGGTTCAGTGGTTAGAACTGTACCATCCACCACTCTTTCTTTTAACATGAGTTTGAGCTCCTCTTTTTTTTAACAATGTCCTTCTTCGAAATTGTCACAACAACAGAGTCTGAAAGATCTCATACCAAGAAGTCGTCTCAGTTGCCTAATTTTATACCAACCTCGATGTACAGAATTCGAAAAGTGAAAGTGACGAAAAGGTTTCCTCCAATTGTACGTAGGTTATAAATGACAGCCTAGTCTTGCATTGGTATCCTTCAAACTGGTTTATTCGTTTTATGCCCTCTAATGCATTATCTTTTAGGGCAATCTGTAATTAGGTGGTCCCCAACAATCCAATAGTGACGTATGCTGCTTTCTTTCTTTTTTATCTCTGGTGGGGTAAGAGGGCACTTTAACAATGTTACTTGTGTGCGTGGGGATTGGATCCCTGTAAGTAAGAATAAACTGAGGTACTTGGGGAACCAGGGAAAAGGTCTTCCACCTTCCTTTCTTTTCACTTTTGTTTCACATAGTAACTGATCTTTTTGTAGTGAAAGATCAATGGAATTGACAATCTTATCAAGAGGTACAACTACCTCAAGCAAGACTTGTTGCACTGTTAACAGCACTTCATCACATTTCTGTGTTTCAGTGACCAGATTTGAAGATTAGATTAAATTACTACCCTGTTTTATACCCGAGTGGTTTATTATGGTTAGACTGCATAAGTCATCTTTTTGTGAACATGTTGTAAACTCTGCTAGGATCAAGTCATGTTTTTAGGATAGGAGTATTCCAATAAATCTTTGGCAAGCCCCAGGTCAATGCATTAAACCCAGATTCATTAGCAAAAGTGACATCTTGGATTTTATGGGGTGATGGAATTTGGTGCAGTTCACATACATAAAGTAAATGGCATCGTGTAAGGCATTTCTGAAATCTCCATTGAGGCCTGTGCTCTTAGTTGGTATTGGTGCAGATGATATTTGGACCCCAATACTAGACAACTGAGAATGGTTTTTAGAATAGATGCTCCATCTTTAGATAAGGGATCCATCCTTTTTAAGTAACCAACCACTGGTAGGAAGTATTTCAGAATGTGATGGAAACGTGTTGCTTCAAAAATCACCAAGTACTATAACTTCAAAACACTCATCCACTTGACGCACTCTAGTGAAATATATCGTCCTGCGTTGGTTTCACAGCTGTGCCTATACCCTGTAAAACCTCTTCTATGGCACTTTGAAAGCCCCTCGACAAGTTCTCAGCAGTCTAATAGCTCTGTGGTGGACGCAGCAATAGTGTAGCTGAGAGGACTATAGGCATGCTGTCAAAACCAGTACCAGACTAAAGGGACAGATTCTCTGCTCAAAAGAATATGCAGAGTACTAGAAAAAGATAGGGATAGTTAGTAATTGCGGGGAAGCTTGTTTGAAATCAGGAATCTGAAACGAGAGGGGGAAATGAAAATCCTTATCTGCCTAACAAATACTGACCTTCTCTATGAACAGGAGACGTTGAAGTTATATTCCCAGAAGGTGATATACAAGCTCCATGATTGAAACAAAAATGTACTAAACTGTATCAAAAGAAAGTAGTTTGAGGGCTATAGCCCAGTCCTCTTGTGTACCTCTAGAGTATGGCTCCCGGAACTGATGAGCCTTTTGGATTGTGTTTATAAAACATATGGCCTGTGCTGATCTTGTTCTGTCAGTGTCTGTTTCCTGGTCGGTTTTGGTTTACTTCTACACCTGACCCTGACAAATTCTGCTGCACCAACTTTTACCCCTCAGTCTGAATAAACCCCAATGATTGGCCTTCCAGTGGCAGAAACGATGGACAGCTTTCCTCTAGAGAAGTCCAGCTGGCCTCTGACTTTGTGGAACAGCAGGATAGGGGACTCTCTTCGTGGTGCGCTAATTTCTCAAGGTACGGAGTGCAATCACATTGAGTGGGTGTGAGTTGGGAGTCATTCATTTCTGTGCTTGCTGTCACACTTATTCATTGACTCTTGGCTGCACTGGTGTTGCTGTATATAAACCAAGAATGTGTCTCATAAACAATTTTTCAGATAAATGTCAGTGAATGAAAAGGTTTAACTTTGAATGAAATTTAAAGTGTCTTAAAAAGTGGCTCCGTTTTCTCCACCAACAGCACCAGTGCAAAGGTAATGGATGCTGTGTCTGTCAAATGTTAAACACTCTGGGGGAGATTTTCAAACATTTTGCGCTGGAAAGCACCCTCGAAGTAGCACAAAGCAGCGCGAAGCACTTCTTGGCATTACTTAGCGCCAAGAGGGGTTACATCGGTGGATTATGGGCATTCCCATGCAACCAGCCATGCCTTTTGATGCAAAATCATACTTACAAAGATTTGTAGACGTGGTGGGTTTGTGCCAAAAGGCAACGCCCCTTCAAAGGAGGGGCTAACAGGAGAAATGCTATCATTTCTCCGTGATTTTCTGACTTTGCATGCAAGCTGCACTGTGCAGCACACATACAAAGTGGGAAAAGCTTTCCATCGTGTCTAGGCATAGTGTTTTGTACAAGAAGGGTACCCTTCCTGTATAAAACCTATGCTAGACTCATGCACACACCCTAGCGGTATGGCGCTAAGGTGTGTGCATGGTGCATGACCGCTGAAATCAGCACCGGCGCAATTGAAAGGGGAGGAGAGAGCCATATCTCTGAAGATATGGCACTCTCCTGCTCTCTCCATGTCGTGTAACGCAGCGCAGCCTTGGAGGGGCTGCGCTGCATTGTGTGACTTTTTTGTAAATCTCTCCCTCTGTCTTATAGAAAAGATGCCAACATGCCAGAAATATGTGAAAATCCTTCTAAATGCTCACCCTTCTATGGACTTATAATCTGGGACACTGACTGTACACTAGTAAAAGCGTATATTTTACCCCTACAAAACATTACTTGAACCTGGCTTTTACATTTGACATGAATAAAACACATTAATTTACTTTGTGTAGGTACTCTATGGCACGGTTAATACCACCCGATTCCCCAAAGAGACATCAGGTAACAGTTTATTACATGCAAGCAGTTTTCACCCTATCAAGCTCAAATGGAGTATTCCTTACGGGGAATTATGCAGAACTAGATTCAGGTGCAGCACAGACATCTCATATCAACAGCTGAAGAGAACTATGTCAAAGGTTTACAGGAAGAGGGTACAACAACTGAATACTGAAAGAGGAATATCAGACAACAAAGGCCTTAATGGACATTTTAGCACACAGTCATCACAGTCCACAAAACCTTTGCACCTAACATCAACCATTACCAAGCTTTTTTAAGTGTGAGGAATTCAAAACATGCAAGAATAGTAGTAATGGTAGAGCATACTCGCTACCTATAGGAATCAAGAGAAATTTAGGTGAACACATAACATGCTCTTGTGATTTTTGAATTCATGTTGGCTAGGGCCCATGGGCCCGATTCACAAAAGTAATCTGAGACAAAATCCTAACTTTACGACTTTTGGTATTCACAAAAGGCATTTAGGAGTAGTAAAGTTAGGACTCCTAACTTTTACTATTCCTAAATGCCTTTTGTGAATACCGAAAGTCATAAAGTTAGGATTTTGTCTCAGATTACTTTTGTGAATCGGGCACATGTGACTTACTTTTGTACCGTGTTCACAAGTTTAGCGTACTGGGTAAATTAAACTTTTGGTCTAAGTTTAGACTTTTGGTTTAAACTTAGACCAAAAGTCTAACTTTAGTAGTAGTAAAGTTAGACTTTAGGTCTAAACTTAGACGTCAGGTCTAAACTTAGACTTTTGGTCCCATCAAGGAGTGTGCACCATAGGTATGGCGCATTAGCATTGTCTCCCAGTTGTCGTCCCCAGATGCTCATTCAGCAGCATGTTGCAGCTTGAATGCATAATAATAAAGTTCTAGATC
The DNA here is from genome assembly GCA_963921515.1 of Calotriton arnoldi. NCBI lineage: Eukaryota > Metazoa > Chordata > Amphibia > Caudata > Salamandridae > Calotriton > Calotriton arnoldi. The sequence continues at coordinate 1,101,467 of CAWUFW010002852.1, read as the reverse complement.
TGGAAGTCCCAATCCGCCCCTCAACATGTCACGTTTGAGCTGCGGCAGTGCAACTGACTCCTCTTCCCAGCCCACACAAGGGATATCATCAAGCTGCCCAGCATCTTGGACAAACTGCACAGAAGGGTATAAAGAGCATTCTGGATTATGTATAAGCACTGGGGAGGAACACGATTTTCGCCTTCGAGACCCTCCCTATAGTGGAAAGCGGCAATTTTTACAGAATCAAACAGACTTTGTTAGTTCACCCACAATACAGTACTGTTGCTGGTCCTCCACTGTGTGTCCCACCTTGATACCAAGGTACCTGAAGAAAGTCGTCTCCCAGTGCATCCCCAGTGGGGCTAGGCCTTTCTCAGTAACACCCTCCAGTGCCCCTACTGGAAACAGCAGCGACTTCTGCCTATTAATGTGCAGATACGCCGCTTTCCCAAACATCACCAAGTGTATCAGGAGCTGCTGTACCATCTCCGAAGGGCACTGCAGATAAAACAATACATCATTAACTGCATATAGAAATATCAGATGTGTTACGTCCCCCACCACCATGCCTTCATCTTCCTGGTCCTTCCGCAGCTTTGCCACCAATGGTTCCATTGCTAAGGTGAAGAGGAGCGGCAAGAGTGGGCAGCCCTGTCTTTTGCCTCTCAGTCTCTGCACACCCCACTCATCGGACATGATTCCCACACTGCGCACCCTAGCAATAGGCCCGTGCATAATACCTTCACCTATTTACGGAAGTGGGGGCCAAACCCCATCTTCTGGAGCACAAGCTGCAGATAATCCCACTCCACTATATCAAATGCTTTAGTGAGATCTCTGTCGCTTCTCTGCATATCATGTAGCATATGTGCAAGCCTTCATAGATTAAGGGCCATGCTGCTCCCCGGCATAAAACCACACTGGTCCACATGTACCAGACTTCCTACTACGCTAGTCAACGTGTCTGCCAGGACCTTACATAATACCTCTGTGTCTATGTTGAACATTGTGAGGGGCCTATAGGACGACAGGTCCATCGCATCACCCCCGGGTTTGGGCATCATACATATTACTCCCTCCTTGAGGGTGGGGGGCAGCAATCCACTCTCACACACCTCACCGAACACCTCCAGTAGTGGACCCGCCAACTGCACTGCATAAGCCTGGTAGAACTCCAACGGAAAGCTGTCACCCCCTGGTGACTTCCCACTATTCATGTTACCCATCACTTCCCTAACCTGCTCCAGGGAAATATCCGCCTGCAGTTCATCTCGCATTAAGGGTTGCAATGCAGGCAGGTCCATGCATCCGAGATATCCAGACACTATTGCGCCATCAGCCGCCACCCTCCCCGTAGATGTCCCACAAGTGAGCCTCCAGGGTTTCATATATAAACTGGGGAAGCTGCGGGCCCACAGAATAGCGAGCGGAGGACGGCTTCCTGGCAATGCGGCGAGCGCAGCCCCCAGTCCCCTCCCGCCCCCCCGCCAAACACATGACTCGGACACCCTATTTAATTCATTAATACAAACGTGATACTTGGCCCCACTGCACAGTTTGTTAATTAAGCTAGTTGATAAGTTTCATTTATTGTATGGTTTTTTTCTTTTCCCTTTTTAGGTAACAAAAGTGAGATACTCATAGACTGGCACACAATATATAATTGTATGTTTAACTGAAATTATCCTTTCCTTAAACTACAGGCGAAATAAGACTACAACAACTGCAATTTTGGCTTCCATACACAAGCGCTTCCTGACCATTTCCTCTTGAAATCTATTTGAAATGTAACTACAAATATTACAATGCAAATTCACACATGTCATAGAAGTGCTGCATTGGGATGTAAAAGAATTGATGAGCAACAAGAACATGACTGGATATTAAACTAAATGCCAATAAAAATATGTTTGAAAAAAAAAGAAAACAAGTGAGCCTCCAGGGTGTCATTAATAAGACGTTGGTTGTTGGCCACGGACCCATCCCATCATTATGGGGGTTCTGTTCGTCTCTCGCTTAAGCAGGTAAGCCAGCAACCTATTTGGCTTGTCCCCCTCTCAGTGCAACCGTGCCTACATTCTTGGCACGTGAACCTGTCCAGTCTATCACACGTGTCTCTCAAGCATCTCTTGATAGCCACCACTGAGCCACCCTCGTCTTGTTTCCCAGCACCCCCTCTTTGGGCCTCCCCTAACTCATTCTCCAAGTCCGCAAGCTCACTCTGCAACTGCCAGCATAGACCAAACATCTTACCCAGATATTCCCCTCAAATGACTGCTTTTAACAACTCCCATTCAGTACCCTACTATTTGGTATGTCCCATTTAACCTCAAGGTATTCCGTGATCTTTTCTCCTAGGGCCTGGCTGACCGGTGCATCCAGTAGGGAATCTGTCTGGATTTGCCAATACCTCCTAACCATCCCAAATCCGTGCTCCGCTCCATTCTAGCAGTAGAGGTGAGTGATCAGTTAAGAATCTACCAAGGTAGGCAAACCTCTGAATGTCCACCCTCACGCTCACTGTACCCAGAGCCCTATACAGCCAGCTGTATGTATTGTGAGTGGCCGAATAACAGCTGCACTCCCTCCCCCGATATATTTCTCACCACAAGTCTACGTATCCCAGATTATGCATGGCTTCAGTCAGAGTGTCTACCATTCTAGGTTTAGTTGTTGCTCTGGGTGGTCATTTGTCCAAGTTTCCATTCAAAATGCGCTTAAAATCCCCCACCCATACCAGCCTCACAACCATATTATCCATCAGTAGGGGATTAGAGTAGAATTTTGGGGGAGAATTCCCCATTATCTACATTGGGGGCATATATGTTCAGAATGGTTCTGTCCACCCCATCCAATACTCGCTGCATCAGAAGATATCGACCATGTGTATCTGCTTTGGCATAAAGCAGGTGAAAGGAGACCCCAGGAGCCACCCATACTGCCACCCCGTGCGCATAGTGAGAGAAGGAGGACGTGATAAATTGCTCCCCCATAATTTTTTATTTCACTTGTCTGCTTCATTCTCAGTGAGATATGTTACCTGGAGGCATGCAATACACACACCAGTGCATCTCAAATACAAGTGCACCCTATATCGTTTCACATAGCTACCCAGACCTCTGATATTCCATGTGATTATCTTATATTTCTGTTCCATACTGGTGATTATTATCCCCTCCCCTACTGCCTTTTGACCTCACATTTACCCAGAAGCCTAGTGGTCCTCTCCATCCTCCTTGCACCTCTGCAGGCAACATTCGAACATTGCATAGCATGACATGTACCATAACAAAAACAACTACATAACCCCACTCCCGTCCCCACCCTGGCCAATCTTACTATAACAATAAACAAACCAATTGTGATCGCCCACCATCCTGTGTAAAATTAGCACAAGTATCCCCTTTCACCACCCCACTGTGATCAAACTGATTGGCACATTGCCTCTACAGGCAGTCCCCAACTCTCACACAGTAAATTAAACTATTGCTCCCAAAATGCAGAATCGAGTGAAATCAGCGCTTTCCCCACCCCAGATAGGGCAGAGGTCCACGGCAGGTCTTGCCCCGGTAGCCCTAACAATGCCCTAAATAATTACCCCTAGAAGAGCCTAGATGCAATAGTAGTACTTGTAAAATGCTCAGAACACTTTTGAGTTGAGTTGAGCACCCTAGTACCACTTGTTACTTAGTAAACCATACTTCATTCAGCTCATCTTTCCCTCAAAGTACTTACATACCAGAACCATGGCTAGTTAGTTCCACCACATGTCAGTTGGCCATATCAACCAGTCTCTGATTCAGCAGTTCGTGATGGGGTCCAGATTGCGCCCTCCTCCCCACTGCTCTTGTTGTTGACTAGGCCTGCATTGTCTATCTGCACCTCTGCAAGCCTGCCATCCTCCTGCACTTCAATACAAGATTCGGTATCTCCTACTGCCGTCATCGGGCTCTGTGATATGCTCCATGGGGCAACTCTCCGCCCCTCCCCCCATTTACCCCTACTAGATCTCAGAGTACCTTCCTCTCCATGCTGAACTTTGTCCCATTGTCCAAACCAAGCCCAAACATCCTCAGGGTGATAAAAAAAAGTTGCTCCTGGGGGCGTGGCCAACCAACATGGCCGTCCGGACGTAATTTCGTTCGGCTCCATGCCAGGCCCTGCTGAAATGGTAGCTTAGAGGTCACCTAATGCTCTAAATCCGGGCTGCCTACCTTCAGGAGACACTCGGGACGAGAAGGTTGACATGGTGCGAGGTTGGCCCCCCCGGTATGCTGTGAGGAGAAGAATTCCCATTGCGACAGGGCTCGCGGTGCTTGGCAAAATGGCTGCTTCCTCTTCGCTCAGCCGCGGGGACATTCGCCGGAGTGGTGAGTGCAGCGGTGGTTCCTGCGAACAGTGAGCGGAGCGGAGTCTGCGGGTATTTCACACGCCTAACCCCCGTGGGCTGAAGACACTTATGGATTGATGGCGCTCGGCTCTCCCGAAGCCGCCCACGAGGGAAATTGCGTGCTACCTCCGGCGCTCCTAAAGACCGGAGTGTGGGTCCCCTGGAGAGCGGTGGTGCATATGAATACAGCGGAACCCAGCGGACGGGGAGCAGTAGCTGCGGTGAGGAGCGGGGGGGGCTCCTACGGTGATAATAAGACCCGCACTGCATGAAGAGCATTTTCATGGCGCCTGACCCTAAGATGGCGGTGGCCAGGCGCCTGTTCTGCACCTCGTGGATAGGCTGAGGCTAGAGGCATTTCGCTCCTGGTGCCCATCTCGGACTTGACGGCCAGCCAGCGCCCCTGGGGGGGGCTCAAATACAACAAACACCCTTCCCGCGTTGGCTACGCTTGCACGAACCAGATAGTGAGGGACTCCCCTACCTCATAGCAGAGAAGGGCTGCGGCATCAAGCAGTGAAGTCCCCCTGTGACTCCGGGGGGGGAGTTACATCCCTGAGGAAACAGATGCGAGGTGCGGCCCAGGCACTTCCGGGGAACACCAGCACAGCGGGGGTCCCTGGGCTGCGTAAGCATCCTGGTCGTGAGGGGGCCGTCCCGACACGGAGAGTGACAACTCACCCGATCCACACCCGCTACTCTGCTGCGACGAGCTCTGGTCCCCTCGACATCCCGCCGCTGTGCCACTGAGATTCTCCAGCCTGACAAGAAGGGTCCTCCTGGCCACCTGGGGGGGACGGAGTTGGCGGCCCAAAGCAGCTCCCAGTCCCCTGCCCTATTTCCTGCGGAGGGGAGTCCCCACACTGCCGGTGGGTGAAGGTCCCCTATGCCACCCAAAAAATCACAGCCCACAAAGGTCTCCAGCTTCTGCTCCCCCTCCCCCAAGGGGGCAGTTAGCGACAAGCTGATACGACCGGACAACAGTATGGTGCTGACACGTGAAGATTTGTTGGCCTCGCTCCGAGAATTCAAGCAAGAACTCAGGGACGACATCAAGGCTGATATAGGGTGCTCTTTTGACGCTTTCAGGGCCGAAATGGGGGGCCGTCTACTGGCCTTGCAATCTGATGTTGACTCCGTCGGGGCTCGCGCCCTAGACCTTGAGGAAAAACACCAGGAGCTGGAGGACCGCGTTCGACCATTGGAGACCCTATCCGAAGACCTACGTGCTCAATTAACTGCCACTGTGCTCCAGTGCGAGGACCTTGAAAATCGCTCCCGGCGGGAGAACATACGTGTAAGAGGCCTGGAGGAGGGATGCGAGGGCCCTGATTTGGAGGTTTTTATGGTGGGGCTCTTCTCGTCAGTTCTTGGAGATTCGGAACCGGAGGTTTGACTAGAAAGAGTACACAGAGTGAGCCCCCGAGCCCCATGAGAGGCCAGAAAACCCAGAGATGTGCTGGCGAAATTCAGCTCTTTCAAAATCAAGGAGCTGGTCCTCCAGAAGGCTCGAGCCCTAGATAAGGTTTCCTTTCAGAACTTGGAGTGCTCTCTCTACCTAGATGTGCCCCAAGCCACCCTCGCCCAGCGCCAACAGTTCCGACCCGTCACTGCAGCCTTGAGAGAACGTAAGGTGCGATATCGCTGGACTTACCCCTTTGGGTTAGCCTTCACTCTAGACAACAAGAACTATCACTGCACGGAGCTAAAGGAGGCAGCATCTATCCTGGGTCTTGAGGTGCCAGACACGTCACGAGCGATGGAGGCGAGGAGAGTGGAGGCGCCGTTGGGCCCGAAGAGGCAGGGAGGTGGTCCTTGGCTTCAGCAGCGGAGACCAGGCAAGAACTCCGTGGGGTGATGATTCCCTAGTTTTCCAGAGAGTAAAGAGACTTGTTTTGACACTTTCGTCACCGCGCAGCAGAGACAGATGTGAGCTCACGATGCCGACTGCAACAAACAAAGAGCTGAGTAGCTACTGGCTTCTGCTTCTATCAACATCTACAGATCTGATAATGGGCCTTGGCGGTGGAATTTGGTCCGCCCCAGTTTTTTGCTCGTTATGAGGTTCCCCTCTATGATCGGGGACCTTCAAGAGCAAGTTTTTTATCTAAGTTGGACATGGTTCACTTTTTTTTTTCTTTTTCTTCGTTAGGTTTTTTGGTGTCACGGTCTTCCTTCTTGCTTTTTCTTTTTCTTGTTTTTCTCATATTGGGTTGCTGATGCAGGGTGGAGGGAGAGGGGGGGACAGTAAGGGGCAAGGTGCAGGAGAGAGAGGGGGGGGGCTAGCGGCTCTGATGTTACTGTCCAATGGCGGGATGCAACTGTCTGACATGGAATGTTAAGGGGCTTAATTCCCCTAACAAGAGGCAGCGGATCTGGAAATTCTTACAGGATCACCAGATTAAAATTGCTGCTCTCCAGGAGACGCACCTTCCCCGCACAGAGGAACACCGAATGAAACACAGGGCTTACCCTCAAATTTTTCGCTCTTCGGCTCGCACTAAACACAATGGGGTGGCGCTGCTCTTTCACACTTCAACCCCCTTTCTACACCAGGACACTACAACCGATAAAGAGGGGAGGTTTGTGATGGTAAGGGGGGAAATACGGGGCAGACAGTATACAATTGCGACGCTTTATGCCCCCAACACAGGGCAACATGATTTCCTCCATTCCTTCTTATCTACCCTGGGGGGATTTGCAAGAGGTGATATTATACTTCTCGGGGACTTCAATTTGATATGGGATCCGGCACTGGATACCACACATGTCCATAGGGCAGCAGGGGGGGTTTTCAGCAAACCACTGCAAGCAACTTTACGTGGATTGGGCCTGATAGATGGGTGGAGAAATGCTCATCCCACGACCCGAGATCACTCCTTCTTCTCCCACTCAAATAGGACATACTCCAGAATCAATCATGCCTTCCTGAGTCAGTCCCTCCTCTCTTCGGTGGTGGGTTCCCAGTTTCACCCGATCTGCCTCTCTGACCACGCGCCATTGAAACTGACCCTAGATTGGCCTGCCCTTCGCACCAAATTTGCCAGGTGGTACTTCCCCAACTACCTATGCAGAGATAGACTCCTCCGAGACGAACTTTGAAAAGCAATTAAAGACTACTTTGACCTCAACGACCCGGATCACACTTCGTTAGCTAATACTTGGGACGCCTTCAAGGTGGTCATTCGAGGCAAATGTATTGAATTAGAGGCCACACTTCAAACGCAACGCAAAGGAGAACGCCTCCTCCTCGAGAGCGAACTTCGCTCCACTGAGGACGCCCATAAGGCTTCACCCTCAGTACAAACTCGCCGTAAAGTCACCCAGGTTAAAGGAAAACTCCACACGATCTACACTAATGGGGCTGAAAAGACTCTTTTACGCCTCCAGGCACGCAACTATGAGGGAGGGAACAAGGTAGGTTCACTATTGGCACGCCAGCTACGAATACGGCAGGAGAGGAACTACATCAAACATATAAAAGATAGTGAGGGGGTCCTCCACCAGAGTGAAATGGGCAAGGCCAAAGCTTTCGGGGACTTCTATCGCGCTTTGTACACGGCGGACCAACAGGACTCGCGGGCCCAAGACCAATACTTAGAGGACCTCAGCTTGCCCCAGGTACCCGCTCTCACAAACGAAGAGCTGAGTAGCCCCTACACCACTGAGGAGGTTCAGAAAGCGATCGACTCGCTTAAGCTCCAAAAAGCACCTGGCCCTGACGGCCTCCACGCCCACTTCCATCGTACATTCACTCCGGATCTTGTCCCTCGCCTGGTGACCCTTTTCAATGACATTGCTACCACGCAACAGGTGACCCCCTCGATGGGCGAGGCCCTGATCTCTGTCATCCCCAAACCTGGGAAAGACCCCTCCCATTGCGCCTCTTACAGGCCGATAGCGCTTCTTAATTTGGACGCCAAGCTCTATTAAAAAATCCTGGCCACACGCCTGGAAAACATTATGCCTTTCTTGGTGCAGGCCGATCAAGCGGGCTTTATTAAGGGGAGATAAACCCTTGACAACCTGAGACGGGTAGTCCATATCATTGAGAAAGCGCAAAGGAAGGCGATTCCCACGGTCCTTCTCGCGCTGGACGTGGAGACCTTTGATCGGGTGGACTGGTCCTTTCTGACCCGCACTCTCCGTCGGTTCGGTTTCGCCGAGTCTTTTATTGGGATGGTCAAAGCAAATTATCATGCGCCGCGCTCTAAGGTCCTCGTAAATGGGGTGGCTTCGGAATCTTTCCATCTTTCACGGGACACCTGTCAGGGATGCCCCCTTTCGCCCCTCCTATTTGCGCTCAGCATCGAACCCTTTGCGGAGCGCATTAGTTACAACCCGGACATAGGGGGAGTCCCATTTGGCTTGGACAAGCACAAGATATCCCTCTTCGCGGATGATGTGCTCCTCCCGGTCACGAGACCGCAATCTTCCCTTCCGGCGATCCTAGCAGAGCTTACGGCATATGAGCGGGCCTCAGGCTTTAAGGTGAACCACTTGAAACTTTTCTCCTGAACCTCACAGTGCCTAACGACACTATGCGGGCTATTGAGGGCACGACTCCCTTTCGTAGTACCCACAAAGACATCACCTACCTGGGCATTAAACTCACCCCCAAGCTGGAACATCTCTATAGGGCGAACTTACCCCAGCTGTTGCGCCAACTTAAAGCTGACTTCGCCAGATGGTGGACGGCCTACCTTTCGTGGATCGGAAGGATAAACGCTATAAAAATGAATGTCCTTCCGCGGTTACTGTACCTCTTCCAGGGCCTTACGATTCCTGTGGAAAGGGCACTGTTCTCCGAATTAAAAACAATGGTCACCAAGTGTATTTGGCTGGGACAGAGGGCTAGACTCTCCAACCGATTGCTGATGCGACCAAGGGAGGGTTGGCCCTTCCGGACTTCCTGGGTTACTATTGGGCGGCCCAACTGAGGGTGATTACAGAGTGGTCCCTTCGAGAGTCGGATAAGCTCTGGCTACATATGGACAGACAAATAATGGGTAGAACGATCTGGGACTTACTGTGGAAACACAAACAACATCGACCACGCAATGCCTACATTAGCACACCTACGGCGACCACCTTGGGGGTCTGGGATGTCCTGAACAGAACCACTCCCCTCACCACCTTTCCTTCCCCGTTCACGCCTATACACTTTAATCCAGACTTCCCCCCGGCTTTGCAGGAAGGTCCCTTTGATGCGTGGCAGGAGGGGGGTTGCCTTGCTCTCTTTCAACTGTTCGAAGAGGGGAAATTACTCTCCTTCCTGGAGTGCTCCAAGGCTTTTCAGCTCCCACCTACTGAGGAATTCCATTATTTACAACTCAAACACTGGGCTCTGCAACCGCAAGTGCGGCTGGCCGCTACCCGGGAGTTACTCCCCAGTGAGAAATTTGCCTTGTCCGGGGCCTCCTCAAAGGGAACCATCTCCTTTCTTTACTCCCTTCTACAGAAGCAGAGCTCCCCGCACACCTTGAGACACCGAAGGTTTTGGGATACACTACTGGTCACCCCACTACAGGAGAAACAATGGACCTCGCTGTATAGGGATATTCCCAAGTTTAACCACTCAATGTTTCTAAGGGAGGCCCATTATAAAATTATGTTCGATTGGTACCTCCAACCCCAGAGGTTACACTCTATTTTTCCTAGCGCTTCCGACAGGTGCTGGAGGGGTTGGGTAGTTGGGTGACTTTAGACATATCTGGTGGGACTGCCCCCACATCAAGCCCTTTTGGAAGGAGATCCTAGCTCAAATCAAGCACACCCTGGGTTACCCGTTACCAGACACGCTTGAACACACACTCCTGGGGATCCGGGACACCAAGTTAAAGCACCAGACACAGGGAGACCGCTCGGTAATGTGGCTCTGCCTCGGAGCGGCCAAGATGGCAGTGGCCGCAGCTTGGAAGAAATCAGAGCCCCCTTCCCTCACGCAATGACACGCTAGATTGTGGCGGGCACTGGTGATGGAGAGAATGGCAGACATTGTAGAGGACACCCGCAAGGGATTCGACTATGTGTGGGCCCCCCTAGTAGAATATTTATCTGAGGGTTTACCCCTGTTTGCATGCGGTCCAAGGCTACAAGCTCTGCATCTCTTCCATGTCTAGAACTCCCACTAACTCCCTCGAGTTCTACAAGAGCAGTTCCAGACAGAGGGGCTCTCCGGTGGCTAATCAATCCCCTTTTACAGCAACTGTTTATGCTATCTCTTTATTTACCGTGACACCCTAGTTTAAGTTTTTATGTTCATTTATTTGGCGGGGGTGGTTTGGGTGACAGCCGATTGTTGAATGATCATGCTAGTTGGCAATAGCCGATTCCTAGTTCACAAACTGTGTCCGATCTATTTGCTCACTGTACTGTTCGGCTGTTATTGTACATCGGGGTCTCCTGCCCCTACATGTTATTTTTGCATATCTGTGTATTTCAATATCTTTAAAACCAATAAAAAGATACTTGATAAAAAAAAAAAGTTGCTCCAGCCCTGTGCGATCACCCCGAGCCTCGCGGGAAACAGCAACATGTATAACAGCCCCATCGTCCTACTTTTTCCTTGACTACCACAAATGACTTTCTCTGGGGCTGAACTTTCTGGGTATAGTCTGAGAAGATAGCAATATTGTGAATCTTGAAATTAAGCATTCTCGCTTCCTGGGCCACCCTAAGGATGCAATCCCTGTCGCGGTAGTTACAAATCTGTGTAATCAGGGCTCTCGGTGGGGCCCCCTGATAAGGGAGCACTGCCAGTGCTCTATGTGCTTGCTCCACCTTGAACATGTGGGAGAGGCCCTCTGGCTTGAGCGTGTTATGGATCCAATTCCCTAGGTAGGATTCTGCTGACTTCCCCTCTGCTCTTTCTGGAAATCCCACTAGCCGCAGGTTGTTACAACGGGATCGGCCTTCGGCATCCTCTGCCCTGTCTTCCAGTGTTTTTGCTGTGGCTGTCAGTTTTGCAATTTGCGCCTTGAGGATGGCAAAATCCTGCCCAGATTGCCAAACATGTGATCATTTACTGTCACTCTCTCCAACACTTTGCGGAGGTCTGTGCGCAGGAGTCCCACCTCAATTGCCACCTTGCCAATCTTGTATTCCAGTATTGTGCGGGACCCCTGTATTGCCACCATCAGCACTGCTCTTGACAGCTCCCCCTCATCTTCTGGGGCCTGGTAGCCCATCTTGCGTGTAGTGTGTTGTGGCATTCCCTGCGGCAGCGCATACTGGGGGATCGTGTTGCTCTGCTGGCCTTTGTGTGTTTTTTCCTTCCCCATCATTAACTCAAGAGTGCCCCATCCTGACAGCTCCCAGCACACGCTCAGTTGTCACCAACCCTCACACCATGTGCCAGGTGTGATGAACAGTCAAGGGAGCCCAACGGGGTCACAGTCGACACCCAACAGATCCTGTTTCCAAGTGTCAGCTCTGCCGGTGAAGCTACGTAGCCCGGATGGTCAGGTCCACTGCTGGCATGCCGTGCAGGCCCGGGCCCCCAGTTACTTCCTATTCTCATAGCAAGCCAATGGGCATTCGAGTCCAGCTCCCCTGTTGTTGGAGGTTCCCTTTGTTACATTCGATGGGTGCCCCACTGTCTCAACACCGCAGGTCCAACCAACCCCGCAAGACCATCATACTGCCTGGCACAATGCGGCCCATGTATTTTCCAAGCACTGGGGGGGTGTGGTCACTCCATTCCCTGTACCCTAATGGCACTGCCTGAGTCCCCCATGTGCCCCAGCTCTAGTCACGTTGTCGGGACACCAAGCAAGACCCCATGACCCCCAGTTTTGCACCCCAGCTAGGCGAGCCCTTGAACCACCCTGTTGAAAGTAGCAGCTGTAGTGCCATAGGGATACTTGTCCTCCACTCTTCACCCTTCTCTGAGCAGCACATCTGTCTCCCAGGGATTAAAGTACTCGGGGGTTTGATGTCCGGTCCCAGCTACACCAGCAGGATGCAGTGGTAGTGCCATTTTAGGCCCAGGGCAAGCCCAGTCTGCTCCAGTCCAATTAGTAGGATGTACTCAGTTGCACCCCCTCAGCTCACCGTGCATGTACAAGTGTCTTCCTCCAGCCTTCAGGCTCTGCTCAGCACCCTTGGCCCACTGCTACTGACTCAGATGCAGCCTGGCCTCACAGCAGGGCCTCTGCGACCTCAGGATTTTCTGTTGCCATCTCGTGGGCACCCTGCACCAACACCAGGTCCCTCTGCATCACCAGCCGTGCTCTTCCCCTTGAGCGCAGCAGGGCCTTATGACTTGCGGTGGTGATGTCGGGTCTGCAAGACACCGCGGGAGCCCCGCTCACCTCGGTGCAAGTCTTCGCAATCCACTGCAACGGTCAGGGGCACCAAGCGTCCACCCTCGAGGTGGACAGGACACACCACTACAGCACTACCGCTCTGGATCAAAGTGGCCCGGTTTCTCTTAACACGGGGCACCAGCGGTATGTCCCAGCCTGCCAATGACCTCATTCTGAGTGTGCGGGCACTCCAGCCAACTCCCTCGGATGGCCCAGCAGCCACAGTCCTTCGTCTCAAGTAGCGGCCCCAGCTATGCTGGCTTCACATGGCTTAGCGATCCTTCAGGGAGAAAACAGCAACCCTAGATGCTCAATCCCCTACTTAGGGGGTATCAGGATATTGCAGACAGATTCATGAGTCCATGTGACTCAGATGGGGTATATTTTGATGTTACTGAGGGGAGATGCTGTAGGATAATTAATTGGGGCAATGGAGCTCGGGCTCGGAGCATCTGAGCGGCCATCTTGCCAGATCACGCCACCCTGTCAATATATTAAAAGTTTGACAGAAGACATTGTCAAAATGATTGTACCCTCCGTCAAACTTCAAACGTTTTTGTATTTAAAAAAATATCCCAAACAACATCCTAAAGTGGGATTTTGTTTTTGAAAATAAAAAATACTAATGACCCCACACCATGGAAGTCGTCTTACCTGGTGGTAGGAGGCAGTGAAAACTGGCAATTCGACTTCCCACTCTACATCGGGTGGGCAGACAACTCATCAAACCTCTGATGCCATTTCCACCACAACACACATTGCTTTTTGACGCTGCCCCCTATTTACAAGGGTGTCATAAATATGGGGCAGCGCCAAAAATAAGACCAGGGAAAACCTAGTCTTGAATAGGTGCAACAAGGAGAAATTATTAATTTCTCCTCGTTTTTGCTGTTTCTATGTGTGCTGCATTCTGCAACACACATAGAAACAGTAAATCACCATTAGTGATTGTTCATGTGCAGGAAGATGTCCCTTCCTGCAAATAAACAATCATTAAAAAATGATGTTTTGCAACTTCTTTATGTTATGCAGCACAGTAGAAGGTACAAATCACCATTAATGACTGTTTATGTGCAGGAAGGGATACCTTCCTACACATGAACAATCATTCCCTGCAATGCAGCAAGGGTACCTGCGTTGGTGCTAGGCAGCTTCATTTAGCGCCAGCGCTGGGGAAACGCAGAGGTGCGCTGCATTCTTGTAAATACGGCACATCCCTTTGTTTTGAAACTGCCGGAGCTTGGCATTAGCAATTTTGGCTTAACAGCACGCTCCAACAGTATCTTGTAAATATCCCCCCAAGTCCGATGACACCAAATGCCAGCTAGAATATCTTCTGTGTGTAATAGTAGCACAGCAACGTATGCAGGATGGGGGGCAAGGCTATATTTATTCTCAATTGTACATGCTTGCATGAGGCCAGTGGCAGGCACCTTTGCTATGCGGTTCATATAAGGCTTTGTCACAACCTCTCCCCTGCTTCTTGCATCATACTGGGTTGTCAGTCACCACTTTCAGGCTCTGTTACATGCTTCCACTGCCAACAAAACCGTTGTCCGTTTAGAGCTGCTACTTCATCATAAGGAAGGTAAGAACGGCTTTGAGAATACATATCTTTGAGTGTTCTGAAAGTCGCTTTAGTTTCTTTATTGATAGTAAGCCACTAAAATGAGGTACAAGTGCTTTGTCACTGAAGTGCTTTTACTTGTTGCCTGTTCCATATGTCTAGATAATCTTGCCAGTAAGTTGAGCTGCTAACGGTGCCTAGCTGGCCTGGATCTCGGTTACATTATTTCAACAAATATACCTTGATGATTGGAGAAGGAGCGACATAAGATTAATTTTGAAGTCACCAAATGGTTTCTGAAATCAACTAATCATTCACATCCTGGGTATATTGACTGAAGGCTTGCTTTTTCTTCATGTTATTAAATACCAACCATTCAAACGTGGTGTTAGATGGCAAAGATATTTTATACAAGTGGTCCACACACTTGGTATAAAATCAAAGATAATTTTTGCTGTTCTTGTTAATAACTCATCCAATAAGTTGCATAGTGTAAGACTCCAAATTCTCTTTATGGTTTCCGCTCCTCTAGCATTTTGCCTATTGCCATTTGTGAGACTTGGTTGTCATATATTGAGTTCAATGCCCTCTTTAGAAAACGCCCAGACAGAGCCACACCCTATATTAACATGACACTTTTATTAAAGAAAGGTAAATAATAAAAACATGCTATTCGATTTTGAGACATGTGTTGATGAAGCATGTTTAATACCATTATTTTCATTAACAAAATAGGATAATTGGCAACTTCTTTACTTTCATCACTGCCAAATTCTCAATGATAATGGGGATAGGGTGGAAACATGTTCTATTAAATTATTATTCCTGATTGTGACATCCAAGGTTTGGTCTGTGGCTGTCTGTTATAGTTTAATTTCACTTGCCTGTAAGATCAGATCCACAGTGGGCTCCCCTAAAGCTTGATCCACTTAAGATTCACTATGTTGTTCGGCCTTCCTGGAGTAGGCCACTGTGTGTGATACAATATTTATTTCTCTTAAGTTTTTCTTGGAGTTAAATCTTGGAGTCTCACTGTGATGTAGGAATATGTGTTCCAATCTATTTAACCCCCCCGGATGATTGCTTTTGAACTACCCTGTTATTGGACTTTTATTGTGAGTCTCGCTCCCTGTAAACTTTCTAAAAATGGATTCAGAGTTCTAGCTGCTGGAGTCAGCCTTTTAAAACAAGGTCTGATGCTGCACAGCAGGGGCAAGAGGCTTTAGGTTGGCTGAACGTTAACGTGTGTGCACTTGTAAGCAGGCTGAGTGAGTGGGACTACCAGCCAGCTCAAACGGTATCTGCACACAGGCAGAATTCACAGATAGGTGCTGACCTGGTGTAGGATTTATGTTGGAAGTGTCCACCTTTCGATTGGTGTACACCAGAGTTTTGTCTTGACTGTTTTTGCTAGGTGTAGAGCTCTGCAGTTTACCCTTGCTAACCAGTGTTAAAGTGCCTGCACACCCCCTTTCAACATTTTGAGATTGGCCTACCCTTGATTGGTATATTTAATTTACCTATATATTCCTAGATTATGGTACAGAGTGTTCCCGGGGCGTGTAAATTAAATGTCACAAGTGGAAGGCAGCACCAATTGTGCCACCCACTGCAGTAACAGTGCACACATGACTGCAGGCTTATCATTTGTAGCTTGGCCATGTATTTTTAAACTGCAAATTGAACCTGCCATCATCATCATCATCAAATAAGCTTTATTCGATTTAGCAAACAAATCATAAAAATACAAAGTAAAAAAATTAATTCAACCTGTTAAAATAAACTCTTTTGTCAGGTCAAAACCTTCCTCTTAAATATTATTTAAGTAGGCCTTATTACCCATAGGCAGGGCGCACTGTATTTCAAAGTAGGACAAGTAAAAGTTTAATGTTACCAAAGTCCTTACAGTGAAATGCCCCAAAAGCTATTTTCCTGTAGCAAGGCTGACTGTTTGATAGGAAAGCACTGGGATCCAACATTAAACTTAATTATGTTATCTCTGACTAGAAAACATTCTTGAACTTTTGACATATTTATTAAAGCCCGATTCACTAGTGAAGTCATATTTGAATAAATATCTTGTAAAAGATACATTTAGAAAGTTACCTTTTCACTTCTTAAAACCTCTAAAGGCCTATTTGCATGAGCTCCAACTACTATCACCTGGCAGTTGAATAGCTCCCTTAATGAAGTGAGAAAACTGTTCCTAGAGCAGAACAAAGGTATGTCTGTTCCTCTGGCAGGATGACCATCTGGGATTTACCAAGGAATTTGATTAACTTCAAAGAGGCCTACCCTGTTGCAGGCAAATGTTTGCTGACACCTGGGCAGGACCCTCCGATGTTATCCCAATCAGGCAGGCACCAATTCCAGTGAGAGAGGAGCTGCTTTATGTTCCTGTGAAAGAACAGAAGAGGACTAGACCTGCTGTCTCTAATGTGAGAAGAGCCTGCAAGAGTGACCTATTCTCCCTCTTGTACCCAGGACCAAGGGCTGGACTCCATGGGTCATTAGGCTGACCTCCTGCTCAAAATTCAGGGATACAACTAGATTTTTCTGCAACTATCCAGCTGACCAGTTCCAACTGGATCTGCCCTGGACCGTGTGACTGGCCTCTGCTGGAGTGAGCCTTAACCCCCAAGTGCTGTCCCTAAGGTCCTGTACTCTTGGCTTGTGTCAAAGTGTTCACTTCCTATCATCTCCTGACACCTGGGATATAGAAACCTTTTGACTTCAAAAACCTTCAGAGGATCAGGGTCAACCAATTAAGCCTGTCCGGTGAAGGTGCATTGCCACTGGGCCACAGATTCAGGTTGCTTCGGCTTGGACTTTTTCCATAGCAG
Organism: Calotriton arnoldi; assembly: GCA_963921515.1. Taxonomy (NCBI): domain Eukaryota; kingdom Metazoa; phylum Chordata; class Amphibia; order Caudata; family Salamandridae; genus Calotriton; species Calotriton arnoldi. Next base: position 1,084,376 of record CAWUFW010002852.1, on the reverse strand, counting down.
AAATTCCAATTAAGCAGGACCTCACAGAGAAACTATCCGGCCTTGTGGAGTCCTTTTTGAAAACAGCCAGCAGTCTTGCCCCACTGGAAGAATCAGAGCTCCAAAAAGTGACTTAGTCCAAAGGTAGAAATCTTCACCAGGCGAAGGAGTCAAAAGTATTTTACCAGTGAGGGGCCTTCCTTAGGGTGAGAAAATCTAATTTATCCTGATCAGAAGTTTCCTGACAAAAGTCAAGCTTCACTGGGACCTCATTTAGCCGCTATGCAACATCATTGCGCCATCTTCAGCCACACCGTGCTGCCTTGCCAGTTGAGGATATTTGGCTTCCATTTCAAAGACTAAGTCTTAAGGAAAAACTTCAGACTGTGTGAAACTTGGCTTCTGTATCTGACATTGGCCTTAACTGTCTAGGTACCGGTCAAGCACAACCAGATGACCACAGTCTGCACTTATCTCTTTCCGGCACTATTTTTATATTAGAAAACCTTCCTGCACTTTGACGATGGGCAGCATCCCATGGTTGGCGGGGCAGCACTCTGAGCTGGATGCTTTCGGCGATGGCTTCCAGGTGCATGAATTTCTATTTCATCATGGTTGTCTGTTGCAATTCATTAAAGGCTTCCAGCATTTGTGTCTCTCCTGATACTCATTCAAACTGCCTCCCGCTGCCCAAGACATCAGCTCCTGCACCGTTTGTATCATTCACTAGTCTAGATAAAAAGGTTAAAAAAATCACTGTTGTCTTTCTTTTGTATGCTTTTCTCAGTCTGCAAATGCATGTTCATTATTTTCATCAGTGTTGAGGTGTGTGGCACTCAGGTCCCATTATCAGTTAACATAAATCACTGCAGATGTGGCAGTCTCATCAGCTGAATTGGTCAGTCATAATGAAAATTCTCTGGTGCATAACCATCCTACATATGCCTACTCGCTCCCTCATGCCCCTCTCCTCAAATGCCCTCCAGTGTTACAGCCCTACTAAAAGTCAAAGGGCATCCAGGGATTATCTCAGACTATAGACCTGCAGCTGCTCTTTAGAGTGCCTCCTCGACCCAATGAAGGATTTACACTTGGTTGGAGCCCTAATTTCCTGCAGTTGATAAAGCGGGCAGTGTCTTCTTCGATCGAACCACCAGCAATGGGGGAGGAGTGTCTCTCTGGTTTTGCCGTCTCGCACCTGACCAGTGTCACTCTGTGTTGTATCAATAGGACTTAGAATGCCACAAGAATTCTAAGACCCAACTTTTCAGACTTTGTGGAGCAGTTCCTCTTGGTATCTTCTAAGGCTCTTATAAGCCAGGAATCATTCTAGCAGAGGTGACCAGCAGGGTCCAGTCCAGGTCAAGTTGCTGCCGGGCAACTGGTCACTCCATAAAAAAGGCTTCTTGCAGCTTGTTGTGTCCCTGTAGCCACACAGGTTGTCATCCAGCTTTCCCTTGGATTTCACTTCTCAGTCCTGGGTACAAGTGGGAGTAGGCCCAGCCCCTCAGGTCTCCACACAGGTCTAACAAAACAGGTCCTGTACTCTTCTGGTCTTCAACAGGTCCAGATGTGTTCTGATGATCTGTGTGTGAGGTGCCCCCACTGTAGGATTCACTAGCCAGTGGGTGGGACTGACTACCTGGCACTTCCTAACCAATGCAAAAATGTTCCCAAGACCAGCCCTTCCCATATAGGACTATACTGAACAGAATTCAAAGTGGCAACTGCCTTCTGCCCTTGGAGGTTTCTAGCATCCCAGCTAGGGGTGCTTTTAGGGAACTGAGCAATCCCCTTGCTCCTCAAGCTCAACAAACTGTTTCTGGGCCCAGCTCTCCCTTCTATTGGGTTGGTGCAAAGCTGGCTGCAGCTGCCACAGGGAAGAAAGGCTTCGCTGCCAGGTCTCCCTTTAGACTTAAAGATACATGGGAATGCCTCACCCTTGTCCCTCTCAAGTTAATAACATTCTGGAATCCCCTTCCCCCAGCTTACCCAGCTGAGATCAGTTACACAATTCACAACATGGTCTTCTAGCTGAAAGGCTAAAGCCATTGTTTCTCCACAGGGAGCAGCTTTCACACCTCATTAAAGGGAAGGACTGACAGAGGTCAACTGCTGGCAGGCTAAAGCTGATTAGTTCATTGATGGTCCAGGGAAGCACTGAAAGAAGCCAGCTGTTGACAGGCTAAAGCTGATATGCCCACCGAAGGTCCTGGCAGATAAAGTCCAACTTTTCAAAAGTTACTTTTCATTAAAAAAATTCAAAAATCTGACTCTGCCAGTGATTTAGATTTTTTTACAAAAAATAAAAAAAGTGGTTGAAAAATGTCTGTAACTTATCCCAAAAATGAGATAGCAGAATTTTGTATTTATTTATTTCTTTCATTTGCAAAGTTTTATATAGCGCTGGCTAGACCCGTAGGTATCAGAGCGCTTTACATGAGGATCAGCAAGTTAAAGATTACATAATTACTTCAGTTACAGATTCCAAGAATAGACATCAGAGAAAGATAGAGGGAAGGAAACATAACAGGGAGGCGAGGAAAAACAATGTCATATGTCCGGCTCGGTAGGTGACGGCCGAGAGGGTGAACCAGGGCCAAACTCCTCTATAGCTGCATAGGACAGCTCCACCGGGCATCGGCCAAGGTTGTTCGGACTCCGCGGTGAAAACAGGCAGTTGAAAAACATGCTATTACACGAGCGTTACGTAGCAAAGACAAAACGTCTTATGTGGAATGGAAGGTAGAGGGGGAAAGGTAAACAGGGGAGAAAGGAATGCAGATAGCATCAGGCTGACCAGAGGGGGGAAGGGACTTCAGGGGAAACAGGCAGTCAAAGTGAAAGATAGACAAGACCGTGAAGCACCGTTAAGAACAATGTCCGGCTGGGTAGGTGACGGCCGAGGGGGTGAACCCTAGCCAGACTCCTCTATAGCTGCATAAGACAGCTCCACCGGGCATCAGCCAAGGTTGTTCGGACTCCGCGGTGAGAACAGACAGTAGAAAAACATGAGATTACACGATAACATAGGTTATTTTCGAGTTGCATAGCAAGACAGAAACGTCTTATGTGGAATGGAAGGTAGAGGGGAAAGGTAAACAGGGGAAAAGGAATGCAGATAGCGTCAGGCAGACCAGAGGGGAAGGGACTTCAGGGAAACAAGCAGTCAAAGTGAAAGATAGACAAGACCGTGAAGCACCGTTAAAAACAATGTCCGATGTCCGGCTGGGTAGGTGATGGCCGAAGGGGTGAACCATGGCCAGACTCCTCTATAGCTGCATAGGATAGCTCCACCGGGTAACGGCCAATGGTACTTGGGTTCAGCGGTAATTACAAACAGATTCGGTTTTTCGCCCATGGTATAACAAGGATAACAGATTTGCATGGTTACGTTAGTTAACAGTTGCATAATCAAACATAGGAGATCAAGACCCCAGTAGAGGAAGGAGGGAATAAGGGAGGGGAGAAGAAAAACAGGGGTCAGGGAAGCAGATCAGTTCGGGTAGACCGGCAATGGAGGAAAAGTGTCTCATGGGGGCCCAAAAGTTAAAGCAAGCGGGACCAAAACCCAGGTGGGGCCACATAGATACTCGGTCCATTGCCAATAACAAACACCATGCAGGGTCATCTCGGCACCTAATTTGAGATTGCTTGTCAGCCCCCAATTGTCAGCTCCCACAGTCTCACCGGCAGCCGATTAAGTCAAGGTGAGGGGGTCATCCAGCGGCACAGGTTTGGTGTTTCCGGGCCACTCCTAACCAGCACAGAACAGTTGTGTGCAGACACACTCAGGAGCTGCCCTAACGGTCCCCCGTGCAGTGTTAGCAGAATTAGCATTTCATTATAAACTTTAGTTTTCCTCATAGGAGCAGATACACCCTTTAGAGTGAAATAGCTTTTGAGGGCTAGTCACTGTAAGTGCATGCCAACACTAAATTGTTGCATGTTCCACTTTAAAGTACTAAGCAGACTACCTTGTGGGCTACATGGCCTACTTACGGGAAGACTAGTTTAATAATTAAAAGGAAGGTTCTTTGTGGTCGAAAATGGTTATTTTGACAGGTTTGCCTAGATGTATAAAAAATGCAGGAGTCAGGTTACACATGTAGGCCTTAAGCCATGTTTTTTTCTATGTCACCCAAATAGATGGCTCAACATGTGTTCCAGATCACAGGCAACAGTTAACATTTCATGCCATTGGTGCATTTTCCTGGATTATATACTATGGCCTTCATGCAATGTTAACTATCCCAATTGTACCACGATTAAGAGGGCAGAGCACATAGACATGGGACTGGACAGAAGCTCCCCATTGTGCAGAGTTCAAACACCTGCAAGACCAGTGAGCAAATACATGGGCGTGAGCAGACTAAATAAGGGATTTTCTCACAGGAATAAACACTCAAAGAGAGAATAACTGGAGTGAAGAAGTAGAGCTATACAGAAAAAGATCAGGAATTGTGAGAGATAACCACAGAGAGAGGGAGAGTGAGGAAAGTAATATGAGTCAATAGTGGGAGAGTAAGACACAATTCCCAATAAAGTATGAGCAGATAAGATAGGACCCAAGAAACTGGGAACAGGAACTACTGACAACCAAAGAGAGTAAGAAGACCAAAGAGAGAAAATAACAAACAGAACAGAGAGAAAGTGAGAGAAGATAAATTAGGAGTAGAGCTTAGAGATGAGAAGTATGATATAAGGAGACACTTTGGGGCATATTAACAAGGCCCGGCGATAAATATCGCAAAGCGCGCTTAGCGCTTGCATATTTATCGCCGGCTATCTCTGTAATTTATCGCCCGGTTAGCGCGTTATCAACAACGCGCATCGCCGAGGCGATAAAATTCCAGAGATAGCGTGGATATCGCCATTTCCCATGGTGGAAAACGGCGATATCCTAGATGATAGGGCCTGTGGTCTTAGCCACAGAATCCACCCCCCATGTTAAGTATGCCTTAGTCAGGAATTTAACAGACGTTAAATTCCTGCGTTAAGACATACTTAACGCGATTTTAAAAATCGCTAACCCTCCTTGATAATATCGCGAAGCTGCCTTCGCGATATTATCCCTGTTTGGTTTCACAGCCACGCCTACTTTGCATCTTATTAGCGATGCAAAGTTAGGCGTGCTGGAACGAGCGCTAAGTCAGCAAAACACGCGATAGCGTGTCTTTGCTGATAAGGCGATGAAATTATCGCTGCTTTTCGCCCGAAAACGGACGCAAAAGCGGCGATAATTTCATATCGCCGCCTTGTTAATATGCCCCATTAATATCTAGAGGAAGACAAATCGACATTGATATTGTGAAAGTGCAAAGAACAGAAAGAGGAATAGGAATAGGAAGATTAAAAAGGAGAGAGTGACAAACAAATGAGAGTGAGAAGCAGAGACAGACAGACAAGGGAGAGAATTTATGGGAGTCAAATATTGAGGGGAGGAGTGATATATCGTAATATAATTTAAGGTGGGAGGGAATGACTGTCGAGGAGACAGAAACGAACAACGAAATACATAAACAGACAGGCAAAAACAGATAGAGAATGCAAAATGATAAGACAAAACAAAAGAGAGATTCAAAGAGGGAGGGAAGCAGAGAGAGCAAAACGAAGGAGAGCCAGCCAGGCAAAGAAAGCCAGAGGATGAGAGGGGAGAGATAAATTAGAATTACAAGTAAACTAACATAAAGACAAAGTAGAGGACACTGAAGGAGAAAACAAGACAATAGATGGTTTTTGTGCTGGTGGTTGCCGGTGGGAAGCACCAGCACTTATTTCAGGGGTTTGTGACTCTTTTCTGCCTGCTCTACTGTCCCAGTCCTGGTGTGCAAAAGAGATAGTATAAGCTATAGAGGTGAATAGAAATCGATGAAGGACTACCATTACTGTGATCCTTCACTATATCAATGCATTTGTAACCCCTTTTTATTTACATGAAATACAATGGAAATGGGCATAGTGCTGTTTCTCCCGGACAGTGTGCAGTCTCTTTCCAGCCAGGCTGAAAGGCAGCAACTTCCAGAAGGAGTTGTGTGTTACCAGCTTGTGTTAAGTTGCAGCTGATGTTGGATCTTGCCTTATTCAATAACTGTAAGTCCGGCAGATCTTCCCCAGCACTCACCCCACCTTGCTCAGCAGCCCACAGCTCTTCCTAGAGCCATATTTTTGGGTACTGGCACTACTTTTTCCATCAGTTAAGCATTGTAGCTAGGGAAGTATTTAACTACATCTGAAATTCAGAATTGTACCTAAAACTTGCTGAAAGTAGTGCAATAGCATTTAACATAATTAAAAGAATATACCAGCAAAAGGATTACAATGTGCAACTAAACAATACAGCAATCGACGTTTTGAAAGAGGAACAAGGTGTGAGATAGTGCGTTTAATGGTCATCCATGAGAAATGCGGTGGTCTACAGGCCAAGATTTAAAATCCCAAATAGGCCAACTAACCCTTCCATATTTCCAAAGTCAGCAACTTATGAATAATTACATTAAATAATATTAACACATTTTGCTTACAGCACAAAGAAAAAGCAGACATGCAGAATGGATTGCTTTGTAAAAAAAGTTATTATTATTAATATCATTAGTTTAACTCTATTCAATATGTACATGGCCTAGCAGACATACATCAGGCCCTGGACTATTACTAGGAAATACAAAGTTTATTGCTCACATCTACTAATATTTCACGTAGAGCAGTGCAGCAATGGCACTTGATGCACTGGTTTGTGTGAAAGGGAGGGGCCAGAAATCATCCATATTAATGAAGATATGGAGCATTTCTGCTATTTTTTGCACTGGTGCACTGTATGCTGACTAGCGTCAAAACAGGCATGCTTGCACTACAGTGCAAGGATGCCTGTGTTATGGGCAGAATAGATTTTGTGCGGGAAGGAATACCTGCAGAAAAACAAGTATACCTTTCTAGACAAAAACAATCCTTAGAGACTTATTCCTCTTTCTATATGTGCTGTGGAAGCAGCACACATGGAAAGAGGGAGTAACAAGGAGAGTTAAGGATATTTCTCTAGTTATGCCTCAGCCGGCGAGCTGCACCTTTCTGGCACAGACCCAGGTTTTCAAGTCTTTGTAAATATAGATTTGCACTAAAAAACATGGGTGGATGCATGGGAACGCCCTTTCTCCATCCATGTAACGCATACTTGATGCAAAGTAACGCAAGGCAACGCTATGCTCTGTGTTGCGTTAATTTGTATTTGCTAAACCAGGCAAAGCCATGCAAAGTGGCTTTCTGGGACTTAGTGAAATCCAACAAGGAGTTTGTGTCAGGGCTGCGCTGCAAAACTGAGGTAACCCCAATGCAAAATCATAGTAAATCTGGACCTAGATGCACTTTATGCAATGAAAACCTCATCTTTCTGCCTCCCACAGGATAAGGCCTGCAACACAGCCTAACAATAGAGCAAAATTATTGTGACTTATAGCTTCTACCACTTTTCAATACTAGGCACCCAATCTTGTGGGCTTCAAAGCCTACTTAGGTGATACTTATTTATTCATTAAAAGTAGGGATCTTGAGAGGTGAAGCTTGGAGTTGACTGTGATGGCTAATCCCTGGAAGAGCTCCGCTGTGGTGCCAGCCTCTCACTCTTGCCCTGCCCGGGGCCAGCAGCTGCATTTGCTTAACTGGCTAAGTGCACTAACATACTTGTTCCTGTGAGGAGCTGTATCCCGGTTGGCGGTGGAGGCGTTTACACACTGCCCACCTTGCGTCCTTCATCGCTGTCTCTGTCCCAATGTGCGGAATGCTGCCTCCTCCCCTGCTTAGTGACGAGGACCAGCCCACCATCCTGCTTTCCTGCAGGAGCTGCCAGCAGTTGACCCGAGTGGAAGGGCTGGCTCATCCGCCTGCCAGTGTTTGTCCTCCTAGAGACTGCCTTGGGGCTGCGTTCTGTACATCTGCCCATGGCCTAGCATTAGTAGTTGATCTTGCAGAGAGAAGCTGGATACCCTGCAGCACCTCCCTCCTGCTGCAGCCGGCCATACTTCTGCCTGTCAGCTCCTGGCTGCCACTATCTCTCCGTCCTACAGGCTGTGCTTGTGACTACCACCTCTCCTAGCCCACTTCAGTGTCTTTACTCAGATGAGGATGGTTTGTTGGAACAGTAGCGCCGAATGTGCAAGGACACCTCAACTGGGTGTGCCCCGGTGCTGCATCTTGTGGACCTGCCTTCAAATCCAGCCTGTTGGCCCTCTATCAGAGATAGTGGGAGTGGGGTTCAGATGCTGTAGTACAGTTGAGTCTGGCCGATGACTTGTGGGTTTCTTGACAGCGGAATAGTGGGCCTTCTACACTGAGACCTTGACTCAACCCCATCATGAATGTACTGTTCCTAATTGTTGGATCGGGGGGCCATCGGGCCCTGGGTGGCCTGGTCTCAGTTTGCAGAGACACAGAGCATCACCCTTGGGGATTATAGTAGTAGCCAGCTGCTCCTTGGTGCCTCACAGTATTTACATCTGTGTGTAGTGTGCATACTTGGTCTTTATCGCCTGCTCCTCCCAACAGTCTTATAAGGCCTGCATGGCTGACCCAGTCTCTTCTCCCCTGTGACTACCAATTGTTGCTCCAGGTCCACAGAGCTTAGTTCACTCTGTGGTCTTAGCCCTTTCCTCTCCAGCCTGATACTTTTGCTCTGCTGGGCTGCGAGGGGTTCTTGGTGTCAACAACCATACACTTCTGTCCCTCCTCACCAGCCTCCTTGCAAACAACTGACCCACCAGCTTCTATTCTCAGAGTTGGTCATAGATGTCCCTGAAGAGTCAAACTCCGACCCCAGCAGACACAGACTTAGAGACACTGCTCAAGGAAATCTCGGCCATCTGCACCACGCTTACTACTAGGGACACTAAAATGACTGACCCCATGATGTAAGTGAAGTCCATGTGGCAGGAGGTGTCCTCCAACCACACGTGAATAGACACAGAAGATCGAAGGTTGAATGCTCTGTAGTCCCAATATGATCACCTCCCAGACTAGGGTCAAGATGTGGAATACCTTAGCTGTAAAGTCACGGATTTAGAAGACAGGGCGATGAGGGATAATTTTTGGATCTATTGGGTCCCTGAGGGGATGAAGAAGGTGGACAAGCTGGCCTACCTGAAGGCTATGTTGCAGGAACTTCTCCATCTACAAATTTATGAGCCCTTGGAAATTCAGAGGGCTCACCGGTTCCTGTCCCACTGGGAGGCGCGATCCAATGCTCTATGCCTGATCATAGCAGGAGCACTGTGCCACTAGCACACTAAGGCCATCCTGCTTGCAGATAATAGGGCACCAGAACCCCAGCTTGTCAACGGATGCTGAGACTTCTTCTCTGCAAACAATTGTGAGGCAACTAACACCACACTAAGAGATTCCTGGGCCTCTGTGAATGGATGAAGGTAGAGACCTCAAATATGGCCTCCTTGAGCAGGCTCGGATGTCAGTGACATTGAACAGGAAGGAGTTCCTGGACCCTGGGGACCTTGAACAGTTTCTTGACTCTCTAGATGAGTACTCGATGGACACTACTTCCCTTGAGACATCAGAGGGTGGGTGGGCCGCTGAGGAGAGGATCTGATCGCTCTGGCCTCCATCAGGATGTGGAAGCCCTGCATAAGGATGGAGAAAGGGACAAGTTGGAATCCCCACTGAAGTTGGGGCATGGGGAGCAAGACGCCCATATGGATGACTAACCATAGCACTGATGAAGTTTATTGTATGCATGGCACTGATTCTTACACTCTTCCTCCCACCTTGCGTTTGCTCTGGAATAGTCCCCCTCAGCTGTGCAGACTCCCCTCTATTCGTCGATGAGGTTGTGTGGTCCTCACACCATGTACTCTCCCCAGTGGCCCCCATTCCCCACAGGCAAAGGACAGGGTGATCCACTCCCTGATTTCCACAACAGTCCGCTAGAGTTGGATGTGATGATATATGGTGTCCCTAATTCCAGGATCCAGCTTTACCTTCATCATCACTTTTCCTAGGTGGGTGGGCAGCAGCAGACTGGTGCTGCTCAGCATAGGCTCAAGCTCAGGACTCAAATTTCAAAGTTTGGCTCTCTCCCCCCTTTTTGCCCTTCCAGTGCATACCTAATCCTATTCACTGGTTTACCTCTCAACCATATATGTACCTCATTTTCCTGCAGTCCATCCCTCTCCCAACACTTCTGCCAGTCATTCTGGTTTATGGGCCTGAACTCTGTCACCTTTCCTCTGGTCAGTGGGATAGGCAGGTGGCCCCTACACCATAGGGCAGGGTAGCATCTACCTCTTTTGGTACACTACTGGGCATACGATCCCTCCCCCCATTACTCCACCCAATGGGTACATCTTATTCTTTCTTTCTTGCGGGGGTTCATTTTCAACAGACCTCCCTAGTAAAAAGACTGTTGTTGAACGCCTAGAGTCTTGCTATATGATGTCACAGCAGTTGACATTGATATCCTTGAATGTGAATGGATTGTCTCATTATGTCAAGCAAAAGAAATCCCTACATTATCTAGAAACCAAACATACTGACATGGCCCTGCTACAAGAGACTCATCTTTTATTTGGAGAATCCTTATAGCTCAAAAGTGATTGGGTGGGCTAGGTCATTAGTAGCAGCAGAACAGTTAATGATCTTGGGGAGACCTTATCCTCAGGCAGTTGACCTCTCCATTGCCCCTTTTACCAGGCTGATTCCTACTCTCATTCCCATATTTCTCATTCCATCCCACTTTTTGTTGTGCCGTTGTTCTAGACCTGTTTAATTTGCTACACATGATTGCCATGTACACTGTAGAGCTCAGAAGTGAGTGTGTCTGCTGCCATATTTCTTTATGCGAATGTTATTTTTACCATGTTGACATGCGCCTGGAATGCTCTGATCTCCTTCCTTCCACACTATTCGGGCGCACCATTGTACTGCCATTCTGTCTAGTACATGTATCTGTTTTTTCTGTTTGTACTTTATAACCCGACAAAATAAATCAAATAAATGTAAAAGTAGGGATCTTTCCTGACAAAAAGGGCTATTCGGACAGTTTCACCTGCAGCTTTAAAGGCTGCAGCAGTCAGGCTGCAGAGGTAGGTGGAAGTCATGTTTTCTTTGTCAACATAGGGGACAGCACAACTTGTGTTGCAGTCCACAGGTTACATTTAACTTTCCATGCCACTGGTGTATTTTCATGTACCATATACAATGGCCTGACAGAAATGTTAGATATGCCAGTTGGGATTAGACAATTTTGCCATGTTTTAGGGGTCAGAGCACATAGAATGGGAACTGGACAGCGGTGTGAAGAGTTCAAACACCAGCAATACAAGTCAGCAAGAAATCGGAGTGATCACACAAAAATAGAGATTTACTCCCAGGACAAACATTTGAGCATAAAAAAGTGAAAGGAATGAAGCAGAAAGGTCAACAAACCTATTGTAACTTATTGTACCGCAAAAGAAAAGAAAATCCAGAAATGAGCCTTTGCAACTACAAAATGGCTTTCAAAATGTACAAAACCCAAATTGAAAGTCAGTAACATGTTGCCAAATCACAATTTGGGTTTTGGAATAAATACAGAATCATTATTTTAAAGGGGTTGGTAAAGGGCATCCCTTACAAATACCGTTTCTTCAGCTTAAAAATTAAAGTTTTGCAACCAAAATTCTGTCACAAAATATTAATATTTTATCACCAAATCAAAATTGGGGGTACCAATTGAAAACGGGAAGGGGTCCCCAAGTCACCACTTTCCCTTTCTGAATGTCGCAAGAACAATGTTTTTTAGGAGCCGACAGTGATCAGGGACAGGGACCACTGCCTGCGCCTAAATAATTATTATAAAAGTATGTATCTTCTTTTAAAACTCATCTAATTTTCCTATTAGGAAAACGAGCTGCATTATAAAATATTGCTATATATAAAAAAAAAGCACAGACATGGCGGTCTGCTGAGTCCAGCAGGCCTCCATGCCTGCATTTTATGAACTAACCTATTAATATATAGGTTGGTTCACAAAATACTTATACATTCGGTAGAAGTCGGTGTGCAAAATGCACCCACTTCTACCAAATCCATTTTAGTAGACACCTACTAAGAAATGGCAAATTGCTATTTAATGCAATTTACGATTACTTATTAGAAATCTTAGTACATCAGGCCTACTATGTGATAACAAGCATTGGTAAAGTCAACTGTTCTGGCCTAGGCAAGCTGATGCATTGGTCAATATATAGCTTTTATTGCAAGCATTTGTCACATAAACAGATCATAAAAAAGAAACCATGGCACTTTCCAAAGTGGTGGTTGTATTTTGTAATCAGTCATATTCTTTAAACCAGCCATATTCTCCAGCCAACATCTAATTGAGTCCAAAATGTTTAAGTCAGTATTAAAATATCTTCTCTATATGGTTTGTTATGGTTTCAATCGTATTTGATGTTAGTGTTTTTTCATCTATTTTTTCATTCTGAGATTTCTACACCATCAACATGAACCTTGTTCTACTTCTAAACTGCAATTTTAACTCCAACCCAAAAATTCACAAGTCATGTTCTTGTAATCACTTTCAATTTCTTCTTTCTTAACAGCATGGATCCTCTGACTTTCTGATATAAACATGCAGATTTAAGCATGCAATCAATCGAAAACCAAAGCAGCAACAGTTGAAAAGCACTGAGTCACAGACCAGAATTAGCTTGATATGATTCATGGAGAGGCATATTAATTTCTATGGATATTTTACATTTTGCAAGCACAATGATGTTTTAGTGAAAATGTCACTTGAAAATAGTGATATTGCTATGAGAAGTTGCAACAAAAGTTCACTAAAATAAAAGATTGTTTGGGTGAGACGTCATGCACCATCACATAGCATTTGATCACTATAACTTGCCATTGCTTATTTTTTAAACAATTTATATTGAGAACTGAACACTTCCACATTTTAATGAACACTGCTTAATAGTAGACATCAAATATGAACTACTGAATCCAACAACATCTTACATTTACTTACATCAAAAATAATTTAAGTCAGATAGAGTAAATCATAATTAAGGCTCCCTGTTTTCTGTTTTTACTGATTTTTACAGATAAATACAGATAGAAAACATTCATTTTCATGTCTGTATTTATTTTTAAATGTAGATAAAAATGGAAATCGGGTTGCTTTTTGAGTAATTGTAAATACTGTCTGCCATGACTGCTAGGCCAATAGATGTGTTGATTGATAGATAAGGGGGTTAAAAAAAGAAAGGATTTTTAGTAAAAAGGCTTTAACAGCAGTAGATATGCACAAGGTTGGTACAGAAATTTGCATATTTCATTTAATCAATCAATCAATCAGGGGTTTGTTAAAGCGCGACTACTCACCCGTAAGGGTCTCAAGGTGCTAGGGGTGGGGGGGGTGCAGGTTCCATTCCATCAAGGAGGGGGTCTGTCGAAGAGCCAGGTTTTGAGGTTTCTTGCGAAGATGGGGAGCGATGTTGTCTGTCTGAGGTGGAGCGGAAGGGCGTTCATTGCTTTGGCCGCGAGGAAGGAGAAGGAGCGGCCTCCCGATCTGGTCTTTCTGGTGCGGGGGACCACGGCGTAGGAGAACTGGGCTGATCGTAGGGTCCTTTGGGGTGCGTGGAATTTGAGTCGGCTGTCCAGGTATGCTGGTCCGGTGCCGTGGAGGGCCTTGTGTGCGTGGGTGAGCATCTTGAAGGTGATTCTCGCCTCGACGGGGAGCCAGTGGAGTGTGCGCAGGTGCTGGGAGATGTGGCAGTGTTTTGGCAGGTTGAGGACCAGTCTTGCGGCGGCGTTCTGGATGTTCTGTAGCTTGCGGGTGAGGTTTTTGTTTATTCCGGCGTAGAGTGCGTTGCCGTAGTCGAGTCTGCTGGTGACCAGGGCGTGAGTGACGGTCTTTCGGTGTTCGAGGGGATCCATTTGAAGGTCTTACGAAGGAGGCGGAGGGTGTGGAAGCAGGAAGACGAGACAGAGTTGATCTGGCGGTCCATTTTGAGCTCGGAGTCCAGGATGATTCCCATGTTGCGTGCGTGGTCTGTGGGGGTTGGCGGGTTTCCGAGGGCGGGGGGCCACCAGGTGTCGCTCCAGGCGTCGGGGTTTGGGCCCATGATGAGTACTTTTGTTTTGTTGGTGTTTAGTTGTAGGCAGCTGTTTTTCATCCATTTGGCGACGGCTTCCATGCTTTCTCGAAAGTTGCGTCTGGCCGTGTTGGGCTCGTTGGATAGGGAGAGGATGAGCTGGGTGTCGTCTGCGTATGACACGATGTTGAGTCCGTAGGTTCTGACGATGGGGGCAAGTGGAGCCATGTAGACGTTGAAGAGCGTCGGGCTGAGGGAGGAGCCCTGGGGGACTCCGCAGGTGGTAGGTGTGGGGTCCGAGAGGAAAGGGGGGAGTCTGACCAGCTGCGTCCTGCTGGAGAGGAAGGAGCGGATCCAGTCGAGGGCCTTGTCCTGGATTCCTGCGTCGTAGAGTCTGCATATTAGGGTGCGGTGGGAGACTGTGTCGAACGCCGCTGATAGGTCGAGGAGGATGAGGGCTACTGTTTCTCCTTTGTCCAGTAGGGTGCGGATGTTATCTGTTGCGGCGAGGAGGGTGGTTTCCGTACTGTGGTTTTTTCTGAAGCCGGATTGGGAGGAGTCGAGGATGTTGTGTTCTTCAATGAATGTGGCGAGTTGGCTGTTGATGGCTTTCTCGATGACTTTCGCTGGGAACGGGAGCAGGGAGATGGGTCTGTAGTTTTTGAGGTCTGAGTGCACTGATTTATCTTCTGCGGGTGTTCACAGCACTGAAACATGGCAGACATTCAAGCATGAGTGCATATTTATCGGTTAAAATAAATGTGGAAATATACTAATTTTAGCTTAATTTTTCCACAAAACCCAAAATAAATAAGGGTAAATACAGATAAAATGAGCAAAAAAATAAAAATGGATAAATACAGACGGAAATGGCAAAAAAATAAATACCATAAAACCGGGAGCCCTAATCCTAATGACTGAAAAGAAGTAATCAGTAGTTTTAAGCCTTACAAGGCAAATATTGACTACCTTACATATTAGTAGGCGTGATTTAAACTTTTGCAAGTAATTTAAAAAAAGAAGTTGAAAGAAAGATTTCAGTCTATCTCCAAGTCAACAACACATGATCACTGAAATCAATCCATTAAAAGAAGATATAATGAGTGTCGTCAGTCCATTTTCCACATTTACATCCGATTTCATTTTTATTACCTGATTCCGCCCCATCCATGTTTGGACTGGCCTGTAGGGCAATCTGGAAGTGCCAGAAGGGTGGGTTGACAGGTAAGTGTGTTGGCTGTTGTTTGGCTAGTTGTGGGCCTGTTGTGTGGTCTGCTGGGCCAGGTGATATTGCCACAAACATTGATTGCAGCAAGCACAGGGGCCCCCAATGTCACTTTCTGACAGCCTTTCCATGTCGGAAAGGCCGACATGGAAAGGCTGTCGGAAATCGACATCATAATCCAGACGACGGACACCCTGTCCTTAAGGGATTATGAGGAGTTTCTGACGGAAGACGTAGGTCGGTCCCTCCGACTGCTGCCTTCGGCTGCACGCATCCTATGCATCAGTTGAACCACAGCAGTAGATGCGGTTCGAACCGCAACCGACAAGCCGTCGGTTGCGGCCTGAACCTGATCATCATGAGGGCCTTTGTGCTTAATTTGTAAAAAAACATTTTTTAAAAATAAGTGAAAGGGACCATGTCAGGAGGCCACTGCAGCTTAAACCACCCACTTCCTCTGCCAGTGCTGATAATGACAGTATCAACACAACTACCAACCATAACACTCCTACAGTGTGTCCATTCAGACCATTCCAGCCCCCCAAAGCTATAAGATTGGTTTGGGCAGCAGGTGTTTAAATTAAACAAGCCATCCCACCATGTGGCAGACTGTGGTAAGTGTTGTTGCTGCCAATAAAGTGCCAGAGCCAAGCACCAGAAGCCACTGGCTCAAATTAAGCGCTGCTTATACAGCGTGACAAGTGCAAACGTGTCCCGATTTGAAAATATGGGCTACTTTTTAGCGAACTGATTTGCCAATGGGGTCCTCTTATATTTTGGTGCTGGGGCCTATTTTCTGTCATAGTCTGAACTGAATGGTTCCATACCTTACATCTCTGTACTGTTTAGCCTTTCATTTTAGGCATAAATGTTCTTACCTCAAAATCCCTAAATCTATCCCTTCTAACTCCATCCACGCTTCCTCAAGCATTCCACTTCTTTCATCTTCCCCACAGTGGGCATCCCATTGCTTTTGATCCTTTTAGCTGCACCAAAGAAGCTCTGTGTCCCTCAGTCGATCATTTGTCGACCATGAAGGTCATTGGGGGCCTTCAGAGTCTTAACTTCTAGCTCTTTCCTCTCGCTTTGAATTTAATCTTGAGATCACGGCCTTTGTGCGTCCAATTATCCCACAAAAAGAGAGATGAGAGACTTTAAGATTAAAATAAAATAAAATGGTTGACAAAATAATTTTCCTTCTAGTAGTGACTTTTACATCCTAAGGTTTCTTTATGATACTGCTTGAAAAATATTCTAAATGTATTATTTAAAGGATATTAAGAAATTCATTAAAATAGTAATGATTCCAGTTTACCAATTTACTTACCAGGTCACCTATTTAGTTCATTAATTTCCAAAAATGTCAGGCCTTAAGTGGACTACTGTAATTTGATTGAATAAGGTTACAGCTATACCGGCAGTCGCTGTGAAAAGCTTCAAAGTTGAATATGGCATCATTTATAAATTTCAAATGAAATTAAATCTTTCTTTCTCTTTTTGGGACCAACAAAAGGATCCAACTGCAGACAAATGTTGTACCAATTTAATCTAACTAACCTTGACCGTTTAAAGTGGCCAAGGTGGGCGGCTGAAATGAAAGGCTCTAAAGAGTGAAAAGAAAATAGCTGCTAAATTACGCAACACGGAGGGAAGGCAGACTTTCTGTTTTTTGTCATTGACAGAAATAACGTCCAAGTTCTTGCAACCCTGCATATTTTATTTTATTTATTAAAAATGGTTACATTCTGGAATTGCTCTGAGAAAAGCAACACATCTCATTACCGCAAGGGTCCTAAGGGAGAGCTGGCAATTCATATGTAATGACTGTCATTTACATGGTGCTAACACGTTCACATCACTCGCTGGCGCTGTTTACATATAATGTATAGGAATCACTACAATGCTCAATTGACACATTATTACACTTAACAGTAACATTAGTCTGAAAACCATAAACCGTAATTTAATCTTGACTTGTATCGTCTGAGCAAGATACGTTAAGACAAGATAGACAGTGCCTTCTATGTTTACGGATATATGTTTCTGTTCACTTAAAGAACTCGGAATGTTGGTGAAGGCCCTCGCGCACTGTAGCCTATCAATTGATTCGATGTCATCTAAAGAGCGAGGAAAGTCGAAGTATCTCTCATCACGGCGTGCCCGCAGCAAGTTCAATTTCCATGCACGGGGAGTCAAACCGGAGAGGTCGCCGCGCGCCGCACCAGAGTGACTACTGTACATTCATTTGCATGTTAATGCTCGGAATGAGAGTTCCATTTGCACAGCCTTGATGAAGCCGCAGTATGCCGAGGCTAACTTCAGGGAGTATACTGCCAGCCTTCCGAGTATGTGTACGTGTACAGAAGCCGAATGTCTCGAGTAACTTCTCTTACCATTGCAGCCCCTCCCCCCAGTGTCTTCTTCTGCTTGGGTATTAGTAGCAGCTCACAAAATTCTGCTCTGCTGTGTTTAATCTAGTTTAATAAAACGATACACTTCAAAGGCATATTGTATCAATTTTCTATACTTCCTCTTAGAAAAGGTACTAGTGATAGAGGAACATGCCTCCTCCTAGAAAATGTACAAGTGGTAGGGCAAGTATTCGGAGAAAACTATATGGACATTACAGGGCTAGCCCTGCACCCAGCATTCTACTTGACCTTACAAATGAATGGTGAGGTAACATCATTACTACCAAAACTTCACACCAGGAAGAATGTCATTTTTTCTTGCCTTTCCCTCACACTCGAAGTCGATTCTTACCATGATAAAAACTGGCGCACTGTCATTAATATTTCAAGAGTTTATTATTATTATTATTACGATGTTTCTGCTCTGCTTTATCATGTTTAATTAAATTAATATACTACATTCAGGAATACACTCGTCATCCCTTTACATTGAAAATAATTTTTTTAACTTGCCATATAGAGAGGTGTCGCTCTAATGGACTTCAATTGTGTAATCCCTGTTGAAATCATTTTAATTTAAAGTAAAATAAAGTCATACTTTTTAGGTCTCGCATAGGCAGCGCCTCTACGAGGCATTAAGTAATTAGTATTACTAGTGAAACTCCACCCATTCCGTTTCTCTTTGTTTTGTTGCTTGCCATTGGTGGAATCTGGCATTGCTGTTCTTATCTCGCTCATTGTTGGCTGGTGGTCCGATACGTCACTTCCCTTTCTGGAGGAAGCAGCATCAACCAACTACAGTTAACTTACGCTGCTTGCTGTTATCTTTTTATTTAGGAACTACTTTTTTTCTTTGCTGCTCGCATTTCCACATCTGGCAGCTTCCTGCCCTCACCTGACACTGTTTATTTATTTACGTTTATCAACGCAGCCCATGCCAAGGATCGAACCCTGTTCTCCTGCTCCAAAGTCGGCAGCGTTATATATTGAGCCACCTCCTCGCACGTTTGTTTTATGTGGTTTCAGATGCTACATTTGGCCCGTCTCAACCGTTTTTTTTTTTTCATTGTATCTGTCTCCCCCTCCATGTGTATTATTTTTTTAATTTGTCTCTCCCCACCCCCCCTCCCTCCTCCTCCGAGATCGCTGTTTATTTTTTTATAATTAAATGATGCAGCCCACACCGAGGTTCGAACCCTGTTCTCCAGCTCCAAAGTCGGCAGCTTTATATCTTAAGCCACCTCCTCCTACAAGACAAGCCCCTTAAAGGGGTTTATCTCTGTTTCCCTCACCGTGGCACCCTCCCACCATGCACCCACCCTTAACCCCTTCCTCCCTCTTGTTTTATAATCATGGCACCTGGTGCATGTAAATTTAACCCGCATGGAAGCTTCACTTAATCTAATATACAGGACACCACGCTATATGTTCTACCATGGCGCCGCTTATTTATTGTTCCTTTTGTCCCGTCACTGCTTGTCTTGCCGTCCGCTTCTGTTGCTTTAATGCAGGTACTACTTCTCCTTGTTTCCGTTGCTGTGCTTCATTTTCT
The DNA here is from genome assembly GCA_963921515.1 of Calotriton arnoldi. Classification (NCBI taxonomy): domain Eukaryota; kingdom Metazoa; phylum Chordata; class Amphibia; order Caudata; family Salamandridae; genus Calotriton; species Calotriton arnoldi. The sequence continues at coordinate 1,065,128 of CAWUFW010002852.1, read as the reverse complement.
TAGCTGTGTGCGGCATGTCTGCTTCATGGTGTTTGCCTTTTATTTTATTTTCCCATAGTGGCGATGCCCTCCCCTCCCTTACTCCGTTCCCGCCTCTGCAGCACACATGGCTCTGCATCTCCTCTGGTTGCATTCAGTGCTCCTGCAACTGCCCCAGACCCGCCTTCGCCACTTTCACTCTCGCAGGGGAAAGGTGTGTGTTTATTTAAATAGCGCTTATGTTTTTAATCCAGGTACTACTACTTCTGGTTTCCGCTGCTGTGCTTCATTTTCTTAGCTTTGCGTGACATTTCTGCACAATGGCGTTTGCCTTTTAGTTTTTTTGCCCATATTGGCCATACCCTCCCTGCCTCTGCATCACACACTGTGCTGCGTCTCCCCTGGTTGCACTCAGTGCTCCTGCAACTGCCCCAGCCCCGCCACTTTCACTCTCGCAGGGGAAAAGGTGTGTGTTTATTTAAATAGGGCTTGTGTTTTTCAGCGGTTAAGGGCTTGCAAACTATCAAGGATCGGCTGAAAACACAAGCACTTTCAGCTTCTGTTTTCAGCCGATCCTCGCCCCTCCTCTAGCCCCTCTCTCCCAGTTTACTTTGTTTTTAGCAACCAAGCCGGTCATAGTCTTACTTTACCCCTGCCGCTCTGTGGGGATTACAGAAAAAGTGTCAAAAGCAGTCTGTTTCAGTTTCTACTGCAGTACTTTTACAACCCAAAACAGGGTCGTTAGAACCCCATTGCTGACGGTACCTAAAAAAATTACAGCTTCAGTTCCTTGTTCTCCTTCAAATGACAACTCCACACAAATATCGATCGAGTCGTTTCGATTTTTTTTAAAAGTCGCATTTAATCAAGGATGGAGAAAGAGCGTATTTTCTGCACCCTCTGTTTCATAGCTTTCAAATTTAAACATGGTGTAAAAACGAAAATAATAAACCTTGATTCCTATACCGTCCTTATCTCCGTTTAAACATAACAACCCTCACCCTCTGGCCTTACAGACCACACTCTCTTAGACTTCATGTAGACCTGAGTGACTTTTTTTAAAAAATCATTGGTAAGCAGAAGCGGGTCACTAAGCAAGTCTGCAAACATCTGCTTATCAGATTTTGATTGCCATGGCTAGAAAAAAGGGCACTGTTTATAGCTGCCAGCTTTATCACTCCCTCAGCGACAATGCCATCCATGCTTACCTCGTGCTTGCCCATTTGTTCTGTGTTTATGCCAGATCCCTCTTTACTCAATTGATCTTGAATTTGAAGAGCTGTGCTTGTTTGTTTGTTTATATCCTTCTGCATAACCATAAAGGCTGAGCTGCCAGTGGAAACACAACACAATCACAACACTCATGTACCTTGACTACCTCTTCTTTCCCTGGGTGATCCGTCTGAGTGGTGCTGGGACAAACAGTTTCTGCTCGTCCAGACAGCAGCACATCCTTCTCCTGATCTATTTTGTCTAGCTGCAGACACTGGGAAAGCACCAAAAACAACAAACAACTTTAACAACATTTACCAAAACTGTTCACCTCCTTGTGTCACCAAATCGTCCCCCAAATATATGGTCTTTAGTTGGGATGTCACATATTTATGTTTTTTTTTGTCAAAAGATGAGTGCGACGGCTGTCTGCATTTTGAGCCCTCTGCAGTTTTTGGACCTGGTATGTGGCAAAATCGCAAATGACGCTGCACATAATCATAGCGGGAGCTAACTAGTCCTCCTGAAACTACTGCATCCTTCACTCAGGAAATGTAGGGTTAGGGCTCTTTTGTGGAGATTCAGTGGGCTTTTTTAAGTGCGTATCTGATATATTTACCCTGCACACATCCACTTAATTCCAAAACACATAATTACACTCCACAAAAAATTCATCTTCACAACATGCCACATAATTCCACACCATATAGTACCACTCCACATCATGCCACATAATACCATTACAAATCATGCCACATAATTCCACACATTACACAATTCAATGCCACACAATTCTGCACAACACAACATAATAACACCCCACATAATACCACTCAGCGCCACATTTTCACACTACACATAATTACACTCTACTCAATACAACATAAATACACCCCACATAAATGCACTCTATGCCACATACCAGCAATCCACATAAATGCACTCCACACCATAACACATAATTTCAATAAGCATAATTTTGCTCAACGCCACACAGTTCCACGCCACACAATTCAACTCCACACATTTCCAATACACACCACATAATTCCACACCAAACCACATATTTCAAATACACAACACAATTCCAATACACACCACATACCTCCAATACACACCACAGATGTACACATCATACCACAACTAACAATTCCAATACAACCCACATAATTCCACTCCACAGTACATACATCCACTACACTCCAAACCAAAACACATAGGTAAAAGACATTATCATTTACAATGCCAATAGCTCTAACTCTTACAAATGCGAGACCTATTGCATTGCAAATGCTTGTTAGAAATTGTTACTGATTCTCATAGGCACTGCTGGGTGTGCAAGTACATAGCAACAGTGCTTAGTTTTTACTAGAAGGCCCGTGACTTCAGACTGTGTTCCCTGTTCACGATGAGACAAGTCTAAACCACAATAGAGGGGAAAGGAGAGGAAATCTTTAACGTGGCCCAGCACACCTCCCCGATAAACTGACAACTCACATCATAAAATAGTGTGCCATTCTGCTGTGAGACCAAAGAGTTAACTTATCCTTAGGTGTATCGATTTCCCCAGATCTCAGGGAATCCTTATTTTAAGGATGGAAAAGCCCTCTCCACCTAGGTGCATGCTTCATCATCTGGCCTGGTCCCCGATGAATGGGCGCTGCAATTCCAAGCAGGCTCCCAAACACTCGGGCTCTTTGCAGGAGATCCTTTTTCTCTCACCCTGGCCCAGTATTGGTCTGTGCTCAGGATACCGCCCTAGTTTGGGTTTTTGTGAGAATAAATGGCAGACTGGGTGACTCAAGAGTCAAAATTGGCTACGGACACTCCCTGAATAATGTTTATTCCTGGCAGGTGACTGTGTCAGGATTGAAAACATAACTGAACAAAAAGTGGTAGGATTATGATTCCTTGGCTTATGTTGAGTAGGGTCAACATGTTTCATGCCCAAAATGACCACATGGGTCAAGGTATTTCATCAGGACCGAAAGTGCACCCTCATCTACTCAATACATGATGTTTACAGTGAGCTAGAATAACAGTAAATAGTCAAAATTTGCTGGTGCCCCTTGGCCGATTTGGTCAGATCATGAGAGCCCCTTTTAGGTAAATTCTGGGCTGCCGCCCTTTCCCAAAATTTAGTTATGAGTAGGCACGGTGGAAACCCTACCCTGCTTCCAGAGTCCATGGTTAGTTATGATGAGCACATGATGAGACAAGCCCAGGCAATTGTATATGTGCATCAGCACTGGAACGAAATGCAGGGGTAGTGAGTGCTCCATGTAGGCCCCATCATCAATGGCTCACTTTGCACACATTAATAGTCACATTGACTTCTGCTCAGCTGAGGAAGAATACAAAAAGTAAAGGGTGGAATGCATGAATTAATCCCAGCCACAGGCAATTATTCGTAGCCACATCACAGTCCACTGGTTTTTTTTTGCCCACTCTGCCACCTCAGACAGGAACCTACCATATGCAAGTTAGCCTTGGTCCTACACCAATAAGGAATAATTCAGCCCAAACTGCCAGGCCAGGTGCCCTTGAAACAGGAACTCAAGCAACAAAGATCAGTTTTAGCCTCCTTGTACCTCCTCAGTAGAGTGCAGCTTGGTTCCAGTGAGCAAAGGACCCTTGACTATGCACACCTATCACACTTGTGGCATCACACTGAGAAATACAAACATTTGATGGGTAGAATGCTTGAATTAATCCCAGCCACTGGGAATTACACAGGCCTGCATCCCAGTTCATTGTGTTTTTTTGCCCACCATACCCCTCCGGCAGGAGCCAGACATATGCCAATAAGTTTTGATCCTGCGCTAATAGAAACAGTTCAACCTGAACTGCCAGGTCTGGTCACCTCTGAAACAGAGCACAAGCAAACCCAAACCAGGTTTGGCCTACATGGGTCTGTTTAGTAGGGGGCAACTTATTTCCAGTGACAGTGAGTTCAGACCCATGTCTGAGAATACCTGTCACACGAAGAGTGTCGCACTGAGAAATACAAAAAATTGATAGGGATATTGCTTGAACCAATCTCAGCCCCTGGTAATTACTCTGGCTCTCATCCTCAGTGCAATGCTTAAGGTGTGATGGTTATGTGCAGACACAGAGCCCGATATCATAATGCCATAGGATTAGTTGCAGATCTCTTCAGCAGGTTCATTGTAACGTGTACCCTGTTGGTTGGATAGACATTTCTTCAACATACACCCATCCTACTGATCTATTTTACTGAGATTTAAATATGTCATCTGCTTGTTCTACTTATATTTTATAACACAACACCAAGGAGCCAGGAGGGAGAAGGAGCAGGCCCAGCAATCCCACCTAGTGTTTTAACAGGCTGGCCAGCATCACTGCAAGAGACAAAAAGACACTGGGGCTTATTTATGAGCCCTTGCGTCACTTTTGCGCCACCAGTGCGTCACTTTTTGTGACGCACCAGCGGCGTAAAAAATGCGCCATGTTGCGTCATATTTGCAAAGTGACGCATCTAGGTAGATGCGTCACTTTGTAAACCCCTGTGCCACATTATACCTGCGCCAAGTATAATGTATGCAGGGTGGATGTTCTGACGCAAGTAAGCCTCGTAGAAGTGACGCAGTGAAATCTATGAGATTTCACTGCGCCATTTCTAGGACGCAAATGCGTCAATATCTTACGCCTGCCTCACAGCAGGCGTAAGACTGAAGCAGGCACATTTGAAATGGGACTTGCCCATGTGAAATGACCCATTGCTGAAGTTGCGTCACTTTTGTGACACACTCCAGCAATGCGTCATTTTTGCGCCTACAGATACGTCAGAAAAACTGACTTATCTGTAACTCCTTGCGACATGATGCGTCATACTATAAATATGATGCATGCAGTATGTCGCAAGGAGGGCGCAATGAAAAGTGATGCATCGCTGTTTTCACGCAGCGATGCGTCACTTTCCATAAATGAGGCCCACTGTTTGTTTGGGTACTACGCGTCCTACAATGGCAAAGAGTCAGCAGGGAAAAGGAGTGGGCCTGGTGAGCCATCTAGGACTACATACCACCAAGAGCAGCCCGCTGCATGGGAGAAAAGGGAACTGTTCAGGAACAATGAGTTCCAGAATGCCAAGGAGCCACCAAGGAGGATGAAGGGGCCCAGCAACCCCACCTAGTGCTATAAAGCAAAGATACCGGCCCGCTGCACAAGACACGAGCAGCCAAACCTTGGGCGATCAGCGGGCCCATCTTTACTGACATAGACTGGAAGAGGTAGGGGCGCCTCTCCTTCCATAAACCATAGGTACTGTTTATTTTGGGTTAGGCCATCCCACAAAATTGTCTTGGTTGAATGACTCATTAAAACCTGTGACTCCAGCCTGTTTCCTGCTGGTGATGTTCATTGATCCCCTTGTTTGCCAAGTTTAAGCCCCTTGCCTTTAAAGCACATGACTATTGGCTGGTCAATAAAGTACTATTATTAGGAGATCATCTCCACTAGAGAGTGTGATGCACACCCCCCACTTTGCCTGATATGTTATACTATGACTCGCCCTTGCCAATATTCCTTTAACAGGGCACATATTTATATCTACCATGCCCTCTGGTAACATTAATATTCTTGAACAAGGGGTGATGGACCAGGAAATAACTGGTAGACCTAACACCAAAAGTGTGACTAGGCCTTGAGGGCTCTCCACAAATGGAAACTACCACCAGCTGACTCCATCGTCCTGTTTCAATCAACCCCCTTAAGCCTGCCCTTATGTGGTTATTATGGTTAATGTTCCAGTGCTAACATAGAAGACTGTTGAATCATCCACGTAACTAAAGAACAAGGTGTGCCACTTGTTTACCAAGTACATGGATTTTAACATTGCCCAATTAGAGAACATCCTATTTCTGAGGAGTGTGGTTTGGGTTGGGCCATGTTGTAAAACAAAATTAAGGGGGATTGTGTGGTTATAAACATTAGAAATCCTGCACTAGTCAGAATTCTACTTCCACAAGAAACCTTTAGGCATTGTTTGAATGAAAGCATTAGATTACTAGCCCAGGGAATTTTCAGAGCCATCTGAGGCGTGGCAAAAGACCCCGATAGCATGATTAACCAGCCTTGCCTCTCCCACCCACTAATAATTTGTTATCTGTAAAAAAATCACGTGCAGCCTTTCTCTGACCAGCCTCTCCCTGACCTGAACCATTGGAGTGACAGAAGAGTGGTACGGGCAAAAGGAGGGGGTGTTACTTTCCTCCACTGAAAGGGTTACCCTGGGCCAGAAAACCACCTTGCTGCTTTAACACATTTGTCATATGATGAAAAAATCTGTTGGAACATATCTGGTATTGCTTCCAAACTATCTGAAGAGGATTGGTTCACTCATATTAACAAATGTGATATACTTAAGTTACAGAAAACCTGGACCACTGTTGAAATAACAAGGAAGGATTTTTAAAATTATTCTTTGCCTGTCTCTCCATCCTCCTCTGGTAGAGATTGAGGGGAAGGGGAGTAACATTTACTAATCTAAGAACATAGAAAGTGCACAAATTGAGTGGGCGTTAAACATATTATTTTAACTCCAATTCAACATTTTTTGGGGAAAGTGCATTCGTGGAAGGGTATGGGAGACAGATTTACTAGTCTGACCATAGTCTTACAAATGTTGAGAAAAGTGCGTATATTGAAGGGGGATAGGTTTTCTATTCCAACTCCAGTAAAACAAACATTGTGGAAAGCGCATACATTGCTTGGGGATTAGGTTTACTATTCTAACTCCAGTCCAACAAAAAATAGGCAAAGTGGGTCCGCTAGAAGGGACAAATGTACTATTCTAACTCCCAAACATGTGAGCAAGTGCTCACATGTTTGGGAGTTGGTGGGAGGGAGATTTACTATTCTACCTCTAGTCCAAAAATCATGTGGGAAAATGCTTACATGGGCTGGTTTACTATTCTAACTCCAGTCTAATAAACATTAGAGAAAGCCCATAAAGTGGGCATAGTATTTGGTTTACTATTCTAACTCCTTTCCAACAAACATTGGGGAAAGTGCATACATTGGGAGGGGGGCAAATTTACTTTTCAGACTCAAGTCTAACATACATTAAATAATGTATATATTTTGGAAGGGAAAGGACTCACATTTACCATTTAAAATAAATATTATTCAGAAAATGTAAAATACTTTTTAATAATCACAAAAGTAATGTCATTTTACAAATGTAAAATATTCTTAAACCTAACTAAAAAGTAATTAAAGAAATATAAACAAAACATTTTAAAATAAATAATATGCCTCAAGCTCACCAATAAATCAAATACACACCTAAAAATCTCTGTAGCATAGAATAATTATTTACAGAACATTAAGTATAAATGTTTTTATTTTTAATATTATCCATCTGTCTATCTATCTATCTATCTATCTATCTATACACACACACACAAACACACATATATATGTGTGTGTATATATATATATATATATATATATATATGGGTCAAACATCCTTCAACAAAGAAAGAGGAGTCGCACTCACGGATGCAGATGTATACATTTATTTATGTCGACTGTTCAATCCCGACGCGTTTCGGTAATCACGACCTTTTTCAAAGGGAGTCCGACATCTTTGTTGGCAAATGACGACCAATTGTCCAAATTACTCAATTTATATTGCTGGCCCCCTAGTGGACCTCCATAGTGGATACGATGAAAAGCATTATGGGACTTATAGTCATTCATATGTTTTATCTACCCTCCAGTGGGTTTTTAATGCCATTTTCGAATTCTTGTTTTTGTTTGCATCCGTTCCCATGCAGGCTTATTTTCGAAGCTGCGTGGACCCAACCTCAGTCAATCCGTGGCGGCAGCTCTCACCCAATGCATTCTGCACGCTTCTCCAACAACGGTTCAATGGGTGTATAGGCGCTCTTTTTTGGTGGTGCGTAACTCTACAGCAGAACCACGCTGCTAGTTATGAGTCAAACATCCTTTAGCAAAGAAAGAGGAGTCGCACTCACGGATGCAGATGCATAAATTTATTTATGTCGACTGTTCAATCCTGACGCGTTTCGGTCTACACAACCTTTTTCAAAGGGAGTCCGACAACTTTGTTGGTAAATGACGGCCAATTGTCCAAATTACTAAATTTATATTGCTGGCCCCCTAGTGGACCTCCATAGTGGATACGATGAAAAGCATTATGGGACTTGTAGTCGTTCATATGTTTTATCTACCCTCCAGTGGGTTTTTAATGCCATTATCGAATTCTTGTTTTTGTTTGCATCCGTTCCCATTCAGGCTTATTTTTGAAGCTGCGAATATATATATATATATATATATACATTCGATTCGTCCTCCAGAGAAGCCTCTCACGGACCTAAAAAGACGACAGCAGACCCCAGGTTCTTTGTGCAAATCCAATGCTGTTTATTAAAATGCCAGCAAGTCCGCCATTACGCGTTTCGACCCCCACTCGGGTCTTGATCACATGGTTTTTAATGCCATTATCGAATTCTTGTTTTTGTTTGCATCCGTTCCCATTCAGGCTTATTTTTGAAGCTGCGAATATATATATATATATATATATATATATATATATATATATATATATATATATATATATATATGTACAAAGTCGCACTCCCCAGCAGGTAACATTCTTGTTGGCAAACCGGCAAAAGGACAACGGCTATATTGCAAATACATAACGTGTTTCGGACTGCCACTGTCCTTGATCACAGGCTGAATAGCATGTTAAATGACTACAGAACTCAGTTGTATTTTTCAATTACCTTTATTTTTTATATATATATATATATATATATATATATATATATATATATATATATATATATATATATATATATATATATATATATATATATATATTTTAACACCCTATAAGCAAAAACACCAAACACACCATACACCCTCAAGCTAAACCATCATATACACCACAAACAATAATGAATAGGTTTTACAATTATACTAAGAAATATTTTTTATTGAAATATTGATTAATCAGAGTTCTAAAGATCTCATAAAACAGGAATCCTCAACCCGCAGCCTATCCTGCCATTTCAGCCTATGTTTATCTAAATCATCTGGTACTCCTTCCAGTAGGCATCTATATATTTGTGTAATTGAGGAACCCGAACTACTAGTTAATAATTCCATCAAAGGTACTTGTCCAAACCCTGCCGCACCACCAGCTTTTTTAAACAGGAAATCTCTCAGCTGTAGAAATTTAAAAAATCCCGGGGCCAACACCAAACCTTTCCCTAACTACTTCGAATGAAGTTATGTGATCCCCAGCTAACAGGTCCCCTCTCCTGTATAAACCACCCTTTCCCCACCTTGCCAGGCACGCATCTTGTAATGCCCTTGGCAGTTGGTCATTCCCAATCATGGGAGAATAACGACTGAACCTACCTACCCGAAGTTTCTTCCTTATGCCTGCCCAATTGCGAAAAGCAGTGATTAGTACCTTGAATCTGGGACACAGTATTGTGCTCTGCCAATTTGCGGGCCCAACATTTTAAGACCTTATTTGATCTCTATATTACACCTGCAAAAATTGTCAAATGGGGTGGAACAGAGGGGACCTTTTGCTTTAGATGCGCAACGTTTGGTGCGGATTTAGTGCATATTTTTGCCACTTGTCCTCTACATAGAATCTATAGGTCGTGACATTTCAGGCTTTTTACAACATGTGCTAAATGAAGATGTTCCTTCGACACCTCAGCTGTTGTTATTACGGATACATGATTTAGTCCGCAACAAAGGGGCAGAACTCACTTTTATAGCAATGGCAGTTCTCAGGCTCTGTGTCGCCTCAGCCTGGCTTGATTCACAACCTCCAACCTTCCAGCAGTGGAAGGGACGATTTTTACATATATATAATTTAGAAAAGGCACTTTATGAAGGAGAGGCAGAAAAGGTAGGATCAAAGGGAATAGGATTTGGGGTCCCCTCTCCTCCTGGATTGCGTCTTTTTTATAAACTGATTTTTTTTTGTTGGTCCATTTTGAAAATACTGTTGTTACATTATGCTATTCTCTAGCCTATGATTTATTGATTACTGTGCGCAATGTATCACCTGATTGACCCCTGTTTTTCAAATGAAATTACGGTTTTATGTTTGGATTGTATGTACATGTGATTAACGCTGCATTTACACTGTTTTTAGCAAAAAATAAAAATATATTTGAAATATTGATTAATCAGTTAATCAAAATTAGAAATCTTATAATTAGTAAACTACCCACCCAATTCCCCACTAAACCCTACAATCTAAATTAAAATTTTAGTTACAAATTATAAAACAATTGTGTACATTTAAACATTCAAGCATCAAATAAAACATGTAAATCAAGTAATTTATATATATAAAAAAACAATATCCACCCAATATCACAATGAACCTCACAACAAAATAAGTAAAATACAGAATCCATAAATTGTATTAAACAATTGAAGAAATATATAAAATATTGACTATACAACACAATTAGAACATACATTCATCAATTAACAATTTTCCTAAATATTTTCACCTCAGTCCTCAATAAACCCAAACCCTAAAAAATATGCTTTGCAATAATAATTTTGAAAAAGTAAACAGTAATATTTAAAACATATAATGCATTAAAAACCCATATTGGAAAATAATATTAAAGTAAACACAGCGTTAAAGTTTGATATTATATTACAACTCCTAAATACAATCTACTTCCCTTTGATATTTTGAACCCCAATGTTTTTCTAATCACAGAGTTTTGACCACAATAGTTTGGATTTAGTATTTTGGTGGAAAACCTTTTGGAAGAAAATTTTTCTCCAAACTGTTTCAATTTTTTTTATCCATTCCCTATTGCACTCCCTTTCTATATGACTTGGTGAGATTTGTTAAGCATCACGGACTTATCAATTCTGCAATCAGAAACAACAATTTTATGTTTTTATTGGTTATGATTTATGCTCCCACTATCTAGCTATATATGTTATTCTGGGCACTTATTGAGCAGAGAATGGGTAGGCTATGGAGAGGTGTTTCTGTAGGGCTACCCAAAATGGATTGCCTGTTCCTGCAGGTCCCTGAATAAGTAGATTTGCTGCCTCAAAAAACAAGGATGATTGTTAATTTGTGTATATTGTAAAGTTGAGCGTGTGGAAAGACTGTACATCTAACTTACAATTCCGTCACACAATTAGAAGTCAGAGGATTCACAAAGTTTTCAGTAGTAAAACCTCACCCTGTTCTGAGGAGAACCTCAAATATTAAAGTTTGAAAAGCATTAACCCCATTTCCCAAGGAGAAGAAATGGACATGCTGATGAACTATGAAAAATAACTCAACAGTGTATATGTCCATATCCTTCGTTTATCCAATCAAGGTGGGATCCTTCAATAAGTTATCAAGAAACCGATTAAATTATGACCCCCACTTGAAAATTTAGCTATATGAGAAAAATACATGGACTGACACATTTTGATCTGCAATAGTAGTAGATAGTTTTGTTTATTATTTAATGTTTTTGCGCATACAATTCTCTCATGGGTGGTGGTTCATTTTACTGTCATAATACTTTTCATACATTGACTCTCACATATTATGATATTTTTTTATATGAATCCAGACAAAGAATTGAAATCTATGGTCATGTGCTCCATGGTGTTATATGTGATAATACTGTTGAATATAAATAGAATAAGTTAGTGTGATGATTTATGTATTATACAAAATATGTTTGCATATGATTATCTATTGATTGGTAACAATAAAAAACTTGTTTAAAAACCTCAGTTGGCAGCACCATGGGAAACCTCTGACCTAACAGCCCGTCTAGTCACATTGATGGCTTTCAGCCCTATTTAGCGTAGGGTGGCTGTCACTTAATGTCTCTGTCCATGACTGATGCACAAGGTATCCATGGTATGGCAGTCAGGGGCAGGAAATTCAATTAATTGCCAGAGGCTGAAGGATGAACTCCCCAGTGTATCAGTTCCTTTGATTTTTTTGTTTCTTGATTATGGTCCCTGTTCAGCAAATTTCTCTGCCTTCAGTAAAACTGACCTTCTAATGGCGGCAGTTAAAGCAGAGAAATCACTGACAGGCATGTACAGATCTGTAAATCAGGCACTTGGACCTCTGTTAGGGAGTGAAGGCTACATTCCAACCAAATGTAAATGATCCCCATACTCTGAGATAACACACAAAAGGGAAGGTGGCAGCAAACCATATAATAGCACCTTAATAGCATTTACACTTGCTGTGACTAGTAACACCTAGTGGGCTTTCTAATCCTGACACCTACTTTGGACTTCGTTGCAGGGATTCTGCTCAGAAACAGAACTATGTTTGGGACCATAGAACATTAGGAGTTAGGGGCTGAGTCACCATACCACCTCAGTACCATGAGCCCGAATCCGACTAGCTATAGTGTCTCACTTGCCCTCCTACTCATAACCAGAGGAACAATTGAATTGACACCCCAAACACAACACTCCTGACCCTTCTCAGGGATCGCGGTGACAGGACACTTGCTTTCACTCACTCACTCATCCACAATAAGATATGAAAGAGACACGAAGGAAGTTTGAAATGTTTATTTAAAATATCGTGCTCTGAAATGCAGAATATGTGCCAAAATTAGAGAACAACTGCCTAGCAAAAATACCATCAGCATTGCCAATAAACCATAAATTATGAAAAGCCCTGTCATATTATAAGACAGTATAGCCTAACCCCCCTTCTCCACTTCTACAGAAGCAAAACTGATTAAACAGCAAAGATCTCTATGTTTAGCAGTTGACCCTGTATCTTGGCATACACAGATGAATGTCTTATATCTCGGATACAGCTGTGATATTCTCTCAGGAAAAATGTATCTCTCTCTGTGTTACAGTGATATGCATACCTATATGACAAGGTTCACATATTCATAAACAACAGCTGCATTTCTGTGTAGTCTCTAGGTGCGAGTGCCTGACCAGAACATAATAACAAGGGTCATTGTTGTTTGACCTTGTCTGTGGTTCAGACTAAATCCAAGGAAAAAACAAAATGAGAAACAACTGCAGGTACTGTGTGAAAATATATTGTGGCACAAAAGCAAACATGATCATGTAGTAGTAACGTGTGCAAAGCTAACGTGGCCTGTGTCATGCACAGTTAGGCTAACATAGGGAAAACTAAAATAGGCCCTGTAGGGAACACATGACAACTTCTCATCCTCTGCCTGACGTAATAGTTATGGAAAAGCCTGACCTTGGACTGCTCAATGACCTGCTATTTGTATCCCTTTAGCCTGTGATGACATGCTGCCTAACATGAGTAATGTTGAGACAAATACAGAGCATCATTTAACATCAAATTTCCCTGAGACCTTCAGTTAGAGACCTTTTTACCATTTCAATTTCATTCTGCTGCTGATTTCCTATTGCAAATCTTAGTGCTGGAATATATGCAAGACTTTGTTCCCTTCATTCCCTGTGAGCTGAAAACAGACGCATGCAAGTTATTTTCTTGTAGGTAGCACATTGCTGCCTCTGTCCATGTTCAAAACTCTCTGAGCTAGACCTCTGACCTCCTGGTCAGAGACCCGCTCTCTCCCCCAGCAGCTCCGCGGTTGTGCTGCTGCCGCTGCCCCTGTGCAGATAGGTGTTCGAGGCCGTCCTCCACCCGCAGGCTCCTGCCTGCGCCTCATCCCTGGTGGTCCAGTGGAAGAGCCTTGCTCTTCTGCTGGCCGTTGTTGTCTGTCTCTGTGTTTGTGCCGTTTTCTGTCTTTTACTGCCCGTTTTTCTGTCTTCCTTCTAGCCTCTTCACTGTCTTGTTATTGTGCCTGTCTTGTTATTGTGCCTGTGCCAGTGTTTATCTTTGCCGTTTTTCTGCCTTTCTGTGCCCGTTTTTAGGTCGAGCCTCGAGTAGCGCGCAAGCGCTGCTTAGAGGCGAAGACTTAATGTAAGTGAGTTTTCAAAGCAGTCCAAGAAACGCTCGTGCGTCGTGGCTGGCCTTTTTGAGATGGGTACGCGCGGCAAACATGTGTTTCCAATTATCGTGCCCAGACGCGGGCGCGATAAGTGGAAACACATGTCTGCCGCGCGTACTCATCCAAAGGCCAGCCACGACGCACGAGCGTTTTGGGACTGCTTTGCAGGCTGCCGCGCTCGCCCCCGCTCCTCCGTGCTTGTTACACCAGACCTTCGCTGGCTTGTTTTTTATCTTATGCATCTAACAGCCATTGACAAAGACAATAGTCCTGGCTTGTTGTAACATAATCAGCACAGCGCCCTTTTACGAGCGCCGCGCTGTTAATGGTTTCTCTCTGCTCTCACACACCCCTCCCTTCTCCCACTCCCTCCCCCATGCCCAGTGTACGTAGTTTAATCCTACTCAGGAGGTGGCCCCTCCTTCAGTGACACGCGGCAGCCCCCTCTCTTTGCTGTCACATTAGTGTTAGAAGGGGCCTCCGCTCTCTCTTCCACGAGTCTACGTCACGCTTTCTCCGCCTCTCTGCTCCGTTACTGAAGTTACTTTCCAGGCCTCAGTGCCATGCCGGTCACTGTCTCAGAACCGTCTAGCTCGGGGCACACTCTGCTCTGCTTGTGTTCTTCAGCACACACCGCTCTGCTCTCCGTCTCCTCGGCGCTGCTCTCACATTCCATTCCATGGGCCTCCCTTTCTTGAACCTTAGCTGTCTGATCAGCCCCTCTCTGTGACTGGGACCCCGCGGGGAGCTTTGCTGCTGATACCGCCGTCTCCAGGGCCTGTAATCTCGCCAGTCAGCTCCGAGTTCACCTCCTTATCACTACTTTTGTACGGCGGACTTAAGTCGAGCCGTGTGATCCTTGACACAATGGCCGGCCCAGGATCCAATCCCGCTAAGACTCTTAAAAGATGTACCTCGGGCCTGAGCCGCCCCCGCTGAAGTTTAAATTACTGCAAAAAGACTCTGTTAGGCAAAATAAAAACGAACACACACATAAACATGACCAGCACAAATATTCTCTCAAACAATTAAAACAAGCATTGGCATAGCCAATAGGTCTCGCCTTTGGAACCTTATACGTTTTTAGCCATGCAACAGTTGATGTTATTGCACCAAGGATATTGTGCTGCATAACTAAATACTTATAAGGTCCCAAAAGCGAGACCTATTGGCTATGCCAATGCTTGTTCTGTCTTCCTTCCAGCCTCTTCACTGTCTGGTTATTGTGCCTGTCTTGTTATTGTGCCTGTGCCTGTGTTTATCTTTGCCGTTTTTCTGCCTTTCTGTGCCCGTTTTTCTGTCTTCCTTCCAGCCTCTTCACCTTCTGGTTATTGTGCCTGTGCCTGTGTTTATCTTTGCCGTTTTTCTGCCTTTCTGTGCCCGTTTTTCTGTCTTCCTTCCACCCTCTTCACTGTCTTGTTATTGTGCCTGTCTTGTTATTGTGCCTGTGCCTGTGTCCAACTTTGCCGCTTTTCTGCCTTTCTGTGCCCGTTGCTCTCTGTGCCCTTATCCCGCCGCTACTGCCCCCGCGGCCCCTCCCTCCCCCTGTAGGGAACACATGACAACTTCTCATCCTCTGCCTGACGTAATAGTTATGGAAAAGCCTGACCTTGGACTGCTCAATGACCTGCTATTTGTATCCCTTTAGCCTGTGATGACATGCTGCCTAACATGAGTAATGTTGAGACAACTACAGAGCATCATTTAACATCAAATTTCCCTGAGACCTTCAGTTAGAGACCTTTTTACCATTTCAATTTCATTCTGCTGCTGCTTTCCTATTGCAAATCTTAGTGCTGGAATATATGCAAGACTTTGTTCCCTTATTCCCTGTGAGCTGAAAACAGACGCATGCAAGTTATTTTCTTGTAGGTCGCACATTGCTGCCTCTGTCCATGTTCAAAACTCTCTGAGCTAGACCTCTGACCTCCTGGTCAGAGACCCGCTCTCTCCCCCAGCAGCTCCGCGGTTGTGCTGCTGACGCTGCCCCTGTGCAGATAGGTGTTCGAGGCCCTCCTCCACCCGCAGGCTCCTGCCTGCGCCTCATCCCTGGTGGTCCAGTGGGAGAGCGTTGCTCTTCTGCTGGCCGTTGTTGTCTGTCTCTGTGTTTGTGCCGTTTTCTGTCTTTTTCTGCCCGTTTTTTTGTCTTCCTTCTAGCCTTTTCACTGTCTTGTTATTGTGCCTGTCTTGTTATTGTGCCTGTGCCAGTGTTTATCTTTGCCGTTTTTCTGCCTTTCTGTGCCCGTTTTTCTGTCTTCCTTCCAGCCTCTTCACTGTCTGGTTATTGTGCCTGTCTTGTTATTGTGCCTGTGCCTGTATTTATCTTTGCCGTTTTTCTGCCTTTCTGTGCCCGTTTTTCTGTCTTCCTTCCACCCTCTTCACTGTCTTGTTATTGTGCCTGTCTTGTTATTGTGCCTGTGCCTGTGTCCAACTTTGCCGCTTTTCTGCCTCTCTGTGCCCGTTGCTCTCTGTGCCCTTATCCCGCTGCTGCTGCCCCCGCGTCCCCTCCCTCCCCCTGTAGGGAACACATGACAACTTCTCATCCTCTGCCTGACGTAATAGTTATGGAAAAGCCTGACCTTGGACTGCTCAATGACCTGCTATTTGTATCCCTTTAGCCTGTGATGACATGCTGCCTAACATGAGTAATGTTGAGACAACTACAGAGCATCATTTAACATCAAATTTCCCTGAGACCTTCAGTTAGAGACCTTTTTACCATTTCAATTTCATTCTGCTGCTGATTTCCTATTGCAAATCTTAGTGCTGGAATATATGCAAGACTTTGTTCCCTTCATTCCCTGTGAGCTGAAAACCGACGCATGCAAGTTATTTTCTTGTAGGTAGCACATTGCTGCCTCTGTCCATGTTCAAAACTCTCTGAGCTAGACCTCTGACCTCCTGGTCAGAGACCCGCTCTCTCCCCCAGCAGCTCCGCGGTTGTGCTGCTGCCGCTGCCCCTGTGCAGATAGGTGTTCGAGGCCCTCCTCCACCGGCAGGCTCCTGCCTGCGCCTCATCCCTGGTGGTCCAGTGGGAGAGCCTTGCTCTTCTGCTGGCCGCTGTTGTCTGTCTCTGTGTTTGTGCCGTTTTCTGTCTTTTTCTGCCCGTTTTTCTGTCTTCCTTCTAGCCTCTTCACTGTCTTGTTATTGTGCCTGTCTTGTGTGTTTATCTTTGCCGTTTTTCTGCCTTTCTGTGCCCGTTTTTCTGTCTTCCTTCCAGCCTCTTCACTGTCTGGTTATTGTGCCTGTCTTGTTATTGTGCCTGTGCCTGTGTTTATCTTTGCCGTTTTTCTGCCTTTCTGTGCCCGTTTTTCTGTCTTCCTTCCACCCTCTTCACTGTCTTGTTATTGTGCCTGTCTTGTTATTGTACCTGTGTCCAACTTTGCCGCTTTTCTGCCTTTCTGTGCCCGTTGCTCTCTGTGCCCTTATCCCGCCGCTACTGCCCCCGCGGCCCCTCCCTCCCCCTGTAGGGAACACATGACAACTT
The DNA here is from genome assembly GCA_963921515.1 of Calotriton arnoldi. Taxonomy (NCBI): domain Eukaryota; kingdom Metazoa; phylum Chordata; class Amphibia; order Caudata; family Salamandridae; genus Calotriton; species Calotriton arnoldi. Next base: position 1,047,473 of record CAWUFW010002852.1, on the reverse strand, counting down.
CTCATCCTCTGCCTGACGTAATAGTTATGGAAAAGCCTGACCTTGGACTGCTCAATGACCTGCTATTTGTATCCCTTTAGCCTGTGATGACATGCTGCCTAACATGAGTAATGTTGAGACAACTACAGAGCATCATTTAACATCAAATTTCCCTGAGACCTTCAGTTAGAGACCTTTTCACCATTTCAATTTCATTCTGCTGCTGATTTCCTATTGCAAATCTTAGTGCTGGAATTTAAGCAAGACTTTGTTCCCTTCATTCCCTGGGAGCTGTAAACAGACGCATGCAAGTTATTTTCTTGTAGGTAGCACATTTCTGCCTCTGTCCATGTTCAAAACTCTCTGAGCTAGACCTCTGACCTCCTGGTCAGAGACCCGCTCTCACCCCCAGCAGCTCCGCGGTTGTGCTGCTGCCGCTGCCCCTGTGCAGACAGGTGTTCGAGACCCTCCTCTACCCGCAGGCTCCTGCCTGCGCCTTATCCCTGGTGGTCCAGTGGGAGAGCCTTGCTCTTCTGCTGGACGCTGTTGTCTGTCTCTGTGTTTGTGCCGTTTTCTGTCTTTTTCTGCCCGTTTTTCTGTCTTCCTTCTAGCCTCTTCACTGTCTTGTTATTGTGCCTGTCTTGTTATTGTGCCTGTGCCAGTGTTTATCTTTGCCGTTTTTCTGCCTTTCTGTGCCCGTTTTTCTGTCTTCCTTCCAGCCTCTTCACTGGCTGGTTATTGTGCCTGTCTGGTTATTGTGCTTGTGCCTGTGTTTATCTTTGCCGTTTTTCTGCCTTTCTGTGCCCGTTTTTCTGTCTTCCTTCCACCCTCTTCACTGTCTTGTTATTGTGCCTGTCTTGTTATTGTGCCTGTGCCTGTGTCCAACTTTGCCGCTTTTCTGCCTTTCTGTGCCCGTTGCTCTCTGTGCCTTTATCCCGCCGCTAGTGCCCCCGCGGCCCCTCCCTCCCCCTGTAGGGAACACATGACAACTTCTCATCCTCTGCCTGACGTAATAGTTATGGAAAAGCCTGACCTTGGACTGCTCAATGACCTGCTATTTGTATCCCTTTAGCCTGTGATGACATGCTGCCTAACATGAGTAATGTTGAGACAACTACAGAGCATCATTTAACATCAAATTTCCCTGAGACCTTCAGTTAGAGACCTTTTTACCATTTCAATTTCATTCTGCTGCTGATTTCCTATTGCAAATCTTAGTGCTGGAATATATGCAAGACTTTGTTCCCTTCATTCCCTGTGAGCTGTAAACAGACGCATGCAAGTTATTTTCTTGTAGGTAGCACATTGCTGCCTCTGTCCATGTTCAAAACTCTCTGAGCTAGACCTCTGACCTCCTGGTCAGAGACCCGCTCTCTCCCCCAGCAGCTCCGCAGTTGTGCTGCTGCCGCTGCCCCTGTGCAGATAGGTGTTCGAGGCCCTCCTCCACCCGCAGGCTCCTGCCTGCGCCTCATCCCTGGTGGTCCAGTGGGAGAGCCTTGCTCTTCTGCTGGCCGCTGTTGTCTGTCTCTGTGTTTGTGCCGTTTTCTGTCTTTTTCTGCCCGTTTTTCTGTCTTCCTTCTAGCCTCTTCACTGTCTTGTTATTGTGCCTGTCTTGTGTGTTTATCTTTGCCGTTTTTCTGCCTTTCTGTGCCCATTTTTCTGTCTTCCTTCCAGCCTCTTCACTGTCTGGTTATTGTGCCTGTCTTGTTATTGTGCCTGTGCCTGTGTTTATCTTTGCCGTTTTTCTGCCTTTCTGTGCCCGTTTTTCTGTCTTCCTTCCACCCTCTTCACTGTCTTGTTATTGTGCCTGTCTTGTTATTGTCCCTGTGCCTGTGTCCAACTTTGCCGCTTTTCTGCCTTTCTGTGCCCGTTGCTCTCTGTGCCCTTATCCCGCCGCTGCTGCCCCCGCGGCCCCTCCCTCCCCCTGTAGGTAACACATGACAACTTCTCATCCTCTGCCTGACGTAATAGTTATGGAAAAGCCTGACCTTGGACTGCTCAATGACCTGCTATTTGTATCCCTTTAGCCTGTGATGACATGCTGCCTTACATGAGTAATGTTGAGACAACTACAGAGCATCATTTAACATCAAATTTCCCTGAGACCTTCAGTTAGAGACCTTTTTACCATTTCAATTTCATTCTGCTTCTGATTTCCTATTGCAAATCTTAGTGCTGGAATATATGCAAGACTTTGTTCCCTTCATTCCCTGTGAGCTGAATACAGACGCATGCAAGTTATTTTCTTGTAGGTAGCACATTGCTGCCTCTGTCCATGTTCAAAACTCTCTGAGCTAGACCTCTGACCTCCTGGTCAGAGACCCGCTCTCTCCCCCAGCAGCTCCGCGGTTGTGCTGCTGCCGCTGCCCCTGTGCAGATAGGTGTTCGAGGCCCTCCTCCACCCACAGGCTCCTGCCTGCGCCTCATCCCTGGTGGTCCAGTGGGAGAGCCTTGCTCTTCTGCTGGCCGCTGTTGTCTGTCTCTGTGTTTGTGTCTTTTTCTGCCCGTTTTTCTGTCTTCCTTCTAGCTTCTTCACTGTCTTGTTATTGTGCCTGTCTTGTTATTGTGCCAGTGTTTATCTTTGCCGTTTTTCTGCCTTTCTGTGCCCGTTTTTCTGTCTTCCTTCCAGCCTCTTCACCTTCTGGTTATTGTGCCTGTCTTGTTATTGTGCCTGTGCCTGTGTTTATCTTTGCCGTTTTTCTGCCTTTCTGTGCCCGTTTTTCTGTCTTCCTTCCACCCTCTTCACTGTCTTGTTATTGTGCCTGTCTTGTTCTTGTGCCTGTGTCCAACTTTGCCGCTTTTCTGCCTTTCTGTGCCCGTTGCTCTCTGTGCCCTTATACCGCCGCTGCTGCCCCCGCGGCCCCTCCCTCCCCCTGTAGGGAACACATGACAACTTCTCATCCTCTGCCTGACGTAATAGTTATGGAAAAGCCTGACCGTGGACTGCTCAATGTCCTGCTATTTGTATCCCTTTAGCCTGTGATGACATGCTGACTAACATGAGTAATGTTGAAACAACTACAGAGCATCATTTAACATCAAATTTCCCTGAGACCTTCAGTTAGAGACCTTTTCACCATTTCAATTTCATTCTGCTGCTGATTTCCTATTACAAATCTTAGTGCTGGAATATATGCAAGACTTTGTTCCCTTCATTCCCTGTGAGTTGAAAACAGACGCATGCAAGTTATTTTCTTGTAGGTAGCACATTGCTGCCGCTGTCCATGTTCAACACTCTCTGAGCTAGACCTCTGACCTCCTGGTCAGAGACCCGCTCTCTCCCCCAGCAGCTCCGCGGTTGTGCTGCTGCCACTGCCCCTGTGCAGATAGGTGTTCGAGGCCCTCCTCCACCCGCAGGCTCCTGCCTGCGCCTCATCCCTGGTGGTCCAGTGGGAGAGCCTTGCTCTTCTGCTGGCCGCTGTTGTCTGTCTCTGTGTTTGTGCCGTTTTCTGTCTTTTTCTGCCCGTTTTTCTGTCTTCCTTCTAGCCTCTTCACTGTCTTGTTATTGTGCCTGTCTTGTTAATGTGCCTGTGCCAGTGTTTATCTTTGCCGTTTTTCTGCCTTTCTGTGCCCGTTTTTCTGTCTTCCTTCCAGCCTCTTCACTGTCTGGTTATTGTGCCTGTCTTGTTATTGTGCCTGTGCCTGTGTTTATCTTTGCCGTTTTTCTGCCTTTCTGTGCCCGTTTTTCTGTCTTCTTTCCACCCTCTTCACTGTCTTGTTATTGTGCCTGTCTTGTTATTGTCCCTGTGCCTGTGTCCAACTTTGCCGCTTTTCTGCCTTTCTGTGCCCGTTGCTCTCTGTGCCCTTATCCCGCCGCTGCTGCCCCCACGGCCCCTCCCTCCCCCTGTAGGGAACACATGACAACTTCTCATCCTCTGCCTGACGTAATAGTTATGGAAAAGCCTGACCTTGGACTGCTCAATGACCTGCTATTTGTATCCCTTTAGCCTGTGATGACTTGCTGCCTAACATGAGTAATGTTGAGACAACTACAGAGCATTATTTAACATCAAATTTCCCTGAGACCTTCAGTTAGAGACCTTTTTACCATTTCAATTTCATTCTGCTGCTGATTTCCTATTGCATATCTTAGTGCTGGAATATATGCAAGACTTTGTTCCCTTCATTCCCTGTGAGCTGAAAACAGACGCATGCAAGTTATTTTCTTGTAGGTAGCACATTGCTGCCTCTGTCCATGTTCAAAACTCTCTGAGATAGACCTCTGACCTCCTGGTCAGAGACCCGCTCTCTCCCCCAGCAGCTCCGCAGTTGTGCTGCTGCCACTGCCCCTGTGCAGATAGGTGTTCGAGGCCCTCCTCCACCCGCAGGCTCCTGGCTGCGCCTCATCCCTGGTGGTCCAGTGGGAGAGCCTTGCTCTTCTGCTGACCACTGTTGTCTGTCTCTGTGTTTGTGCCGTTTTCTGTCTTTTTCTGCCCGTTTTTCTGTCTTCCTTCCAGCCTCTTCACTGTCTTGTTATTGTGCCTGTGCCAGTGTTTATCTTTGCAGTTTTTCTGCCTTTCTGTGCCCGTTTTTCTGTCTTCCTTCCAGCCTCTTCACTGTCTGGTTATTGTGCCTGTCTTGTTATTGTGCCTGTGCCTGTGTTTATCTTTGCCATTTTTCCGCCTTTCTGTGCCCGTTTTCTGTCTTCCTTCCACCCTCTTCACTGTCTTGTTATTGTGCCTGTCTTGTTATTGTGCCTGTCTTGTTATTGTGCCTGTGTCCAACGTTGCCGCTTTTCTGCCTTTCTGTGCCCGTTGCTCTCCGTGCCCTTATCCTGCCGCTGCTGCCCCCGCGGCCCCTCCCTCCCCTCCGGTTCCCACTCCCGCCTCCCAGTTGCGCTTCCCTCCCCCTCCCCCTCCCCTACTTAATGGCGGTCGCTGCTGGGATGACTGAGCTAGACCGCTGACCTCCTGGTCAGAGACTCGCTCTCTCCCCCAGCAGCTCCGCGGTTGTGCTGCTGCCCCAGTGCAGGTAGGTGTTCGAGGCCTTCCTCCACCCACAGGCTCCTGCCTGCGCCTCATCCCTGGTGGTCCAGTGGGAGAGCCTTGCTCTTCTGCTGGCCGCTGTTGTCTGTCTCTGTGTTTGTGCCGTTTTCTGTCTTTCTGTGCCCTTTTTTCTGTCTTCCTTCTAGCCTCTTCACTGTCTTGTTATTGTGCCTGTCTTGTTATTGTGCCTGTGCCTATGTTTATCTTTGCCGTTTTTCTGCCATTATGGGCCCGTTTTTCTGTCTTCCTTCCAGCCTCTTCACTGTCTTGTTATTGTGCCTGTCTTGTTATTGTGCCTGTGCCTGTGTCCAACTTTGCCGCTTTTCTGTCTTTCTGTGCCCATTGCTCTTCGTGCCTTTATCCCGCTGCTGCTGCCCCTGCGGCTCCTCCCCCCCTGCGGGTTCCCACTCCCGCCTCCCAGCTGCGCTTCCCTCCCCCTCACCTACTTAATGGCGGCTGTTGCGCGACCGCACCGCTGGAGCGCCACAGGCAAGCCCGTCTGCACCCATCCGTGACCTGACCGCGGCCAGCGCCAGGAACCCTGGATCTGGGACCTCCCACCGCTACAACTCCGCTGCCCTCCTCGCACTCAACCCCGGAAGGAACAACAACTGTGAGCAGTCGACGCCGAACACCACCCACGGCCTATTCTCCTGCTGTCACTGCCGCCAACCCTTCACCTCTGACCGCACCCCCACGCCCCCCGCAACGAACGCCAACACCTCCGAAGCCCTGAGGTCCATCTTCCTCAACGTGCGCTCCCTGCACAGACACGCCGTAGAGATCTGGGACCTCCTCAACACCCTCTCGCCAGACGTCGCCTTCTTTACAGAAACCTGGACCAACCTCTCCTCTGCCCCCGACATTGCCACTGCCATCCCCGACGGATACAAGATCCAGAGGAAGCACTGCCCCAACCGCCCAGGAGGAGGACTTGTCGTCATACACAAGAGCTCCCTCCGACTCTCCACCTCCACCGCGAAGGACTCCTTCCCCACCACCGAACACCTTTACTTCCAGATCCAGACCAGTCCTAGAACCATACTCCGCGGCACCCTCGCCTACAGACCCCCCCTGACCCCGCACTTCGTTCGCCACTACCGTCACCGACCTCATCACACCCCATGCCATCGCCTCCAAAGACTACATACTCGTCGGAGACCTGAACTTCCACCTCGACAACCCCAGCGACCCCAAATCCACCACCCTCCTGGACAACCTCGCCAACATCGGACTGAAACAGCTCATCACCACTCCCACCCACAAGGCAGGACACACCCTCGACCCCATCTTCGCAGGAGGTAACAACATCCACTTCAGCCACACCACGCAACCCCCATGGACAGACCACCACTGCGTACACTTCCACGTCGACAAACCCACGCCGCCCAAACCTGCACCGCGCCCTCCATGAAGAAACTGGAGCAAAGCCACTGAGGAACAACTCAACTCCACCCTCAACCGCGACGCCCCCACCACCTCGACCGATGCCAACCTCGCAGCCAAAGGACTCCACAGATGGATCTCCAACTGCGCAGACAAGCTTGCACCCCTATGCAACCCCGACAGACAGTACCCCAGGAAAGCCACCTGGTTCACTGCCGACCTCCAAGAATCCAGACGCACCTGCAGACGTCTCGAGAAGAACTGGAGAAACAGCAAGATATCAGAAGATCGCACCACCTACAAAAACGCCATGACGGAATACCACCAGCGCATCAGATCCACCAAAAGAACCTTCATTCAAAACAAGATCCTCGCCAACGCCTGCAACTCCAAGCAACTCTTCAGCGTCATCCAAGAATTCACCAAGCCCCCCAGCGAAACCACGGACATCACCCCTTCCCAGGACCTCTGCAACAAGCTCGGATCCTACTTCCATCTAAAAATCAAGGGACTCTACGACAACTTCAATGACCAGACACCCAACTCCGAAACCTCTTCCTTCTCCAGCAACGCCATCCAGCCCACCATCTCCTCCTGGACCCCAGTCACCACTCAAGACACCAATTCGACCATGAAAGGCATCCACTCAGGAGCCCCCACGGACCCCTGGCCCCCGCACATTTTCCACCGAGCCTCCATCGCTCCCGAACTACAACGCACCATCAACACCACCTTCAAAACCGGCATCTTTCCCGACTGGAAACGCGCAGAAGTCAGACCCCTGCTCAAGAAGCCCTCAGCAGACCCCACCGACCTCAAGAACTACTGACCCATCTCCCTCCTCCCCTTCGCGGCCAAAGTCACTGAGAAGACCGTCAATGCACAACTAACCAAATTCATCGAAGAAAACTCCATCCTCAACCCCTCCCAATCCGGATTCCGCAGCAACCACAGCACCGAGGCCGCTCTACTCACCACCACAGACGACATCTGCACCCTCCTCGACCAAGGACACACTGCGGCCCTGATCCTACTCGACCTCTCTGCAGCGTTCAACATCGTCTCCCACTACACATGCACCGCCAGACTCCATGACGCTGTAGTGTAGCTCCTATTTCCCTAATAGGCTCTGCGCATTGGAATAATATATCCTATAGGTTTGACATAGGACTAAGGTCGGTATGTCCCTATCGAGTATATTAAACTTAATTACTTGTGCCAGCTAGCTCAGAGGCCACTAGAAACTTCTTGACGACAAGAAGGGAGTAGTTTCTGGCAGCCGCAAAACATGACCACTGTGTTTCCCTTACAGAATCAGGACGTGTCCCAGAGTCGTAGAAACAATAGATAACTATTTCACTCAGCTCAGTCGTGCATGGTTCAGTTATTCTCAAAGTTACACAGAAATAACAGACGGGCGTTTCAATGAAAAGGTTTATTGAACAGTCTTGTTTCTGTTGTAAGTTAGATGTGCTGTTACGATCACAAGACAATATGCGAGATAAATAATGTACAGAGTGAGCAGTAGAAATAAATAATACTGCGTTAGCATTATCTTTTAGCATATATGCATTTACATAAAATGACACAGCCTAAAAATGCGAGTACTCATACGATGCGTTTCTAGCCTAGTTCTACCCCAGTGTTCCTAACCTATCCTAGGTGTAGGGAGAAGTAGAAGTAGGTGATGTATTCCTGACTAGAGTATACTAAGAGTATGTTACGCCTAGTATGCCAAGAGTCTAATATGCCAAGAGTCCCTCTAGGTTCTAGTCTGCTCCATACCTGAAGAATGAGAGAGGTAGGAATCTCTTTCCGGACTCGAACTCCAACACCCCCGCAAGGGAAGTTAGATCACTGGAAGCTGGACTCTCTGCGTGCAGGAATGACAGCGTCTTCTCAGTGCGTCCGGCCGGGAATCGGGCTCCTCTGAAGTTGAGGTCTCCTCTGATTTACAGGGGTTTGGGAAGGTATATTTATACCTGAAAATGTTAGCATTGACGTGAGTTGGGCAGCGAAAGACGTCATGAATGAACCCCTAAGGAATAATGGTTCATGCATAATATATGAGTCCTTGAAGAAATCAATAGTCCTGGGCAAGGGAAACTCCCGTAGCCTAAGGGTCTGTTTTTTTCATGGACTCGTTGAGACGCTAGGGTGGACGGATGCCGGAATCCATGCCTGTATTTGGAGTGCATGGTTTATGCCTAAATAAGGTCATGGATTTTATGCCTATATAAGGGCAAGGCGAATTGTGCCTATATAAGGACATGATTCTAGAAAAGCCCGTTTATGGACACCCTATAAAGTATACAACACCCACTCCTCTTTCGTGTATACGACACTACTAAAATGCTAAAACATTTAAAATGCTAAACATTTAGAATAGAGTACCGCATATTAAAACATATCCTAAAAAGCATTAAAAGACATATTTAAAAATGCAAAGGTTTCTGTACATCAGTAAGCAATGCTTATCAGTTCCTGCATAAATTTGGAAATAAATGCAATCGGAATGCAATATAAAAGCAATATTTACATATGACGAAAATGATCGATAAGTTTGTTCAAAATCAAAGTCATTGCCTGTCATGAAAATTAAATGAACTGTTCTTAGACACACAAGATGACTAAGTGTCCCTGGAAGTACTGCCAAGTCTGTATTATAAGGCTAGTTCTACTTTAAGCAGATTGAAGTGCCATTTTCGTTCAAAAATGGGACAAAAAGTTCAAATTTGGTAGAGTTCCAAGTCTTTGAAAAATGAAGGCCAAATTGTTGCTGTCTCTCTGGAACATAGTATGCCGAATCAGAGTCAGTTTACGGGTCTGGTGTAAACATGAGATCATCTATTTCAATAGACAAAACATCATCCACTGTCGTTGGTGTAAGTTGGAACACCTCGTGTAAGAGATTGATCGCACAAAGATGGGAAGCATCGCTCTCAGCATAGGTCGCCGCAGCAATGTTCGCGTCCGTTGTTACCTGTGTGCCTGGAGTTGTTTCTCGTACCTCAGCAGCAGCAGGAGGCGACTGTGAGATCTCAATGAATGCTGACATCAGGATAGGGAGCCTCTGGGGACAACACAGAGCATGGGCCGTTATCGGGACCAGCAAAGTATCAACGTCCTTTGGCGCAACTGATGGATATGTTAGACAAGCGTCCAACACGCATTCTTCACCGCATAGCAGGCAGCGTAGAACAGGTAAGATGCAATCTTGCCAGATCGGTCTGAATGACAGGAACCACGTGGTATTAAGGTCCCGTAGACGAGTCATGCCCAATAGCTGTACTATTCGCTCATGGCACATTCTTTCAAGGAGAGCTTTCTCCATTTCGCTCGGAGTGATGTCTGCGAATAGGCTGGCCATAGCGCAATAGCAGAAAGATGAATAGAATTCCGGCAACAAGTGCGAGAATTAATGGTATGCCACCAAACACCGAATGTGCAAAGTTGGGGATGATTCCAAGTATTGCCTGGAAAGGTGCTAACAGACCGGAGCAAATGCTCTTAAATACATGTACAATTCCGGTCGTATCTGACATGTTAAAGATACGTGATACCATTTCTACGAAATGTATAGGGCAGTTTGTACGTATTAAAGTCGGTATCTCAGCCGAAGTCCTTGCTACTTGTAGATCATAGGTTTCTTTGGCCGAGGTCAAAGGCACTGTTTGCTGTAAAAGCATGGCTTTCATTCTGCTCAAAGTATCAAATCTTATAAAAGAGACGTTCAGCGAAGGCCATAGCGGCGACTCCCTGACTGTGTCTATTGGGGGAAACAATGCTTGCATACAGCAAGTGACCCTGGAGTTGACCGTTACTAGATATGGGATGCCTGGCAACATTCCACAGCAACTCTGATCATTCAACATGAGGTAACTCCCATTAGAAAGTTGTCCAAACGTTGGATTAATCACAGCAGCTGGTGTACCCCGCTGATGGCAAGACAAGTTTGCCACAGAACCATTACAAGTCCTGTGTAAATAAATTTCCTGACATATGAGTGAACCGGTCAGTGCATGTTTACAGTTAGTACCGCTTAGAAACACTTCACGATCCCCACTCCAACATCTATGTGTATACAGTAAATCCCAAGACGTCTTAATGTATTCCTTACCCAACCTTTCATATTTGCCTGCTTGCATTTGTCTGAGGCAATACTGAAACTGAAAAGTTGTCACAGGTAATGTTATTTTGCCATGAATAACCCATTCTGTAGCTGGTTTTTCTGCCACTGTGAATGGTAACTTCTCCATTTTTTCAATGCTTAGCACTGTATACCTTGCTCCTCTTTGTGCCAATTCGATCTGTTTATCAGTGAGATTGTATTCTGCAAACAGAGACGACGTGTTGATGAAATGCCAAGGCACATAGCCCGCTCGCAAAGATTGCAGCATCCATGTCAATGACACTATAGAACGTAATTGGGATTGACCTTGTTGTAACATAGCCAAATCTTGTTCTAGAATGTCGATAGCAGAGGATACAATGCCATCCAATGAATAAATTCTGGAGGACAAAGTTGTTAACCCATTGTCGACCACAGAGAGTGTTTTCTCTAAGTTAATACGATCAAGTTCACGTATTCGTTCTGCGGCCTCTATCTGTGACACTTTCCATGCTTCATTATAAGCAGCATAAATGCCGGCATATATGAAAAGTTTTTGACGCGGTTTTCTTGGTCCAAGCAAGAATTCCCTAAGATCAGCGTCTCCTGTAAGTAAGGATAAGTGTTTTTTCACATCCTGTAGTGTAGATTTATGCAGCCAATCGAGGCATAATTTTCCTACACTGTATGATGTTACTACCCTCGGATGTTGTTTTTGGACATATCTTGGGTCTGGCCTATGAATAGTAAAGCCCTGAGTTTTGTTGAAGAACCTTTCCTGACAGCTGTTTGTGTCTGTGGGCCAGATCAACCATTTTTTCCAATTTGGATGAGTTCTGTTAAGTTGTAGTATATTGTCAACTGTCACCACTGCCTTTGTATTATTTTCACTGGCAGGTGTTGGCACAGAAGGTATTTTCATCTCTTTGATCTTGGCTAATCCAAGACAAGATGTTTGTTGGACGGTTTCATTCAAAAACAGTATTTGTTTAGGGATGATACAGGCTCTAAATAAAGCTTCTATACCCTGTACTTGCCAATCTTTACTACCCCAGACAGTTTTTGTCTCAATTGTGTCTTTCCATAAGTCGAAACCCTGTGTAGACAGTTGGGCAATAAATGCTTCAGAATAAATCTGTTTCGTATTTGTTAACATAATTTTCAGTCCTGTTTTGTTTACATTTTTATAGTAAAACGTTTCTGGGTCAGATGTATTGTAACCTGAAAAATATGGAAACTTACTAGCAAATATTTTTGAACTACCTTGTGGCGGTGTAGGACAATGTTCCCATTGGTTAAACATAAACACATTTCTTGGATATGCAGTTTTGTGCAAATAATGATGACCATAGTGGTTATAACAATACAGTTCTTCATAGTCTGATGAACCTTCTAAATATTCGTTTTTAGAAAATGCAGCAGATTTTTCTAGATCAAACATTATGTCAGTCACAGTCTCAATGTCCCAATCATCTGAATAGGTACTGGACGTAATTAAATCACTTAGTGAAATTTTAAACAAATGTGGAATGTTCAATTGTTCACTCGGGCCGAAGATTTCATAATCTGTTTTGTCCCACACTATACCATCCTGTATAGGAACAGCTGTGATGTTCACTGATGACAAGTCTCTTGCTTCACGATGGGAAGATTTATGAGGTTTCAAAAGTACATTCACGTCTTTTCCTTCACTGTTCACATGGATGTATCTGCCACTTATAAGCACGCTTACAGTTGTTACCAAAGCTAGCCAGAGCAGAAAAACAAAAAGTCCAGATGTAATCCAGAGTTCAATCCATGGAGAAACCAGATAAGTCTTTTTCAGAAAGTGAATACAGTCTTGTACTTGCTGCTTGAGTTTGAATGATGCTGGCGTCGTTTCAGGTTCACTTGGATCTTCTGAGAACGTATCAAAGTAAATGAAATAGCCAGAAGCAGTTCTGTCAATTGTTGGAATTGCATCAGGATTTGTTGAAATCACAGGAGACAGTTCTTCACGTGTCACGTTGGTGTAGACAGGTGTATTTGGATGAACTGTTATTTGGTTGTCAAGAGGGATGAGTTCCATAGCTTGGTTGCTTAGTCCTTCATTTGTTACAGCTGAATTCTCAATTGTGAGCAGTCTTTCAGTCTGAACCTCTTGAATAGTAGCGAGAGGAGTGAGTCTGCTACTAGGTCGGAGTCCACGAGGCCTACTGCTTAGTATTGGCCACATGTTGTGGTTTGATGAGGTCGATGGACACAAATCTTTTTTCCTTTCTTCCAGCAAGGGGCGGCAGAAGTACTGTTCTTGTTCCTTGAACTGCTAGAACAGGTACCGGTTGTCTGTAAGAAGGTCCAAATTCCTTCTTGTCCGCAATTTTTTCTCTGACTAGATCCCCGACTTTTGGAATCCAGACAGGCCTTGCTGGGACCGTTGATATTTCCCCAGTGGTGGTTGGCTGTAGGGAGATGTTGCTTTGTTTCGTTCTTAATTTGTTAAGCTCCTGTAAAACAGCCAAACGATCTTTGATATCAAATGGTTTATTTTCCACCACTGTGCCTACGTGTTCTAAGTCTGGAACCCACATTCTTGTCCCAAATAGGACTTCATATGGAGTGATCCCCCCCTAGAGAACTTCTTGGCAGATTGTTGAGAGCGCGCTGTACGCTATTGAGGTGTTTGACCCACCCATCACCCGAACCTAATACCCTAGCTGTTATAGACTGCTTTATGTCCCGGTTTTTCCTTTCCACAACAGAATTTCCCTCAGGATGGAATGGAGAGGAGTACCGCAATGCAACGCCCAGACTGGCCATGGCCTCCTTGTAAGCCCTAGAGCTAAACGCAGGACCCTGGTCAGAATGTAGCGTGCCTATTGCGTATGTGCCGATAAAGACTCACAAATCTTTTATAACAGTTCGAGCATCATCCGAGCGCTGAGGCCATAACCATAGGAACCTAGAGCATGAATCCACTGCAACCATAATGTATTTATAATTACCGTCCCTTTGCAAGGGACCGCAGTGGTCCAGGTAAACACAAGCTAATGGTTTATCCGAAATTAATAAGGGTGTCTGCGCAGGACGTTTCACTGCTGAGACTTTCATCTGTTGGCAAATATCACATTCTAAAACATAGTTCTTAGTTTGTTTCCGAATGCCAGGCCACCAATATCTTTGCTTGAGTAAAGATACTGTCGCTGAAACACCTGCATGGGCAGAAGCTATCCCCTCGTGTGCTGCTAGGATTAGTCCTAATCTGCGTTCCTTGTTTGGAATTACCCTATCCCCCACTCCAGGGATTCGAGCAAAAGGAACGTTGTTCGCATCAATTACATAAGAGTACTTGAGTGGAAACTTTTTGGTAACGCTGCACTGCTGCCTTTGCTTGAAGCATTGACAGCTAACATTATCTCACCGTCTATTTTTGTTTTTGAACGAGTGATCGCAGCTACGGAAGCCGTCTGAACAGCCCCCTTTGCGGCTTCGTCAGCCAATGAATTCCCTGCAATGTGAACGCCATCACGCTGATGACTCAGTGTGTGAATCACGTGAGCCTTTGGTAGTTCGTTTTTCAACTGAACTACTTGTTCCCAAAGCAGTTTGTGCTTTATTGTGCCACCTTTCGCATCTTTGAAACCATTTTCAAGCCAGGTTCGTATATAGTCATTATACGACTGAACACAGTAAAAGGAATCGCACACTATTAGTGTGAGGAATTCTCGATCCGTACTCTCAAGTGCCAGTTTGAATGCTTGTAGTTCAGCTCGCTAAGCTGTACAATCACCTAGTGATTGAGTTTTTGTGACCATAGGTCTGAAGATGCCATCTCGCATGCGACCTTTAACGATAGCACACGCTGCACTGTAAGCTTGCTTACTCCCAGTTGCGGGCTGTGCGGATCCGTCAGTGTAAATTATGCATTCATACTGATCGAGAGGCAGAATCTCATTTGGCAGAGGACATTCTTGTTCATACTGGAGAAATGCTTGTGTTTTTAAATCTGGATCAAAAACATATTCAACATCAGGTGCAGCAAGAGAATTAACCCATTGTATCCATCTCGGATGTAGTGCTTTAGCATTTGGAATGCTTGCTTTTGTTTCCGCTTCTAAAGCTGGTACTGGGGTAACGACAATTATGCGTTTCCCTTGGGCTAAGGCTCTTTCTTTTGCTACAGCTGTTTGAACTGCTGTTAGAATTTTTTCAGTTGAACTGAAGCGCATTTCCGCTTGTGTGTACAAATGGGATTTGTATGCGATTGGTACTTTCTCACCCTCATTGAAGGTTAAGTAGGTGAATCCACATTGACCCGAAATTATTCGAATCACCAAATTTCTTTGACTTACGCGTGTTTGTAAGTGGTTTGTTGCTAACATGTTAGCTTGGAGTGAACGCAAGATTTCTGTGTGTTCCTGTGTCCAGTTTTTGATTGAAAAATCAGGTTTGATTAATGCGTAGAGAGGTTTAACCCTTTCTGCATAGTTTAGAATGTATGTTCTTCCAAAATTTAGGAATCCCAGTATTGATTGTAAGTTTTTAGCGTCTTTGGAGGTTGGAGCAGCGCACATTTCTCTAGAAAGTTAGCTGCCAAGCTCTTGCCTTCACTTGAAAGCTCATATCCCAAAAATAGGACATTGAGATGGGCAATTCGGGACTTTTTAAAGTTGAACTTGTAGCCCTCAGAGGCGAATCCCAATATAATGGTGCTCACCCTGTTCAAGTGTTTGTCCAAGTCATCGTCTGTCAGATAGATGTCATCGACATAGGACAATGCCTCGTTGTCATAGATTTGTAGTAACTCCGTTACCCTCGCTGAGAATAAACCTGGGCTGTTCTTGAACCCTTGTGGGAGTCGACAAAAGTGACGCTGGGTCCCCATTATGGAGAATGCCGTTAAGTACCTGCTTTCAGGTGCTATGTTTTGACAAAAGAAACCATTTGAGATGTCTAATTTTGTTTTGTATTTTTTACGCACAATGTTATTCATTAATGCTGTGCTATGTGCATTTTGCACTGCAAAAGTTTTAGAACAAGTATTTAGGTGTCTGTAGTCCAAAACTAGACGATATGTATTGTCTGGTTTGGAGACAGGAAACAAAGGATTGTTCATGGAGGAGGTGCATGTTTCAATCACCCCTTGATATTCAAGTTGATCTAAGATCTCCCTGACCTGTTTTTTAGCTTCTTGCTTAATAGGATACTGCCTCTGTGCAGTTGGTTCATGTTTCAGATTTATTTTATGGTGAGGTGAGTCCTCATCCCATCCTACGTGATTTTTATATAATGCTGGAGCCTGGGCCACTGCCCATTTTCTGGCATATGTATATTTTAGGTGAATTGGTATGTGATTGGAGAAGGCAGGCATAATAATGTCCTCGCCATGTGGGCACTCCCTGACAAATTGTGGTGGCCAGTCTTTTTCTGCTAGAAGTATGTCATAACCCTTTGATAGTTTTTCCCAAAAGAGTGCTTTAACCTGTCTAGGTTTGTCTCCCTCCATCCGGAGTGTTATATCATATAACTTTTGTGGAGCGCTAACCCTGGTGTCTACAGTTTCTACCGTAATGTACTCATTCAAGTCCACTATCTCCAGAAGTTCCATCAGGTTCTGGCGAGCTATTGTGACTTCTGCTGCACTGTCCAGCATTGTCTGAGCCCATTCTCCGTTCTTGAGTTGCGTTCTCAGAATTCTTGGCATGTCTTACTATTAGACCTGCGACTTTCTTTTTGGAGAATTGAGGTTTTGCCTTAGTTTTTGGAGCGTGTTTGTCATCTTTCGATTTCACGCGTTCTTCTCTATGTTCTGTTCGTCCTCTTCTTTCCGAAGTCTGTGATGAGACCTGAAAGGGACGAGAGGAACGTGTATCAGTGTCTTGATACCTATCAGGTTTTCTCAAATTATCCCTATTCCTGAGGTTATACCTCCTTTCAGAGGGCTCCTTTTGAGGAGACCTACCTCGAGATTGAGACCTTTTCTCATTTGAATTTTGTTTATTAGTCTCCCACTTCTTTTTAGAAGATGTAGGAGTTTGTTTAATTGAGTCCTTCTCAGGACTTTCAGATAGTTTTGGTTTACCTGGTCTCCCACCCAAACTATCTCTGCCTAATTCTGCATAGGATTGTTCTATAATTCTGGGTAGCTCTGTTTGATGTTCTGTAACATCAAATTCCCTTAATTTTTGTCGGATCGCCACTGCTGCTGCCTCCCTTTAATGTTTGATAATATTATTGTTGAGACCTGGTCGAAATTTTTCAGTAATTTCATACCTAAATTTAAAGCAGGCTCTGCCCCGTATTCGTTTTGAATTTGTTTTAGGACATCAGGTATTACCGCAATTGACGGAATGCCGTGTGTTTTAGTGTAGATGGCAGCAAAGACTGAGCCCCAAGTGGTGCAGTCTTCTAGTTGTGGTGTGATCCCCATTGGTAAACTAATGGTTAGTATTCTGTGTTTCTCATGTGGGCTAGTATTTGGAAATACTGCTTCGATTTGAGTAATTTTTGAGCTATCCAAAACGGGATTTGCTCAAGCTTAGTGGGCATTTTACCCATGACTGCGTATAGAGTCTGTGGTGTAATTTTTAGAGTATTCCCCTGGTGAGGGGTTTTATTTGGAAGTGTTAATGGTGGTTGGACTGTAAAAGTCCGCATGACATATTGAACCAATTGTCTGTAGATTTTTATTAACTCTGTGAGTTGAGTAAGTAACTCCTCATCTGACATCTCTTCAATGTCTGGATGAGGTGTGTAGCCGGCTAAAATCGGCCATGTTGCTCCTGGTCTACCTAGTGGACCGAGCCTGGTTATATTTTTGTGATGTTTTAGGGCGCCTTTAAACCAGAGCTGATGCTCTTGGTATGTTAATGGAATTTCTATATCCTCGAAAGGAATGTATTCCTCTGGTGGTTCATCTTCTTTGTAGAAGTGAAACATGTGTGTTACTGAATTGGATTCAGGAAATATTACCCATGAATAGAATACCTCTGTCTGAAAGGATTCATGTGCCTCTATCACGAAAACTGCTCTACCTCCTCTCGGTGATAGGCCATGTTTTATAAGTTTTAGAGTAATGGCTCTTCTTAAGTTTGGAGCGATGTCTATGACACCCTCCTCGGTTTCATTTAAACCTGTATTGTTAAAAAGTGCTGCTTGGGCTGGATCAGCCGCAGCTCCACCGTTTCCGGTGTTATTGTCACCGTCAGGCATTTTGTTTTTGAAAAATGTAGAACAAGTTTCAAGGAAACAAAGATAAGGTGCACAATATTGTGGAACACTGTATCCTTCAACGTTGAGCAAACCAAACAGCTAATATATAGGGTTCTGCCCTATGTAGCCGTGGCGGATACTTAACCCTGCCCACTCCAGACGTCTTTAGGAGTATATGGGTAGGGGTCTCTGAGAGAAAAAGAAGAGATGCACAGCTGAGTTACTCAGTATCTAAAGTTGAATTACTGCCTTACCAAACGTTGGGCGCCATGTAGTGTAGCTCCTATTTCCCTAATAGGCTCTGCGCATTGGAATAATATATCCTATAGGTTTGACATAGGACTAAGGTCGGTATGTCCCTATCGAGTATATTAAACTTAATTACTTGTGCCAGCTAGCTCAGAGGCCACTAGAAACTTCTTGACGACAAGAAGGGAGTAGTTTCTGGCAGCCGCAAAACATGACCACTGTGTTTCCCTTACAGAATCAGGACGTGTCCCAGAGTCGTAGAAACAATAGATAACTATTTCACTCAGCTCAGTCGTGCATGGTTCAGTTATTCTCAAAGTTACACAGAAATAACAGACGGGCGTTTCAATAAAAAGGTTTATTGAACAGTCTTGTTTCTGTTGTAAGTTAGATGTGCTGTTACGATCACAAGACAATATGCGAGATAAATAATGTACAGAGTGAGCAGTAGAAATAAATGATACTGCGTTAGCATTATCTTTTTAGCATATATGCATTTACATAAAATGACACAGCCTAAAAATGCGAGTACTCATACGATGCGTTTCTAGCCCTAGTTCTACCCCAGTGTTCCTAACCTATCCTAGGTGTAGGGAGAAGTAGAAGTAGGTGATGTATTCCTGACTAGAGTATACTAAGAGTATGTTACACCTAGTATGCCAAGAGTCTAATATGCCAAGAGTCCCTCTAGGTTCTAGTCTGCTCCATACCTGAAGAATGAGAGAGGTAGGAATCTCTTTCCGGACTCGAACTCCAACACCCCGCAAGGGAAGTTAGATCACTGGAAGCTGGACTCTCTGCGTGCAGGAATGACAGCATCTTCTTAGTGCGTCCGGCCGGGAATCGGGCTCCTCTGAAGTCGAGGTCTCCTCTGATTTACAGGGGTTTGGGAAGGTATATTTATACCTGAAAATGTTAGCATTGACGTGAGTTGGGCAGCGAAAGACGTCATGAATGAACCCCTAAGGAATAATGGTTCATGCATAATATATGCGTCCTTGAAGAAATCAATAGTCCTGGGCAAGGAAACTCCCGCAGCCTAAGGGTCTGTTTTTTCATGGACTCGTTGAGACGCTAGGGTGGACGGATGCCGGAATCCATGCCTGTATTTGGAGTGCATGGTTTATGCCTAAATAAGGTCAGGGATTTTATGCCTATATAAGGGCAAGGCGAATTGTGCCTATATAAGGACATGATTCTAGAAAAGCCCGTTTATGGACACCCTATAAAGTATACAACAACGCCGGCATACAAGTAAGTAAGTAAGTCCGTTTTTATATAGCGCAGCTACTCACCCTTACGGGTCTCAAGGCGCTGGGGGCCGTAGTGGAAATTAAGTGAACTATTGCCCAGAGTCACATGGTGCTGAGCTGAGCTGCCGCCGGAGCCGGGGATCGAACCGTGAACCCTGTGCTCCGAAGTCAGCTGCCCTGGCCGCTGCACCACACCTCTCCACTACAAGGAACTGCCCTCGACTGGATCCGCTCATTCCTCACCGGCAGAACCCAAAGAATCAGACTGCCACCTTTCCTCTCCGAACCCACAGAAATCAACTGTGGAGTGCCCCAAGGATGATCGCTCAGCCCCACGCTCTTCAACATCTACATGGCCCCCCTCACCGCTATCGTCAGACATCACGGACTCAGCATAGTATCGTACGCTGACGACACCCAGCTCATCCTCTCCCTCACCAAGGATCCAATCACCACCAGACTCAACTTCCAGGAAGGAATGAAGGACGTCGCATCCTGGATGAGCAGAAACTGCCTGAAGCTCAACTCAGAGAAGACAGAAATCCTCGTCCTCAGACCCTCCCACTCGGCATGGGACAACACCTGGTGGCCCACCACCCTCGGCAGTCCCCCCACCCCCACGAACCACGCCCAAAACCTCGGCATCGTACTTGACTCCTCCCTCTCCATGACCCGACAGGTCAATGCCGTCGCCTCCAGCTGCTTCGTGTTGAATCCTCCGAAAGACCTTCAAGTGGACTCCCCCAAATCAAGGAATGCCGTCACCTATGCACTCATAACCAGCAGATGGACTACGGAAAGACCCTATATACAGGGATCAACAAGTCTCTGCTCCGCAAGCTTCAGACCATACAGAACACTGCAGCCAGACTCGTCCTCGGCATTCCTCAACACAAACACACCACCCAACACCTACGGAACCTCCACTGGCTCCCCGTTGAGAAGAGAGTCACTTTCAAGATACTCACCCACGCCTACAAATGCCTCCACAACACCGGACCCCAATACCTCAACGAGAGAATCTCCTTCCACGTACCCAAGAGAAACATCCGATCTGCCGACCTCGCCATCGCCGATACCCCACGCATCCGCAGAGCCAGAACAGGTGGGAGATCCTTCTCCTACATCGCAGCCAAGACCTGAAACGAGCTCCCGATCGACATCAGACGCACCCCCTCCCTGAACATCTTCAGGAAGACGATCAAGACCTGGCTCTTTGACTGAACGGAGCTGCTTACTCCCCCTCAGCGCCTTGAGACCCTCACGGGTGAGTAGCGCGCTTATAATTCCCCTGATAGATTGATTGATCTGAGGGACAATAATGCTTAACCAACAGTAGGTTTGTGTGGATATTCATAGCTTTTGTTTTCTAACAGGGCCAATGCACTACTGTTCCACTACAACAAGCATATTTATTACTTATAGGTTCTGAATAGATGGTGGAGTACAGTGATGACATCTACATAACTTCAAGGCAATATGAATCACTGGCAGTTAAATGCAGATTGTCATCAGGTTGTGAAATGCACAGAGTGGTCCATATTAAAGTAGTCTTGGATCCTATGTCCCCTCTAATGTGCGTGCCTGAGTGGCCATGCAGCTCCTGTTACAGAGTCACCCATTTCAATTCAATGAGCGCACACAAACCCTAATTTAAATAAGCCTGTTAGAAACCAGCGCAACATTGTCTTTATCATGTGTTCACTTTTAGGTGTTGGCAAGACCAGCCCCTCCCTCACTCTTGGTGCAGCACAATTTTGCCCACCCTCTACAAGTCACGAATATGTTACAATTTCATAACAGATACATGATATGAATGTGCATTTAGCACATGATTCTTATATGGTCTAAAGATAATTCAAATAAGTGTTACACTTGACATTATTTTTATAGCAGATTTATTGTAGGACTAGTGAACTTAATTAAACTATGTGGTTAACTGTATCAAATGAGAAATTAATAAACCTTTCTCACTTAATAGACACGTATTCACTATAAAGATGAAATTCGACTTTCATAATGTGTGCCTTAATACATTGAATAACATTTACAGTTTAGACAACTAGATAAGAACCATCCTCATAGAGGTTATTCTAGAAACGACAAAGAGTTTATGTATTGTGTGCATTATTGTCTCATGTATTGCAATTAAATGTAGCTCTGAGCCATACTTACACATCATTATTCAAAGGATTTATTGTATGCTCTATGTTATCTGTCTCCAATGTACTAGCATTTTACCTTTACCTGTTGTTAAGTGTGCACGCGCATTTGAAATGTGCATTCTTGTATTGAATATATAGAATTCTTGTGCATTCTAAGTTCACAGTTTAGGCCTGTAATTCTTCATGCTGCATAAAATGCTGTTTTTAGTTTTCTGCGAACATGACATTTCCTGCAGGTATTTACACAAATTGTTAGTTGAAGAAGAGATACATTACTGTACTAGTGATAGCGAAAGAGCCTGAGAAGAAGACCTTGACGAAATAACATGGAGAGCACGAGTGTTAACTGAATGGTCTATTCAGCAATGTCGAAACCTAGACTGTGTGAGAAGACGATGTTGCTCCCATGTTCAGTGTGGGATCTTTTTCAATTTTTGCAGTCTACAATCTGAGAAGTGGAGAAAGACAATAGACCAAGGAGTGCCAAGGAGTTTTTCCCAAGAAGACTCTTGTGTGCTATAACTTAGTGTTCGCACAATGTCAACAATAAAGGACCCACTGCTACTAATAGAAATTCTTAGGGCAGGGAAAATTCCGCAATGGAAAAAAACATCCCTAGGCAACAAATGATCTAAACAATATTAAGACCTAATCTAACACATGTATGATGTAAGAGACTATGGGGCCGATTCCGATCTTGGCCGGTAGGGCTCCGAATCGGATTCGGCTTAACCGGATCCGATTCGGAGCCCTATTTCCCGACCGATTCAGCACGCGTCCAGGCGAGCGAGTACGATGCGTATTCGCCGACCGACTCGTCCGGGCGTCCCGACCGCTCCGACCGACTTGATCCCGGGTCGAACCGCACCGACCGACTTCGCACGGACACGACTCGCACCGCGCAATGGAGACGTTCCCCGGCCGGGTAAGTACGATGCGCGCCGCAAGCAGTCCGACCGAGCCGCGCACTCCGGCTCGAAAGAGCTGTCGGAGCCGTACTTTGGGGGTCCGTGTCAGACCCCCTGTACGCGTAGCCGCGCGAAGTCGCACACAGGGGGACCCATGGGTCCCCCTACCTTTGCGTGTACGGCGCGAATCGCTTCACCGCGTACACGCTGTAGGGGGCGCACTTGTCCGCATCGCACCCATTGAGTCAATGGAGCCCGCGTACGCGTTGTACGACAGGCTCCCATTGACTTCAATGGGAGTCCGACCGACTCGAGTCCGATGGCATACGTGCGCATCGTACTCGTTCGGTCGGACTGCACGGGTCCGATTCGGTCGGAAATCTCTCCGGGTCCGGCTCGGTCGGGGAGATTTCCGGCCCGAATCGGAATCGGCCCCTCAGTGTACACAAAAAATCCATTAAAACTTCGTTTTATTAGTATAAACTCATTCGATCTGGTCATAAAAAATGTATAAATAATTTCACACATGTAGAGTACTGAACAATATCATACCGACGTACTTCACAAAATAGACATAACAGAAAAATACGTAAGGCAAACGTGCATTTTGACTGAATATAACAAAGGACAAATGTTTTTATAATACAAACTTAAATCAAAATATGATAGGTCAAATCTTTCAAATGAACCATAATTTTATCAAGTGGCTGATTGATGGATCTTCGTGAGGGTCACAAAAGCTTCATCTGCCATAGTGCTGCCGGAACTGCACTGAACCCAAGGCTTCTGTCCGTGTGTCTGCCTCTGCTGCGCTGATGCTGCTTGGATGACTTAATGTTCGCACCTTTAGAGATCAGATGCTTTTCAGATTCTTCCTAGATTTCTTTCAGGTTCTTTACAGAATCCCTTTTGACTCCCTTTAGAGACTTTTTTCCCCTGGACATTGAGAGTTTTAGACCTCTATGCTTTCCTTGATTCTTTGCTGAGGGTGACTTAGGCTAACACATACTTCTCTGACCCAAGAAGACTTTGGACCGACCTTCTGAAATGCTGACAGCTTCCTACTTATTTTCTCCTTGCCTGGTTTAATTTTCTTTTATAGAATTTCCTGATTTTTGAGGTGATTTAGATTTACCCATGTATAGACAAAAAGAATGAGACTCTTCTCTGAGGATCAGATTCTTTTGTTAATCTTTTGTATTGCTGTGACTGAACTTCTTGCTTGCTTAATGTTGGTCCGCCTTGAATTCTGCTGGAGGTTGGGCCTTCCTGTTTTTATTCTGTACCTTCATAGCATGGTGTTAAGAGTCAAGTAGCTTAATTTGATTCTTAATTTGTAATAAACCTTCTTAACCCTAGCTACCAATTCCTGGTCCTCATTGTGTAGCCAAATGGGTTGCACTGTAAATTGAATTTGATGTAAATGTTAAATCCAATCATCTGTCAGTCAGAGAAAAAGCTCCATCGGAAGACCTATGGAAAGCGAGTCGGCCCAGAACATGCTGGATCACTCCTTAGGCCTAGCACCAGGGCAGCAGAAGACAAAGGGCACTATTTTTTATTTTTTTAAATATTTTTATTAATATTCACATTGATAAAGGTCACATACATTTTCCGATCAACAGTTTGGCAAATTATACAGCATGTTGAAGCCATTAGGGAAGGTGAATCGGTTACATTAATGGTACGTCCATGTGTCGCTCTCCAGTGCGCTGCATTTCCATTTCCACCAATGGGGAAACACATAGGTTACCTCGGTAGACATTCCATTTGCCCCATTTCTTGTCCCATTTCTTTGGACACCCTCTTGTTTTAAATACCTCCTTTTCCGCAATCATGCATTTATCAAACTCTCTTACCCACATTTGGTGGGAAGGCCTGTCCACCGCCTCCCACTTTTTTCGCAATCTCACGCTTGACTAAGGTGTAGCCCAATGTGGTTAGTTGTTGTTCTACTTCTGTTAGGTCAGTCTGCTCCCACATGTTGAGAAGACCCAATCGCGGCGTAAGGGTGAGCTCTTTTCCCAGTGCATCCTGAATGTGACTCGTGGCCCCCTCCCATATTGGTCGCACCACTGGGCAGTCCCAAATCATATGATAAAAAGTTGCATCTTGCTGGCAGCCCCAGAGGCAGAGCGCATCCGCCCTTGAGCCTATCTTTGCTAGGGTTACCCCGGTCAGATAAGATCTATGCAAAATTTTGAGTTGGATTAGTCGAAAACGAAGGGTGATGGCTGCTTTCCTAGGGGACATTAGTGCCGCTTGCCAGTCTTCGTCGTCAATGGGCCCGAGATCTATTTGCCATTTCTCTCGAAGTTTGTGGAACGTGTCGGGTAGGTTGTTACATAGTTTTCTGTAAGTCAATGATATGGCTTTGGTGAGCAGCGGCCCGTCAAGTAGCCGATCCTCCAAGGGGGACGACTCTGGTATGTCACTCATGTCAGGAAGAGCTGTGATAAGGGCATGTCGAATTTGTAGGTATCTAAATACCTCTCCGTGGGCCATGTCATATTTCTCTCTCAATTCCCCAAACATAAGGATTGTGCCCTTCTTCACCAGGTCCCCTATGGTGGAGATCCCCATGATATCCCACTTGTCAAACCCGGGCTGGCGACATAGAAGTCCCAGTCTTTGGGTAAACCACAGTGGTGCGGCTTTGGTTAGGACATTCGACCAACCTAGACGGGAGTTTGCCTGGTGCCAAATTGCAACTGTGTGGGCTGTGGGGCCGAAATACTTTCCTTTCTGAGCCTTCGAGTACAGCGCCCCCAAGCACCCCGTGCTCCCCATTTGATATTTGTCCAACAGATAGGCTGGATCAATAGGGGAGCGATATATCCAGTGATTCACCACCATTAGCTGCGATGCCCAATAGTAGAGTCTAATGTCCGGGAGGGCAATGCCCCCGTCGTACCACCCCTTAGTTAACTTGCTCATCGCTATACGAGGGGATCCACCATCCCATAGTAACGTCCGGACTTCACTCTCCACCCCTGAGAAGTATGCATCTGGGACCCTGTGAGGACAATTCTGAAGGATATAGAGGAAACGTGGAAGGGCCAGCATCTTAAAGAGAGACGCCCGGCCCACTAGAGAGAGGGGCAGGGACCTCCAGTGCTTAACATCCGTGCGCAGCCGAGCCAAAGGAGCGGCGAGATTACGATCGTAAAAGAGTTGGGAGTCTGGGGTTATGAAGATTCCCAGGTATCGAAAACCCTCAATGGCCACCTCTACTCTGCATCCCGAGGGGAGCCGGGGAACCTGGCCCGAAGGACAAACAGTACCGACTTGCTCCAATTAATAGCATATCCTGAGTATTTCCCAAAGTTTGTAAATATATTTAATACCCTATGTATGGACCTATATGGGGAGGCGAGAACCAACAGTATATCATCGGCATATAACGATATTCAGTCATCATGCCCTTCCGCCCATTTATACCCTCTCACCATAACGTCTCGTCTCACCCAGGAGGCTAGCGGTTCCAACATTAAGGAGAAGATTAGGGGGGATAGGGGACAGCCCTGTCTAGTGCCCCTTTTTAATGAGAATATTCGAGACGTGTGGTTGTTTACTCGCACTTGGCTTCGTACACCTGTATATAGCAGCCTCACCCAGCCCAGGAATTTCGGGCCAAAGCCCATACGCCTCAGGACTTCGAATAGATATGGCCATTCGATAGAGTCAAACGCCATTGAGGCATCAAGGGATAACACCACTGCATCTTCCTCTATAAACTCTTGGCGCGCGAGCACGTTGTGAAGATGCCGGATATTGAGTGCCGTATTTCTCCCTGGCATAAAGCCAGATTGGTCTGGATGGACCAGTGAAGGAATGACCGTGACCAAGCGTAAGGCTAGTAATTTCGCAAGGATTTTAGCGTCCGCGTTGATTAAAGAAATTGGCCGGTAGGAGCCGCAATCGTCGGCGGGTTTCCCTGGCTTACGAATCACGACTATCGATGCTAGTCGCTGGTCATCCGGCAGAATCCCCTTCTCGCAACTCTCAACATACATGGCCCGCAAATGAGGCGCCGCCTAGGTGACAACCATTTTCAGGAATTCTATGGGAATCCCATTGGGCCCCATCGCCTTCCCCGACTGGATTTTGCTTATGGCCTTTTGGATGTCGTCGTCCGTCAAGTCCTCATCCAGAGCGTCTCTGTCACTATCAGAGAGTGTCGGCAGGTCACTATCTGAGAGGAGCTGGTGGGAGTCTTCCGCCGTGTATGTGGTGGAGGGAGTGTAGATTTGTTCCAGGTGGTCAGCGAATGCAACCCATCTCTCTCCCTGTTCCCTCTTCTCCAACCATGCCAGTAGTTTACCCGCCCTATCCCCCAGTTCATACAACCTATGTTGAGTGCGGAGGAGTTTGGCCTTCATCTGTTCCCTCACCAGGATCTTATATTCCTCTTGTTTAAGCATCAGGCGATGCATGGCCTCCACTGAGGGAGTATTGATACTTTCGTCCTCCAGCTGCTGGAGTTCACATTCTAGTTGGACTAGCTGTTGCTGTCTTTTTTTTGTATACCCCACCTTGAGGGCCAGGGCCTGTCCCTTCAATTCCGCCTTAAAGGCTTCCCATATGGTCTGCGCCGAGTCCACTGACCCCACGTTTTCTTTGAAGTAGTTAACGGTCTGTGTGAGTAGTTCCTCTTTGATATCAGGGATTTTGAGCAACAATGGGCTGAGGATTATTGTGGCCCGCGGTTGGCAGTTAACATTTGTAAGTTCAACCCCCTCTGGGGAGTTTTTTTTTTTTTTGTGTTTTATAGAGCGCGAACTTGACCCGTTAGGGTATCAGAGCGCTTTACAGGAAACATAGAAATGTGCAATAGGCTTGGAATCACAATAATATACAAAGGTAAAAGAGGGCAGGATGCAGGATATAAAAAAGATAGTGGACACGGATGTACGGTTTGCGTTTTATGGTTGCTCGAAACAAGTCCCCAGGTTTCTAGGAGAGGTGACTAGGTAATCCGAGGGGAGGCGCTAGTCAGGAGTTAATCAGAGTCTCTGTGCTGGTTGGAGGCAACATTTAAACGAGGAATTTACCCATAAGGAAGGTTTTGGCCTCCTTTTGAAGCGTGTCAGTGAAGGGATTCTTCTGATGGTGGGCGGGAGAGAGTTCCATATTCTCGGAGCGGCCCCAGAGAAAGCCCGATTGTACGTTTTTTTTCTTCCGGAAGCGTGCAGGTTGTAGCAGGAGGTCTCTGGCGGATCGGGAGTTTCTGGTTCCTCCGGATACCACAAGTTTCTGTGCAAGATAAGCAGGGGAGTTTGAGTGTAAGGCCTTGTGTGTGATACAGGCCAGTTTAAGCTGTATTCTAGCCTCAAGAGGAAGCCAATTCAAAGCTTTCAGGTGTGGAGAAATGTGGTCGAATTTTCTTGAGCTGGTAAGAAGTCTGGCTGCAGTGTTGAGGCAGGCTTTTAAAGGTGCCAGTGAGATCTTTGGTAAACCCGAGAGGGTAGAGCAGCCATATTCCAGTCTGGAGATGACGAGAGCTTGGACTGCCATTTTTAGATCGGCATTGTCGAGGAAGGGTTTCAGTTTCCTAAGGTAGCTCAGGTGGAATCTGGCTGATTTGGCCATCGCATTGATGTGGTCTCGCATGTTCAAGTTTCTGTCCAGGGTAATTCCCAGGGATTTGGCCGAGTCCACGATGGTCGGTGGGCAATCTAAGGCTGTGATAGCCTTAATCCATGTCTGCATCTCGGGATTGGTTTTTGAGGGGGAAATTAAGAGAAATTCAGTTTTCTTTGCGTTGAGTTTGAGTTGATTGGAAGCGAGCCAATGGACAGTGAGTTTTAGGGCTTCGTTCAGGGAGAGAATCTCCTCGAGGGATGAGGTCTTGATGTAGATCTGAGTGTCGTCAGCGTACATATGGTAGGAGATATTCGCTGTGTGTAGAACTTCAGTAAGAGGTTCAAGGTAAAGGTTGAAGAGCGTAGGGGACAGGGTTGATCCTTGAGGGACTCCAACCGTGACCCGAGAAGGAGCCGATAGGTTGCCGTTGATTAGGAATCTCTGTGAACGGTTTTGGAGGAAGGACCCAAACCACTTTAGAACGGTGCCCTCCAATCCCATCCTGAGTTTAAGGCGTTCGAGTAGTTTTTCATGGTTGACCGTGTCGAAGGCCGAGGATAGATCTAGGAGGATTAGGAGACAGGTTTTGCCTTGGTCAAGGGCTTGGAGGGCATCATCAACGATGTGGAGCATGGTGGTTTCAGTGCTGTGCCCGGGTCTGAATCCAGATTGGAAGTCATCAAGTAGGTGGAAGTTGTTGATGTGTTGACTTAGTTGCTGTTGTACACATTTCTCCAACACTTTGGCTAAGAGAGGGATGTTAGAGATAGGTCTGAAGTTGTCGGGGAAGCTGGGTCCAGCAACGGCTTTTTCAAAATGGGGAGGACTTGGCCTGCTTTCAGAGAGTCAGGAATGGATCCCTGCCGCAGAGAGGCGTTAATTATTGCAGTCCAGCTTGGAATAATGGACTGGGCGGCGGCCACTAGGCAGTTGGGGGGAGAGGGTCATTAAAATGGTTGTTCGGGTTTAGGGTCGATAGGATTTTAGCGACGGAGTCTTCATGATAGGGATTGAAGTCAGTCCAGCGTGCTTGATTTTTAGGTGAAGTCTGTGGGGGCAGCGCTGGAGGAGGAGGCAGGTCTGGAGGGAATAGAGAGTATGTGGCGGCACTAAGTTCTTTTCCTAAGGCTGTGGCTTTGTCAGCGAAAAAGGAGGAGAATTCCTCGGATGATATTAAGGACTTGGGGGTTTCTTTCGCGCTTTTGGCCAGTTTGTTGGATTGGTGTTTGACCAATTCGAAGAGCTTGCGGGGTCTATTCTTGGCGTTCCCCAGTTCAGATCTGAAGAATTCTTTTTTGAGTTGATGATGTTCCTGTTGTAGGCATTTCTGGCCTGGCGGAGAATTTTTAGATGTGCTACAGAGGGGTGCTGTCTCCAAATTCTTTCGGACTCTCGGAGGGCTCTCCTCTCATTGTTGAGGGAGCCAGTGAACCAGGGGTTCCGATCTTTGATTTGGGTTCTCTTTAGTTTTAGCGGGGCTAGGTCATCCAGAATGCTCAATATAGTTGTAGAGTAGTGATCGTTGAGGTCATTGATCTGAAATACCCCTCGGTAGGGCGTGGGGATTACGGAAGTGGCCAATGGATGCAGAATGTGTTAAGAAATAATCGATGCAGGATGAGCTCTTATGCGCATTAGAGTAGTAGGTATATTGGATTCCATCCGGCTGTAATGTGCGCCACACATCAGTTAGTCCCATAGCTGTGGTGAACTCCTCCATATGTGTATGGGGTCGTGACAGTGGTCGTTGTGGATATCTATCCCTCCGATCATCCATAGTCATGTTAAAGTCCCCTCCAAAGATCAGGGTGCCCATGGGAAGGTCTGCTAATATCTTCCCCAGGTCTACCACTGCCTCCTTACCCAGTGCCGGCGGGAGGTATACCGAAACCACATTAAGCGCCCTCCCCTCCCATTGTGCCTCTAATACCGCAAATCTACCCCGTGGGTCCGCCCATGTGCGCGTCGATGTGAGTGCCAGATTTTTTTTAACCAGGATAACTGTCCCACGGGATCCCGAAGTGTATTCAGCGTGTATCAGTAGTTTATATCCCCACCGTGTAAGGGCTTTGCATTTGTTACCCACCATATGTGTCTCTTGTAACAACACCAAATCAGGGGCCTGACGTTTTAGATACTGTTGCACTATGCCCCGTTTAATTTTGTCCCCCATCCCATTTACATTCCAAGTGAGCACGGAGAGTGATGTTTCCATATTAACCTCCGTCATCTGAATTTAGGGCAGATGGACCGAAGCACCCCGCATCTCTCCAGGGATCGATGTTGGCAACTCGCAGGCCTGGCCTACCGTGCTCACACTTGCCATAACAGATGTACACATATACAACAGCACGGTTCGCGACTATCTTCCCTTTAAGGCTATTGTCTATGATGGAAATCAGGCATGACACTATATGATCTGTGACTTGTAAACTCAAACAACATTGAATCTCCAAACCCACCTCCCCAAACTCCCACCCCTCCCTCCTCCCTGCCCCCTGCCAGTGGATTTAGAACTACCCACACCCCAACTAGGCAGAGTGCCTCTTTACTCCCCCAAAATACTCGTAGGTGCTGGCTGGCAGCCCTCCCTCCCTCGCCTTAAGCGAATTCTACATCGTTACTCAGAAAATGTCTGAGGCCTGGTCTCCGGCCCCTCCCAGGTCCCCGCTCATCTCCGCGGCGCACAACTGTACTCATGCAGACGGTTCAAACCCACATCATAGCCTGCAATTGCCCCTCAGTCAAGAGAAACTCTCAGAAGTCACCCCTGCCCCCCAACCCCCTGCAGGCCACTTATCTGCGATCAGTACGTGTCTGTCCCAATCCCAAGGATCACTCTGCTCAACTGCGCGTCGTCTCTCCCATCCCCGCCTGGGATGGACCGTCACCCAGCTCCGTCCCCTGAGTGGATTTGTTCGACCGGTGTCCACCATTTCATTCTCTACGCGAGCCTCCAACTCTGCGCCATCCTTCCAACCAGTCCCAGGCGTCTTCCGGTGAGGAGAAGAACCACGTCTTACCCTCCGATTCTACATGAAGCTTCGCTGGAAAGAGCATGGCATATTTCACTTCCCGATCTCGGAGCTCCTTCTTTACTGCCAGAAAGCTGCGTCGTTGGGCCTGGACCTTGGCCGTAAAGTCAGGGAAGAATGTGACCACACTATTGTCCAGTTTGAGCGGAGGATTAGCTCGTGCTGTTTGTAATATCGTGTCTCGGTCCATATAGTTGAAGACACGGGCGATGAGCGGTCGTGGGGGGGCTCCTGGCTTTGGGCGCCCCCCCGGGACCCGGTGGGCCCTCTCAATGGAAAAGTAGCTCGAAAGCCATTTAGGCTGCAAGTGTTTCAGGATCAGATCTTCCACATAGAGGTCCGCCGCTGGCCCCTCTGCGTGTTCCGGCACACCTAGAATGCGTATATTGTTCCTACGCGCCCTTCCTTCATACTCATCCAGTTGTTTTTCCATCACAGCTTGTTGATCTTGAAGTTTGCTTACTTGTTGCTGGAGCTGGGAAGTATCTTTCTGTAGTGCAGCCGTTGTGTCTCCCAGATCTTTTACTTTGGTGTCCATTTTACGAAAATCTGCGCGGAGAAGGGACACTTCTATATTTACTGAGTCAATGCGGGCTTCCAGGGAGGTACGTACCCCCGTGATGGCTTCCATTATGTCATGGAGCGTGAGGTCCTGCTGAGGTTGGGGGTTGCTTAGTTTATCTGGAGCCTCCATCAGCACTTTGTCCTGCTCCTCCCCCGCTTTATTCCAGGCGAATTTGGCCAGCTTGTTTTGGGTCGACGCTTTGGGCCCTTTGCCGCTCGCCATGATCAGGCTGCGGTGCGGCGAATCCGGTATACTCGCCGAGACCAGCCCCGATATTCTCCACCGCCTGCCCAGTGGAGATGGCAATCCCACTGGCGGCCTGTCGGGTTTCCCAGAGACTGGGCCCCAATGTCTTCTCCACCTCCAACCTCCCTCCTTGCGTTTGTGCGCTGGGCTTGCAGGGTATAGAGTCACACCAACGTCTAGCTGAAGCCCAATCGACCCCTCCGGTGATTAGTAGGGCCCTTGTGCTGGAGGTGGGGGGCTGGTACTCCCGTGGGAGCCGGTCCTGCTAAGCGATCTCCACTGTCACCTCACTTGTACATTTCTCTCCCCAGTATAGGGTCACTGGCAAGGCACCTCTTTTTCCTGGAGGACCGGGCCTTCCCACGGGCCCCACCCAACTCTGTCTCGTGGGATGGCGGCCCCACTATGTCCGCTGGCACGCTATACAACACGCGCTCACTGAGGGTGTCTCGGTGCCCCCCGGGGGTCGCCTACCAGGATGCCTTGTTAGCAGGCCCACACGGAGCCGTTCGCCCTCAGGCGCGTAGCGGAGTTGCTGTCAGGTGTTCCGGGTCCAATAAAGGAGCAAGGGGGACGCACACCAGGCCGGCGCTGCCTTTTTCAGGATCCACAAGCAGTGATTTGCTTCAGCGGGCCCAGCAGGCCTCCCCTGCCGGGGCCTCGATTTCCACTCTCCACGGCGCCCCGTCCTCTGCTGCGCCTCCACCCACTCACCGCAGTGCTAGCAAAGAGCCCTCATGCTTGCTGTCGGGTCACTCTCCGCCCCGCTGGCATCGCCTCCCAGGAGATTCGGGGAATCTGCGTTCGCCACAAGGGCTCCGGAGCCTCCTCCGCGGTTCACAATAATGCTGCCATATTTACTGCCGTTCAGCCGCGGCCGTCCAACTCCTCCGCTTTTCTGCTCGCCACGGAGCTCTGTCTCGCAGCTCTCATGACCGATGGATTCAGGGACCTGTAGACCCCTTCAATTCAGGGTCTATACACAATATCTATCCGGATATTTGCAGGATTAATGGCGAGGGCTCGGGAGCCTCGCTAGTGAGCCGCCATTCTCCTCGGCTGCTAGCCACGCCCGACAAAGGGCACTATTAACACTCCTTTAAAGTGATGACTCTGTTACTGCATATAATTCCTTCAAGTCAAAAGAAAATACTTTCCACATTTTATAGTGAAAATCAAAATGCTCACTTAGGAGTTCTTGTTAAAATATATACAATTTTACTGGTGGGTAGAGAGGCTAAACAGGAAGGTGGGGTAAAGGAACGAAAGAAAGAAAAGTTAATTTTGCAAACAGTTAATTTTGCTTGACTCATGTTGTGTGCAGTAGTGCTTTCTTCATGCATGTCTGGGTCTCATTTTAGTTTAGTTCATCAGAAAAGGACTCTAGGTTCACGGAAAATAATGACAATTAATATTTTGGTTGCTGCCTGGAGATAGGCAGACTGCTTAATGCATCAAAAAATGCTCCTGCTCACATCACTTACAGCTCTCTTTCACTAGTGTTCATCTGGGAAACAAAGGCAAAGGCAGCACTGCAGAGGAAAAATTACTCACAAAAGTGTGCCGGATTTGGCTTCATTGCTATAAATAAAGTGGGGAGCACTGTCTTATTAAAAGGGAGCACCCCCGTATAGGCAATATGAGTGCCCTAAAATGGATAATGACATGATATTTACAGCGCTTACAAAACTTTGTGTGGTAGGTACTGATGGAGCAAGAACTCAGAATGAGACTTGCTCGTAAGCAATCCTCTCACAGTATTAATTAATTAAACTTCGTAATGTCTTTACTAATAAATGCATACATGAACACTATCGAAGTGAAGCTTGCCTATGTGTTTAAACTAATAAGTAATGCTTGTCTAATCCAAAATGGCCGCTAAAGCGCGGGAACTTCATTGCGCATGTGTCAACCATATCACGTGGTATGACGTCTTTCTTTGCTTGGAGGGAAAACTTTGCTTCTGCGCAGTGTGTGTTAAAATGGCTGCTTAATGTTCTCACGTGCTAAAGCTTGCGCATTTACTGCAATTAACACTGTGGTATTTTAACGCTATTAATGCAGGATAGATTTATAATTAAATGGGAATAGAGTAGAAATAGGGGGTATACAGTGAAGACATTTATTTGTGATTTTAATGTTTTCTTCTTTGACTTTCTATTAATCGTAAAAGGGGGCCTGGGTTAACGAAAACGGAAGCTTGAGGCCAATGAGATGTGCGCATGCGCCCTGAAAATCGAGGCACAGTGATGAAGTCAACTTGGAAGTCATCCAAGGCCGTGACCTGGTGGCCAACTCCACTACATCCGCGATGTTCTTGCAAATGCAACATTTTATATATACATTGTATTATACTTTGTCGTGAGACGGGTGGGAAATAAAGCAAATGTATTAATTGTGAGGGGCGATATTTTAAAACAATGGGCTTAAAGAAATTGAACTAATTTGACATGGTGTGAGGATCAACCCCCTGTCCCGGTCCAATCAGAAGTAGTGGGCCCATAAATTTGAAACATTAATGGGAGGTACCTGGGTGTAGAAGGGTATAATAGATATAGAATTAGCTAATTAGTTAGCACAAGCTCAGGAGCAGACGCACACAGGAGCGCGGAATTAGCATTGGCGTTGAGGCTGTTAGCTTTGAGAACCACAGAACAAGCTGATCGATTGCAGACTGAACCGCTGTCCAGAGAGGTCCTGAGGTGGGGGCGGCGGAGTCCATTAGAAGGAAGACACGGAAGAATTCGAGGAGGAGCGAAGTGTCAGAGAGGGGAACGACGCAGGCGTCGTTAATAGAGAGGTCACCTATCCTGTCCTGAACCTGGTCCGGAGGTCTTTGGTCTTAAAACCTTCCTGGGACCTATCTTTCCAACTCCTTGGCCAAGGGGTTTGGTTCTCACATCTTTAGGTAAATATAAATGCAACCTTTAGCTGTGCTGCTGTCTCTATCTTCTTCTTTCTGAGGGACCGTCATTGATCAATAATTGATTATTAGTATGCTTCATCCTTGATATACGATTCAAGTATTATGTGGTTTTGTAATTTACTCTGCTAAATTTTAGATAAACATTTTAAAACTTCCTGACTCAGTGATTATTTTAGAATTTATGAATTGTAATGAATGTCACTCATTTTAAACTTCCCAATTATCAAAGGGTCCATTGGTAAGTCATTACTCTTCAATCAGAAAAGTAATTGGTAGCAGGGATATTGATAAAGAGTACAACTGACCCACCAACGGAAATTGCTAGCGTAGTATGAATGAATGGGCCCAGGTGAGTATTCGGTGCATGAATGCTTGTTGCTAGTAAAGCGCTGGATCAGTTTTCTGGTTATCAGAGGATGGTTGCACTTTGTTAATTGGGTAATAAGAATTTTATTTTTATAAACTAACATCCGTTTGTTCAAAAGTTTTGTTTTATGTTGTCTAGAATCCCCGGGGAAAATTGAATAGCAGATGGTAAGTGGAAGCCATACTGCAGTGAGGTTATCTGTCAGGTAGAAATAGTACTGAAAAGTTAAGCAGGGCTATCAGTACTTGTTAGGGACTCTATGCGTGTGAGTAATAGCAAAGGAATACGCTGGTAAAAATTTGATGTTATTTCACCTAGAAAGGGTAACATTGAAGAAGTAGCAGGTATTTCTGAAGTCTACGTGAAGAGTAAACGGAAGGGTTTTACTCGTAGTGTATGTTTAGTAAACAGAAAGGTTTTACTAAGTGTGAGAGAAACTATCCTTTTCAATTTTAGCGAAACTGGCACGATAGCGAATGTTTTATGTTGTTACTGAATTTTAATAAGGAGCGTAGAGAAAATAAAGTTTTGCGTACGATTTTGTAAAGGGAGGGTTAGCTGCCAGAGAGAAAGCTGAAGTCACAAACGCTGTGCTAGGATTGGTTGAAACAGCGGGCGTGGAACGACTCTTGTAAAGGAGGGGTCAGTAGTCAGGAGGAATACTGACGTCATAGGTGTCGCGCTGGGATTGGTTGAACAGCGAGGGACAGAGAAGCACAGATTGTAAAGGAGGGGTCGTCAGACAGACGTTATTGAAAAGCCGCGCTAGGATTGGTTCAGAAACAAATGTTAGGTGGAATTTAATTGGTTGTCAGCATAGAAGTCGAAATTTTAGTGGATAGTGGAGATTACATGTGGAAACGTGATCCGACTTTAACAGGAAACCGTCCAGACAGGAGATTCCTAGGTTTTGCAGAATATAATTTGATACATAGATATTTACCCAAAATGTATGGAGAAAAGAGAAAAATGACATTTCTACAAAAGGTTAAGAATTATTTTAAGAAGGATAAACCCATCAAAACTAGAGAAGGAATTATCATTCCAGCAGCAAAAACGCCCGCTTCATTCATGATGATGGAGAGAGGTTATCATACTTGCGTATGGTTAGAAAATTGGATAGAATATACCAAAAATGATGGAAAAAATAGCATTTCCAGAGAATGGTACTTTCAATGGGAGAATTCTTCAAAATTTGAGAATGAGGATGAATGGCCTTAGAACCCAGACCAAGATTAACTCAATACGAAGCCCTAGAAGAGTGGGAAACAGAGGCATTTGAACTTGACCGACCAAGAAGCAATAGGGGTTATAGGCGATTTTTCCCTAGACAACAAAATGAATCAAGAGACAGTCAGATGAAACAGTGGAGAAGAGCGATGCTTACCGAGGGTTTGTATCCAGTATTTATGACAGAAGAGTCGTTAGGGAGCAAATGCACAGAAAAGACAAAACACTTGACAGGGTTTGGAGATTCTGAAGATGAATTTATGGAAGAAATATTAAAGAACCCGCCACCATATCAGGAAGGGACAAGTGGATGTACCCCAAGTGCACCAATATTAAGAACACCATTGGTAACGCAAGCATTGCATAATCCACCAGTTAATAGGGTACTTCAGGATAAAGAAAAAGAGGCTATAGACAGAAACAGAGCAGAATCGATACAAAAAATAACACAGCTGAATGTACATCCTGATTCCCTGACCATACCTGTAACAATTGGTCCAGTGGTTCCTTTATATGGTGACAAAGTAAATTATCCAAAACCTCTAGTAATGCCTACACCTGTAGAGATTCCCAAACCTGAAACTGTAATAATTGATGACCATATCAGTGATTGTGAATCTATGATATCCTTAATGGATTTACCTATTCGAGGATCTGTAAATAGTACTCCTAGAAGAATAACATCTGGTTGCTCCAAAGATGTAAATATAGTAACTTCATCCGGAACTAAAAGTGCCACAGTAGTAACACCAGAAGACTTAGAAAGGTGGGCACAAGGATCAGACAGACAGAGTTCACCCCCAAAGATCATGGACATCTACAAATTAAAAGTCGAGTTAGAAGAAATGATAGCAGGAAATGTAGGAGTAGATTGTCTAAATACCTACAATGAAGAAGAACTATTGTTCGTATGCAGGAGCATCACTAGAAATGTAAAGATATTTCATGAGAAATTATCAGATTTGGCCTTACAAATGGGGATTGAAATAGGGAAGTCAAAAGTGTTACAGAAGCCCTATAGAGCAGACTTTTCTGACAAGGATCTAGAAAACATGAATGCCTCTGGTCGAAAACTACAGGTGAAAGAATTAATGTTAATATTACAGAAATGGGAAGATCTAGATAAATGGAAAGCTAGATGGACAAAGAAAAAGGAAGAGGCACGGTACAGTAGATCGACTTCTGAATATTTTCTTAAGGAATCAGGGAAAGTAGATCAGATGTACCCGATGCGGGAAGTACCTGGAGGAGGTTATGTTCATGTCCCATGGAGTAGACAAGATATTTTGTCATTTACAAATGACTTTCCAAAGTTGAGAGAAAAGCCAATTGAATGGTACAAGCAGGTTGAGAGGTTTGTGAAAGTGTCAAAGGTATTGTTAAAGGACTTGGATGGTCTGTTTGACATAGTGGTACCTGCTGATTTGTGGACGGATTGTAAAATTACAGTTGACTGGCCAAGAGATGCGAAGACAGGTGCTCCATCAAGTAATGTAATGAAAAAGTATCACCAGGTAATAACTTACCTGAAAGGGAAAATACCACCGAAAGAAACAGATTGGGTGAAAATAGACAGGACTACCCAAGAAGCAAGTGAATCGGTACATGCCTATTATGAACGTCTATTACAGGTGTTCAAACAATATAGTGGATTTGAGGACATTGGAGATAAAAATATGAGTCAGTTTGTCTACCGATTTGTTTATGGTTTAAAGCCAGAGATTTGTCAATGATTAAGCAGCACATGTTGTGCTGGCAAGGGAAGCCCATAGATGAGATTTTGAAATATGCAAAATATTGTGGAGACGATATTGAGGATAGGCACACGAAATTACAAGAAAAAGTGATGTGGGCTCAGGTGAAAATGGCTGAGCGACAGGGAATTAATTTGGATAATCCAACTGATAATCAGGGAAAAGATTCTGGAATGAATGGTGACACAGGAAATGGTGGTAAAGTGAGAGGACGAATGAGTAGAGAAGAGGCTAAAAAGAAATTTCCTTGTCATGGATGCGGAAAGTTGGGACATTGGAAGAAAGAATGTAAGAAGATTCAAAATAATAATGGCCCAAATCATAATTTAAATCCACAGACGCAGAATGACTTACAGCAGGGTGTAAATCCTCAGAGTCAGTTGCCACCTGCCCCTATTCAGGGTAATGTGAGCAGAGCAAAGCACGGTACAGACGTCGGATATCAAGGAGGAAGATGTAAGAATGACTATGTGACTTCACAGTTTCTTTTACAGGACGAATTTGACCCATATAATCATCAATGACGGTGCCTAAGAGAGGGGGAGAAGGAGTGCGTACTTGGCGCATCCTTACCGGTAGATCAGTCAGGTCCATATGTTGAAGGGAAAGTAAGAGGTAATGATATCACCTTCCTTTTGGACACTGGTGCTACCCGTTCTACTGTGGGAACAGCAGACATCCCAGACCTTCCTCTCTCTGGAGAAGCTATCCAAGTTGTAGGTGTAGCTAATCAAAAGATCAGAACACCCCTTACTGAGCCAATGGAAGTAAAAATAGGAAACTTCCGAGAAATGCATCAATTTGTAGTGTGTGATTCTAGTCCAGTAAACCTATTGGGTAGAGACTTACTGTGCAAAATGATTTGCACTATTTTCTGCACACCGGATGGTGTTGCAATACAGAACCCAGACGAAGATCATGTTTATAAGTTCATGATAGCCAAGCAAGGTACAGAAATAGATGAGATGTTCTCTTTAATAACAAAAAACGAATTACCAGAAGAACTAAGAACTACAGTGAATTCCAAGGTATGGGATTTCACAGGGAAAGAAGTAGGACTTATGGCCAAAATAGACCCAGTAAAGATCACTGTAAAAGAAGGTGCAATTTTCCCAAATACTAGACAGTACAAAATGAGTACAGAAGTAAAGGCAGGAGTTGTTGAGGAAATTAACAGAATGGTAAAACAAGGCATATTAAAAGAAGTTATGAGTAGCCCTTGTAATTCACCAATCATGGGTTTGAAAAAGCCTAGTGGAAAGTATAGGATTGTTCAGGATTTGCGAAAAATTTATAAAATTGTGGTACCTTGTTGTCCTATAGTACCAAATCCTGCAGTAATCCTATACCAGATACCCTGGAGTGCAGAATGGTTTACTGTGATTGATTTATGCCAAGCATTCTTTTCAATACCATTGCA
Source organism: Calotriton arnoldi (assembly GCA_963921515.1). Lineage (NCBI taxonomy): Eukaryota > Metazoa > Chordata > Amphibia > Caudata > Salamandridae > Calotriton > Calotriton arnoldi. The sequence continues at coordinate 1,008,117 of CAWUFW010002852.1, read as the reverse complement.
CCCAGATAGCCAATATCTCTTTTCGTTTAAATTTGAAAATCATGTCTATGTATGGAATTGTGTTCCTCAAGGATACACAGAAAGTCCCTCCATTTTTAATCAAATACTGAAAGGGTGTCTGGAGAAATTAGTGCTGCCCAGGAGTTCAGTCTTGGTGCAGTATATTGATGATTTACTAGTAGCATCCAAAACTCATGATGATTGTGTTGAAGATTCAATTGCATTACTCAACCATTTGGCTGAGGAAGGACACAAAGTGTCACCTGAAAAGCTGCAGTTTTGTACAACAGCAGTTAAATATTTGGGACACCAAATTGAAAGAGGAACAAGAAGAATAACATCTGACAGAATAAAAATAATCAAGAAAATGAAAATGCCAGAAACACAAAGAGAAGTGAGAATGTTTCTTGGGATAGTAGGATACTGTCGACAATGGATTATAGGGTTTTCACTACTAGCAAAGCCTTTAATTCAGTTAACCAAAAAGAAAGCCAAAGATCCAGTTGAATGGGATGATGAAAGTGCTGGTGCATTTGTAAAATTAAGAAATGCATTGTGTGAGGCACCTGCCTTGGGCATGCCTGACTATACAAGAGAATTCGCACTATTTTGCTATGAAAGAGAAAATTGTGCACTTTCAGTGTTAACTCAAAGACATGGAATAGACAGGCGTCCTATAGCATATTTTTCTGCTACTTTGGACCCAGTGGCGGCAGCATTGCCAGGCTGTTTGAAAGCAGTCGCTGCTACCTGTATGAGCATCGAACAAAGTGAGTCAATAGTAATGGGATATCCCGTAACAGTGTTTGTCCCACATGCAGTTGTGATCTTATTGACAAGAACTAGAACTCAGCATCTCACACCTAGTCGGATGACAAGGTATGAACAAATTATTCTTGGAGCTGAAAATGTGACCATAGTTAGGTGCACTGTTGTGAATCTTGCTACGTTATTGCCAGATCCAATTTTTGAAGAAGTTAAGGACGATCCAGAACATGATTGTCTAAAAGTCACAGAATTGTATACAAAACCAAGACCTGACATACAGGAAACACCCTTAAAAGATCCAGATAGGGAGCTGTTTGTGGATGGCTCATGCCTAAGGCATGAGGATGGTAAATTGAGTGCAGCCTATGCTGTGTGTGAACTAACTGGAATAGTCGAAGCATCCTATTTACCAGGAGTCAAGTCTGCACAAGTAGCTGAATTAATTGCTCTAATCAAAGCTTCCAAAATTGGGAAAAATTTAAGAGTAACTATATTTACGGACAGTCAATATGGGTAAGGGGTTGTGCATGACTTTGGCCAACTGTGGATGCAGAGGGATTTCATGACTTCTTCAGGATCCCCAATCAAAAATGGACAGTTTGTAAAGGAATTATTGGAAGCAATACAATCACCAAAAGAATTGGCAGTGGTGAAATGTGCTGCACACCAGTCAGGAGATGACTGGGTGGTAGTTGGTAACAGATACACAGATCTAGTGGCTCAACACTGTGCCAAAAACAGGTTGGAGGTAAATAAAAAGGTTGAAAGGATGGGAATCAGCTGCCAACTTATGCTATGTGCACCTCCTGAAACATGGAATGATGTGAAAAGACTGCAAGATGATGCTGAGGAAAGTGAAAGAGATGTTTGGATAAAAATAAGATGTACCCGAAGAATAGACAATGATGTATGGGTATACACAGATGGCAGACCAGTCATGCCCGACTGTCTGATTTCACAAATGGCCAGAATGTACCATGGAGACACACATGTAGGGAGAGATGCCATGATTAGACTTTTCAGACAAAGTTGGTATAATCCAAAGTTTAGGGCTGCAGCAGAGAGTCTTTGCCAAAGGTGTCTAACTTGCCAAATGAATAATCCGGGAAGGAGAACAGTAATTGGTTTGGGAAAAATTGGAAAGGCGGAAGGTCCTTTTGTAAGATTGCAGCTAGATTTCATACAATTACCACCATGTAAAGGACTGAAATATGTACTTGTCATAGTGTGTCTGTTTTCAAGGTGGGTGGAGGCTTACCCTACCAGACGGAATGACAGCATTACAGTCGCAAAGCTGTTGCTACGAGAACTCATTCCTAGGTTCGGTTTCCCAGTAACTTTGGAATCAGATAGAGGAAGTCACTTTAATAACGATGTAATATGAATAATCTGTGAAGCATTCCAAATTGAACAGAAATTGCACTGTGCGTACCGCCCAGAGGCTTCTGGAGTGGTTGAACAAATGAATGGCACAATAAAATCAAGACTGTCAAAGATGTGTGCATCAACATCGCTAGATTGGCCAGATGCATTGCCTCTTGTTTTAATGGGACTCAGAAGCATTCCTGATAGAAATACCGGATTGAGTCCGCATGAAATAATCATGGGAAAAGCAATGAGACAAGCACATGTACCTACAAATAAACTGCTGAACATAACTGATGATATGGTTCTAGATTATTGCAAAGGATTGGCTGACCTAGTGCGTTCTGTCTCTCACCAGGTTGGAGAAGACGCAGTTTCCAGGCAGCCTGAACAAGAGCATGATCTGAACCCCGGAGACTGGGTGGTTGTGAAGCATCACACCAGAGAAACGTGTTTATCACCCAGGTGGGGTGAACCATGTCAGGTTATACTAGTTACGAACACAGCAGTGAAATGTGCAGGATTGCCTAATTGGATTCATGTAAGCCACACCAAAAGGGTGCCAGATCCTGAAGGACAAAATCCTCAGTCAGCATCAATAACTGAGGAAGCTGAAGGTTGGCCAGCTGAAGAATCCCAGGTGAGAGATTCGAGAGAAGCTGAAGAAGAACAACCGAGCACAAGTCAAGACTGGATACCAGTGGTTGATATACCAGAAGTTTACAACAGAACAAGAAGCAGAGCAAAATTAGAAGAAAATAGGGAAATTCAGATAGGTGAAGAAGAAGCAGCTCAGGAAGAGGGAAATGAAACGATAAAGGAACCTGAGCAGGACCAGATAGGGAGAGGAAATTGGGCTCAAATCGACAACGAAACAACAAAATTTGAGCAGGGACAGACAGGTTTAGAAGAACGCGGTCAGGCTGCAGAAGTACAAAGTGCAATAAGCCCTGATCAGAACCAGTCAGAACTAGAAAAATACGTTCAGGGAGAAGAAAAACACGAAAACCACAAGCATGAAGACGTAAATCCTGAACAGGGTCAGTTAGTAGAAACTCACATTGAAGCAACTGAAGAAAAATCAATAAGACCTGATCAAGAACAAATAGAAGAAGAGACTGAAAACGAAGAAAAACAAACTGTGCCACAGCTTGAAAATAAAAGAACTTTTGGAGAAGAATTAAGAAGTGAAGAGACAGTGCAAACAAAGAAAGCCAGAAAAGGTGATCATTGGCCTAGTGTCATTAAAAGAGTAAAATACCATATAGAAACCAGAAGTGAAGATCCGGAACAAGTAAATGAAGTAACAAGCCTAACTGGAGTAACAAGTGGAACTGAAAAACGAAAAAGCAAAAGATTGAAACTTGTGAACAATAAGTTTAAAGGTCCTGATTGGACTTATATAATCTTTGAAGACTATGAGAGTTCAGAGTCAAGTGAAAGTGGTGATGAAAGAACAAGTGCAGAACTGACTTATGAGAAAGAAATAAAGCCACCTTGATAACGTTAAAGTCTTGAAAGAAAAAGATAAGAAGAGAAATCTTCTTTGTCAAAATGCCTGACGACAGAGTTTCTGGGAGACCGAAACGGAAATGTTGCAAAAGATGCTGTGCTATATGCATATGTAGTCTGGTAGTGGTACTTATAGTATGGTTAGTTGTGATCGTAGCAATTCCTTACCTATTGATAATGGATAAAAAGATTAACAATGAAACAAGGGGAAGGATAGATAACTTGAAAGGTGATAGAGTAAAAATAGAAGCAGAAGATGAACCAGAGTTTCATCACATGGTAACAGATAACGATACTAGTTTAAATGTTTTCACTAAATTATTGTTTCAGTACGTAGATACAATGGAAGTTAGTGATTGTTATGTGTGTATGAAGTTACCTGAATCAGTAGCAGAAGGGTTAACATATCATCATTTGCCTTTAACTTATGGCATATCATGTAGTGTATTAACTAGTTTATTTTATAAAACAGGCAGACTTCAGTATTATTATTCAGATATAGATGTGATATTTTCTGAGGTTTCGATTCGAAAGAATATGAACCCAGTACTTAGTAGTCAAGATGCACAATTTATAGGAGAATTTTTCCTAACCATGAAATCGATAGATATAACACATGCACATAGAAACAATTTAACATGTTCATTACATGAAGAAGAAAAGATATTTTTGAACTTAGTAGAAAATAGAAGACAAGATTTTCAAAAGAAAGCGTCTGAGCATAAGGCTCATCTGCCACCTTGGGCTGAGAAAGAGGGTATTTACACACCTGGCAAGGCTCAAGCTGCTATGGCTCTGGATTTAGTAAAGACAGGGAAAATTTGTCTACATAGGTTAAAGACTGATTATAACAATATTTTCATCGGTACCAGTGAATGTGAACATAATTTCTTAATTCTTGGAGGTTGGGGACTAAAAGGAGGAACAGATTCAGTTTTTCCTGGAATTTGTTATGTGTGTGGGAATAATGCTTACTTTAGGCTTCCTACACGGTGGTATGGAAGTTGTTACTTTGGAATAGTTTTTCCAAAAATATACCACGTAAAAAGAAACACTGGGAGCAATGAAAATAATAGTGAATTAACACGTAGTAAAAGAGCTAGTTTTTCTGAAATTGTAGGTGATATATTTGGTGCATTGATACCTTCAGTGGGAATCATTCTGAACTCAAGGAAAATATGTAAATTATCTACAGTGGTTGATCGCTTATCAACGGATACTGCTGGAGGGTTTCTAATGATTAATGCGGAGATGGTTGCGATTAGATCTATGGTTATGCAAAATCGACTTGCTCTTGATATCATATTAGCAAAAGAGGGCGGAGTCTGTAAATTATTGAAAACGAAAAACTGTTGCACGTATATTCCTGACAAAAGTGCAGAAATTGGAACATATATAAAGAATATAACGAAACTTGAGAACGAATTAAAAACACTGGAAGTTGATAGTGTATGGGAAAGATTGACAAATAGCATTACGTCAATTGGTACCTGGTTTGCTAATGTAGGAAAAGGACTTTTAGGTCAAATATTAGTACCCTTAGTAGGGATAGCAATAATAGTATTGTCAATAATGATATGGTGCAAATGTTGTAGAAAGAATGAGACGTATAGAGTGACAGGAAAAGGAAAGAAACGAAAGTTTGATGAAATTGAATTAGAAGATCTGAAAAGTGAATTATACAAGAAACTGAAAGGAGACGATAAAAATAGAAAGTGTAAAGGTGAAGCTGAGACAATTTTATGCTAAAAGTTGGCATCTGGTTGTGGGTACATTTTTGATGGCTCAGAAACGCCATCAGAGAGGGGATTGATGGAGCAAGAACTCAGAATGAGACTTGCTCGTAAGCAATCCTCTCACAGTATTAATTAATTAAACTTCGTAATGTCTTTACTAATAAATGCATACATGAACACTATCCAAGTGAAGCTTGCCTATAAGTAATGCTTGTCTAATCCAAAATGGCCGCTAAAGCGCGGGAACTTCATTGCGCATGTGTCAACCATATCACGTTCTATGATGTCTTTCTTTGCTTGGAGGGAAAACTTTGCTTCTGCGCAGTGTGTGTTAAAATGGCTGCTTAATGTTCTCACGTGCTAAAGCTTGCGCATTTGCTGCAATTAACACTGTGGTATTTGAACGCTATTAATGCGGGATAGATTTATAATTAAATGGGAATAGAATAGAAATAGGGGGTATACAGTGAAGACATTTATTTGTGATTTTAATGTTTTCTTCTTTGACTTTCTATTAGTTCGTAAAAGGGGGCCTGGGTTAACGAAAACGGCAGCTTGAGGCCAATGAGATGTGCGCATGCGCCCTGAAAATCAAGGCACAGCAATGAAGTCAACTTGGAAGTCATCCAAGGCCGTGACCTGGTGGCCAACTCCACTACATCCACGATGTTCTTGCAAATGCAACATTTTATATATACATTGTATTATACTTTGTCGTGAGACGGGTGGGAAATAAAGCAAATATATTAATTGTGAGGGGCGGTATTTTAAAACAATGGGCTTAAAGAAATTGAACTAAATTGACATGGTGTGAGGATCAACCCCCTGTCCCCGTCCAATCAGAAGTAGTGGGCCCATAAATTTGAAACATTAATGGGAGGTACCTGGGTGTAGAAGGGTATAATAGATATAGAATTAGCTAATTAGTTAGCACAAGCTCAGGAGCAGACGCACACAGGAGCACGGAATTAGCATTGGCGTTGAGGCTGTCAGCTTTGAGAACCACAGAACAAGCTGATCGATTGCAGACTGAACCGCTGTCCAGAGAGGTCCTGAGGTGGGGGCGGCGGAGTCCATTAGAAGGAAGACACAGAAGAATTCGAGGAGGAGCGAAGTGTCAGAGAGGGGAACGACGCAGGCGTCGTTAATAGAGAGGTCACCTATCCTGTCCTGAACCTGGTCCGGAGGTCTTTGGTCTTAAAACCTTCCTGGGACCTATCTTTCCAACTCCTTGGCCAAGGGGTTTGGTTCTCACATCTTTAGGTAAATATAAATGCAACCTTTAGCTGTGCTGCTGTCTCTATCTTCTTCTTTCTGAGGGACCGTCATTGATCAATAATTGATTATTAGTATGCTTCATCCTTGATATACGATTAAGTATTATGTGGTTTTGTAATTTACTCTGCTAAATTTTAGATAAACATTTTAAAACTTCCTGACTCAGTGATTATTTTAGAATTCATGAATTGTAATGAATGTCACTCATTTTAAACTTCCCAATTATCAAAGGGTCCATTGGTAAGTCATTACTCTTCAATCAGAAAAGTAATTTGTAGCAGGGATATTGATAAAGAGTACAACTGACCCACCAGCGGAAATTGCTAGCGTAGTATGAATGAATGGGCCCAGGTGAGTATTCGGTGCATGAATGCTTGTTGCTAGTAAAGCGCTGGATCAGTACAGCAATATAAACTAAAAGGAAGGAGTACAGGGAGGCAGGCCAATCCTCCTTCTCTCTTATTTCCTTACAGCTATATAATTAATCACTCCAAATCAGCATTGACCTGCTTTGCTCTTCACTTCCATAGGATTTACAGGTCCTGGCTATTTCGCCCCTTCTTTGCTTATCTCTCCATGTGCAGTGTTTGCTGGTCTGGTACAGGCCATTTCTGCTTCTTTCTTCTCCTCTTTCAGAGTTTATCAGTCCTGTCCCATCCAGGCCAGTCTTGCTTTGTACTTCTCCTCTTCCTAGAGGTGGGTGAGCCAGATTCCTGACACTGGCTCAGCTTGTGGTCCTCTTGCACCCTCAAGCCAAAAACTAGAAAATTGCACATTGATAAACCAGAACAACCGCCAGAAACAGTGCTCTCAATCTTGGATTCCCTGCCTGACCAAATTGTGTGATACTAAACAGTTATGTTATGTCACTGAACTTCCTTTTTTCACTGCTATATGAGAGCACCTTCAAATAGGTTACTGTACAGAATCCTCTTGTGTTTGATTAGGCAGGTAATAATGTTGCACCATATATAATAAAAACTAGGACATATAAAAGCTACACATGAAAACTCAATTGTCACAACTGAGTTACCCAATTGCAGAGTAATTTGTAAAAGGTGTGCTCTGTGTTGCTTGAAAGCCATACAGAATGAAACCAGTTCTGCTAGCTGCCTTCTACCTAACGGCTGTAATTAGCATTCCCATTAGATATGAAGTTGCAATACAGCAATTTCTAAAGACAGTGAGGGTTACAACAGTTACAGAGGAAACACTGATCTCTTAGATAGGGATGATCATTGTAGATGAGCTGGAACAGATGGTATTTCCTAGAGTGCCCTTAACTTTACTGCAGGGGCACTACGCCTCACTCTCTTAACATGCAGTTTGTGTTTTTTCATTGTAGCTCACCTATTCCAAGAGAACCTTTAAATAGATCTAAAAAGCCTGGACAATTTTGGAAGTATAGAGACTAAAAGGCTCTGTTGGTGAAAATTAGATACAAGATCCCTTGCTGGTCCTAAATGTTATTCACACGCAAGTATGGGAGTAGAGGGATTGACGAACCCTTAACAGGCCTGTACTGATGCCCCATATTTGAAGCTTCTGATACAAGACCCCTCTGTTGACATCATCACTGGGGTCCAATAGTCCAGAGGCAAAAAGGGGCTAAGATGGAGCTGGCCAAAGTGTTGTCAATGGTGCATCATTTGAACTGAAAACTGCTCTGGTGAAAAGGAAGTAAATATTTTTCAGTCACCCAGATTTCCAGTTATTTCAGAAGTAGATGAGAATATATTTTCACATCAAGAAGGGTAATGAAGAGATAATTTTTAGATAAACATTGCACTTATTGAATAGCAGATGGCGGACAGAACACTTTACTGAATAAAGGGTGTTAGCAGCCTGAAAACAGGAAATAAAAAGAGGAGATAACAAGGACACCCTATATTTGGAGCCTCTATGTTTTTAAAGAATGCTAACATATCGTATCTCTTTGTGGCTGATACACAATTATACCAAAGGGCTACTGCCCAGAGGACCTATGGCCCGATTTATATCTTGGCAGTATGTATTCTCCATCACAATGACAACAGCTTATACATACCATCAAGATAAAGGTCTGCCCACCAAATTAAAAAGCGTGCAGACCTTAGGCTCAGTCATGAGGAGGACTACCCCGTCTCCACTGTGATTAAACCCCTTCAAAGGCCTAGTGAAGTAAGGGCCGTTGGAGGGAGACCTCTATTTCCTACCATCTAATTTAGATGGACTGAATAAGATGTCAGTTTTCACTGCCTGTCATCGTCAGGAAAACCCTGGCGATAGGGGCAGTGAAAACTGTTAAATTCTTCCCTCGCCATGGGAGATGACTCCCATGGAGAGGGGAGCATTTTTTTTTTTATTTTCCCCCAAAACAATTCCACTTCGGGGTTTTATTTTGAAAAGAAAACACTTTGGTGCAGTGCTCCGTAATGCTGAAGGAGCCCTGCACCAAACTGTAAACTTCATTGACAGGAACGGCCGTGACTGTGGTTTTTGCAAATGCTTTAGAAATGGCCTCCACCTTGACGGTCATTTCTAAATTAGGTGGGCAGCACCTCCGTCATGGCGATGGAGCAATTTACTCTGTCTCCCTGATGGAGAAAAGGGCCTCCCGTCTATATATAAATTTGGTCCATAGTCCTTCAGGGGAAAAGTGTAGAATGCATTCAAACTTTTATGTCAATTCACCCCCTGAAATTAACGTGCTTAAGACCGAATCCCTATCCATCTCACCACCTCAGAGATGAATTCTGATCCAACGTTGGATGGACTCACTTCATGTACTGGAATGCAAGCAGCTTACCAATTAATGCACTAAATCTCTGGGCATGACATTAGATGTAAATGTGAACCTACATGTGTAAATAAATACCATTACGAATAAATAGTCTGCATTACCTCAAACTCCATGATGGTGTTATAAACTCAAAGCAAAATATGACTTGAAAAGAGTGGAACAATCCCTGGTCATGTCAAGACTAGATTATGAGAAAGCTGTACTCACAGTTAGACCAAAAATACATCAGGCTTCTTTGAAGGCAACCATACAAGCTGCAGTAAAGCTGGTCTCAAGAGTCAAACACGTCGGTGATATAAACGCAGTCTTTTATGCTCTCAAATAGTTTCCTACTGAAGCACAAAAGCATATTCAATATGCCAATTAATAACCGTGAACACAGAGATCTGCTTAGAAATAGAAACTTGTTTGTTGTTAACCACTAAAGTGTGGATGTAATTCAGGCACTAGGTAAAGGCCAGTCTGTCTGAACAACAGCCTGGGATGTAGAACAAACTAAAGGAGATTTATCAATATTTATTAACAAACAGATACTAACATTTTTTTTTTTTTTGCAACAAAGGGGCATATTCACAAGGAGCTATCGCCAAATTAACGGCACTTTATCTCAGCCAAAGTCGTGATAAATTTACCTCCCCATTCACAAGCCGGTGTTAACAGCCCACAGCACCAGTTTACCCGCGATAGCAGCCTAAAAAAACATCGCCACAGAGGACCCCCGCTAATATTGCTAATGAGATGCAGAGTGGGCATTCCCGTGACAAAAGTCGAGACAACAGCACACCTCAACATTCACAACGACCAGCCACATCTGCGATAAAAACACAAAACAGGCGATAAGGCGCGTTAGCACCAGGAAATCTACACCTGCTCTGACCTGGTGTAAACTCGGACGGCAGCCTGCAAACCAAAAGGGAGCATAGCCCAGGGCTACATCGGAAGGGCAACAGATGCCATGGAGCCACCCATCATGCGGCCCGGACACCCAAGAGGGCCACAACACCCACAGCCACCACCCCCAGGACCACCCCTCCCTGGCACCCCCCCGACCAATAACATGCCACATCAGCCACACCTAAACATGTACAAAATATTCCGCTTGATGCCGCACAATAACAACTGGTGACATGGATGTGTCGTCACAGAAAGGACCAGCACACAATCACTTTCGAAGCAACAAATGAAACTTTATTAAAATGAACAATGAAATGAAATGATGATACATGGCCGGTGCCCTCCGGACAATACGTAGGTCACTGCCTGTAAGACAAAAAACATGATGAGAAGGTGTGTCCTGCGCACATCAGAGGACAGAGAGAGAGAGCGAAGGAGAGAGAGAGGAAGAGTGGGAGGGAGAGAGAGAGGAAGAGAGGGAGAGAGAGAGAGAGGAAGAGAGGGAAAGAGAGAGAGAGAGGAAGAGAGGAAGAGAGAGAGAGGAAGAGAGGGAGAGAGAGAGAGGAAGAGAGGGAGAGAGAGAGAGAGCGTGCCGCCCCTGCGCACCCAGGCCACACTGCTCACCTGCTGCCACCGGTGTGTCTCCAACCACGTGCCGGTATGTAGTGCAGTTCACCAGGCCACACATCTCATTCAGAGCCGTCAGCTGAAACAGAGCCCAGATACATGACTGGCACAGTACACACACTTGCACAAGACAACATCGCCTGCCCGCCCATGCACACCCAGGCAGAGGCACCCCAACCTCACCCGCCGCCCATCAGAGCATGCCCGCACATGCACACCCAGGCCCCAATGCTCACCTTCCGCCACCTGCGCGTAGACAGGAGGTCCCACCACGTGCCGCTGCAAGCCACAAGCCCGGGGCCCGCGGACATGGCATCCTCCACATCATGCAGCCCCACTCCGCAGGCCACCAGGTTTCACATTTGGTGCTGGGTCTTGATTACTCCATGGCAGAGGACATACCAGTGCACCATGCACCATCGCAGGCTGCACACCCGCTCAGCCCAATGGGTGCCACCAACACTGGGATCCCGGAAGCGTCGCCACGTGGCGGTAGGCCCGCGCTGCCCGCTGGCTCTGGCCTACACTGCGGTCCAGCAGGGCACACAAAACCTGAGCTGTCCGACCGCCAGGACGGGGCATCATCGCAGGCTGCACACCCACTCAGCAGCTCAAGGTGCCACTGACACAGTGCACCCCAAGTCACCGTCCCGTGGCGGGGTGCCTGTGCCGTCCGCAAGGCCCCGGGTGCCGCCAACCCTGCGCAACCCCAGTCTGCGCCACGTGGTGGTAGGCCCGTACCTCACTCAAGGCCTCGTGTGCCACTAACCCTTTGCAACCGCAGTCTGCGCCACGTGGTGGTAGGCCCGTGCCTCACTCAAGGCCTCGGATGCCACTAACCCTGTGCGCAACAACTCATGGGCCCTACATGTGTGAGAACCGGGGAGCGGCCGTCATCCAGTCACCACCGGAAAAGGGGAATGTGACGTCGTCGGCCCCATATGTTGGCGCAGTCACATGGCCTGTGACGCCTGTGCCGGATGGGTGTGGTGTGTGTGGAAACCTGCCCTCAGGGAGTGGCTGTGACATTCTGACAACTAGACCAGTGACCTGCACACCACCAGCGAGTACGACTGCGACGGGTAGCAATGAGGGCCCCCCTCGGGGCGTTAGCGGAGTGGTCTGGCCTGTCGTACGCCCGACCAGCGCGGGGCTTGCAACAATGACTCGTGGGCTCTGGGCGTGGTCCTGTCCATGTCTGGAATAGGAAGTGACTGATACGTGTGTCCCTGCTGTAGTGTTCACGGAACCCGCTACACAAAATGCAATGTCGCACCCTCTTACTGGCATCCCACAGGATGAACATCATTGACGCAAGGGAAGGCACTGTCCCCACATTCATCCACACATCCACACAGGAATGACGTAAGACATTACACAGCAGTGCATCACTGGATGTTTATTTGCACATCCAGTGCAGTCATGCAGCTGGAGCGGTACAGGGCAATGACGAGCACACCACACAATATGGGCCCATGGAGGGCCAGCCAGTGTCCATCCCGGGATGAGCTGTACTGCGGAAGAGGAAGGGTACAGTCCGCAGTCTATCCACCGTGTCATTGGTCATCAAACAGGATGTGGCAGTCCATGTCGCTGTCCAAGGTGAGTGCCTCAGAGTGTATCGGGGGTCAGTGGTAGGTCTTGAGGCCATGTGCGGCGCCAAGCAGAAACAGGCAAGGTGGCGGAAATGGATGCTAGTGCCTGGCCCTCCTGACCACAGTCCCATCCACGTCCTCGTCCCCGCGTGTGTGCCCTGCCCCACCTGTGGGTGTTGCAGTGCCGGCTGCGGCAATGTGTGCCACTGACACATCAGGGGCCGGAGGAGGATTGTCGGCCGCACTGTGTGGCAGTGACACATCAGGTGCCGGAGTGGATATGCCTGCCGCACTGGGAGGCACTGACACACCAGGGGGCGGAGATGTGGATGGTGTGGGGGCAGCAGCATTCATCATCGCCAGGCCTTGTGGCAGCAATGCCATGATGAGGACATGCAGGGCACGGTAGATCCCAGCTACATTTCGCTGATGTGCAGCGGAGGCTGCCATCCTTTCCGCCTCCATCCGCACCATGTCCTCCATGAGCCTCCGCATGTGTGCCAGCTCACAGCTGGCATCTCTGGGGCCACTCTGAGCGGACAGGTATTCTTCCCTCCGTGTCATAACTCCAGAGATGTCAGTCAGGGCTCGCTGGAGTCCATGGGGTGGACATAGACACCCAAGGATGGCATCCAGTTTGGTAGCCATGAGCTCAAACCCCACCCGCACCTGCTCGGCCGTCTCCCTCTGGCCCTCCAGCACACGGCGTTGGAAGGCCATTTGTTGTTCCTGGGGGACTTGGGAGGGTGCCTCCTGCTGGGTGGTTCGGGTGGTGGGTGGGGTCTCATGGATGTAGCTGGGCTGCCCTGATCCTGGAGGTGAGTTGCGGATGAGTTCAATGAGGTCTTGGATGGTTTGGGTGTCGATGCTGGTGTTGTCCTCGTCATCAGTGAAGAGTGGCTGTGACTGCTCTGCAGGAGGTGTTGACGATGCCCCTGCGATGTGAAGGGGAGATGGTGTATTACAATGTGTCCACATGTATGTAGCCGCATGGTACAGGTTGAAATTCAGACAGCATGGCATTGTACACAGTGACAGTCTTTGGGTCTGGGCGAGGACCCAGAGTGATTGTGGGTGTGCACTGTGCCCTGCTTGCTTGTGCATGTGTGCCATTGTGGCAATCTTCCCTCGTCCCCCCAGTACCTGGTGGTCACTCACCCTGTTGCGGTTGTGTTGTGTCCTGTCGAGCAGTGTCTGGTCCCCCTACTCCAGCCACAGTCTCCACACTGATGACTGTCGACACCAGCTCCTCCATGTCATCCAGCTCCAGCTGTGGCACTGGGCCCCCACCTCCGGTCTGCGTTGCTGCCTTCAGGTTGGCGGAGAGTTTCTCCTTGGTCTTCCGCTTGATGTCATTCCATCGCCTCTTGACCTCGTCCATTGTCCGCTTGTGCTCTCCGACAGCATTCACCTTGTCGACGATGTCCCGCCATATTCCAGTTTTGGTGCGCAATGACACGTTGGAGGTGACGAAGAGTTGTTGATGGTGTTCCATCACCTCCGTGACTATGATCCTGTTCGCCTGCGGACTGCACTTGGTCTTCCTGGTCTTCTTGTCCTTGCCCTTCCCTGTCCCCGAGGTCCCAGGCTGGTCGTCCGGGGTGCTTGTGGGGTTGCGCTCGTCCTCTGTGCCTGCTCCGGCTGCCTCCATGGTGCTTGTGTGTTGGTCAGTTTGTGTGTGGGTGTTTTTTTCTACTTTTATGGAGGTTTTTGACGCCTGCCAGGTGTGTGTTGCAGGCCTGACACTGCTTGTCACTCGTTTCCTCATCGTGCTTTGGCCCATCGCATGTTTTTTGGTGTTGTGGTTTGTGTTTTTATCTCCATCGTGGTGGTTGTATCTTGGACTTTGTCCACGGTTTCGGCAGACTATCGCATGGTACTGCCTTGTTGTGAATTCCACGTTGACACGGGGTTATTTTCCCGCGATGGGCTGCGATATTGAAAGTTGCGTTACGCTACTCTTGCGGTAGTTATCACACGTTCTTGTGAATATACCCCATAGTTTTTTGCAACACTAAGCAGTGCCAGGCGTCTATAGACCACGATAACCAGTCAATAAATAAACGTCCCTTTAAAAAAAGAGATGAATAGCTAGTCAGAAGAGGATATTGTTAGAGAAATGGCAAATTCATCCATAATGCAACAAAGAAAGCGGATTCAAAAATTTACATTTGACATTGTACTACCACTCAGTAGTAATAGTGATGTTGTTTTCTGATCAAGAAATTAGGTGTTGTTATTCTATCAAACTAAAAACGGAAGAAAAAGCAAACCCATAGTGCAAATGTTAATATTCCAATAAAAGAAAAGCATTGAGATCTTTAGCAAATAATGCAATAGAGATTATGAAAGAAGCATAATAAGCAGGCAATGTGGCCATCTAGCCAAAAAGCAGTACATCCTCTCTCCATTGCTTTTCTTTTAACAAAATAAACCTCAACCATATCAATCTGTAAACACAAAGATATTAAGGGTATAATCCAGAGATCGCCAACCTTTTCTGTACTGAGAGCTACTTATGTTCAATGAAACGCATTGAGAGCTACTAATAT
Source organism: Calotriton arnoldi (assembly GCA_963921515.1). NCBI lineage: Eukaryota > Metazoa > Chordata > Amphibia > Caudata > Salamandridae > Calotriton > Calotriton arnoldi. The sequence continues at coordinate 993,008 of CAWUFW010002852.1, read as the reverse complement.
TATTGGTGTTGTATAATCTCAATTTGTTTATATGTATATTAATTCAACCAAGCAAAAGCAGCTTTCTAATTTAATAAGCTGGGCTGCACACAGGTGGGCTACTCAGAGGTAGCTGGAAAGCTACAGTAGCTCACAAGCTACTGGTTGAGGCCCCTGGTATAACCATCTAGATGTAAAATAAAAACTGGTCCTATATGCTTATAACATATTAGTTACTCTTCCACAGCTTCAAACATCTATCATAGCTCGTATGTTTTGGATTTCTATGGATATAAAACTAATTGGGAAAAAAACACCACAAAAATATCACTGAATAATGCTCCATTCTGATGGAAGAGAACACATTTGACAAATATAGGCATCATTCAGTCAGTCACTGCTTCTAGTTAAACTGTCTTGAGACACACAGAGGTGATCTAACTTTAAACTCTCCATGTGGGGAAGGATGCCAAATTGTGAAAATGAATATCACGCCTAAATTCAACACCTTTTTTGCCGGGATACCCCTGATAATTCCCTTAGACATGTGACACCTACTCAATGCTGATCTTTAAAGGTTCATTTTGGGAGGGACTAAGGCGAGACTGAATCTAACCAAACTCCATGCTTCAACAGAATTCAGTGGATTCTGTTTACCCCCTAAGGAAACATAATGGATAGCATACAAGCTAGATCAAATAACATAGACACTCCCTATTTGCAGAGTAATCCAATTTGTGTACATACAGAAAAAATTGATCTTGAACTCTTGCAATGCCTTGCAGACATTGTAGGCTACTGATAAGACTTCAAATTGAATCCTATCATCCACTTTTTGCACTCTTTGTTGTATGCCTTTCAATGAGCACATGCCTACTTAGGGACGGACATTAAAATGCATGCTAATGCACCACTGCAGAACAATGGGCAAATAACCATTACTGGTTCTATGATAGCCTGGAAGTATTGGAAAGATAGCTGCATTAAAGCAAACGGGGACCTGTTCTCGGGCAGTAAGCAGAAAACATTTGCAGATCTCCAGTTAAAATATGCTAGACCCGGGCAGAATTATAAGTCTGCTTGCGCAATTGGTGGAATTTAGTGACTCTGCGTTACTCTTGTAATGCAGAGGTCCTGCAAAATTCTTCCAATCGGTGCATGACAGAATTTTTCTCCCGTTCGAGCAGTGTGATGTTCACAGGAGCAATGAGAGGCTGCATTGTGAGTGAGATTTGCCAGCCACTGGTGCAATTTCCGGTCGCCAGGGAGCCTTCCAGTGCCATTTTTTAAGGCTGGCAGTTATGAGCGGTCGGGGCTGCTTCTCAAGTAGTTTTTCTTTTTGTGAAGCATCTAAATCAACTCAAAAATACCTTTTCAAGTGGATATTCTACCAAAACGGATGATCCAGGTAGTTTTTTTTAGCATGAAGCATGCTTTTTTAAATTGTACTTTTTTTTTAACAAGAAGGAATTGCCGCGGGGACTCCAACTTCCTCTTCCTGTCCGTAAGGCTACTCCCAGTGCTTTGTTCATCTGCTGGTCCCTTTTCATTAGGATTTGAGGTGAAAGGATCACGCTCTTTGTCTGCAATTCCTGTAGCATATACCATAGTATTTTAAGGACTTTGTTTTTGTGACATCAGTTAAAAAACTTTTGGATACTCACCCCCAGTCACAGATCTGGGTTGAATCCATCATTGTTCTTTAGCTCACTTCACCACCCCAGTTCAGACCCAGGGGTGACACCCCGAAACCGGTCCTAGGATGCTTGTTTCCAGTCCAGGAAGGACCTGGCCTGGCAGTTCGGGCTGAACTGTCCCCATTCAGCGCAGGGTCAAGACTGATTAGCATATGGCTGGATTCAAACTGGAATGGCATGGGAAGCAAAAGAATGATAGATTTAGGCACAGATCTCTTTACTGGGGTGAATGTATGACATTGTTCTGCATTCTGTCCATCAATTGTTCTTTTTGCATTTGATAGAGGTCATGCACCAGTATAGATTTGTAACTTTTTCACTTTTATTCAATTTTTACATTTGATGGTGGGTGGCCTCGAGTTGCAGTAGGGGCCTGTTTTATTCATTCACATTTTTATCTTTCATAAGGGAAAAGGATTGCACAATTAAGTGCTTTTTCTCCATGTTTGTGAAATTTTCACTATTCATGTATTTTATCATGTGGCCTAGTCTGCCCATGGGCCATCCAGTTGGTATTAGGTATTTGGTATATATAGCAACTGTTTCTGTGGTATATGTTGTTTTAAAAAAAATTATGAATTGGAGATGGCATTGGATTAAATGCAAAATTTGGCCTTTTTTGTATTACACGTTTTGTTTCTGCAAAGTGTTCAAGTGTATTTTGGTGGGCTAATTTTTTTTATGCCTTGGGAGAATGAGTGCTATTAGATATGTTTATAGCTGACTTAATTTTCGTTTTTGACATTGCTGAATTAATGGTAGTGTTTTCTTCTTTGTTTACCATGCCTCCTTTATTTGCTGGCCAAATGGCCATTTTTCTATCTGGCCAGTGTGCATGTATGTGTGTGTGAAGCATAGGCCACCCTTTAGTCTTTGTTCTCCATGCCACGTAGCCGGCAGCCATTTTGTGTAGCCAGTGCCCTTAAGCCTGCATGTGTTTTTGGTTTTCCATGCCTCCTAGCTTTTTAACCATGTGGCCAGCAACCATTTTGTTTAGTAGTCAGTGTGCCTTTGCCATAGGCCATAGGCACCATCACCCCACTCAGCAGCCTCCAATTGGCACAAGACTCAGATGCAGACACCACCGCATACAGTGATACCCCTTAGATGCAAATTGAGTCTACCTCCTCCTGGTTGTCTCCCAAAGTCATCTGTGTCAGTGACACCACAAAAGAAAAAAATCCAAGCTACGATTATGGACATGTTTAGGCAGGAGGGGCCCTATGAACACAACCACCTAACGGCACATTTGTACAACTGGCAGCTGGCTAAAAAGTTTGTGCTGGATCTCCTCCCATTTTCTCTTGTGGAAGGAGTGGGAGTTTTAGAATTTGTTGTGGCCATCTGCCCAAAATGGAAGGTTCCCAGCTGGACCTATTTTGCCAAAGTTGCTGTTCCAGTCCTCCATCAAGATGTGCTGCAATTGGTTGGGCAACCTATACAGCGAGTGCTGTTCACAATATCCACCTGATGAAAGACATGTGGACCACTTGTCAAGCAACTGATTGCATGTGTATCACTGTACACTGGATCTCTTTTGTGGGGGTTAGGTAACAGCTATCTGTAGATCACAGCACTGAAGAAAGTTTTAAGGGCATGCGCCAGCATGCAACAGTAGTGATGTTCATGATACAGAAATCCCACACAGCTGCAAATATCTTGAAAGACTTTAAGATTAATGTGTTGAAATGGCTTTGACCCAGTGCCTTCAGAATTGGATTTGCTGCCACAGAAAATGACAGTAATATAGTCAAGGCTATGGCAGATGATGAATATTTCAAGTTCCTGTGTTTGACACATTGCATCAACCTGACTGTGCAGGACGTTCTCAAAAAGACATAGTCAGCAACATACTGGCCACCTTCAAAAGAATCTGCACTCATTCCAGTTATTCTTTTAAAGCCCGGAAGGAGTTGAGGATCATTCAACATGCAAAAAGAGCACCGGTTAAGGTCCTCATACAGGAGGTGCCAACCAGTTGGAATTCCACCAGCTACATGTTGCAATGTCTGTTTGAACAGTACACACCAATCACCGACAATGTCCTTCAAAGAGGAGGGGGTGCAACTTGGAAAAGCGTGACCCTGGGGATGGACAAATGGGGGGGCTACTCAAATGCCTCTCACAAACATGACTTCCTTTTGAGGTTTTCACACTGGAAGTCAGCACAGAGGACAGTATGATGTGCCAAGAAATCCCGTTGTTGGATCTACTACAGGACCAGTTGAAAAAGGTGTTGCAAAGGTTTGCCGGTTTAAACGAAAAAGCATATGAGTTGGTTCGGGCCTTAATAAATCGCTTGGCTGTTAATACAAGACTGCAAAGAGAGATTGTGTCCTCCAAAGAGTACATCTGTGCCACAATATTTGATCCACGGTACAAAAAAAAATACTGTCCACTTTCATTCCTTTTCAGAAGGGGATGTTGCACAATATAAGACTTGGATTGTTGACCAAATGAGAGAGCTGGAAGAAGAACAGCTGGTAGTTAGAGCACCAGGCAAAAGTTCTGATGTGCAGTGTTCAACCTCCAGAGATGGCAGTTTTGTTTTCTCACAGCAGCCAACACCGGCAACACCAGCAACATAAGAATCAGACCCACCCGCTGCAATGGCTTAGTTTTAAATGGCAGGTCTTAACTCAAGTTCAGAGGCAAAGGTAACAGTGGTCGAGCAAGTGGCAGCACCAATAACCATTCAGGGGATGGTCCACGACTCTCTGGATTACCCAAAAGAGGTCTACCTGGATACAAACCCATTGGTCTTTTGATATGGGAAGACGCACCAATGGCCAGATACACCAATGACCAGATCTCAGCAGGCTGGCAATAAAGTATCTGGCCTGTCCGGTTACCAGTGTGTCTTCTGAGGGTGTGCTCAGTTCAGATGGTGCAGTTGTCACAGTCTCTCAGCTAAAAATGTGGAGAGAGTGACCATGATTAAAATGAACCAACACTTCACACCACAAGATTACACTGTTCCTGAAACAGTAGAGGAGGAGAATGAGGGCAATTGGTCAGACTCAAGTGTGTTAGCTGATGAACATCTGGGCGAGCCCCCTATGTTTGAGGACAAACTCTACTTCCCTGACTGAGTAGGCCACAATATAACTTTCATTTTATCGTGAACTGCTTTGCACAAAAAAAAAAAGTTGTATGTAGAGGAACATTTATGTATTTGGTGTATGACTTATGCAGCCCCACCATTTAGTCACATGTATGGACTGGAGTGGAGTTGCACCAGTGTGCACAGAAGAAGCCTCCCCATTTGCTTAAAGGACATGAAGACAATGCCTCTCATCTCTATCCTTCTTTTTTCATTCCCTAGCTGGGCTGCCAGTAAAGATCATTAATTTACAAGATTGCCATTGTTTGGTCATCTCCTTGCTGTACTTCTTTTTTTCAGGTTCTTCAGATACAAGACCAGTCAGTTTAGTTAACATAACTACTCAAAATGCTCAAATTATTTAGCTCTTCTTGTTCAACAACAGCACTACAGCTCTATCTCTCTCAATATCATTTGGGTAGGGAGTCAGAACAGGACTACCTCAACAGCCAGAAGAGGGAAGTTATGAAAAATGCCTGTCTACTTCAAAAGGAAACAACATGACTCGTGGACTGGAGAGAGGTGTGTTGATTTGGGAAAAGCAGAGTGAAGTGCTGACTCAAAAGTCAAACTTCTCTAATAAAGTGTTTGTGGTCTGGGGGCAAGAACTGAAACTGGAGACATGATGGACACACTTGGCACATGCAGCTACTTGTTTGGGATTGGTTGTAAAAATTTTCTCACTTCTCAGTTTATTTTAGTTTTTGGGTGAATTTTATATAGCGCGAACTAGACTCGAAGATATCGGGTATCAGAGCGCTTTACATGAGCACCAGTTTCGTTACAGATGGACACATTCCTTTTTGTTAGGCACGGGGAGATTAAGTGATTTGCCCAGAATCACAGGATATTGAGCGTCTTTGCCGAGACTCAAATGCGGTTCCTCAGCTTCAAGGTCGACCGCTCTAGCCGTAAGGCTACATCCTCTCCCCCGTTAATCACATATGACCACACCAGTCTATGCTCTTGCCATGCCCTCTTGGTCCTCATCGACCATGAAGCTTACCTTCTCCCTGATCCTAAAATATCAACGTTTACTTTTTTGCAACCCACACGCCTTCTTTTCTTCTGCACAAAAGCGCTATAGCACTCCTGCTTACTGGACTGGTTCAGCCATGCACCCAAGAAAGACATTCCAAGAAGAAGAATGCAGATGCACTGCTCATTTTGGCATTTATATACAGTATCATTTGCCTTTTCTCAACAATCACAATTTTTACAACAGTGTGGGTTCTCCCTAATTTCTATTGTTAAAGCCTAAGTGACAAAACAATTAGATAATTTGGAACTCTGGGGCATAAGGACTGTTTACAATGTATTATTAACTGAACTGTGTCATTCCTTCATTTCCTCTCACAACAGATTTGATGATAATGTGATGCGCATTGACTTGATGAATGTTGTTGTTGTGTTCATCTTTGTCACACTTTTCCCCAGTTCCCCATTCCCATCCATTCATCAAATCCCTAACCCTCTCTTACTAGGCTGTGTGATATATTGAGGTGTGACTTATGAATTCACCCTAGAAATGGATCCCAAACTTGGTGGGGCAGATGTGGTGAAAGTGACACCAACTCACTGTAGGATCTTCTTAACTGAACAATGGCCCACGCCAGCCCCACTTACCCATCTGTGCATGAAAGGGAGAATTTCATTATGGTGCAGGTTCTTAGTTGATCATTGTCTGTCCCACGATTGGTAGTACTAGTGTGCATTATAGGGCCTCATTCACAAAGGAAAAGATACACTTTTGGTGTAAGTTCACTCTTGCAGTTTAACTGAACGAACAGCCACTTTACAGGTAGTAACCTTATGAGTGGTAACTAACTAGTAGTAATAGTGACTCCTTTTAAAGTGACAGGTATTATTTACTACTCGCAAAATTACTACTCAAAAACTTGCAGATGGAAAAGTTTCTAGTCACAAATGTACACAGCAAGCATAAACTAACATCAAAAGTGTAACACTTTACCTTTCTGAATCAGGCCCTGTGTCACTTAAATGATTAACCTTCTACTGAGTACTGACTCCTGACCCGAGGAGTTCATAAGTTTAGTTTTAATTGTTTTAATAAATTAAACACTAGATCTCGGGATTGCTTAAAAGTAACTACTACTAGTTTTAATAATCTGTGTTTTTGTCATGGTGGTGATCTGGTCTCAGTATTTGATACCCCAATACCTCTGTGTTTTCTTTCAGTCTAGTTGCCTGTGATGCATAATCATTCTGAATAATCCAACAGTTGCAGTTCACCTCATTAGGAATAGGTGGGGCCTCACTTTGTGATGTCTTCCCTATTAGTGCTATCCCACCACTACCACCACCATAAAGAAGGCCCTTTGGCAAACCCAGCAATATGGTTTTAGATGATTGAGAGAGGTAGCAGCCATCGCTTCATCTATTCAGGTAAGAACTGAGAAGTGAACTACTTAGGAACTTATTTTTGAAATAGTTTTCAGCAAGCAGAGATATATTAGTAAGATTTATATTTTTGTGTATGTTGTAGGCATACCCCCTAGTGGTCAATAGTTAATGAGGGTCATAGGACAAGGGTATCAACTAACTAGTATACACTTTGATAAGTGTCTGGGTTCTGCAAAAGGGGTAAAACCTCATAAAAAAGTCAAACAGACCTAGTCTGTTCCCACTCTGGTAGAGGGGTGTACTGGACTACAGGACGGTTTAAGTAAAGTACCCTACCAAAGAAACACATGGCAAGGGACTTTTTGGTCAATAAAAAACCCAATGATACGCTAAAAAGCAGTGCAAACACAAAATACAGATAATCAGTGATATGCTTTGGAAAGAAAAACCCATTTATTTTTTTACAAAGGAAACCCATCCTCTCCACCCACAACAGGCCCAGCCCTCACCCCAAGCAAATACCCCCAAATGTTCTGTGTCTACCCTTTCCCCACTTCCCTCCCCAATTCACAACTTCTCTACCCACAACAATACTGTCCCTCCCACAATAAAGGTCTATTTAGAAACAGGTTCAGATGGCCTTAAGAGGGGCATGTAGGTGGGCCACTTCCTGAGGCAGGTTCTGTTGGCCACATTGAAGCAGCACCAGCTTGCATAGGGCTTGGCAGATGAGGTAGTTGGTCGATATCAAAATGAGGAGGAGGGGTGGTGTTCTGCTGGGCAGCAGGGGACCCCAGCTGCAGATGGCTCTGGCGTCGGTGTTAGAGGATGGAGGCAGGTCAGGCTGGCATCCCAGGGAACTGGAGTCATGTGCCTTCTCCCCCAAGGCCACCAGTTGGCAGTATTCAGCCAAAGATCACCTCCAGGTCTTGAGGTCCTTCCAGAATTGAGGCAGTGATGGTGATAGCCTGAGGTGGAGAGGCAGGGTGTTCCAGGTCTTTGCTGCAAGGTAGGAGAAGGATCTTCCTTCAGCTGTGGTCTTGCAGATTCGTGGGACGGTGGCCAGGGCTAGTTGGGCAGAGCGGATGTCTCTGGTGGGTGTGTGGAATTTGAGGTGGTGGTTGAGGTACGCAGGTCCCCCATCATGCAGGGCTTTGTAGGTGTGTGTGTGGAGCTTGAAGGTGACTCTTTTGTTGACTGGGAGCCAGTGGAGGTCTCTCAGGTGGACAGTGATGCGGCTGCAGCTGGGATGTTGAGGATGAGTCTGGTGGAGGCATTGTGAATGTTCTGCAGTTTCTTGAGGAGTTTCTGGGTGATGCTGTCATAGAGTGCATTGTCATACTCAAGTCTGCTGCTGATGAGTGCGTGGGTGACTGTCTTTCTGGGCTCAGTGGGAATTCACTTGAAGATCTTTTGGAGCAGGCATAGCTTGTGGAAGCAGGATGATGAGGCGGAATTGATATGGCGGTTCATGATGAGCGAGGAGTCCAGGATGATGTAAAGGTTTTGTGCATGGTCTGTAGGTGTGGGGGGTTCCAAGTGCTCTGGGCCACTAGGAGTTATCCCATGCGGAGGGGGTGGAGCCCCATAGGGGACGATGTTGAGTCTGTGGTTCCTGATGATGGCTGTGATTGGGGCCATGTAGATGTTGAAGAGAGTGTGGCTCAGCAAGGAGCCCTGAGGTACTTGCAGCTGATTTCTGTGGGTTCGGAGTAGAACAATGGTAGTCTGACTCTCTGTGTTTGGCCAATGAGGAAGGAGCAGATCCATTCCAGGGCTTTGTCACGGATGCCAGTGTCATAGAGTCTTGTGCACAGGGTGCGATGGGAGACGGTATCGAGGCGGCCAAGAGGTCCAGGAGGATGAGGGCTGCATTTCTGCCTCAGTCAAGGAGGGTGCAGATATCATCTGTGGCGGCGAGGAGGGCATTTTTGGTGCTGTGGTTGCTTCGGAAGCTGGATTGGGAGAGGTATAGGATGTGGTTTGCTTTGATGAACTCAAAATGCTGGCCGTTGATTGCCTTCTTGATGGCCTTGGCTAGGAAGGGGAGTAGAGAGGGGGAGCAGAGAGATGGGTCTGAAGTTCTTGAGGTCCGTTGGGTCAGCAGAGGGTTTTTTCAGCAGGGGATTGATCTCTGCGTGTTTCCAGTCTTCCGAAAAGGTGGCGGAGTTAATGGAGTAGATGATGGTGCGGCAGAGTTCGGGGGGATGGAGTTGCCAGCTTTGTTGAAGTTGTGGTGTGGGCAGGGGTCGGAGGGTGCTCCGGAGTAGATGCTCTTCTTGATCTTGAGGGTGTCGTCAGCAGTGAGGGGAGTCCAGCTGAGCAGGGTCTGCTGGTATCCGGTGTCACTGGGTGCGGTGGTTACAGGTGGGGAGAGAGGGTCTTGGGTATTGAGGCTGTCAAAGCTGTTGTTGATCTCCCTAATCTTGCAGTGGAAGAAGGTGCTGAGTTTGTTGCAGAGGTCTTCAGAGGGTGGGATGTCTGCTGTTTCTGTGCTGGGTTTGGCAACTTCTTTGACCGCTGCAAAGAGTTCTTTGCTACTGAGTGCATTGACATTGATCCTTTCTTGCAGGGCTGTTTTCTTTGGTGTTCTAATGAGGTGGTGGTGTTCGTTGACAGCGGTTTTGAAGGCTGAGTGGTCTTCTGGGGTCTTGCTGCTCCTCCAACTCTTCTCGAGTCATCTACAGGTGCGTCTGGACTCATGAAGGGTGGGAGAGAATCAGGTGGATTTCTTGGAGTGTCGCTTGCCTGGGGCTTTCTTAAGGGGAGCCAGTGTGTCGGTGCAGTTGGAGATCTATGGGTGGAGGTTGCTTGTTGAGGTATTAGCGTCTGTGGATGTCGGTGATTGGGTTTTGCTGAGGGAGGTGGTGAACTGTTCTTCGGTGACCTTGCTCCACCTAGCGGTGGGCTAAGTGGTGTATGGTGGTTTTGGTGAAGGAGAGATGTCCTGCTGAGTGGGTTGGGGAGGTGACCAGTTGTTTGAGTCCAATGGTGGTGAGGTTATCCAGCAGGGAGGAGGTGTTCTTGTCATTGGGGTTGTTCGGGTGAAAGTTGAGGTCGCTGAGGAGGATGTAGTCTGTTGAGGCGAGAGCGTGGGGTGCAATGAAGTCAATGATGGAGTTGCTGAGGGTGGGTAGGGTCCGGGGGGTCTGTAGATGAGGGTGCCATGGAGGGTGGTGTTTGGGTTGGTCTGGACCTGGAAGTGGAGGTGCTCCATCTTGGTTGAGTGGTCGTCCGAGTGTGTGGTGAGGCAGAAGGTGCTTTTGTGTACAATGGCGATGCCTCCACCCGGTTTGTTGATGTAGTCCTGGGATGGCAGTGGCGATGTACGGGGTGGAGGTGGAGTTCATCCAGGTTTCTGTGAGGAAGGAGATGTCTGGGTGGACAGAGTTGAGTAGGTCTCAGATCTCCATGGTGTTTTTGTGGAGATAGCGTGTGTTGCGCAGGATACAGCTGAGGTGGTCGGGTCCGTGTTTGTCAGTCGTGCGGTGGGTGGGGCTGGTGTGTGGTGGCAGGCGAAGGTGCAGCTGCAGTTTTGGCACAAAAAAGGGCCCTGGGTGTTGTTCATCGACGCGAGGCGGCTGGCGGTGTGGCATTTGGTGTTGACGGCGTGGAGGGGGCTGGCGTCGTAGCGGAGGAAGGTCCGAGGACCAGGGTCGGTGTCACTGGGCTGGGTCCAGATGCAGATGGGCTTGCATTTGGCACACCATTTGCGTGGCCACAGTGCAGTCACGCAGCGGCCACCATTAAGTAGCTTGAGGGGTAGGGTTGGGAGGCAGGAAAGCGGGAAAGTGGTGCTGGAGGGGGTGTGCCGTGGGGGAAGAGCAGCGGCCGGGACACGGCGAGAAAAGTTGCAAAAAGTGCAAAAGAGAAAGAAAGTGACAGAAGGAGAAAAAAGTGCAAACGAGAAAGAAAGTGACAGAAAGGTAAAAAAGATTAAATAAAGGAAAGAAGCGATCAGAGGAAAAAAGGCAGGAGCAGAGAGACAGAGGGCAAAGCAGCAGCAGAGCAGAGATGCTCCCCACTGGAATACCAGGGATGAGGTGCAGGCAGGTGCCTGCAGGTGGAAGAGGGCCTTGAACTCAGGACCTGGCAGGGTCAGGGGGCAACAGCTACAGGGCGGAGCTGTCCTGGGAGGAAAGCTGCTAACTGACAAGGTCAGTAAGATTGTTCCTTCATCGCGCAGTGGCCAGCATTAAGTAGTGTGAGGGGGAGGGCTGGACAGCTGGGAGGGGGGAAAGCGGTGCTGGAGGAGGGCGGGGCTTTGGGGGACAAGCAGCGGTGGGGGCACAGAGAGAAAAGGCATAAAAAGTGCAAAAGAGAAAGAAAATGACAGACAGTGACAGAAAGGCAGAAAATATAAAATAAAGGAAAGCAGTGATCAGAGGAGAAAAAGCAGAAGCAGAGAGACAGAGAGCAGAGCAGCAGCAGAGCAGAGATGCTCCCACTGGACCACCAGGGATGAGGCTCAGGTGGGGGGCTGCGGGTCTCAAACTCAGGACCTGGAAGAGTCAGGGGCAACAGCTACCAGGCGGAGCTGTACGGGGAGGGAAGCTACTTACTGACAAGTAATGCAATAGCACTGACTGTAAGGAATTAAGCCAGAATACCACCATAATCAAAAAGTGATTTTCGTTTAGTAACTAAAGAGTTACTTGATGGCATATTTATTAAGGGTTTGTGCCATGTTTGCACCATGCAATGTGGTGCATGCTTGACGCAAGACCTAAAATGTGATTTATCGAGCCTGACAGATCATGAGTAACGCAACGCAGCACACATCACGGCATCAGGGAGGCATTCCATGGGATTTCCCACACAACCCCATGGATTTTTGAGTAATTCCCAGATTTACCTTTAGTGGTAGACCTAGGAATGAGCCAAATGCTATGCCTTCCAGGGGAGGCGTAACAAGAAAAAATATCATTATTTCTCCTTGTTACTTTCATTTTCTATGTATGCTGTATTCTGCAGCACACATAGAAAGTGGAATATGCCTCAGGGGATTGTTTTTGTACAGAAAGGTGTCCCTTCCTGCACAAAAACAATACTGCACGCAATGCAGGAATGTTGGCACTAGGCACCCCATTGTGTGCCACAGCTGGGGAAAAGGCATGAGTGCACCGTATTGAGATAAATAAAGCTCATTCTTGCCCTTTCTCTGTAATGCAGCGCAGCAAGGTGACATGCTGCACTGCGTTACATGTTTATAAATATGGCCCTTGGTGTGTTATGAATTACCTCTTATTAATGTTTAAAGTGTATATGCTACAAAATTTATAGTATGCTAAACTATGTGCAACATTAATGGAGGCATTCTGGTGTGCCTGCTACTCTGCAGCATGTTTTTGGGCCGCTGTAATTGATAATTTATTAATGTATTATAATTAATTCCAATGGCCCTGCTCTTTTTCGACTGACTCTTCAATTCTACCCTGACTTCAAACTTAGTAGAGGCAGATTGAATATTCCATCACACACATGACTTATAACGGATATCCCTTCTGCCGTTAAGTAGACAGTGTACAGATTATAAATGATGCATTGCAGTACAGGGAATTGGATATGTTTTATTTGGCACGTTTATCATAGATTATCCCATCTGCCTAACTCCAAATCAGCTACTTAGTCCCACATTACACCCTGACCTCCATCACAAATTATTTTCAGCAAATACCTTCACTTGGCAATAGGGAAAGTTACTCTACTGAAAGGAAAGTTAGAGGGAGGCGATGTAGCGAGGGCAAGGTAAATAGTTTTATTTATTTATTTACTTACTTTACTCCTGCCCGTCGTATGTCCGACTCCACTACCCCCCCACCCAGCCCCTCCCCCGCCCCGCAGCACTCCCTCTGTGAGCCGCCACTGAACAGGTGTAAATCCTTCATGGAAGCCATGAAATATAAGTCACTTGGGCAGAAAAATGTGGCACATTCCGCAATGAAATTTACAATTTTTGGGTAGGCTGGGACATAAGGAAAGAATGATGAAGTGAAGTACTGGCAGTAGGGGACTGAGTGGGTACTAGGAAACACACCTTGTTTTCCAGTTTGCAATGCATTGCAAACTTCATAATGCCACACTGTTAACTGAAGCGGACGCACATTTTACAGCCTAAACTGTAGCGCCAAATTAAACCATGCTGCAGTTTTAGGTGATGAACTGTCATGGGCAGGGAAGTGATGGGTGGGATATCTGCCTTTCTAAACAAATGCAGTATTGTCAATAAGAAAGAAAAGTGACTTACCACTTGTCCCTGCCACTTTTGGGACTGCTTCCCCTCTGACCACCTGGGCCTCCTCCCGCCCACTCCCTGCCTGGCTGCTGGTGGTGGCCGCGCACTGTTGGCCTATGCGGCTAGGAAAAAAAACTTAAATTACCCATTTTAAATACCTTATTCACCACCTAAGTAATTATTTGTTGGCACAAAGTACAACAGCAATAACATCTATTGAAACTATCACTTTGGGAGGTTTGTTGGTTGACAACATGTTAAAAAAGGCATGCAGTCAAGTCAACCAAACACATTTTCTCTGTATTGAGGAACAAGGCTACAAAAAGATGAGGGTGAAGTGCAATGAAGAGGTGGAAGGGAATGGACAATGAAGGACATAGGGTATTGGTTGGCAATGGGATTCCATTCCTTTCCTGCCATGCTGTGCTGCCATGAAAACTGCCAGTATACTGTAATGTACAGACAGGACAACATTGGGGGTGCAGACCATGGTCACTCTATCTCTTTTTGACTGTTTGATCAAGAAAGCCTTCTCAACCAACATGTTGGTTCAGCAGTTTATTTGAGCCTGCGATCTTTTTCACAGTACCAAAAATGTGTTCTCTTAGTCTTAACAGTACCACAAGGCATATAACAGAGGGGTGAGGGAAAGCTCATCAAGCAACATAGTGCTGTATCCCAGTGGATACATTGGTTAAGATCATAAGATATTGCACAGAAGTAGAAAGCTTCAGCAAGGGTCCTTCACATATACTGAGTCTTATAGTTCTAATGATTTAAAACCCTTCATTCCAAAATATGACAGCAGGAGATGCTGCCTTTTCTCAATGAATCACTAGGACCAGAAGCACAAATAATCAATGGGAATTCTGTCAGTGTCATAAATGTCATTGAGACTTCTGAATGTCCGTGGTCCAGCTTGTAGCCTAACAAAACAACTTTTCGCATGTCATAGAGGTTCAGTATGCAAACTGGGAATACAAGAACATTAATTCAAGTATAAAAGCATAACAATATATACATAAAGGGTGAATCAGTCATATAGTGTCATGATCCTCCTACCCTACTTTAAGGAGGAGTTACTTGAACACTAGTTTGGAACCTCCAGTGTTCATTCGCAGATGTTCATAATCTTCTTGGAAACCAGACCCAGTCTAGATCCCATTCCAGGGTTTACTAACCAGCTAGTAGTGCATTGTGGTACCTGTATGCCTTACCCAAATCTGGGAAGGAGCTCTTCAGTCATTCTAATTATACTATAAACATATTACCACCTCCAGCATGCCCCTGTGCCACCTTGCATGAATTCCTGCTATTTTCCGAAACAAGATGCTTACCATGTTTTGTTCTGGAATTTAGTTCTGCCCACATGATGGTTCCTCCAAACATCATGCACTCCATCAGGCAGAAATCTGGAGGGGATCATTAACTCCTCTCATCTATAAAATGCTGCAGCTAGCTCACACCTGTTCTGTGTTCCAGTCATTCCCTGTCTGGGTGTGAGTTGGAAGTAGGGACTGGCTTCTTAATTAAAATCCTGAGAGGAATCATAAATCCTGCTACTGGGGGGCGTGGCCAGCAACCGGCCAAGATGGCCGCAAACTGAGAGAGCTGCCTTAGTCATGCAAGTATAGCCCTGTTAAATCCGCCATAATCCATACCATTGAGTGCACCCGGGAGAGTGGAACGCACCGGGTGCTTGCGGCGCCTGCTGTGGCGAGTTTCCGGACCGTTTGGTGCAGTATGACCCGAGGAAACGATCCGTGGCTGCGGGAGCTGGCGCAGATAAAATGGCGCCGTCCCGCTGGGTCTGATCCCCGACGAGCCTGAGACTTTGAGTTGCAGTCTCTGCGGCAGCTGGAGGCGTCTGCAACGACGCGCTTGGCCGCTTGCGAGGAAGCGACAGATGGGGGCCCCCCCGCCGGGAGCCGAAGGTGTGCGCAGACGGTAGGAGCCTGACGAGTGGACGCGCTGACTTCGGTGCAGCGAGCACAGCGGGCACGCTGAGGTTACGTAAGCGGCACGCTGGAACCTACGGTGTGCGGCCGATTGATGGGACATGGCCTACATTGCCGAAGTGCAGGAGCGAGGGCCCCCACCCATGCTTATCCTCCCCCCTGCCTCTAATAGTAACAATGGCAGCAGTGGCCACAGGCGCAGGAGATTTAGCTGTGGGCGCGCCCGCGGGAGGTGTGCAGACTGGGAGGCCATAAAAATAAATGGAGAAATGCAGGCAGAGTGAGGATGCTGGCCCCCAGGAGAGCGTGGAGTGCAAGAACTCCGTGCCAGAGTCCTGTGAGTTGAGGGACAGCTGAGTTCACTTCACTGTGCCCCAGAGACACATGGAGAGCATTGATAGCCGCACCGGGGGTGTGTAGATCCCACGAGGAGCAGCAACTTTCGCTGGCTGGGCAGACGCCACTGAGGGACGGTGGTTGGCCCTGGAGGTGAAAGTTTGAGCCCACCGAAATAGGAGTTATACCTGGCCGTCTTGAAATGCCCTAGTTAGAGGAGTGTTGCCTTGGGTTATCCGGCGGTGTGCCACTAAAAGGCCCTGGGACTAACGACTGGTGAGTGGCTAACGCTATCACCGGGCTGTTTCATAAGACGATCCACGACATCTGGAGGCGGTGGGTGACGCTGACACGGTGACGATATTGAGGGGTAGTCGGATGGGGTGCACGAAAGGAGCAGGAGCAGGCCAATCTAACTAAATCGACAAATACACCGTCAGTATGGGCGTGAAGAGAGCACTACGGGGGGAGCACCAGGACAGAAAGGAGAGGACCCCTCGCTAAAAGATATACTGCGTGCAATAACAGAGCTCCAAGGAACCCTGGAACCCAAATTGGACTCAGTGACGGAGGAAGTCAACCTGCTTAGGGCAGACCTGCGCAAGATGACGGACAAGATGACCTCGGCAGAATCCAGCATTGATGGGCTACAATCCAAGACTAAACGTTTGGAGGAGCAGGTCCTGAAAATGACAAAGAACCAGATGGACATCCTGGTGCGCCTAGAAGACCAGTCAGGTAGATCCTGACGCAACAACATCAGGGTGGTGGGAGTGCCGGAGGGTATGGAGGGACCTTCGGTGGACCTCTTCCTGGAGGATCTGATCTTGAACAAATTGAAGCCGAAACATCACTCAAAATGTTTTTCTATCGAGAGGTCTCACCAGGCCCTGGGACCAAGGCCGCGGCCGGGGGCTCCCCCCGTACGATATTAGCATGCTTACTTAATTACAGAGACAGAGACGCAATTCTACAAACAGCGCGCCAGCAAGGGATCTCCGGCGCCGAAAATGCCACGATCCGATTTTTTCCCGACTTCACGCTCCAGGAGCAGCGTCAGCGAAGTACCTTTGATGCGGTAAAAAGGGCGCTCCGTGATCAAAACATCAAATATATGATGCTCTTTCCAGCCAAACTGAAGATAATCGCGGAGGGCAAGACCTTCTTCTTCAACTCGCCAGAAGAGGCGAGCGACTGGCTCAAAGGCTGGAGATCGGTTGGGTGGAAAGGCGGCAGGACCCAGCACCATGTCCCCAGGGGGCGGGAGGGAGACCAGGAAAGGGAAGACCAGGAGCCCGACAACCCAACGCAGCAGCAACGACCAGATAAGTGACTAGTTCTGGGGTATCATGTCTACAATAAAGCGATTGGGTTCTAAGGGGTGGGAGGGCGGTGGTTACATTAAAGTCACTGCTACACCGAGGCTTTGAAGAGCTGCTGCAGAGACTATGCCTGGGGGAGCTGGCAGCTGCTGGACTAGAGACACATGTACAGTGGTGCACTCAAAGAGAACTGGGACATTGTGCTACATTAGATACTAGGTGGCTGGAGGCTGACACGTACCCCACACTGTTTGTTACCATTGCACAGTTCGGGCGACAGGCACTCTGCATTTTGGGGAGGTGGGAGGTTTTCTACTCACCGAGCAGGGTTGCAGGGAGGTGGGGTTGGGATGTTGTTTGTTCCTTGTATTATTTTTTGTTTTGATGTTCCTAGCTCAGGACCAAATAGAATGCAATGTACATGCACAAAAGGGGTGGGATGGGGACGGGGGAGCGAAACATGGTCTAAAGTTGGGACGGCATGGCAACGACAATAGGGAGTGCTACGCAGCTTAGGGCCTGGACCTGGAACGTGAACGGTCTGGGGAATAAAATTAAACGTACTCTTGTCCTACAACATATTAAACGACATACCCCAGATGTAGTAATGTTACAGGAGACGCACATTAAAGGGAACAGATACAAGGCGCTGGATCACTTTGGATATAAGCTTGTGGCTCATTCGGGGTACACATCTGATGCCAGGGGTGTGGGGATCCTGATACGATCTGCCTGTCCGTTCATGGTCGAAAGGGTCTGGTCTGATGACGTTGGCTGCTGTGTGGCAGTGGCAGGGAGGTGGGGGGCACGGAGCATAAACCTCTACTCGTTCTATGCTCCCCGAGGCTCCAGAGGATCATCTTCCCAACGATCAGTAAAATCCTGTTAGGTCTGCCGGAGGGCACGCTACTGGCTGGGGGTGATGCCAATGCGTTTTTGGATCCGGAGAGGGATCGATCAAGGACCTCAGCGGGTCGGGGGGGAGAGTCTCCTACCGGACTTTGTGACCGCTATGGGTCTAGTTGACATCTGGCGAGCGCAGAATCCCCAACTACAACAGTATACTTACTATTCAGCGCGTCATGGCTCGTTCTCAAGAATTGACTATTTGCTCATGCAGGGGGATCGGGTGGGAGAATTTTTAGAACCCACACATATGGCTCGGGGTATCTCAGACCACTCCCCCGTGACTGTCGCAGTCCAGGGACCCCACGTTAACAAGGGGGCGTTCCCGAAGATTGAGAGATCCAGTGTTGAGGGACAAACTGCGGGAGGCAATGGAATTATATTTTCAGGAAAATGCTGGCTCGGTAGATTCGCATCGTACACTTTCGGAGGCTTACAAAACAGTGGTGAGGGGCCAAGCACAAGCACTCATAGGGCGTCAAAAGAAGGAAGAGGCGAGACATATGAGATCCCTAGAGCAAGTCGGGCTTCGGTTGGAGAAGGAAGCGACAGAGCGGGGAGACACAGACCTGCGACACTTGTTGGCCCTGCGTCAGTACGAATTGCGAGCAGCGGCTGAAGGGGCGGCACGGGCATAGGCTCTGGCAGTGCAACATCGACTCTATGACGTCAGAGTCAAGGCGTCCAGGTTATTAGCCTGGCTTGAGAAGCGCGATAGGGAGAGGTCGTGGGTGGTATCTGTCCGGGATAGCGAGGGCATTCTGCGAGCAGCCAGCGGCGATGTGGCAGAAGCGTTTGCCTCATACTATGAGGGGGTTTACTCACCAGTCAGTACGAGATCTGAAAGCGAGTGTGGGGAATTCCTCAGGGACTTCTCTTTGCCTGTAGTGTCAGAGGAAGACAAGGCGGCGTTAGAGGCCGAGATCACGGAGGACGAACTGTAGTTGGCATTGGGGTCCTTGAAGGTAGGAAAAGCCATGGGCTCTAATGGGCTGCCGGTGGAGTTATTCAAGGGCCTGGCATCCCGAATAGTGCCACCACTATGTAGTATGCTTCAGGAGGCGCAGAAAGAGGGCCAGCTAGCAGTCGATCAGAGAGTGGCCACTATCGTGGTGATACACAAACCGGGGAGGCCCCCGGAGTGGTGCAGCTCATACAGGCCAATCTCCCTCCTCAATGTTGAGGTCAAAGTCCTGGCTAAGACCCTAGCAAATAGGTTGCTACCGATTATCACCAACATAGTCCATAGGGATCAATTGGGCTTTATGCCCCATAGGAGTACCGGGCAGAACCTGTACAGGTTGTATGGAGTGCTACACACGACAAGGGACCCTTCGGGTCCGCAAACAGCGCTCATGGCACTTGATGCATCCATGGCCTTCGATAGTATTGAATGGCCATACTTGTTTGCCGTGCTAGCGAAACTGGGATTTAGCCCTAACTTTTGCAAGTGGGTGAGACTTCTCTATCATGAGCCAATGGCCCAAGTGCGAGTCAATGGGGTGCTTTCTTTGCAATTCCCCTTGCAGAGGGGCACTAGACAAGGGTGCCCTCTATCTTCCTTGTTATTCGCTTTGGCATTGGAGCCGTTGGCTCATTCGATTAGGAGGGATCCTATGATATGGGGTATTAGGGCACCTGGTGGTTTGGAAGATCGCATATCGTTATATGCCGATGACATCTTGTTGTACCTCGCGAGGCCTTACCATTCTATTGCCAGAGTGCTTCATTTGTTTGACCTCTTTGGGAGCTACTCGGGGTATTCCATAAACTGGGCTAAATCGGTGGTGTTCCCGCTGGCGGGCCCCCCGCGATTGCTGAGGAAGTGCACGGCGCCTATAGTTCTGGAGGGATTCAAGTGTTTGGGGATTCAGATTGTGTGGAATCAACAGCTGTTCCTAGAGAGAAACCATACCCCTCAGCTAGAAAGACTTCATTGGGATGTGCAGCATTGGTGAACCTTACCACTGTCCCTGGTGGGCAGGGCAGCCCTCTTCAAGATGATGGCCCTGCCGCGTCTGTTTTACATTCTGCAAAACGTCCCTTATCCTGTCCCACCGTCGGTCTTTAAAAAGATTGCCCAGGGTACCCGGGAATTGCTATGGCAGGCAGGTACTCCCAGGATAGCCCTGCACAAGTTACAAAGAGGGGCATACGACGGCGACCTGGCGATACCAGATGTCCGACTTTATTACTGGGCATCGCAACTGTTGGTAGTTAATGACTGGATGTATATGGATAGAGACGAGCCAGCGTACAGAGTAGACCGGGACGCGATGCCGGCGGGCAACTGCGAGCCGCTGCTGTATTTGCGAAAACAGGACCCTAACTGGCCTCCGCACACAGCGGTGGTAGTGGCTTGCTGGAAAGAGGCAAATCGAGCGTTGGGGTGGCCAAACAAGTTAACCAGTAGAACGCCACTAAGGTTTAGTGCGGAGTTGAAAGAAGTGGCCTCACTTCAAGGGTTTACAGGCTGGAAAAACATAGGGATAGATCGATTGGGGGACGTCTGGAGAGGGGGGGCCCCACTCCCGTTTGAGGACCTACAGCGGGAATTCGAACTGGGTGAGGCCCAGAGGTTTAACTATCTGAGGCTCAGACATGCCCTGTTGACACAGCTACGAGGTGGGGCCTCCCTGCCTGACTACTCCCCCCTTGAGGACAGCCTACTGATAGATCCTATCCCCAAGAAAGCAACTTCAACAATATACCGAAGGCTAATGAATAACTTACCCGATCCACTAGTGGCCTTACTGGCAGCATGGACAGATGACCTGGGCAACATAGAAGATGAGGAGTGGCAAGAGGCACTACAGGGCCCGAGACAGATTGCAATACGAATGCGCTTCCGGTTAATCCAGCTCCGGATTCTGCATCGCTCCTACTACCCCATGACACTCTTACATAAGATTGGCAGGGCGCCGTCACTGCAGTGCATCCGAGGTTGCCAGGGTGAGGGCACTTTCATCCATATGTTGTGGGAATGCCCTAGGATAATGCAGTTTTGGCGTAGGGTTACTGCAATAATGACCAGGGTGGTGGGTACCGACGTACCACTTGACGCAAAGTGGCTCCTGCTTATAATTGAGGGAGAGACAGTTTGGTCCAAATATGTCACCATCTGGCTTACATTGGCAGCGGGTGTCGCGAAGCGCAATATTGCGAGGGGCTGGGGGGCGACACACACCCCTTTGATTACGGACTGGGAGAAGGACATGGACTGGTGCCAAAGAGCGGAGGAAACAGTATATAAAAGCAGGGGGTGTTTAAAAAAATGGGAAAAATGTGGGCGCCATGGTCACTGGAGAGCCCAACTGCAGCTGCGGGGGCTCAAGTCTGCTAGAGTGAGGGGCTCTCTCAACATATTCTCATTTATGTAAACGAATCTCCAATATGCATGCTTTGGATAATGTTATTGGATGGTCTAATGAGCGTGTTCAATAAAAAGTTTTATAAAAAAAAAATAATAATAAATCCTGCTACTATGTTTGCAGTGTTCTCTCTTCTTTCTGTTAGCTACCTTATGTTTCATTCTGCTTTTTAGGTTTCTTCCTTGCTTCATACTCTCACCTTGTTTCTTTTTTCCTTTCTACCTTGATAACCTGAATTTCTATCTTTTCCTTAGGGATTCTGACTAGTGGTGCGCAAAATTTGCTTTGGTGTAACTACGCAAAATTTCAGTAAAATAATGTGAAATCAGACAAAATTACATGAAATGCACTTTCATCACTTTGGGGCCGATTCCGATCTCGGTCGGAGGCGCACCCAATACCATTCGGTCGGGAAAAAAGCCATGCGAAAGCCTGTTTCCCGACCGAACCGTACGCGGGTCCGGCCGAGCGAGTACGATGCGACTCGCCGACCGACTCGTCCGGGCGTCCCGACAACTCCGACCGACTCGCTCGGACTCGAACCGCTCCGACCGACTCGGTCGGACCCGATTCGCACCGCGCAATGGAGACGTTTCCCGGCCGGGTAAGTACGATGCGCGCCGCGAGCAGTCCGACCGAGCCGCGCACTCCGGCTCGTAAGAGCTGTCGGAGCCGTACTTGGGGGTCCGTGTCGGACCCCCTGTACGCGTAGCCGCGCGAGGCGCACACAGGGGGACCCAAGGGTCCCCCTACCTGTGCGTGTACGCCGCGAGCGCTCGCGGCGTACCCGCTGTAGGGGGCGCCCTTGTCCGCCTCGCACCCATTGAGGCAATGGGAGCCCGCGTACGCGTTGTACGACCGGCTCCCATTGAGTTCAATGGGAGTCCGACCGACTCGTGTCCGATAACATACGGCCGCATCGTACTCGTTCGGTCGGACTGCACGGGTCCGATTCGGTCGGAAATCTCTCCGGGTCCGGCTCGGTCGGAGAAATTTCCGGCCCGAATCGGAATCGACCCCTTTGTGTTTATAGCGCGTATTCACACAATGTGGCATAATAGAGTAATTTCAGAAATTTCACATAACAAGCATAATACGAAATTATGTGAATTATACTGGGATACTGTAAATTTCACCCAGTCCTACTTCTGACCAGATATTTGCTGGGAAGGCAGTGTATCTTTTCTTACTTATGTGTGCTACTTTTGGTCTGAGTTCCTTGTACAAACTCATTGTTCCAGTCAACGTGTGCTAGCTGGGCATTAGTTGTCCCTGTTGATGTTGGGTACATCTTTGAGTGTCTTGAACCGAGTCCTTGTTCAAATTTCCCTACCTCAACATGTAATTTCTTGCCCCAGTGCCTGTTGAATACCGCTTGCTTTTGATCTCTGAATTTGAGTTCCTGTTAATTATTCCAAAGCCCTGTTCATGATTTCCTGTCTTTGGTTTTCTCCCCAACTCCCTACCATTTCGATTGCTCTTTGACCTACTGCTAGCATAATACTTTGCCTGTCTGTTAATCTTTCCAAATAAATGAATGGTGCCATGCTCTTTACATTTTTCTATCCTGTATTCTGGTTATTCTTTCCACTCCGTTTTTCAATTCCATTTCATAATCGGTCCTCTGCTTATTGCAGCCCCATATCCATTTACAATGTGACCTTTGGCACTATCTCGATTCTTATCAAGTAAGGGAAAGACTTCAGCTGTTGCACACTCGCTATTTGGAGTCCTACCAGTCTCAGTGTTGTTGACAGTCTTCATCCACCTTTTCACAACAGTACAATAGTCTCTATAACTGCAAGTCCATACTTTGACTTTGTTTTTTGACTGTTGATAATAGCAGTCTGCAGGTATCAATCCAAAGGGCTTTCCCTAAGCTAGTAGAGATCCCTTTTCATATACCAGTATGTCCATTATTTTGACCTCTTTCTAATGCGCTCTTGCTTGTTTCCTGTCTCTCTCCCTTTGCTTCCAACCAGCCCTTGTTCTCTGCTTTTCTGTGACCACAGAGTCCTCTTTTGTGTAGCTGGTATTTACCTTGTCCTGGTAAGTACTACCTTTTGAATCACCCACCCCTGCTTTCGGTCACTGACAGGTTGATAGCAACCGCATATCAAATAAATTCCTGGGGCAATACTTAGCATAGTTAAAACCAAGATGTTTTCAGGCAAAAATAAAACAAAATACTTGTGGCTCTGAAGTGAGCCTATTGAAAACAAGCATTTGCAATGCAATAGGTCTCACATTAATTAGTTACATGGAGAGTTATTGGTTTTGTAAATGGAAAAGAAATGTGGCGTCTGCCTGCCTTTGTTTTGTTATTTATTGACTTTTGTAGCAATGGTGGCATGCCGCGCTTTAGATTTAGACGTTTAAAGCTAAAGCAGGGCGTGCCGCCACTCCCACAAACATCAATAAAGGGTAAAAATGTTGTCTGCTGCCGTCTTTTTTTCTATTTATTTACTTTTGTTCCAATCTCAGCAAACTGCGCTTTAGCTTAATATGTGTATAAGTAAAGTGCGGTGTACCGCGACTGCTATAAAAGTAAATAAATGGAAAAGAAATGCGGCATCCGCCCACCTTTTGTTTTTCTATTTATTGATTTTTGTAGCAATTGCGCATCTGTTTTTTTAATCAAATTAAGTGAACAATATTGTGTTGCAATGTTCAGGAAAACCACATGTTTTTTCCTGCTAAGATGGATGAACGGATGTATCTGGAATATTGGATAAATGAGTCGGAGAGTTATGAAGCCAGCTATATATTTTTGCACAAAAATGCAACATGTGACAGCAGTGGAGCTGGAACAATTTTCAGAGTGGAGGTGCTGCCCTCAATGATACATCACTGAAGTCATAGGGATTGTGAAAAATCCAAGTTGCAAAAGGAACAAATAAAGCAAATAAGGCACGAACATTCAGTAGGAGAGTGGTAGGGCTGTGTTGTGTAGTTGGTGATGCACTTTGGAGAACACTGTTGCTGAAGTGCACTGCCATGTATAGACATTTTCTTTTGAAATGTCCACAAAATTTACATTGACATGCAGTTTTACTTATAAAACTATGTAGAGCACAAACATCAGTGTGGAAATCGCTTTTCAGCAAATAATAATCATTTCACATCAGCAAGTTAAGTGTCTCGACTTCTTCTGATCCTATTAAAATCTTTGCATCATATCACATTTCCTAATCACAAAAAATTGTGCTTCATTTGCGCTTTCCTAACAGCTGATATAATTTGAAATATTTGTACATTTCATTTACAGGCATTTAAATGTTGTTTGTTTGAAAAAATGACATCCTACAGGCTATTTATTCACACTCCCTACACCTAAGCAAAATTGTCAGATAGTTCACCTCACAAATAGCCAGAGAAATAAAAGTAAACTCCAATCTCCATGTTAAAAGAATAAGTGACAATTTATCAGAAGACATAGCCTGACATGTGACCTCTGTCTTTGAAGCCACAGGAAATTTGACAAGATAAGAACACGATTTAAATGAATATTTATTGTTCATGCCACCTTCTGAACTGATGCAAAAACAACAATTGATGGACAGAATGCAGAACAATGTCATACATTCACCCCAGTACAGAGATCTGGGCCTAAATCCATCGTTTATTTGCTCACCATGCCATTCCAGTTTGGACCCAGCCATATGCAAATCAGTCTTGACCCTGCGCCCAATGGGAACAGTCCAGCCCGAACTGCCAGGCCAGGTCCTCCCTGGACTGGAAACAAGCATCCTAGGACCGGTTTCGGGCTTTCAGCCCTCATCAGCCAGGATAGCTTGACTCCAGTGGCATGGAGAGCACGGGACCCACGTCTGGGCATACCCGTCCCACTCGGGGTGACAAATGCAAAAACAACAATTGATGGACAGAATGCAGAACAATGTCATACATTCACCCCAGTACAGAGATCTGGGCCTAAATCCATTGTTTATTTGCTCACCATCCCATTCCAGTTTGGACCCAGCCATATGCAAATCAGTCTTGACCCTGCGCCCAATGGGAACAGTCCAGCCCGAACTGCCAGGCCAGGTCCTCCCTGGACTGGAAACTAGCATCCTAGGACCGGTTTCGGGCTTTCAGCCCTCATCAGCCAGGATAGTTTGACTCCAGTGGCATGGAGAGCACGGGACCCACGTCTGGGCATACCCATCCCAATCGGGGTGACAAATGCAAAAACAACAATTGATGGACAGAATGCAGAACAATGTCATACATTCACCCCAGTACAGAGATCTGGGCCTAAATCCATCGTTTATTTGCTCACCATGCCATTCCAGTTTGGACCCAGCCATATGCAAATCAGTCTTGACCCTGCGCCCAATGGGAACAGTCCAGCCCGAACTGCCAGGCCAGGTCCTCCCTGGACTGGAAACAAGCATCCTAGGACCGGTTTCGGGCTTTCAGCCCTCATCAGGCAGGATAGCTTGACTCCAGTGGCATGGAGAGCACGGGACCCACATCTGGGCATACCCGTCCCACTCGGGGTGACAAATGCAAAAACAAAAATTGATGGACAGAATGCAGAACAATGTCATACATTCACCCCAGTACAGAGATCTGGGCCTAAATCCATCGTTTATTTCCTCACCATGCCATTTCAGTTTGGACCCAGCCATATGCAAATCAGTCTTGTCCCTGCGCCCAATGGGAACAGTCCAGCCCGAACTGCCAGGCCAGGTCCTCCCTAGACTGGAAACAAGCATCCTAGGACCGGTTTCGGGCTTTCAGCCCTCATCAGCCAGGATAGCTTGACTCCAGTGGCATGGAGAGCACGGGACCCACGTCTGGCATACTCGTCCCACTCGGGGAGACAAATGCAAAAACAACAATTGATGGACAGAATGCAGAACAATGTCATACATTCACCCCAGTACAGAGATCTGGGCCTAAATCCATCGTTTATTTGCTCACCATTCCATTCCAGTTTGGACCCAGCCATATGCAAATCAGTCTTGACCCTGCGCCCAATGGGAACAGTCCAGCCCGAACTGCCAGGCCAGGTCCTCCCTGGACTGGAAACAAGCATCCTAGGACCGGTTTCGGGCTTTCAGCCCTCATCAGCCAGGATAGCTTGACTCCAGTGGCATGGAGAGCACGGGACCCACGTCTGGGCATACCCGTCCCACTCGGGGTGACAAATGCAAAAACAACAATTGATGGACAGAATGCAGAACAATGTCATACATTCACCCCAGTACAGAGATCGGGGCCTAAATCCATTGTTTATTTGCTCACCATGCCATTCCAGTTTGGACCCAGCCATATGCAAATCAGTCTTGACCCTGCGACCAATGGGAACAGTCCAGCCCGAACTGCCAGGCCAGGTCCTTCCTGGACTGGAAACAAGCATCCTAGGACCGGTTTCGGGCTTTCAGCCCTCATCAGCCAGGATAGCTTGACTTCAGTGGCATGGAGAGCACGGGACCCACGTCTGGGCATACCCGTCCCACTCGGGGTGACAAATGCAAAAATAACAATTGATGGACAGAATGCAGAACAATGTCATACATTCAGCCCAGTACAGAGATCTGGGCCTAAATCCATCTGAACTGAAGCATGATTATTTTGAGGGTGCTCAGCACACCTACCTCCAGTGTCTATCTACAACAGTTCCGATTCGAGCAGCGCAGACACACCCTGTGGGAGCAGCTGCTAAGTCCAGGCCCAAGAACTACAGGTGATCTGCAGACACACCAAGGAATCACTGCCATTGATACAGCGGGTGCAGTGGCGCCGGGTCACATGAAACCCTGATAATTGCCGTTTTTTACTACCTCGACAGTTATAGGGCCCAATTTTTTTGCTTGGACCAGAGCCTTGCTATGCTACTGCATAGAACAGGATCATTAGCCGCAAAGCAAGGAAAGAAAATGTGTCCCCACTCAAAATCTCCCAGACAGCCATAATTGTGGAGCAGTGCCGCCCTTAGACCCCCTAGGCATCGATGAAACTGCAACTGCTGCACTGTCAGTAGAAAGGAGCGCCACCTAGAGGAAGCAGCACAAGTGAACGAGAAGGAAGGCTAACACTGCACTATTTAATCAGGAGGTTTTTTTTTATTGAAACGCAAGTTTCCCTTCATAAAAGGCAGGGTCCTCCAAAACAAGGGACATCAGGGCCGTCTTTAGGCCACCTGCCTTGTTTAATTCGAATATACTCCGAAGTGGGAAAAGTTCTCAGTGATGAATAAAGTGAGCGTCTTTTTGTCCTTTGGCAAATAAACGGCACTCAAATGAGTTGAGATGTATCTTCCACTCGCTTTTTGGCAGTGATGTGGCGCATAGTGAATGATTGAATTGTTACATGAATGAATGAATGAATGGGTTAATCGTGTAACGCACTCTATAAATCGTGGCTTAAGAATACTCCTCACTGAATCAGGAAGTTTGATGCACACTTATCTGCTGTGTGGAGACTGAGCGGATAAGCGTGCTACGAAGCGGACCCTGATGGGCAGTGTGAGTACTTTTTCACTAGTTGCACGTATAAGGTGCATACTCTGGTGGTGGACTGAATACAAAACTGGCACAGATGATTAGTGAAAATACAATAATGATAGTGGGTGGTGGGCAATGGTGGGCATGTGAAGAGCTTGCACTAGTGAACAGAGTGAAAACTTCCTCTCGTACTCATTGTATTGATTAATAATGGACCTTGTGAGGAGTCTGGTTTGGTGTGAAATATTTGCTCTGTTGTGTTGTGCAGAGGCTATTTTGAATAATTAGCAGCGAGCGGGGATTACATTGGTGTACTGTGCAGCGGTTAGTAGCGCAAAGAATGAGAACTCTAGTGCAGGGTGCAAAACTAACAAATGTGTGCAGTATGAGGAGTATGTAAGAAAATGACACTAAGGAGAAGCTGGAACTGAAGTATAGTGTCAGGACTATGCACTGATGAGCAGTGTGACAATCAGGGAGTGGTACTGGTGTGAAGTTTGAGAGCCTGGCACAGGTGTACAGTCTGAGAAGTTTCTCAGGTGTTTAACGCAAGAAGGTGATACCGAGGTGTGCCGTGGGAAGAGTTGGTCTGTGTGTGCAATGTAAGGACTTGGAACGGGTGTATAGTGTCTGAAGCGTGCAATATGAAGCACTTGTGACCAATGTGAGAAACAGTCACTAGTGAGTTTTGTCAGAAGATGGCAGGCAGGGCATACATGTTTGAGAAGCTTGCACTAGCCAGTTGTGTGAGAAGATAGCACCAGTGACAGTCGTGAGACGTTGTCACAAGGGAGCAGTTTGAGACGTGGCACGGTCAGTATGAACTTAAAGACAGAAATAACCAAGCAATCAAAAACGGACCAACCGGCTGCACGCAGTAACATGCAGCATTCCCACTGAGATGTGTTAATCATACAGCTTGAATTGCAAAAGATGACGAGGGGCAATAAAACCACACAATCGCTTCCCTAGACACCTACCCATAAAAGTGTTTTTTGTGGAGCGTTGGAAACATTATGAACACGTCGTACATCTGAGCATAGCATTCCGTGCACTTTGATAAAGCACTGTGCACACGTAGTTAACGCTGTGAATTGTACGATGGCATTGTAACAATACTATACAGGTAATACCCCATGGTTTTGTGGGCTGATACTGGGCGACACACCAGTGTTTAACCCTGTCTACCGTGATAGGGCAGTCACCTTGTGGCTGGCTATTGGGAGATCGGAGAGTTTTAGAAATGAATCACTGTAGTTGGATGGAAAAACGGGCAAAATTAAAAGCCTGGCAGCGGTTGGAAGCCATTTTAGGCAACGTGCTCTGTTGTGCCCCACCTCCAGTGGGTTTTACAGTGGCGACAGGGGCATACTGGTTCCCTTCAGCTCCGAGGTGTATAGTGCAGAAAAAAGAAATGCGTGCGACCTCCCCAAGCGGCCGCCATGCTGTGTGCTAAAGCATGGCTGCTGCCCATAATAAAGCATGCACAATAAAGCACATAAAACCAATGTGTAAAAAACAAAAGCACAGGAAAGGGAGGTGGGGAGTTTTCATAATGGGGTCTTCCTGATGAAATTGAAACTATGGATGTGAGTGAAAGCCATTTTAGGCAGCCTGCTCTTTTGTGCCCCACCTGCAGGGGGTTTCGCAGCGGTGACGGAGACAGACATTCAGTTTTAAGATGCGTACAGAAAAAAGAAATGCGCGCTGCCTCCCTTACAAACGCGACCTGGAAGCGCTAATATTATTGACAAATTACATCCTTTAAATGAGCAACAACAGAAGACGAACCTGATCCGAGCTTAATTCACGGATGATCCGTGTAAGTAACTAACACTGACAGGCGATTACCGCACCTGCTCCTCCGCAGTACTTTTAATGGGTACTCGTTTTAGCTGCACGTCGGGTCATTTAAAAAAAATGAGCTTTAAAATTCTTAACGGTCCCAAGTGCCCCCAACGATGCACCCCCCAAGACCACACCTACTTTACTGGTCAGCTCTGCCGTCTAGGAAGACTCGGTGAATGCCACGTTATTTATGTGTATGTTGCAATTAATAGTTGCAGATAGAGTTGTCTCTCCGTGACAAAAGTTCAGGAGCATGATTCTTATACACCATTAAACAGATTCATTCTGCAACCTTCCCTGAAATGTCAAAGAGCTGGGCCTCTGCCAGATTATGCCGGAGGAGGAAGTGCTGCTGCTGTCGAGGAAATAAAGTTCACCCCTCTGCGTAGTGTTTTCTTCATTCGGTCTCTCCTCCATGTTCACTGTAAATGCACCTCGACACTGCCAATTTAGCCAAAAATGATTGGAGTTGGAACGCAAATCAGGGCAGAGATTTACTGCAAGCATGTCATTCATAAATCGTGAGTGGGGCTGGGTTGTAGCCTAATGCAGCCGTTGGTGATCTGTAGAGATGACACGGGATAGGGAAGGGAGGGCGTTCAGGGCCAGAGTCCTTGTTGCCGATGACCAGCTTTGGGCTGAGAGCCGAGATGGGATAGGGAAGGGAGGCCAGGCGGGAGAGTTGTAAAAAAAAAAAAACGCACCGGTTGCCGTGTTTATTACAGAAAACAGGGTGCGCGCCTCCTTCTGTGGGCTGAGATGGCACAGTGTGCAGCGGCAGAAAGCATCAATTACAAAAAAAAAGTGTTCTCCCACAATCGTGAGTGGGGGTGGGTTGTAGCCTAATGCAGCCCCTGGTGATCCGGAGATATGACACAGGATAGGGAAGGGAGGGCGGGCAGGGCCTGAGTACTTGTTGCCGATGACCAGCTTTAGGCTCAGAGCCGAGATGGGAAGGGCAGCCAGGCATGAGAGTTGTAAAAAAAAAAATCACGCGGGCGCCGTGTTTAATAAAGAAAACAGGGCGGGCGCCTCCTGCTGTGGGCTGAGATGGCACAGTGTGCGGCGGCAGAAAGCATCAATTAAAACAAAATCAAGTAGTCCCTAAACATGACATACCTACAGTTGCAGCGCAATGAAACTGTAGTTGGTCGGTGCTGCTTCCGATAAAAACGGAAGTGACGAATTGGAGGAGCAACCAATAGGGAGGCCGGAAATCAGACTGACCCAATTGCAAGAAGCAGGCAAGCAGCAGGCGGGATTACTCTCGCTATACGGATTACTGGATGTCTTGGAGAGACAGCGCATGCGCGCTGCCTAGGCGAGACCTAAAAAATAAGTCTCTCTCTTATGCTAAACCTATTGACTCAATAGATAACCCTGAACCTGAATCAATGTCTGCAATAGAAATGCAATATAAGAATGATCTGCTACATTTACTATTATCACAGCCTAATAACTATTTTCATGAAGTAATGCTGTTTATGACAATTCAGTGTCTGATATGCACATTTGAATATTTAAGAAACCAATGTGCAACAAGATTATATTTTCACCACTCAGTGC
This sequence comes from Calotriton arnoldi, assembly GCA_963921515.1. NCBI lineage: Eukaryota > Metazoa > Chordata > Amphibia > Caudata > Salamandridae > Calotriton > Calotriton arnoldi. The sequence goes on along the minus strand of CAWUFW010002852.1, from coordinate 961,868 downwards.
AATGAACCTACTAATTCCTGAGCATGTTTGCAGGTACAAAGAAACAAACTTGTAATGGAGAATGAGTATATGTTCAGGCAGTAATGTTCTCCGCATAAGGCAAAATTTTGTCCCCTGCCCTGCATGCCTGAACTGCACACCTGGTATCATAGTTCTTAGATTTCAGTCATGCCACACACTATTCCTGCGTGGGCGCATTGACCCAGGGCCAGTCTGATTAAGATGCTAGGCTTTGGACCTAGTCAGGAGCCGGAGGGGTGTACCAAGCGCACCCTCATAGTGACTGAGGACTTACATTACAGTCACAAGTTTCATGCGTGTAGAGCTATTGTGGCAGAGTACCTTGTTTGTGAATTATGCCAGGATTTGTACCTGTGAGATATGAATGTGTGCCTAGCCATTCATCTAAAGTTCCGCTTCATGTGATGAACTCAGAATCCTAAATGCCCTGATATGTGTGTTGTTCGTGTGCATGTATGCTAGAAGCAGTAGTGTCAATACAGAAATAGAGAGGAAAAGGAAACAGCCAAGGTACACCCTCCTTGTTAACACACATATACACATCTAGCACCCAGTTGAAAGCAGCTTACTTTTCAGCTAATACAAAGACAGAAAATGTTTCCAGCAGTATATGGAAGATTCTGGAAAGGTCGTCTCACCCGCAGCTTGTCGTGGCATGCCTCATCATAATCAACCGAACCACACCAGAGAAGATAAATATCACTCTGGTGGACTCAACCTATGAAGAGAGTTCTTAGGTAAATGATTTACTGAAATAGTTCAGGGCTAAAGATAAAAATATATCAAGGTTATGCCCAAAGGACAGAGTCTTATGAAGCAAGAGTGCTTCCGGAATCACAGTATTGCCAGGTAAGGGCATTGTGATCATCGTGTCATATCCCCGCAGGATCTGCCAGGCCTCTGGAGTGATGTGACCTTGGTAATCTCAATTATCGAAGGACTTTAACTCCCTTATAAGTCCATAGTATATGGTACCAGTGGTACCCAGGGCATGGGTGTTAAAGGGGTCACTAGGGCCTGAAGCACTGTTTGTGCCTCCCTGAGTGACCTAAGTAAATTGCTGACAGCACACATGCCATTTCAGACTGCAGGAGAAGTGCAAACTGCTCAAACTGGACTTCACCATGTGTGGCAAAGTCAATGCGCTATTTCTAAAATATGCCAGTCACCCTAAGGATGCCTCCTGAGCCCAGGTGGCAGGATGCATTATATTAAAGGTGTAGACATGTAAATGCAAGGTCATATATCCTATGGTGGCCTTTACCATTAAAGGATGCTTTAAGTGATAGACCGTCCATAGGATAACATGGGCTGGCACCCGGGCAAAACTGAGGTTGGCAGCTCCATTATGGTGCCACCTAATTATGTTGTGTTTGGTATCAAACAACATCCCTCATCAACCCTGACATGAATCTCGTGTCGAGGACGATGTGGCATGCACCCAGGTGGCTACCTAGGAAGTTGCCCACTTGGTTGCCCCAGACTTTCCTGTGCTCTGGCTGCCAGCTCTCACTTGCTGCCACCAAGACAGGAATTTGACTTCCTCTCAAGAGGTGTGAACTATCCCAGGAGTTAGAAACAATGACCTGGGCTGGAAGGAGGTCAAACCTCCCTCCCTTACAGGAGGCTAGTGAAGTGACACTTCAAGGCGGTGAGCTTTAAAGGCTGCATCACGTATGATAGCAACCAGGCAACAGCCCTCCATTTGCCCCCAGGCACAGTTGCACCCAGGTGGGAGGAAAAAGTGACCTACACCCGGCATTCATTTTGGTTTCTAAAATTATATAAAAATCTGCCTTATTTTTATAAATTGGAGTTGGGTTTCTTTCGAGTTGTTTTAATTACTTATCGTCCATATTGGTACTCTGAAATGCTTAACACACGTTCCTCTAGTAAAGCCTGACTGCTCTTTGCCACTCTGCCAGGACTTAGCTAAGGATTTATTATTGTGAATCCAAGGACCATCTTTGGGCTTTTGTGAGAGTATTGCATGGTATAGCCTAACCAGCATCACAACATAATACTCTACCATCCAACAGCAGGCAAATAAGAGACATGGCAGAAGATACCACTTCCTCCTAAGGTTCTCGAGTAGAGTTTCCATTATGCTCTTCAAGTTTTTGTAGAACTGTTCCACTAACCCATTGGGTTGTGGATGGTATGCATTGGGGAAGCAGTATGTCACACCAGCTTGCTCCCACATTTCTCTCATGTACGAGGAGATGAAGTCGGTTCACCTGCCAGGTAGTGCAGTCTTTGAATGTCCCACCCTAGAGAAGATCCATACGAGAGCCCTAGCTACTGCCTTTGGAATTGTGCTCCTCAGGGGTATATCCTCTGGATATCTGTTGGTATGATGTATCACAATCAAGATGTGTTTACTACGTCATACAGAGGGTGGGTTGATTGGACCAACCATGTCTATCTCCACAGCCCGAATGGAAAACCCACAATGGGTAGGGTCAGTGCCTTGCTCTTACCCCATGATTTCTCACTCAACTGAAAAGTAGGACAGGTTTTACAGAACCTCTCTCTATGAGTCTTTCTACATCACTGGCCAGTAGAAGGGAGGACCCAAACTATTCTAGGTCTGTCTAATGCCCGAGTGTCCTGCCAAGGGCACTTCATGGGCTAGTGACAACGGGAAATTCCTGCTTACTAGTGGAACCACTAGCCTCTTGCTAGTGCCCGGCCCAGTTTACACCGGCTCACTGTACAGGAGTCCATTCTCCAAGCTGACACATTATCTTCCAACCACTCCTTTGCTAACCTTTTCCCGGCTTTCTCCCAAAGTCCCATAAGTGTAGGCACTCACCCTGTGCCGTGTGGAATTCCTCCCAGGTAGGTTCTCAAGCAAAATAACAACCCCTGCAACTCCTTCAGTGCCCCAGACTCCAACACCTGGTCTGCTTTGGGTATCTCACTCTCCTCTCCGCCTGGAGCATGGGCAGTGCATGCCTTGTCTTGTAATGGTTCCTGAAAATCAGGAATGTCGCAATCTCTTCCTGAAACTGGTGTGCAGCCTGTGCTCTGGGCAATGCAGATGACATTGTCCAAGCTCTATAGGCTTCTGGTCATGGTACTAAGCCAGATTACCATCATACATATGCTGACTCCTGGTTAGGCTGGAATTTGGGCTAGAAGGCCAATCATGGACCTGCATGGCGGCCTTCCTAAAGTATTATTACAGGATTATAAAAGCACCGCCTACATCCTTGAAAGCTGTCCTTCAGAATATCTTTAAATAGGAGAAGAATCCTTGGTCAGATTACCTTTAAAGATCAATTGCCTCTCCCCAAATAGGCCTGATGGAGTCAAACAAGCTTTAACTTTCCCATGCAGCACTTAAAACAATTTTTAAAAAGCAGATAAGGACACTTTTGAAAATATTCAATATGGGGAAACGTAAGAACTCCCGACTGTTACGAGCTTTGAAAAAATCATAAGCTAACATTCAGTCACCATGCCTCCACCCATGGCCATACCTCCACTGCCCGATCTTGAAAAGCTGCCTTAAGCAAATAATGGTCGATAGGCTTATGGAACTTCAAATTAAAGATGTAAACTCAAAATAGACCTCTCTCTCTAAAACTGTCAACTGCAGACTCTGCGCCCACAATATTGAGTCCTTTAGTCATCTTTGCTGCTGCACGGCACTTTTGCATGCTCAATACACCTTGTTAAAATCTCTTTTCAAGCATATGGAATTCGAACCTGGAGTGAGGCAAGGAACCTTCCATTGACTATCACCTAGCCAAGCCAGCTAAAAGACCAGATGCCCTCATCCCCCATATTCCAACTCCTCCCCCTCATTTCACACCTTATTGTTATTGTTATTGTTATATGCATTTGTAGCGCGCTCGGCTACTCCAGAGAGTGTCCCGGCGCGGAACCTGAGAGGATCATAAATCAGAGCTTAAAACAAGAAGGTTTTCAACTTTTTCTTGAAAGTGCGGTAGTCTGGAATACTGCGAAGAGCCAAGGGCAGTGCATTCCAACCTAGGGCCGCTTTTCGAACAAGGGAGCAACCACCAAGCCTTTGCCAAAAAAAACATGGAATCTGGACCAGTAATTGAGAAGAGGAGCGCAACTGTCTCGTCGGCGCATAAAAAGAGAACCTCTTTTGCAGGTAACTAGGTCCCCAGCCATAAAGGGCATTATGGGCAATCGACAAGACCTTGAATTTGATCCGCAACTCCATCGGAAGCCAGTGCAGGGCGCGCAGATGGAGGCGCACGCTACTCCGCCTGGGAAGATCCAGTAAGAGGCGGGCCGCCGAATTCTGCACCACCTGGAGCTTATTCAACAGATAGCTGGGGGTCCCTACATACAGAGCATTAGCGTAGTCCAGGCGAGACAAAATCAAAGCCCGGACCACGGTTTCCCTAGCTGCCATTGGGAGAAGAGGGAGGAACTTCCTCAAAGATTTTAAAATCCCAAAGCAGGACCCCGCCAGCTTCTTGATATGGGTGGCAAAGGTTAAGTTTTCCTCAAACCATACGCCCAGGTTTTTAGCAGGAGCACCCAACAAGCACGGCAGAGGAAACCCTGAGGGCCATAATAGCTCTCTAAATTTGGAAGGAAATTTCCCATACAGAAGTATTTCGGATTTCTCTCTATTGCATTTTAGCTGGGCCTGAGCCAGCCAGCGAAAAGCCGAGAGAAAGCAGTGTTGGGCAGAGGAAACATCAGCATCGGCACCCTCCCAAGTAAACACAAGCTGAGTGTCGTCCGCATAGGCAATCACCTTAGCCCCAAGCTCCTCCGCTAGATATATCAGCGGGGTAACATAAATGTTAAAGAGGAGGGGGCTAAGGGACGAGCCCTACGGGACACCGGTAGCTACTGGTTGGGGCGAGGAGGCGCACGGTGGAAGCCAAACCTGCTGTGACCGGTCCGCCAGAAAGGAGGTAAGCCAGCTTAAGGCCGAACCAGCAATACCAATCTCCGAAAGGCGAGCATCTGGGTCCCTTTACCAAATGGCCATAGCAACAGTTAATCACAACAAGGCCCTTTTGGGTACTTTCCTCCGAAGTTAGCATACTAGCAATGACGGGTGTGGCTGGTACAGTGTCGTTCACCTGACAGTCTCTCTTAAAATGCCCCTTGTTCTGACACTTGTAACGAGTTATCATTTTGCACCTGGGACAACCTTCCTGTTACCCTTTTTCCATCCTTTGGTACTGACAAGCAAGCCAATTTACTTTATCCCTCAGTCCCACTCTGGATCTTTTGGAATTGCCCTGGCCCTTACTCTCTGGTTTGGAATCAGACTGTGGAGAGTTTGTCTCCCCCTCTGACTTAAAGCCATGCTGCCTCACCCATTTGTTCACCCTATTGGCTAGCTATTTGTCAAGCAGCACTGCAGTTATCCCTGAATCATTCTCTGTCTGATCTGACAGGCATTGCTTAAATGGAAGAGAGCACTGCTTCATGAGTTGCTCTCTAACCATCAGCTGGGTTCAGGGCCAGAAAATCCATAGCCTCCATTCCTCTCACTCACTCATTCTGATCACACAACACATCATGAACCTAGGTTTTAAATGGAATATCATTTGCTTGCTTGCTGTCTTTAAATCTTTTTTGGTATTGCACCGGTTTCAGCCCAAACCTCCTAATCAGAACTTCGTGCAACCACTCATAGTCCATTTGCTCAGCCATAGGCATCCTTCCAGTCACACAGGAAGCAGGAGTAGACGCTTCTGGCAGTGGCCATCTCCTGAGCGATCAGGTAGATCTCTGCTTGCTCTGGCCCCCAGTGAGTAGTTTTTGGGCACGCCAGCCACTCATCTGTACATGACTGTTCTTCAGCAGAGCGGGTGCCAGGCACTATCTTCGGCACACAGTGCCTCAAGGCGATGAGCCGACAGGTAGACATACAGCGCATGGAATGTCTCATTTAGGATTGCAGGTTTATCACAAGCAGCAGAACTATAAATGAATGGGCCAATAGGTATGCTTCCTATTTCACAAGTAAAAAGCATTACATTATATTTCACTAACACAGTATGCTGCAACCACTGCGCTTCACCCTTTATACCTATGACAGTGACAGTAGTTCTCTGTCACTATGAGGATGCACTTGGCTTCGGACCCTTGGCTTTGGACTAGGTCCAGAAGCTAACATTATCATCAGACAGGGCCTGGGGCCATGCATGCACACATGATTAGAGACCAAAATAAAAAAAAAGGTTCACAGGTATGCAGCAAGGGCAAGCAGGGTAGGGGGCACAGCTGTACACCATGAAGGGGACATGCCTATCCCAGCAAATGCCACTGTTACAATTTATAGAGGTGGCACACTCAGTCTTGTTATTTCTAGGTGAAAGAGGTCCCTTTATTATAGTCTTTCATGTCTATCTACATCATAGAAGTTATACCTTAATAAAGGCTCAGTTGCCACACAAGCGCTAGATCTTATAGAAACCAAAAGGACTGTAATGAAGGCAAGGGAGCCGTCAATACAAACCACCTTTCGCTTCATAGATTTATCTGGCTTTAACATGCTGACTTTATATTTCCATGTGTTACTGCATTACACTCAGGCCTGCTGGCTTTACCAATGCTTGTTTGTATTCATATTTCTATTCGTATACATGCTATTTCATTTTTTCAGTTTACTGAATCCCAATGCATGACAATATAAATGTAGACGACTATTCAGTTTTTTAAGGAACAGTAGTATGTTTGAAGTTCATTGTAGTACCCCATATCTGAATACAGGCCCATTTATCACCAGCCTCTTCGCCGAGCCTCCAATACTGTCCTTTCAATTTGGCATTTTGAGATGTAACGTCCCTGCTGAACAAGAGACAGGGAGCTATAACTAATGAACTGGTTCCTGTACTTGCAAACAGCCAGAGACAGAACGCGTAGAGGAAATATCAGACAAGAATAGAGACTGATATGAGAAAGAATCTGAGGCTGGATGTCGCTTTCGGAAACCCCAGCTGGCCAAGGATGTTAAAAATGTGTTGCTTCCCCCGGGAAGGGTATGGAAACCTGAATGCTCTGCGATTGTCAGCATTGCACTTGGCTGTCTGTTCTAGGGACTACAAATCACAGATGCGAGCGCAATAAATGTCAAATAAAGAGTTTCGCCTTCACTGTGGAGACTGCATCTAGTAATTCTTCAGTGCATTGTTAGAAGCAGAGGTAGAGCACACTGACCCAAGAGTGTCAACATCTCTGATTAGAAGCTATGTTTCTTTCGCTCCTCTTTTTGCCATCACATTTCTATTTTCAGTATTTATGACACGACTTTCTGTTGAAAGGTGAGCAACTCAATCTCGACCCATTAAACTCTCTGCGCTTTTCCTCCTAAAGACATTCCTGATGTAATTTTTGTGTTTTTTTTTTGGTTTTTTTGCAATAATCTGGGGCAGTGTAGTAGCAAGGTTGCCCTGCACCCTGGTAAAGGACAGGAAGTTGACACCTCTATCCTTCGCCTAAGGTATAACAGGTATGCCACAGGCCTGGAGATTTTCATAGCACTGATACCCCTAGCCCTTTGAGGATGTGAGGGCCCTTGAAATTACAACAATACAATGCATGCAACATGCTAAATGACAGTGACACTCTTTGTGGATAAAATATGTCACAAGTTTATTGATTACGCAGGTTGAGTCAGCTTACGGGCGATCCAGGTGTCGAAGGTGAGTTCCTTGAACAGCCGACACACATCCTAAGGAAGCTAGAGCTAGCCTGTTGGTGTTTTCAGCACCAACGTACTTAGGGGCATATTTACAAGGGAAGTGGCGGAGTGAGGCGTTAGCCTTCCTGGCTTAACGTCTTACTGCGCCACTTCAGAAACGCAGGGCTGCACACATAGAACTTAATGCAGCACACATAGAAGTTGCAAAACAGCATTTCTAAAAAATGATTGTTTATGTGCAGGAAGGGGGACCTTCCTGTACATGCAGGAAGGGGGTCCTTCCTGTACATAAACAATCATTGGCCTTTTGCTGTTTTCATGTGTGCTGCACAACGCAGCACACATGAAAACAGCAAAAACTAGGAGAAATTAAACATTTCTCCTCGCTGCGCCAGAGCAAGACCAGGTTTTTGCTGGTCTTGATTCTGGCGCTGCCTCCTATTTCCGCCTCCCTTTTTAAATAGGGGGCAGCGTCAGAATCAATGGGTGTTGCGGTGGAATGCCCACTCCAACACCCATTGCCCTCCCCTGTCACGCTAAGCATAGCATGAAAGGGGGCTTTATTTACAAGGCAGCGTTAAGCCACGTTAAGTGGCTTAACTCCGCCTTGTAAATAAGGCAAAGCCCCTATCGCCACAGGAACGTCGTAAAAAGTGATGTTCCAGTGGCGATAGGGGCTTGTAACTTTGCCCCTTAGATTCTTCACGGCTTGTTCATTCAAAGTGGGTTGCCACTCTACTCTTTACTTTTGTGTCATGCACTTGACAAGTCAGAGCGAGACGCTGGCCAGTCTCCACAGTGCCTCAGGATTTTAACTGTCCCTTGCGGGATTAAGGAGCACAGTTGCGTCATCCCAGGCCCCGTCTTAATGAATCCTTGTGACCTCAGGGATTGCTTTTGGCTTTAAGATCCAGTGTCAGGAGGCCTTTTTAGGTTTTTAAAGCTTTAGGATCACAAAAGAGACCCTGCCCTGGAAGATGACCCTTTATAAGCCTACTTGGCCTTTCCCCCCCCCCCGACACCCAGGGCAATAAAACAGAGGGGTGACCTTCCCTCTCCACCTACGGTGGCCCCATGTGCTCAGCTAGCATCCTGAGCAGGGGAGCAAGACTAGGTTGCTGTCCCCTCTATGTCAGGCTGTGTGCATTTTGGCCAGCTGCAGTCCTGTCTCAAAGATGTAATCAGGATAGTACTAAGCTACACCAATGCACGCTTCCCTTGAACACATTCAAGCACAGAACTAGGCAGCAACAGTGCAAGTTTAATGCAATAGGGTGTACCATTGCAAATCTTACACACACAAAACAAGTTCTGTGCTGGGCAGCAGCATTACGAGATTCTCACAAACACATAGCACAGGTTTTAAATTAGGAAGCAGTATGATAGGTTTCTTGCATACATATTTGAAACAAATGCACCACAGGGCATGAACTGAGCTACATTTACTTGCACAAAAACAGATATAGCCATGGTAGTAAAAGTGCAAGTTTTCCACATACACAGTAAAATCCAGCATAAGCTTTCTTCATGCACAGGAAATCAGCAGTAGTGGTGCATGCAAGTCCATCTGTATTCGCACACAAGCTTTCTTCACACACAGAAGACTTAGGTCCCTTATACATTGGGCATAAGCAGCACAGGCATCTGCAGTATACATTTTCTTCACCAAAAGACCATGTAAGCGACATGCAGATGTAATGTATTGTTGAAAAGTGGGTTAATAGTAGTTGTAAATATGCATTCACCACTGGCAATAAGGCCACTAACACAAATTAGGACTCAGAATAGGTCTCAATAAATTATTCCCATGCTCAATCCTTGGTTGCTTGGCTGCAAGCAGGCAGGCTTAAGTTAGGAGACAGGTATGTAAAATATTTAAAAATGCCAATTCAGTAAATAATTAAGACACAGCACACAACATAAATCCCACACCAACTCATAAAAATAGGAAATATTTTTATCTTTAAAGTGACACCAAAATGACCAAATTTCAATGTAAAGAACTGGAAATATGATTTTTTTAATATTTAACACTCTATAGCACTTAGAAACCTATAGCGCCACCTTGGGACATCTGGTCGCACTCGACCGGGACAAAGTCAAAGTTTCAGGACGACCGCGATGGAGCCCTGGTCGGACACACCAGCGGTAGGCCTCAGTCGAGATTTCACCTTTGGTCTTAGAAACTTTTCTGGAGCTTTTTCAGCCAGTGTCCCTCACAGGAGCAGCTCGTGCAGGTAAGAAAGGTGAGGTGGTGGGGCGGGGATGGGGTGGAGTCGACATACAATGACGAGGGTAAATTAAATTAAAAAAAGAAAACCATTTACCTTGCACTCACCGCATCGTCGACTCGGCAAGGGATTCTTGGTGGTGATGGTCCAGGTGAGCTCTGTTAACCTGTAGCTTGCAGGGAGTCCAATCTTTATTCCTCTTGAAGCAAGGTACATCCAAAGGGCCATAGTTCCAGATAATGCAGCAAGCGCAGTCAGTCAGAATGAATCACTGACAAAATATCGACCTCAAAAATATCGAGGTACAAAATATCGTAACAAAAATATCGAAGTCAAGAATATCGACATCCTATCTACATCATGGTAAATACAAAAATATCGAAAATTAAATATCGATGTCAAAAATATTGTTGTAAAAAATATTGTTTTTTTTAAATGTTAAAAAAATAATCTAAAATAAAGTAAATAATACATATAATTAAAAGAAACGTTAAAATTATTTTAAAATGTTTAAAAATAAAAACATACATATAATGTTTAAAAAAATTAAACATATACATATAAAATATAATATATATACTTACTTAATAATATTCATAAATAATTATTTTAATAACTTATAAATTGTTAAAAATATTCTATAAATTATAAATACAGACATACACATACAAAAATATTATTATTAAAAAAAATGTAAATATATTTAACACATTGAAAAAATTACAATATTTTAAATTTTTGTAAAATAAATTATACACAACATTAAGTAAAACAATACAGAAAAATATTGGACAGCGGAGGGAAAAAATTACTATTCCCACTCCAAAGAGTGCAACATTAGGGAAAGTGTTGGATAGCGTAGGGGTAAAAATTACTATTCCCACTCCAAAGAGTGCAACAATAGGGAAAGTGTTGGATAGCGTAGGGGTAAAAATTGCTATTCCCACTCCAGAGAGTGCAACAGTAGTTAAAGTGTTGGCTAGCGTAGGGGTAAAAATTACTATTCCCACTCCAGAGAGTGCAACAGTAGGGAAAGTGTTGGATAGCGAAAGGGTTAAAATTACTATTCCCACTCCAGTGAGTGCAACAGTAGGGAAAGTGTTGGATAGCGTAGGGGTAAAAATTACTATTCCCACTCCAGAGAGTGCAACAGTAGGGAAAGTGTTGGATAGCGAAAGGGTTAAAATTACAATTCCCACTCCAGTAATTGCAACAGTAGGGAAAGTGTTGGATAGTGTAGGGGTAAAAATTACTATTCCCACTCCAAAGAGTGCAACAGTAGGGAAAGTGTTGGATAGCGTAGGGGTACAAATTACTATTACAACTCCAGAGGGTGCAACAGTAGGGAAAGTGTTGGATAGCGTAGGGGTAAAAATTGCTATTCCCACTCCAGAGAGTGCAACAGTAGGGAAAGTGTTGGATAGCGTAAGGGTAAAAATTACTATTCCCACTCCAGTGAGTGCAACAGTAAGGAAAGTGTTGGCTAGCGTAGGGGTAAAAATTACTATTCCCACTCCAGAGAGTTCAACAGTAGGGAAAGTGTTGGATAGCAAAAGGGTTAAAATTACTATTCCCACTCCAGTGAGTGCAACAGTAGCGAAAGTGTTGGATAGCGTAGGGGTAAAAATTACTATTCCCACTCCAGAGAGTGCAACAGTAGGGAAAGTGTTGGATAGCGAAAGGGTTAAAATTACTATTCCCACTCCAGTAATTGCAACAGTAGGGAAAGTGTTGGATAGTGTAGGGGTAAAAATTACTATTCCCACTCCAGTGAGTGCAACAGTAGGGAAAGTGTTGGATAGCGTAGAGGTAGAAATTACTATTCCCACTCCAGAGAGTGCAACAGTAGGGAAAGTGTTGGATAGCGTAGGGGTAAAAATTACTATTCCAACTCCAGAGAGTGCATCAGTAGGGAAAGTGTTGGATAGCATATGGGTAAAAATTACTATTCCCACTCCAGAGAGTGCAACAGTAGGGAAAGTGTTGGATAGCGTAGGGGTTAAAAATAACATACTTATCAATTAAATAATTGTTTTAATTAAATAAGGATTTATTAATAAATTACCAATAAATTATTTATAAATACCAATAAATGAAAATTAATAATTACTTTAATAACATTACATTTCTTCCAACCCTATTTCCCAATAAACACAAAACCCACTCCACATAAAATTTAACACAATTAATATAATTATCAATTAATAAAAATTAATTAACAATTAATAATTAATTAACAATACAATAATTATCAATACCAATAAACAATAAAAATTAATTACCAATTAATAATTAATGAACGATAAATTAATTATCAATACCAATAATTATTAATAAATAATTACTTAAATATAATAAATTACTTCCCACCCTATTCCCCTATAAACACACAACCCACTCCTAAACTAAATTAACACAATTCATATATTTATCAATTAATTAATTAATAAAAATTAATTAACAATTAATAATTAATAAACAATACATTAATTATCAATACCAAAAAATAATTATTATTAATTACTTTATTATAATTAATTTACTTCCCACCCTATTCCCCTATAAACCCACAACCCGCTCCACTAAAAATGTATACAATTAATATAATTATCAATTAATCAATTAATAAAAATTAATTACCAATTAATACTTAATTAACAATACATTAAATATCAATAACAATAAATAAAATTAATAATTACTTAATTACAATTAAATTACTTCCCACCCTATTCCCCTATGAACCCACAACCCGCTACAGAACTAAAATGCAAAATTAAATTAAAAATAATTAATAATTTCTAAAAATTATGAATTAATTTACTATAATTAAATTACTTCCCACCCTATTCCCCTATAAACCCACAACCCGCTACGGTACTAAAACGCAAAATTTACTTTAAAAAAAATTACTAACTTCTAAACAATTAATACATATATTTAAAAAAATAATACAAAACATAACAAAACATGTAGAACACATACATATAAAATACATACTAAAATACATAACACTAACATAAACATCGATATTATTAACATCGATATTTTTACTATCGACATTAACAACTTCGATATTAACAAAAACGATATTTCTTACCTTCAGGTCGATATTCTGGTCACCGATATTCTTGATGCCGATATTCTGTCCCTACGATATTTAAAACTCGATATTAATGTAGGTCGATATTTAAAAGTCGATATTTTGACTGTGCACCAGTCAGAATGAAGGGCCTGATGGTGCAAATCAAGTTCCCAGCTTGGCAAGCCTTCTTCTTCTCTTAGTTTCAAGCAGCAGATCTGAGAGGCTCTTCACCTCTCACATATTTATTCAGTGTTCTCTGGGGTCTAGCATGAGAGAACTCCTGTCCAATGAGGTGCAGGGAAATACTCCAGAGCATGACCACTTCCTCCAAAGTGTGGCATAATCTTCTCTCAGAAAGCACTATACCTCCAACATTCAGTATGGCTGAAATTCCAGTAGAAGAGCAAGGACTAGTTAAACCAACCTGCAGTATGGCTCATTTCCATAGCTCTCCTCCCCGTACCATCTGCAAATTCCTGCTTTTTACCCTGCAATCTGGCTGGGCCGTTGGGGCTGGGGGGTAGATGGGCCTGGCATTCCCTGCCTGTCCTATCCCCCTTTGAAGCTCCATGTTTTACGACTCAGCCCCCCCTGCTCTGGCATTCTTGTGTAGCAGCGCTATCTCTACCAGATAGCCTCTCCCTGGGTAAACCATTTATCACTTCATCAAAGCAGCTTGGCTAATCTGACCAATCAGGGAAGAGGACAGGAATGCTGAATTTTGGCTTGGGATAGATTCAACAATGATACATTGTTGGATTTATCAATACCACTCTCCTAAGTCCTTGAATGATATTTTTATTAATTCCTAGCAATAGTTATGCATTAATAAACTATAGCCATGTTATCCTATGTAGCCAGGGAGCTACAATGGGGAAAATGAAATGTGCAATTTCTCCAACACCAGGGCATATAAAACATATTTTATGAGAACCTCACTTATAGCTACAAAACCCCTCATCCCAGGACACCTACGGAGGCTTTAAGGGTACTAAATATGCAAAAATAGTGTAGATTGCCTCTCCACAGTGCTCATAGCACCTAAGTTTATTTTGGGAGGCACTTTACTACAATGGGGAAAGTGAAATGGGCAATCATTCTATCCCCAGGGCATTTAAAATCTCTTTTATAAGGGTTCTCCTTAAAATTACATGACCCCCCACCACTGACACAACTAGGGTGAGACCATAGGGGTACCTAATATGCCACAATATTGTAGTTTATCCCTTTTTAAGTACCCCTACCTCCAAAGTCACTTTTGGGCACCATTTACACTTAAAAGCAGTGCTGCAACATAGGGCTGCTTTTAAATTTACCTTAGGCTCTCAGCAATGCACACATGCAAGTGCAGAAAGGGCTGCTGGCCTCTAATCTGCCATGCCATATTATATACTAGGGACTGAAAGGTAGTTTTAATCCCCCTCCCATATTATGCACTAGAGACTTATAGGGTGGGTAATGCCAATTACAAGTGTACCCTAATATATAGAGTGCCCTTATGTATGTTTGTGTTTTCACTGTGTGTTCAACATAGCACTGGCCCTGGCCCTGGTTAGGCAGAGCCCAGGGACATTCAGAGTCAGTTACCACCAGTACCAGTCAGCATAAAATGGGGGTGCGCAGGGCAAACCAGATGACTTTGCAACATGTATGTTGCGGTTTTGCACCGAGCATGGCCATAACACACAGTGTTACCATCTTTTATGGTACCCACAACAAGTATGTCGTAGACAGCAGCAGAACACGCTTCTTTTACAGTCAACCCGTCACCTAATTCATGGGAATGTGGATGTCTCATTGTTTTTTCCTACCCTGGCTAGAACAAGGAATACTTGTAGCATTTACCATCCTTGGTGTTTTACAGCTTGTAAATGCTAACACACCAATCACAGCCTTCGTTGTGCACGTTTTCTGATTTTCAGAACTACGCTTTAACAACGATTTCTTTCCTCCAAAGTTGTCGTCCCATGAGCCAGATTCTGTTTTGTCTGTCCTCTGACAGAATGCAGGGGGCACTGCCTAGCTTTTCTAATGTCCACTGTTGCTTTTCTAATGTCCTCTGTTGCCTGATGGCGATATCCTTGGGTCTAAATCTATGAACGAACATGAGCACTTAGGGGCCGATCACGATGGCGGGCGGATCGGCACCGCCGTGCCAGCGGTGGCTTCCGCTGGCCTTGTGGGGGCTGTTTTGCCAACCACGGTTGGGAAACACCGCCCGCCATATTACGATGGGCAGACATAGGCCAAATGACTACCGCCGCAGTGTTTTCAGTTCCGCCAGTAGTTTGGTTCCGCGACGAGGGCGGACGTAGCCAATAGCGGGCGACCGCCGTGCAGAATGACGTGTAGACCGCCGTCCGAATCACAATGCCTCAAATAGGCAATAGGACCGCAACGGAGAAACCACCCATTGAAACACGGCGGAAGCAATACTGCGGAGGAAAAAGGCAATAACACACAACTCCACGCGTTCGCTACCGCAATGGATCCTGCACTCCAAGCCCTACCGCTGCTGTTCCTGATCCGCGATCAACAAAGACGCCGCCGCCGCCGTCGACAACACCGCGGGTAAGTCAAGGCCACACCTCCGCATCGGGTTCATCAATCAACAACGTCATCACCGCATCCTCCCGGTCACGTCACCGCAGCGGTGAAGACGCGGGAAAAGTTCCACACAATCCAGTAGGCAGGTCCAGCGGCACGCATGGGCAGTCCCAGGCATGTGTAAGTATTGTGTTGGCCCTGGCCCAAACGTACATTGCCAGCAGCTGTCATTACCTGATACCATCACAGCTCCTACCATCCCACCCTGTTCAACAGCAAAATGTGTGCCCATCTGACATTCAGGGATAGTGATGTATGTGAACAAGTCCATAGGTGTATTGTGGCAAAACAACACCTGCAAGGTGATGCCAAATAGGTGCTTGTGGTGTGACACCCCCTCCCTGCCACTGCCAAGATGAGTATTATGGGGCCAACCCCACCTGCAAAGTAATGCCAAAAGGTTCATGTGGTGTGACACCCCCTCCCTGCCACTGCCAAGATGAGTATTAGGGGACAAACCCCACCTGCAAAGTAATGCCAAAAAGGTGCTTGTGGTGTGACACCCCTCCCTGCCACTGCCAAGATGAGTATTAGGGGGCAAAACAACACCTGCAAGGTGATGCCAAAAAGGTGCTTGTGGTGTGACACCCCCTCCCTGCCACTGCCAAGATGAGTATTAGGGGCAAGCCCCACCTGCATAGTAATGCCAAAAGGTGCTTGTGGTGTTAAACCCCCTTCATGCTAGTGCCAAGATGAGTATTAGGGGGCAAAACAACACCTGCATAGTAATGCCAAAAAGGTGCTTGTGGTGTTAAACCCCCTCCCTGCCACTGCCAAGATGAGTATTAGGGGGCAAACCCCACCTGCATAGTAATGCCAAAAAGGTGCTTGTGGTGTGCCACCCCCTCCCTGCCACTGCCAAGATGAGTATGAGGGGGCAAACCGCACATGGAACATACACGTTTGTAGTTGGCATGTACAGGGCCACATACACCTCAACACCACTGACTAGGACAGGCCAAGCACACTGTGTGACCACTCAACTGCACACATCCAAATATACCCATGTGAGAACGAAGACAGGCCTTCACAACATTACCACACACACACTGCTGTGCACACATCCAAACATATCACACAGACAACACCAACCTTGGACACCCCATAAGTTAGACTGTGTGTAGAATTCACCTCTGTTGTGGTATAGCCCCCTAACATGACATGTGTACAATCATACTGAAATCAACAGCGAATGATGATTGCAAGAGTACATCAACACCCACAAACATCATTGCACCCCCAAACCTCAGAGTCAAGCAGACCAAAAGTGTGTGTTACGTTTGCCAAACAATGACAAAGTGAATGAAGTAAATGGCAATGTGGAACTGCCATGCAGAGCATGTGGCACATATATCCAGACCCACACATCAAAACTTTTTAATGAAGCAAGGGCAGTAACAAACGATACAACAGGAGTAACAGTGTTTATTGCAAAATATTCTGATAGTCACAAAATTTCTAACAAATAAAAGGCCATTGAGCAGTCCACAGTCTAAACAATGCACATGTGTGCTTGAAAATGTTTACAGTGAATGTGTAACACCGTACACTGACATGTGAATGAACAAAGCACTGGGGCTATCAAAGCTCAGTCCAGGCACCGCTGTGGGAGAGATGGTTATGGGAGGGGGTCTGTGCCTCAGACTTGCCTGGCAGTTGGAGTGGGAGGTGGCTGATTGTCGTGGCCACTGGCGGAACTGGACTTGGGAGAGAGAGGATCATCTGAGTCAGAGTCAGCAGTGGCTGTGGCAGGCGTAGGGCTGCTTGGACCGGGTGGCATGGTGGCACGTGGAGGCGGAGAGACGCTGCTGTGAGACACAGTGGGTGAGGGTGAATGTTGAGGGCTGACTCTACACTTCTTGGGTATCCGATATTGCAGAAGTGTCTTGGGAGTAGTGGGAAGTGTGGCTGGCACAACAGAGTCCATCTCCACCAAAGGTGTGATAGGTGCATGTGGCCCTCCTTGTGGGGATTTGCTGGATATGGACTTAGCCTTGCTTTTTGCTTGCCTTTTGCCCTCCATCCCCTGTGTTCCTGGTGAACCACTCACATTGCTCTCCTGAACACGCTTCACAGGGCTGTGGGTGGGAGTAGAGGTCCTGGGTGAAGCAGTCTTAGGTTGCTTTGTGGGCTTTCCCTTCAGCGGCACCAGCACCACAGCAGGCATGCCAACTGTTTGTCTGTCACTTGGAGCAGTTGTCTGGATGGGAGTCTCTTGTGATGGGTGCAATCTTGTCGACCGTGAGCTAGAGGCCTGCTTCTTTGCCTGATGCCCCTGAGTGTCATGTGAAGGGCTTTTATCTTTGCGTCCCTGTGTGCCTGTGTCACTTTTTGGGGATGGTGTCTGTGGTCTGGCACGCTTGGAGCGCTGCTGTCGTGTGCTGCGTGTCGACGACTCGGGGCCTGAGGGCTCAGTTGGGTGGTCACTCTGCTCAGGGGTTGCCACTGGCAGGGTGGTTGGTGAAGGCTTAGGGGCTGGACTTGGATGCTGTGATAGCTGAATGGCTGCCGTCACGGTGGAGGACAAACCCCGGACAGTCCTGTGTAGCCCACCCACGTCCGAATGAATGCCCTCCATAAATGCCAGAACCTGCCCCAAATTCTTGTCCTGATCCTGGAAAACATTTAGGAGAGCTGTCTGACCCACAAATAGCTGGTGCAAGAGTTCTACCGCCTCAACACTGAGGGCACCAGGGGAGACAGGGGCAGGGGCAGCGGTGCCTGGGGTGAAGGTGACTCTACCCTTAACAGCCCTGCGGGCACGGACAGCACTAGTGGTAGTAGCCGGGATGGTGGGCACTGGCCGATGTGTGGTGGAGGAAGAGGCAGCATTGTCCTGTGACCACCATTGTCGCTGACTCCCCACTGGAGTCCGATGATGTTGAGGTAGTGCTTTCTGCACGTGAGTCCTCAAGGACACTCCTGTCCCCCTCCGAGGCGCTGGTCACCTCAGTGTCAGTGATCTCATGGCTATCATGCGTGCCACATGCTTCAGCACTGGTGTCCGTATCATGGCCTTCCGTGCACTCGGTAGATGCTGCAATGGACAGAGACATAGGTTCAGTACAGTGCCATACACACAAACATCAAATGCAAGCACAGAACTAGACTACATAATGACAACCCCAAGTTGCCCAACACCCTGTGCAGCCTGCATGTGCAACAATCATGCTGAACACAGAAGATGCAAGGAAATATGCATCGTTTACAGCAATGAGCCATGTGAGGTTCACACTGGCAAATAGCAGGTCCCTGCCTCCTTGTAAACTAACATAAACATCTCTGCACGCATACCCACGTGCCTGTATGTGAGAGAGGCATACATCTCAGCATGTTGCCTCTGTCACATATGGAGTCACTGTAAGGGGACAACACAGATACAGATTCTAATTTGTACGTAAGAATGTCCATGTACTACTGATGTGTAACAAGTTGAGCAATTCATCATGCAAACTGTTGCACGTTGGTGTCAGATGTGGACTTCACACCATTTACAAGTCCTGCGCTACACACATCGTTAAATGCACACTGACATGATGCACACTGCTGTACACTGCCTGGTGATGTCCATGACACCCAGAATGCAGAAGATGTCATAAGGCCACATCTCATCATGCAATGTCAAGGGCCATTTTATGAAACACATGATCAAGTCCAGCTATGGGAAAATACATGACACCTGCACTGAAGACTTAAGCCACTGAGAAGTAGTCCCTAAAATTTACACAGCAGCAAGATCAGCAATGGCTCCCGGTCGCCATTCATGCAGTCACTCACACCCAAAGTCAGCCTACGCAGAATACTCACCACTAACTCCCTGCTGATGGTCCCTCAAACGTTCATACAGCTCTGGCTGTGTCACAGACAAGATGCGGGACATTAGTGGAGTCATGGTTCGGCACGCCAACCTGCCACGGCGAGGGACCAGCCCCACCGTCATCTCTGCCACGGTCCTGCTCAGACGGGAGATGTCGTCCCACCTCTTGTGGCAGTGTGTGTGCCGTCTGTTGGATACACCCAGAGTCCGCACCTTCCGTGCAATGTTCTTCCATGTGGCCTTACGCTGGTGGACCTTCAGCTGCAGGCATAGGAGACAAGAAAAGGAAGTATCAGAGACCCTGTGTCATTCACACTGTGTGTCAGCACAGGTGAACATAAATGCATGGCACACAAATCGCTACATCTCCATCAGAGGCCATACAGCATGACACATAGTACATGTTCATTACAATACTACATAGAAATGAATGCATGTATGAGGCGGCACATAGTACATGGCCATCTCATACACATGCACAATGGCAGCACAGACAGCTATGTGCAGAAGGCCCTCATCTGTGATGCAGCATGTGAGTGAGCATGACATGCAATACAGTGCTAATGAAGTGTAGTGGCAGACTCACTGTGTCCACCACTACACACCCCTCGATGCCCTTGGCCTGTGAATGGCTCAATGCATTTTTCAGGAAACATATTGGGACACAATCAGAATTTTCACGCCCTTCTCATAATGTTAAGTCCTCGATTGTGCAATTCTCAGGACTATGATGGCTCAGTGAGTATTAGGTGTGTGGACTAAACACATGTTTGACTCAGTCCAGTTAGGCATGGCTCCGAGTAACATTGGACAGTGTCTGTGCAGGCCAGAGGAACTCACAGTGCGATACAACATGGTCACTCAGATAAATCACATGGATGTACAGCATGAGAGGGTGAAAAGTGCCAACACATGCGTGACTGAACACATGTTCAAATCAATGTAAGGATGACATCTACTACTTACATTGATGTGAAGTGTCATAGTTGCATTAAAATCAAGTGTGTTCCACTCATACATTGGACTATTGTGCATGATGCTCACATCAACATAGTGCACTTAAGAAACATTCAACACACATCAGTTATTGCTCCATTACAAAATACATTTCAACAGTCACATATGAGGTTGTGAAGAGTGAGTGGACAGTCACATAACATGGCACAGTACTAATCAGTCCCGACTCGTGCTGTTTCAGAACACCATCTTATCTGTGTGTCTGTTGAAACAATGCATGTCTCCCCCTACCTTCAATCAACTTATGTAGGTGTGGACATAAGCCTACAGACACCATTAACATGAAGTTAGCATGCATGGCAGTGTAACACACATTAACATCACCTAGTCTCAAACCAACATGTTCCTCAAGTTTGTGCAGGAATGGCTGTAGGAGTGTCCATTTACTACACATAATCAAATGCAATTCCCACAGAACATGTATGGAGCATGCCATGTTAACTATTAGGATGCCTGTACATCGACTTGCACTCACAGGCACATACTACTGCACAGCAACATCATGGTATCATTTTGCTCACTCTCACACTTGGAATCAGGAACACTTACCAGTACATCTGGCGCACCAAAAATCCTCCCATACTGTGCAAGGACCTCGTCCACCAGAAGCTCCAGCTCCTCTGTACTGAAGGGACGGGCCCTGACATTCTCTGTTCTCGCCATCACTGGATCCAGGATACAGCTAAATATGCAGTTGTAGAGGAATGGCAGTCAGCAGCGTCTGAATGCATGTGAAATGTGTGGCTCTCCCACAGAGATTTATAGGCCCCTGGGTTGGTATCAGTGGCAGGCAGCTGCTGCAATTGGTCCTCCTGGCTGGCATCTTTCAATTGGGCCCAATGAGCGGCTCCGCGGTGGCGGTGCATGCCTACCGCTGTTTTCAAAGTAGCATTTCACTACCGCGATCGCGGTTCCCATTGGCTGCAATGGCATTGGTGGTGTCACACCGCGGAGAGCAGGCGGTCGTTACCGCTATGCTGCATCTTTCAATTGTGGCCAATGTGCGGCCCCGCGGTGGCGGTGCACACCTACCGCGGTTTCCAATGTAGCATTTCACTACCGCGATCGCGGGTCACATTGGCTGCAATGGCATTGGTGGTGTCACACCGCAGAGGGCAGGCGGTCATTACCGCTATGCTGCATCTTTCAATTGTGGCCAATGTGCGGCCCCTCGGTGGCGGTGCACACCTACCGCGGTTATGGACACATTATGCACTAGCAATGGCAATGGTCCAATTTAACAATTGAACACTATGCCTCCATAGTGTCTTACTGCACTTGTTGTTTTACAATGAATGCTGGTGTGACATTCAACTCACTGATGCCTACACATGCCATGTCTGTGGAATATGTGACATGCATTGACATGCACTTACTCACGTCACCTATGATATGCGTGGATCTACATCTATTGGTTGTATGATGTTGTCTCATCTTTGAAATCAACTTAATGTGTGAGATGGCCAATCACACAACAGTAATGATTGCCTGAACACATAATGGTGGTATTTAACTGTGCCCATAGCTGATTTAGGTAGGATATGTGATCAGCTTACACACACTCTGCACATTGTGCTGATAACTAGTGGTCTGTGCAACTTAAACAAGAATGTGTGGCAGGTAAAGCAGCTACATATGAGTCAGCAGTGTTGCTGTCTCATACATCTGCTGTGTCACCTACTCCTAGGCCTGGGGACACCAGATGTATTGGTGTACCATTCACAACCTCTGATTCTGTTTTTGGGGTAGTCAGTATGTACAACATGTCCACTTGTAAAAACACATGTGGTGAAGGTGTCTCTGCATCTGAGTTGTGGATTAAGCAATTGTTGGGGTACATTCATTGTTTCTGCTGCATGAGTCAAGATGTGAGAAGTCGGACACATCTCATTGTGTAATGTGGATAACATGAGTCCTCTTCCATTTCATGTAGGCGACGACCAAATGTGCACCGGCCTTTCACAGCTCTGGCGGACATGGAGGATGTGGACATCATCTGGAAATTTCGTCTGGATCGCGTTACACTGCAAGAGCTGTGTGCTCAGTTGGAACCCCATCTGAGGCCTCAACAAACATATCCAACTGCCCTATCCCCAACAGTGAAGCTCATGGCAGCGCTGCATATTTTGCTATGGGCTCTTTCCAATACACGGTGGCCAGCGCCGGTGGGATGTCGCAAGCCACATTCAGCATGGTGCTCTGGGATGTGGTGTCCGCAATGATGCTATTCAAGGACCAATACATACGATTCCCAAATACTGCAGAATTGCCTGCTGTGAAGGCTGGTTTTTATGCCCTTGCCCACATTCCTCATGTAGTTGGTTCCATTGATGGCACACACATTGCCTTTGTCCCACCACAGGCACGTGGGCAGGTGTATAGGAACAGGAAGCACTACCATTCCATTAATGTGCAGGTGGTATGCCAAGCTGATATGATCATCAGCCATGTTTGTGCGCAAATTGCTGGCTCCGCCCATGACTCCTACATCCTGCGGAACAGCATTGTACCCCGGCTGATGGAAAATCTACATCCAGAGCGTGCATGGCTTGTAGGTGAGTACACTGAGTTAAGTAGTGTGCTGGGTGTGACATGCTGTTCTCGTCAACTGTTTGTATTGCAACATTTCTCTGTGTATGTCACACCTAGGTGACTCAGCGTATCCCAACAGGCTGTGGTTGCTGATCCCACTGCGGAATCCAAGTACCCCGGGTGAAGTCAGCTACAACGAGGCACATGGTAGGACACGACGTGTGGTGGAGCGCACTTTTGGCCTCCTGAAGTCCCGATTCCGGTGCCTGGACAAGAGCGGAGGTGCACTGTTGTATTCCCCACAAAAGGTGTGCCGGATAGTTGTAGCATGCTGCATGCTTCAAAACCTTGCCTTGCGCAAAGCCATTCCGCTGATCCTGGATGACGATGAGCAGCAGATGCCCCCTCCTGCACACCCACACACTTCCAGTGCGGACGATAGTGGTGAAGAGGAAGGTGTTGACCTGCGTCAACAGCTCATTGCCAACTACTTCCCTTGAATGTAGGTGACTTTGTAGAACAGTGACGTGTGTTTGCTTGGATGTTAGTATCAAGGCATAGAGGATTTTAACTGCTGGCTGTCGTTGTGTGTATGATAAGGGCTGATGTGTGTGGCACAGGGTATTTGTATCCAGGTACATCATGTGTATGTTGAGGTTGTTGATCATTGCTATGTGTGCTTGTTTTTGTACCTTGATGCCTAGTGTTGTGTTTCAGCTGTGATGGCGTCACCTGTTAAGTAAATGTCATTCTATTGTGTCTTTCTAGGTTCATTCACCCTCTCAATGCCTCCTCTCCTTCAGAGCAGTTGGAACATTGAAATCTGAATTGTCATTGTACATACTGGAATAAACATGTGGCTCACACAGACATGGGTATGTGAATAGTGTTTATTTCAAAATAGTTTTGGTGCAAGTGAAGGGAATATGTACATAAATGTGAACAGTGAATAAATGAGTTGTCAGTCATGGTAGATGAGACAAATGGTGTAGTCACCACAAAGCTGAAGTCACACAGTCCAACAGACTCAGGCCATCAACATGGCAATGTGGCCAAGGATAGTCAACATAGTCAATGCAAAGGGGTACAACAAGATACCATCATGGCTGGCTCTGTGAGTGGCGTTGGTATGGTGGCCTTCCACCAAATCCTCCCCTGTGGATTCTCGGACGGCCCCTGGTGCGTTTGGGGGGGGGCACCTGCTGCAGGGTCAGTGGTGTCTGAGGACTCACTCTCCTCCTGCACACCCCTCTCTGTGGCTGCAGCTGGAATGGTGGGCTGCACAGCAGGCAATCCACTGGAGGGGGTTGAGCTGCACTTGGGGCTGGGAGTCTGTCCCTCAGAACACACACTAGCTGGCCAACAAGGTCGACAAGTTGGCCCATCCGTGTGTCTATGGACTGCTGCAGCAGGCGGATCTCATGCATGTCTTCAGCAAGCTGGCCCATAACTCCATGGTTCTCTTGATAGGCACCAAGGACTCTTTCAATGGTGGCCAGGGACTCAGGGTCATTGTCCTCCTGTGTCTCTGCCCCAGTTGTACTCCCACCTGCCCTCCTGACACGGACCTGTGGCGTAGTCCCCCGATGCACTGGCACACTCTCCCTGGCATGCTGTGGTTCTGTGGTGGTGTTGGTAACCACTGTGGCAGGGCGTGTGTTGCAGGCAGCAGTGGTGGTGGTGGTGGTGGAGGCCACACAGGTCGTAGTGGCAGGGGCCAGGACAGTTGTTATTGCTGTGGTGCTGGTGGTGGTGGTGGGGACAATGAGGGCTTGAGACATGTTAGTCCCTGCCACACCAGAGGGGCCAGCTTGAGAATCCTCGTCCGAAAATGTTGGGGCATCTGCATCCGAGAGTTCACGTTCCGGGGGAGACTGGCTCCGCATGTTGGTGTCATCCTCTGCAGTTAGTTGTTGATCTCCTGTTGAACAGAGGTCATATGGTAATTGAGTTGCACGCAACAAGCTTGATGTTAGACAATTGTTTGAGACATTTGATACAACAAACACTTTACAATGCAATGACTTTGTATGCCTGCTATTTACTGTGCACCATGACATGACGTTGAGGTACATACCTTAGTGGTCCATGGTGTCCGTTGTGAATTGAAACTTGCTGCAGTGTACAGATAGTGTAACTACACGGACATGTCCTCATCTACCTAATTGCGTGACATAAACTTTCTGTTGTGCGTCTTTTCATTTAGCGGTTCATGTAATCTATTTCAATAGAGCTACAAGGGACCATTGTCATGTTATACTTAGCTTTGGTATCACATGTACTTTTCTTTTTTTTCATGTAGATCATGCATGTTTGGTGTTGAGATGGGCCTTCATGCTCAGACACCAAGGCGCTTCCACATTGCATTCTCTGCTGTGCATGATTGTGGGATGCATTTGTTTCACTTGTGACTTGGTGAGTATGAGTTCAAAATACGTGTCAGTTACGTGCACTTAGATGTCTTCACACTGGATGTGGCATTTAAAACTATGCTAAGTTGGCTGACATGATAGTGTTGATGTGGTTATGTGGCTACATGCATTTAGAATAGGATGGCGGTGTGCATGCAGTCACTACCGATGTGTAAGTTTTGGGAGAGCAATGCGATAGCTGCCCCATGCTTGTGGGTGTGGGGAATGCTCCATCCTGCAGAGCTGTGGGACAAGGGGGCCTGTTGGGAGTTGTAGTGCAGACTTCCCAGCCACAAAGACCCCTCCCTGTTGAGATGGCTACCTACCTGTTAGGTTACAGATTGGAGGGAAATGGCTGCCACATGCTTGTGGGTGTGGGGAATGCTCCATCCTGCTCAGCTGTGGGACAAGGGGGCCTGTTGGGAGTTGTAGTGCAGACTTCCCAGCCACAAAGACCCCTCCCTGTTCAGATGGCTACCTACCTGTTAGGTTACAGAGTGGGGGGAAATGGCTGCCCCATTCTTGTGGGTGTAGGGAATGCTCCATTCTGCTCAGTTGTGGGACAAGGGGGCCTGTTGGGATTTGTAGTGCTGGCTGCCTGTACATGTGCCCCCATGTAAATGTTGTTATGTACCTTTGTGGTGAATGAGAGGGAGTTATTGTGGGATCTGTGAGACCTGTTTGGGGGGAGTGTGGTGGACATGGGTACATTTGGGCCTAGGAGGTGTTGTTTTTTAGTTGTGCAGGATACTACATAGCAGTGTTATGGCAGACTTTTGTTGGTACTTACCAGCCTCCATTCCCCCCTCAATTCCAGTGCAACTCTCTGGGTGCAGTATGCCAAGCACCTTCTCCTCCCATACGTTGAATGTTCTTGGTGGAACTGCTGTTCTTCTCCTTGACCTTGCTCTTGAGGTCAGTCCACCTCTTCCTGATCTCCTTCCTGTTGCGTGGA
Source organism: Calotriton arnoldi (assembly GCA_963921515.1). Taxonomy (NCBI): domain Eukaryota; kingdom Metazoa; phylum Chordata; class Amphibia; order Caudata; family Salamandridae; genus Calotriton; species Calotriton arnoldi. The sequence continues at coordinate 935,538 of CAWUFW010002852.1, read as the reverse complement.
ACTTGCCCTACAGCATTGACTCTGTCAACTATCCTTTGCCACATTTGATTTTGCCTGGCTGCTGGGGTCTGTTGCACCCTGCTTCCTAGAATATATGGCTCAACTCTTATTATCTCATCCACCATGACTGACAACTCACCATCAGTGAATTTGGGCATCTTCTGTGCCATGGTGTGTGATGTGCTGAGTGGTTAAGAGTGCAGGTGTGCAGGTGGTGGTGGTGGTGGTGGTGATGTGTGTGGTGTGTGTGTGTTTGTGATGGTGTTATGTGTGCAGGGTTGCCTCTCCTTTGTGTGATATTGTTGGGCCCTTCAGTTCTGGAGTTGTGCAAAGACTTGTGGTCATGCAGGGGCTGGTTTTATGGGCTGCCTAGTGGGTGGGTCCAAACTGAGGATTCATGTCAGGTGTGTTGTCTGTGTTGAGCTGGGATTTGTAGTTCTTATATGCCAGGGGCATGTGTCAATGGGGTGTGTTGGCTGTTTTTATTGGCTGTGACAGATACACAGCCACATTTGGTGGTTTTGTGGTGTAGTTTTTTTCGACCGCCATTAATATTTCCGCACGGTCACCGCGGTCGGACTGCAATGGTCATTCCTCCAGCTCTCCCATTAATCATTGCTGTCAGACGCGGCGGTCGGAAACAAGCGGTCGTACCGCAGGCACCGCGGTGAGATCATAATTGTACTCGTGGAAATTCCGCTTGTGTATCGGCGGTTTGTGAGCTTTCCGCAGTGGATCCGACCGCTGTGGTAGGTATTTCGCATTTTCTGCACGTGCGCCGCCGGTGTTTCTTGGGTTCCGACCGCGGCGGTCGGATTTTTCCGGCAGCGCATCGTAATGTGATCGGCGGTGGTGCCGCAGGCCATGCGGGCGGTCTTTTCCCATTGCCACTGCGGGCGGAATGCTTTTCCGACCGCCATCGTAATCGACCCCTTAGACCTATCACTTTGCCTCTCAGTTGAATATTCATGTGCAGGGAGCATTCATGCTAAAGGTTTCCTTTGAGGTGTGCCTTGTTGCACCCTTCTGCTAATCGCAGTCTGACTCCCATCTGGGGGGATTAAAAACAGGCAACAAGCCAACTGTGATTCAGTTCTTTAATTCCAGGCTTAGCAACCCCTTTTCTTTCCTTTAATGCAGATCTTGGAGGACTTCACGCAGCCAGTGCAATTGCATCTTCTCACACCGCTGGTCCCCTGTGTCACTGCCCCGGCTGCACCACTGATAGCTAAGCACATTTTATTCATTATACAAAGGAATATTGTTAACATTTCCAAAATATTTGAATCTTAAGTCAATTCCTACAAATTTGAGTTTTTTTTATTTTTACATGAAGTTTACATTGTATTGATGACACACACAGTAATTATATATTGACCATTGAAATATTAATCAATATTGCGATTTGGCACAAATATAGAAATGTATTGCATTAAAGGTTCATCACTGAATAGAACTGCCACACTTTGCATTTTTGGTTGTTTGGGTGTTTAACACACCAAAATCTGCATGGTATAGTATATACCGTACACATTTCTCCTGTTAAATTTCAGCAGGTTTGACCTGCTGAATTGTAAGGAACTTGAGGTATTTAAGGTATCTGATAATTATCGGTGCGTTAAATAGCTTTCAAATCTAACATTCCAACCGTGCATAAACAGGGGTTTACGAACGGGTCGGAATTAACCAGGCCACTCGTAATCAGGCCCATAGTATGTTACTGAAGCAGTTGTAAAGAGTGTCTTAGACCAGAGTTCTCCAAAGTCGGTCCTGAAGTGCCAGATCCATGCCGAGAACCATGTCTTATACTACTAACCCAGAGAATCACAGTAAAAAATCAGGCAAAAACATAGATGCACACCAAAGGTATACAAACACATTCCGCACATATGCACAAATTGATACACAGAGACACATATCTAAGCTCTTAAAAATATTTGTGAACATCCTTTGATATTGGCATGTGCTAAATTTTAATCACATTGGTGACATTTCTCTAAATTTTCCATTGCACATTTTTCTTAAAGGAGCCCGTGCATTGTAGAAAACGTTTTCCAAGATACTAGAGAGAGAGTGGCTGAAACAGAAAATGTTTTGCCAAGGGTCATTTTCTGCTGGACCAGTTTCTTTAGGTAGTTTGCAAGACTTTCCTTTATTCAAGGCGTGCTTATTAAAAAAAAGCCGTACAAGATACCATCCCACCACATTTTGCTATGAAAGTTTAATTTCATGATATTTAATGGGATTTTGCAAAATCTTATGAGCGATGACTATACAATTTTGTACACCCTACTTCAAATCAAAGTAATGGTGAACATCTCTCAAAATTACAAAATAAAACATAAAAACAGAAATCAGTCTCTCATTTAACCACATTGTTGGTTCTAAAAGGGCTTTCGCTGACAGGGTAAGGGAAAGAAGATATTAAAAGAAGGAGGAACTTGAAAATGTTACTTTCACTCACAGTGGATGATCATGAGCAATAGAGAAAAGGTGTGTGTAAAGCATTTTCTCATTCATCATCATTTGCGGCTGCTAAACAGAGCTTTCCTTCGCGAGGAAAATGTTGAAAACCACATCAAATAAGTGAACATGGTTATTTTCTCACCAGTCAGTTGGCTCAAAAAAGTCACTGCTGGTAGGTCCACCATCTGTACAGTTGCACCCAGGTAGAATTGTGTGCAGTGGAAATAGCTGCCCGAGGGAGCAGAGACATTCCTAGGAGTGTGCTGTGAAACCAGAGCCTGGCAAAGCATACCAGGAGTACTGTTAGGAATATGTGTGAATTACAAAAACTTCTAAGTCTGCACACACGTGTCGGAGTACTTTTAGTACAGATGCAGGTCTATTTTGTGAATTTGTCCTCTGAGTTGTTTGTTAAGTACTTTGCAGTATTCAGGCGCACAGCTTTATAACATAGGCAGGCTGTTGTTGAAGCTACAACTGGCTTTGAAAGGTATCGAGTTCAAGAGTGACATAATCGACTTGTTTGTGAGCGTTAGGAAGTGAACAGATGTATGTAAAACATCTTTTAATGCAGCAAGCCAGTCTGTTGGCAGACAGCTGAGGAGGGTATACCCGTAACTGAGAATAAGTATGGCATAAACACCTGTTATTAAATCTTGAAAAGATAGAGGGGCATATTAGCTAGAAGAGGCGATAATCATCGCTAACCCTGCTTAGCGTGATTTTTTATATCGCCGGCTATCGCTGGAATATATCGCCACGCTAACGCTGTATTAGCAACGATTAGCGCTATGGCGATGAATATTCCAGCAATAGCGGGGGAAATGGGCCAACATCGCTGAAAAACCAGCGATGTTGCAGTACAAACGGTGTTGGCCTTGCTGATACGACCCTGTGGTCGTATCACAATAATCCACCCCCATGTAATGAATACATAAGTCAGGAATTTAGCAGTTCTTAAATTCCTGCGTTAATGGGGGCTTAGCGTGCGTTTCATTGTCGCTACGTGGGTCCGGGGCATCCTTGTTAATAGCCCGGAGCCGCGTTAGCGATGATTTCCCTTGGAGTTATGTCAGGAACGCCTACTTCGCATCTCATTAGCGATGCGAAGCAAGGCGTTAGTAAAACAGGCGCTATCACCAGGGAACACGCGCTAGGTCCTTGGTGATACCGCGATATAATTATCGCCGCTTTTTGGCCGAAAACGGCCGCTAAAGCGGCGATAAGGGGCTTGCTAATATGCCCCAGAGATATTTATTTATTTGTAGGTGAAATCTCACTAAATTTGCCATGGCTTACACGTGTTTTTTTAAGTGAAGTTTTTCACTTAATGAAAATCACATGGTTTGTGGTGGGAGGATATTTACATCTGTCAGTGTTCGAGTGCGAAAGACTGATAAGTTTTGACATGCACTAAAAAGGGGAATATTTGTATTTCTGACCTTGATTTTATATGTCTTTTGTTCTATCCATTGCTGGATACAAATGAGCTGTGATTTTAGATCAGACATAGGTGCAGGCGAATGTGGCTTTAAACACCGCTTGTATCTTCTGCATTCTTGTGAAAGGAGATGTTCATTAAAGAAATTGACGAGAGGCATGTGCATTTTTACTTTCATAGAGTGGATGCCTTTGGTACTTCAGGGCTGTAGACAGGGAAAAACCGCGGTGAAAGTGTGTAAAAGGGTAATCAACCCTTACTTCATGTAAAAGTAGTAGGAGCTGAATGTTTTCCTCAATGTCACTTAATTGGTCAAAGGAGGTGGAGCGAAGCAGTGGATAAAGGTGATTATGGGCTTGACTTAAGAATAAACGCACAACTATTGGTGAATGATTTTGTTTTGTTGGCAATACTGGTGTTTTTTGTCGGCAAATAATTCAAAGGGATTGTGACCGGCTGATGAGGGGGTGATACCCCAAAACCAGTCCCAGGATGCTTGTTTCCGGTCCAAGGAGGACCTGGGCTGGACTGTCCCTGTGGAAAGCAAGGTCAAGACTGATTTGCATATGGCTGGTTCCACACTGGAATAGCAAGATGAGCAAAAAGACGATGGATTTAGGCCCAGATCTCTGTACTGGAGGTGAATGTTTGACAATGTTCAGCATTCCGTCCATCATCTTTTTGTGTTGCTATTATTGCCATGAGTGAGAAGAGTATGCCCACACGTGGGTCCTGTGCTCATTATTCTATTGGATTCAAGCTAGCCTGGCTGATATGGGGTGATATATTGAATCCGGTCCCAGGATGCTTGTTTTTGGTCCAGGGAGGACATTTATTTATTTAATTAATTAATTTATTTATTTAAAAGGTTTTATATAGCGCTGGCTAGACCCGAGGGTATCAGAGCGCTTTACAATGGTTAGGCGAGGACAACAATTGCATTATAACATTTGTACAAAAAGGTAACATGCAGGACAGTAAGAACAATATGCATAGGACAATTATAACATGGGCAATAAAAATAATAAAAATAATTAGGTCATAACAAATATTGGATAATTCAACTAGGGATGGAAGTCAAGGATGAGGGGGAATCTAAAAGAAGGAGGGAACTGAGGCGGGTGATGGGAGAGGAGAAAGCATGCAGGAGTAGACAGTAATTATAGGAGAACTAGAGGGGGGAGGTTATAAATATATGAAAAAAAGAGTAGAGAGGGGGGAGTAAGTCAGGAATAATGGAGCAGGAACATAGTACAGTCGGGAGCAGTTTGAGACACCATGCTAAGCGGCAGTGGTTAAGGACCCCAGTATTTATTGAGAAGGTGCAGCTTGAGGTCTTTTTTGAAGCTGAGGTAGGAGGGGTTGCAACGAAGATCTTTAGGGAGTGAATTCCAGATAGTAGGCGCATTTCCGGAGAAGGAGCGTGATTGAGTAGATTTCTTGTTTAACAAAGGAGGAACTAGTATGAGAGCATTGGTGCTCCTCATTTCTCTAGCGCAGCCAGCTTTGTGGAGTTTATCTGAAAGATACAGTGGGGTGTGAAGATGCAAGGCTTTATGCGTAATGCAAGCGGTCTTGTAAGTGGATCTGCCTTCGATGGGAAGCCATTAGAGACCTTTGAGGAGGGGAGATGTGGTCAAACCATCTACAATCGGAAATAAGCCTGGCCGCGAGGTTGAGGACTGATTTGATTGGTGCTAAGTGGACTTTCGGTGTTCCAGAGAGAGCGGCATTACCATAGTCCAATTTAGACAATACCAGTGATTGAACAACTAATTTAAAGTCATCAGCAGGAATGAAGGGTTTAATTTTCTTGAGGTGATGAAGAGTGAAGAGAGCTCCTTTAGCAGAATTTTTTATGCGGGGAGTAAGGCTGAGGTTCTTGTCAATGTTAATTCCGAGGGATTTAACTGAGTTAGAAGTGGAAAGAGAGCAGTTGAGAGCTTTAAGGTCGGAGATCCATAGATGAATGGGGAGCCAGTTGTTTTTAGGAGCGAAGAGAATGATTTCCGTTTTATTAGGGTTGAGTTTAAGGTGATTGTGATGGAACCAGTGTAGAATCTTAGTCATGGCATCATTGAGGTGTAGAATGTCAGCTTGGGATTTAATCTTGTAGTAAAGTTGAGTATCATCAGCATAGAGGTGGAAGTTAATTCCTGCTTGCTTAAGAATGAGGGTGAGGGGTTCCATGAAGAGGTTGAATAGGGAAGGTGAGAGAATAGAACACTGAGGAACACCCAAGGAGACAGGAATGGGTTTAGAGAGGCAATTGCTGATTTTAATTTGTTGGGTTCTGTGTTGAAGGAATGAGGTGAACCATTTGAGGACAGGACCATTGAAGCCGAAACGAACTTTGAGGGTATTGAGTAAGGCGGAGTGGTTAACAGTATCAAAAGCAGCAGAGAGGTCAAGGAGAATGAGAAGGGAGGCCTCACCCTTGTCAAGGGATTGGTGGATGTCATCAATAACGTTGAGCATGGCAGTTTCAGTACTGCAGCCCTTTCTAAAGCCTGACTGGTATGTGTCCAAAAGGTTGTAAGAGTCAATGTGCTTGTCCAATTGTAGCAAGGCGCATTTTTAGAGGGCCTTAGATAGAAGCGGAAGATTAGAGATAGGACGCAAGTTGTTGAGGTCGTTGGGGTCGGCAGTAGTATTTTTAAGAATGGGCGTGATTTGGCCAAGTTGGAGGGAGACCGGGACACAACTCGTAGCCAAGGAGGAGTTGATGATGGTGGTCCAATATGGTGCAATAATGTGTTTTAAGTCTTGAACAAGTTTAGCGGGAAGAGGGTCCATGGTATGAGAGGAGGGTTTGAGCTTGGAGATGATGTTGAAGACTTCAAGCTCTGTAACTGGGCAGAAGGTAAGCCAAGAAGCATTATTTTTTAGCTGGGGGTTGTCGAAGAAGTGTTCAGGAGGGGCGACAGCAAGTTGGAAATGAACAGAGTCAGGGGGGGCGAAGGCGTGAAAGGAGACTTGGGGAGAGGTCATGGAGGGGAGATAAGCAATGTGGAGGGGGGTTAAGCTAAAGGATTGATCGATCTTGGAGATTTTTTCGGAAACGAAGTTAGCAATTTCTTCACATCTTTCGGTAGAGGCCATCAATTTGGGGGGGGGCCGAAGCAGTTTGTTTTTTGATGATGCTAAATAGTTCCCTGGGTCTATTTTTTGCCCGGTCGAGTTGTGCGCGGAAGAAGGAGGCCTTCTCATTAAGGATGTGCTTTTTGTAATTAGCCCTTGCGGCTCTAAGGAGAGCAAGATTTGAGGGGGAAGGGTGTTGTCTCCACATGCGTTCGGTCAGTCTAAGTGAGCGTCTCTCATTGTTGAGTTCAGCATTAAACCAGGATTTGGCGGGAATGTTTTTTTGCAGTTTTAGTTTGGCTGGGGCGATTTGGTCAAGGACCTCGATGATGGATTTGTTGTAGTGTTCAGCAAGGTCATTTGCATTTTGTGAGGGAGGTGTAAGTTGAAGTTTTGCTTTAATCTTAGTTTCCAGCTCGCCTGGAGGAATAAGGTGAAGATTTCTGGTTAATTTCCTATGTTTGATGTTTTTAGGGGAAGGGGGAAGCGCGGCGCAATTAATGGTGAAGAGGATGAGGAGGTGGTCAGACCAGTCAATGGGGACAATGTGGGAGAGGGAAGCCAGTTCTTTGCTAGTGATGATAGCATCGAGAGTAGCCCCTTTGGAATGTGTTGGCGAATGGCAGAGTTGATTCAGGTTATTAATGTCGAGTAGATCCTTGAGGATGTTAACCGAGGGCTCATCCTTTTTGTTCCAGTGAATATTAAAGTCTCAGAGGAAGAGGTTTTTAGAGTTGGAGATCGAGGATAGAGAGAGAAGGTCCGACAATTCCTCCACAAAGGGCAAAGGGTCGCCAGGTGGATGATAGTTGTTATGTAACCGAATAGGAGGGGAACCATAAACTTTAAGTTCAGCTCCGAAGTATTCAAACGTAGCATAATCAGGGTTCTGAGCAAGGGAGAGTTGGAGTTCCTCTTTATAGATAATGGCTAGGCCTCCTCCAATTTTGACAGGTCTGTCTTTTCTGAGGATGGAGTAACCCGGGGGAGAGAGCAGGTCAAGAATAGGTGAAGAGTGAGCTTTGAGCCAGGTTTCCGTAAGAAAAGCAATGTCAATGTCTTCACTGAGGATGGTTTCCGAGATTTCTGTTGCATGTTGTATAGTCGATCGACAGTTGACCAGCATGCAGTTGAGGGGTTTAGGGTTGTTTTTAGGGGGGGAGCAAGATTGGATAGTGGTGAGTTGCGGAGGAGGTCTAGGCGAGCCTGGGGAGGTAGGGATACGGCTTCTCCCCAGATCACCGGAATAGCGGAGTGAGGAGAAGGAGAATCAGTAGTCATGGCAGTAGGGGGGTAGGTATTATTTGAGTCCAGGGGGTCCGAGGGGGAGAGATCGCTTGAGGCTTGAGATGATCTAAGCGAACAGTTACCAGGGGGTGGTCCACCTAAGGAGATAACGCAAGGGGTGGAACTCCCTAGTTGAGGGAATGTAGTGTTAGTTTGTATGGCGCTTATGGTATGGGTATGCTTGGAGGGATTAGAAGCGAAGAGGGTGTTGAAGTCTTTCCTGAGAGATGAAAGTTCCGACGTCAAGATTGAGAGGTGGAGTTCTATGTTGAGAAGTGAATGTGTGACAAGCGAGGAAGGTGAAGAGGAAAGGAGGTCGGGAGGGAGAGGGGCATGTATTAAATTAGATGGGGAGAGAGGACTAGGAAATGGATGTGGAGGATACCCCGGTGGCGGGTAGTGAGGGGTGTTCCGGATGGTAGACTGAGGGAGAATTGGAGTGTGAGCGCCAGTATACCCAGGGGCCAGATGGGAGCTATGAGAAGATGAGGGGGCATGGGGCGAGTGAGATGGAATGCCATCTTGTCTAAGGGGGTGGAGGTCAGTTAGATTCCAAGAGATTGGTGTCCTTAGTGGAGCAGTAGGGGGTCAAGAGGAAGGGCGCAGTGTGCAGGGGGGTCGTTAAAGGGGGATCAGAGTGAGGGGGCTGGGAGGAATGGGAGGGAGGAAGGGGGTGGTTAAGATTGAGTAGGAAGGAGCCAAGAGGAGGAGAGAGGGTATGGGAGGCCAAGTGGGATGAAGGAGTATCAAGAGAAGGAGGGGAAACAGAAGAGGCGAGGGGAGAGAGGGTTTGGGTGGCTAAGTATGAGGTGGAAATGTCAAGCGAAGGAGAGGATGCTAAGGGGGCGGAAGGCTCAAAAGTTTGGTATTGGGAAGCTTCATAGGTAGTGGCAGGTTCCGGGAGCAGAGGTGTGGTGCAGCGGCCAGGGCAGCTGACTCCGGAGCACAGGGTTCACGGTTCGATCCCCGGCTCCGGCGGCAGCTCAGCTCAGCACCATGTGACTCTGGGCAATAGCTCACTTAATTTCCACTCCGGCCCCCAGCGCCTTGAGACCCGTAAGGGTGAGTAGCTGCGTTATATAAAAACGGACTTACTTACAGAGGGGTTGGCGTCAAGAGGAGTGACGCCGGGAGGACTTCCTGTGATTGAGAGGCTGAAGGGGTATGGGAAGGAGAAGATAATAGATAGGATAAGGTGCTGAAGTGGTGCTCAAAGAAGGTGAGGTGGTTATCAGTGGCTTGTATGAGGATATTTCCGGATTTGAAAATGGAGATGTCTATATCGCCTTGAAAAGTGGAGGAAGGGGTAGTGGACAATTTCAAACCATATGGGATTTTGCAAGATTTCGTTATGGGGAGGTGGCGGAGGAAGATACTTTTCCATTTGGAGTGGCATTTGGAGTAAAAAATGTAGTTAGTTTTAATAATGGAGGTGAGGCTAAGATAGTTATCAACGAATAAGGTTTCTTGGTGACGTATTAATAGTTTGCGTTTAAAGTTCTTCTTAGCATTTTTAGAGAGGTTGGGAGGGTAAAGGATGGTCCAAGAGTTGGGCCATGCCTAGTGATGAGTGAATCCGGTGCTGTAAGGGTATGATTGAGGGGAGGCATGGTAATTCAGCAAGGATGAACAAGGTGAAGGAGCAGGTTGTGCAGGCGGTAGGTTGAAGAGAGGCACAGGGGGAAGAGTGGAAGGGGGGCGGAAGAAAACGTCTGTGGGTGGGAAATAAGCCTCAAAGCCAGGGCAAGGGCCTTGCCTAGATATGGCTAAAGACGGAGGGGTGTTGGGGAGATGAAATAGTGGTCGACGGGTAGGGGAGGCCGAACAATAGAGTGAAATGGGCGGAGGAAGGGAAGAGTAGGAGGGAGGGAAACGATGATGAGAAAATCGATCAGATTAGTACTAAGAGGCAAAGTGGTACGTGTTATTAAGTGGCTAATTTAGGAGCTGCCAAAATAACATAATCTAAAAGCAGCAGAATGGTGTAGATCAAATTGGGTGTACGTAGTGCATAAGATAAAATACCGAAAGTGTAGCAGCAGGCGAAGAAACATTTGAACTATGAAAGCTACAAAATGTGGTAGATCAATTTGGCAGCACAAGTCGCAGTATGTAAAAAACATCAAGAGGCAATTCAGGAGGCAAATTACAGATTGCCAAGCAGCAGGTACGGAAACATTTATAATATTAGGGTATCAAAAAGAGGTAGATAGTTTAGGGAGCGTTAAGTTAAAAGCGTCATGGAGCATTCCAGAAAAGCAATACAGCTTATTTAGTAGCAGGTAAAGAAACGTTTGAGGTAAAAAGCCTCCAACAGAGGCAATCGGTTTGAGTGAGCTACCTCATCAACTTTGGGCAATTAATTCTGCTTCAGGTGATAAAGAATCACGATGGACATTTGAAGTATAGAAGCATCAAAAAGAGGTAGATCAATTTGGGAACACGTAGGGCGTAAGGTAAAAAGATACTGATTGCTTAGCATCAGGCAATGATACAATTGAACTATCAAGGCATAAAAATGAGGTAGATCAATTTGGAGGCACAGATCAGGTTCACAGATCACAATAGGTTTAAAACATCACGTGGCAGTTCAGGAGAAAAATTACAGATTGTTAGGCAGCAGGTAAGGAAACATTAAGAAAAATTAAAGTGTCGAAAAGAGCACAAAGAGAAAAATTACAGATTGTCAGGCAGCAGGTAAGGAAACATTAAGAAAAATTAAAGTGTCAAAAAGAGCACAAAGTCAGTCCGCAGAGTTAGGGAGATACAGGATAATAATCAGCAATGTAATGTAAATATAAATATACAATAGGGATCGATAGGGGGCCACTCCAAGATGGACATGACCTGGCAGTTCAGACTGGACTGTTCATATGGGGAGCAGAGTCAAGACTGATTTGCATATGAATGGTTCTAAATTGGAATGGCATGGTGAACAAAAAAAAAGATGGATTTAGGCCCAGATCTCTGTACTGGTGGTGAATGTTTTACAATGTTCAGCATTCCGTCCATCATTTTTTTGTGTTGCATGAAGAAAATGATGGCATGATCAGACAATAAAGAATGCATGGTGAGAGAGGAGTGGGCTAGGATTAACCATAACTTGTGATAGCCATTGTTTTTTTCAGTTTTAATGTAATCCATAACTGCACTTTAACTGTGTTTAAGTGAATTTCTGTGAGTTTATTTTAACATACCTTAGGGTGTAATAACCAAAGCTATGCATTCACCATAATCTTTTGTTGTGTGTGTTTGGTTGTGGATATATATATATATATATATATATATATATATATATTCACTGAAAAAAACACAGGATCGGGGACGTTATAGTTAGAAATTAGCATTTAAAAAACCTTAGAAATTCATTGAAAAAACCACAGGTTTCAGGGACATTATAGTTAGTTGGACATTTCACTCGTACAAAACCAGTGAAATTCGGACGTTATAGTTAGTTCAGCTAACTATAACTCGCGCCCCCGCAATGCACTGCTGATGACGTCACATATTACATCACTCATGACATGGTCAGTGACATCACTGATGACATCACTGATGACATCATCCACGTGATAATTTGATACATCTTCTCACACCCTAATATAACCATTGATACACCCACTCTAAATTAAAGACTGCCATTCTCAAAACCATAGACACTCCAACACCAATAACTACATACCCACTCACTGATTCTTAGGTCTACACACCCATCCACTCACTCCGGGTGGGGGGCCGGCCTTTCCTTAATTTTGTGCAAAGGAAAAGACAAATATTGAGAAAAGCGTGCAGAATATTCTATCCAGGACTTTGTTCAAAAGCAGTATTCTCCATGCATGTAAAGTCGTCAAAGTTTTCCTCTGCGCTTTCTGCAATAGAATACGGCCTACATGTTTAAAAGGAAAACCACGTGGGCAATTCAAATGTCAGAGAGACTGCCTCCTGTGATCAAGGCTCTGGTGAGCAGAAACGTTGGGAACAGTGAGTCTCTTTGCCTTCGTGTCGTTCCATGAATTAAATGAATTTGAAAGCAACATTACCAGAGTCAGTGCGCTTCTTTCGAAGGTAAAGGAGGAATGTTGATATATATATATATATGTATATATATAAATAAATAACCTACTGGCGATCAGTAGGTAGTTATAGTTAGAAACTAGTTTCCATAGGAAAAGTGTTAATTGACTTGCCTATAACTTTAATGCCGTTTGACGAATCTTCAGGATTTTTAGACATGGCTACAGCCCAAACCGCTGAACAGAATTAAACCAAATTTGGCAGAAAGGTAGCTGTTGGTCCAGAAAGCGACCATTTTGTAAAATGGTGTAAATCCATTCAGTAGTTTGGGAGATGTTAAAGAAAAAAACAAATGTGGATATCTAGGAATGCGAAGGCTCTGTGAAAACTCCCACTATCGTGCTGAAATTTGATTGGCTGTCAACACTTCAAACAGGAAGTGTTGGCAGCCATCTTGGGACTCGGCTTCAGCTGAGTTCCTGAAAAAACGCAAAAAAAGAAAAGGGGGCAGGGTAGGAATACTCTGACCTCTTAGCCCTGGCCTTGGGGTCCCAGAGGGACCCAACCAGGTCAAAAAGCATTTTTTTTTTTTAAATTGCTGAAAATTGCAGCATGTTCGTGACTCTGATGCAAACTTTTTTAAAAACCAAGCACGGACTCCTGCACTTGTTTTGAAAAGAGCCCCCACTCACAGACCTACTTGGAGACTCATGTACCGACTCACAGACCAACTCAGAGACTCACACACCCACTCACAGACCCACTCAGAGACTCATGCTCCCACTTCCAGACTCACTCAGAGACTCACACACTCACTCACAGACTTATTCAGATACCCATGCACTTACTCACAGACTGACTCACACACTCATGGAGGCCCTCGCAAACCCATTTAGTCATTCTCTCACCCACTCACACACCAACTCATACACTTACTCATGCACCCACTCAGACACCCTTTCAGACACTTATGCACCCACTCAGTCACCCACTCAGACACTCATGCACCAACTCACAGACTCACTCAGACACTCACACACCCACTGACAGACGCATTCAGCAACTCACACACCCACTCCCATACAGCCACTCACACCCACAAAACCACTCAAATACCCAGTCAAAGACTCATACAGCCACTCACACACCCACACACTGACCTATACAGCCACTCACACATACGCTCAAAGGTTACAGGTTACAGGTTACAGTTAAGAAATAAAATTCTAAAAACCCTTTGAAATTCACAAAAAAAATCAAAGGCTACAAGGACGTTATAGATAGAAAATAAAAGAAAAAAACCTTCAAAATTTACTGAAAAAAACAAAGGTTACAGGGATGTTATAGATTGGCTCAGATTTCAATCATACTAAAACATTGAAAGTTAGCAGTTACAGTTACCTGAGCCTACTATAACTTACGCCTCCCCACAATTCACTGCTCCTGACCTCACATATTACATCACTCATGGCATGGTCAGTGACATCACTGATAACTATAACATCCCTGTAACCTTTGGCCTTTTTCAACGACTATATATATATTATATATATATATATATATATATATATATATATATATATATATATATATATATATATATTATCTACTGGCGGTCGCCAGTAGATAGTTATAGTTAGGACCTATTATCCATAGGAAATCCACGACATTCTATTTGAAATAACGTTGGCGCCGAGTTGACAAATCTTCGCGAAAGTTTCCAACTTGTTGGGCGCTCCGCTCCTACCCTGAAAGTCTCGGGTTGATTCGTCAAGCGGGGGCCGAGAAAAAGGGGGTCCCAAAACGCGTTTTCCCCATTCATTTTTCCATAGGAACCTTTAGTCGCAGCTACAGCCCGAACTGCTGAACGGAATTACACCAAATTTGGCAAAGAGGTAGCCCTTGGTTCAGTGTCGTGCCTTTTGCTTAAATGGTGTAAATCCGTTCAGTAGTTCCTGAGAAAATCAAAAGTAAAGTCACATATATATCTATGGGCGCGTAGGGTCCGCGTACCCTCCCGATCACGAGCTGTATGCTAATTGGCTGTCAAGTGGCTGTCAACACTCCAAATCAGGAAGTGTTGGCAGTAATTTTGTCCTCGGTAGAACCGAGGGACAGAAACAAGGGCGCAAAGCGCAAAAGGGGGCAGGGTAGAAACACCCTGACCCCTAGGTCTGCTCAGGGGGTCCCACAAGGACCCCTGGGCAGAAAAGCATTTTTTTTAAATCGGCGGGATGCGCTTAGGGTGCGCGGATCCCGCCGAGAAAAAAAAGAAACAAGTGCGCAAAACGCACAAAGGGGGCAGGGTAGAAACACCCTGACCCCTAGGTCTGCTCAGGGGTCCTACAAGGACCCCTGGGCAGAAAAAAGCATTTTTCAACAACAAAAAATCGTCGGGATGCGCTTAGGGTGCGCGAATCCCGCCGAAAAACGAAGCGCGGTCTCCCGCGCTCGTTGTTAATTGGCCCCGGGTGGGCCAAGTCCCGGGGGCATGGGGGGGTGTATTATAATATGTGGGGGGCCTCTAAGGCCTTCCAAGCCCCGGGGACCGCCACCCCCGGGGCTTTAAAAATAAATGGTGCGGGAGGGCTCTCGGCCCTCCCGCAGCCCCGGGGACCGCCACCTCCCGGGGCTTCTTTAATGATTTTTTATAAATTTACCTGTGTGGGGGGCTCAAGCCCCCCCACACGCCCCGGGGACCGCCACCTCCCCGGGGCAGTAAAAATGTTAATACGGGGGTCCATTACGGACCCCCAGAGCCCTGGGGACCACCACCTCCCGGGGCTTTGTCAATGGAGGGAGGGGGCCGCGCGGCCCCCTCCTGGAGCCTGTAATGGCCCTGGGGACCACCACCCCCCAGGGCCGGCTCCTGCAGTGTCCCGGGGTGCCTACCCCGGGACACTGTAGTTTGCTATGACAGGACGGAGCCTCGCGGCTCCCGTCCTGTCATAGCAAACTGCTTTGGATATTAGAGCGAGAGCAGGAAACCTGCTCTCGCTTCCAATATCCAAGCAAATTGCTTTTCCACATGGGGAGCTGCATGTTAGCAGCTCCCCATGTGGAAAGCAATGCCGGCTCCCAAGGGACGCGGGGAGCCGGCGGGACTGTGGGGGGATTGGGGACCCCCACAGTCCCCAACGAAGAGGGCCAGCTCCGGGGGATGGGGTCCCGGGGCAAGTAGTGGCTCGGGAGGAGGCCACGCGGCCCCCTCCCCAAAAATAATAATTTAAAAAAATAAAATAAAGGCCTGCCCCGGGGATGGGGTCCCCGGGGCAAAAGGAGGCCTGAGGAGGGGGGCCACGCAGCCCCCTCCTTAAAAATTTATTTAAAAGTGTGGCCATGCCCCGGGGATGGGGGCCCCGGGGCCGGATTCGGTCATGGGAGGGGCCACGCGGCCCCTTCCCGTTTAATAAAAAAAAAAAAAAAGGGATAAGGCCCTGGGGGATGGGGTCCCCAGGGCCCAAAAATAGGAAAAAGTAAGGGGGCCACACAGCCCCCTTGGGGAAAAAACGATCGGGCCGCAGGCCCCGCCCCTTCCTTTACCACTCTGCAAACGCGCCCCTGGCGCGTTTGCAGATGGGGAACAAATTCCCCTTCAATACTGGGGTCCTTGGGGCCAACTAGCCCACCAGGAACCTCCAGTATGTGCCAGGGGCTGCGTTGCAGAGAGGTGTACAGAGGCCACGCCCCTTTACACCTCTCTGCAACGCAGCTCTGTGGCGCTTTTGGAGGTACATGGTGAGCTAGTTGGCCCCCAGGGACCCTCAGTATTCAAGGGGACTTAATCCCCCAACTTAAAATGCGCCACGGGCGCGTTTGCACAGTGGTGAAGGGAGGGGCGGGGCTTCAGGTGACATGTGTGCAAACAGGCCCGTGGCGCGTTTTAAGATGGGGAATTAAATCCCCTTCAATCCTGAGGGTCCTGGGGGCCAACTAGCCCACCAGGTACCTCCAGTAAGCGCCACGGAGCTGCGTTGCAGAGTGTTGTAAAAGGGGCGTGGCCTCTGAACACCTCTCTGCAACGCAGCTGACTGGGGCATACTAGAGGTATCTGGTGGGCTAGTTGGCCCCTAGGGACCCTCGGGATTGAGAAGGAATTAATTCTCCACTTAAAACGCGCCACTGGGTGTGTTTGCAGACATGTCACCTCAGGCCCCACCCCTTCCTTCACCATTGTGCAAATATTCCTCTAAAATCAGCCGAACTACGAATTCCGATTTACTCACCTGTTATCAGGAGAGACCTCAGTGCTGCATCTTTCAGCCCAGTACTGATCCTGAAAAGTAATTTTAACCGTACTTACCAGTAACTTGAATTTCCTTCCATAGGATATCATTGACTGCTTTTTGCTGAAAAAGTTTCTAAGTGTCGATTTTTGAAACATACAAATATTCCTCTAAAATCAGCCGAAATACGAATTCCGATTTACTCACCTGTTATCAGGAGAGACCTCAGTGCTGCATCTTTCAGCCCAGTACTGATCCTGAAAAGTAATTCTAACCGTACTTACCAGTAACTTGAATTTCCTTCCATAGTCTAACATTGACTGGTTTCACTTGGAAATTCTTCTAAGTGTGCAGTTTTGGAACTTTATAATATTCCTCTAAAATCAGCCGAACTACGAATTCCGATTTACTCACCTGTTATCAGGAGAGACCTCAGTGCTGCATCTTTCAGCCCAGTACT
This sequence comes from Calotriton arnoldi, assembly GCA_963921515.1. Classification (NCBI taxonomy): domain Eukaryota; kingdom Metazoa; phylum Chordata; class Amphibia; order Caudata; family Salamandridae; genus Calotriton; species Calotriton arnoldi. The sequence continues at coordinate 918,563 of CAWUFW010002852.1, read as the reverse complement.
GATCCTGAAAAGTAATTTTAACCGTACTTACCAGTAACTTGAATTTCCTTCCATAGGATATCATTGCCTGCTTTTTGCTGAAAAAGTTTCTAAGTGTCGATTTTCGAAACATACAAATATTCCTCTAAAATCAGCCGAAATACGAATTTCGATTTACTCACCTGTTATCAGGAGAGACCTCAGTGCTGCATCTTTCAGCCCAGTACTGATCCTGAAAAGTAATTCTAACCGTACTTACCAGTAAGTTGAATTTCCTTCCATAGGCTAACATTGACTGGTTTCACTTGGAAATTCTTCTAAGTGTGCAGTTTTGGAACTTTATAATATTCCTCTAAAATCAGCCGAAATACGAATTCCGATTTACTCACCTGTTAACAGGAGAGACCTCAGTGCTGCATCTTTCAGCCCAGTACTGATCCTGAAAAGTAATTTTAACCGTACTTACCAGCAACTTGAATTTCCTTCCATAGGCTAACATTGACTGGTTTCACTTGGAAATTCTTCTGTGTGGAGTTTTGGAACTTTATAATATTCCTCTAAAATCAACCGAACTACGAATTCCGATTTACTCACCTGTTATCAGGAGAGAACCCAGTGCTGCATCTTTTAGCCCAGCACTGACCCTGAAAAGTAATTCTAACCGTATTTACCAGTAACTTATATTTCCTTCCATAGGAATCCATTGTCTGGTTTTCAGCAGAAAAGTTTCAAAGCGTCGATTTTCACAAACTACAAATATTCCTTAAAAATCGCCTGTATGACTTAAACGCATTCTTTCAACTGTTTACAGGAGATGCACCAGTGCTGGATCCAGGATCCAACACTGAGTGAGAAAAAGTAACGATAACACTACTTACCTGCTAAGTGAATTTCCTCCCATAGGATAACATTGGTGATTCTATGTGAAAAAGTTTCTAAGTGTCAACTTTTAAAATACAATAATATTCCTTAAAAATCACTACTGTAACCAAAACGCTTTTACTCAACTGTTTACAGGAGATGTCCCAGGACTGAATCTAGGATCCAGTCCTGTGGTTAGAAAAGTAATCCATAAAGTAACTAATTGCATTTAACTAGAAATTCACATTGAGCTCAATGTTGCATTGTGTTTGAAATTGTGTTGCCCATTGCAACAACTGTAACTACTGTACTTAAAAGTCTATTGCCTATTTGCAAAGTATTTAAACTAAAGTAATTCATTCAGAGAAAGTATATTTTGTAATGTAATGTATAATGTAATTACAATGTAATTTAAAAAATAAAATATGTAAAAATAAATAGTTTAAAAAAATGTAGTAAATCAGTATCCCAAAAATAAATATAACAATTAATACATTTAAAAATTGTCATTTACAAAACCTTTGAAATTCACTGAAAAAAACCATAGGTTTCAGACATGTTATAGTTAGGAATTAGCATTTAAAAAACCTTTGAAATTCACTGAAAAAACCATAGGTTTCAGACACGTTATAGTTAGAAATTAGCATTTAAAAAACCTTTGAAATTCACTGAAAAAACCATAGGTTTTAGGGACAGTTATAGTTAGTTGGACATTGCACTCGTACAAAACCCGTGAAATTCCCCGTTATAGTTAGTTCAGCTAACTATAACTCGCGCCACCGCAATGCACTGCTGATGACGTCACATATTACATCACTCATGACATGGTCAGTGACATCACTGATGACATCACTGATGACATCATCCACGTGATAATCTGATGCACCTCCTCACACCCTAATATAATCTTTGATACACCCACTCTAAATAACAGACTGCCATTCGCAAAACCATAGACACTCCAACACCAATAACTACATACCCACTCACTGATTCTTAGGTCTACACACACATCCACTAACTCACCCGTACAGTCACTCAAACTTACGGTCACTCAGTACAGGACTATCATATGCACTCATACTCCTATATAGACACTCACACACCGCCACTCATCCATAGAGGTACTCACACACCTAGTCAGTCATGCAAATAATTATTCACACTGCCATTTACTCACCTATACAGTCATACCCACACCAGCTCACTTACTCATACAAATACTAGCACATTTTTACGCTCTTATACAATCACTGATACAAGCACACACTCATCCATACAGCCACTCTCACAATCACACACTCTCACTTATAGCCAATTATATACTCCAACACACATATATACTGCCTTTCACATATGTAGTTACTCACACATGTAGCACTGGGACATACATTCACTCACTAACACACTCTTACACACACTTACCCACCCATACAGTCTATCACAGATGCACTCTTGAAACCATCCACCCAGTGAATCACCCACTCACACATCTATGCACAGAGTCGCACACACCCCACCCACACAAACACTCAGGCACCCATACAGATACTCAGACAACCAATCAATAACTCATATAGACACTCATGTAGCTATTCACAAACCCATGCAGCCACTTACACAGCAACAGACAGACGGATTCAGACATTCACCCAGTTTAGTCACTAACCCATGCATTCAGTAAGATACGTTTAATCACTCACTTATACAGTCAGTCACGTACCTACTAAATCCTCCATACAGACACTTATACACCCACTCATTCCTCAATACAGCTTGGCATATATATAAAACAAAATTAAACTTTACAGAAACACACAGTCACTGGATGATGTCATCAGTGATGTCATCAGTGATGTCATTTGAGATGTCATCAGTGATGTCATCAGTGATGTCACTGACCATGTCATGAGTGATGTAATATGTGACGTCATCAGCAGTGCATTGCGGGGCGCGAGTTATAGTTAGCTGAACTAACTATAACGGGGAATTTCACGGGTTTTGTACGAGTGCAATGTCCAACTAACTATAACTGTCCCTAAAACCTATGGTTTTTTCAGTGAATATATATATATATATATATATATATATATATATATATATATATATATTCAGCTCCTCACTCTGAAAAGTAAAAGGACCAGCACTCTCGTTAGGTAAGTTCACACTTCGGATTTATTGTGAAAAAGTTTTATATATATTATATATATCATCTCCTCCGTGAAAAGGCAACAAGTATACCCCAATGTGACCAGAACAACGAATCATTACAAGATTTGCCCCCCTACAATTTAACAGCATCTGACCTTCCAATACTGCGGGAATTAAATGAGCTATGGGAGGAAAACACAAGTTCTGCACATGGCAGCCAGAATACGGGGGCGACAAGTGAATTGACCAACAGTGGAAATGAACAAGACACCAAAAAAACACCATTTAAACCTAAATCGACTTTTAACCCAATAACACTGAGAGACTCAATTGATATTTTTCATGAGCAGATAATTGCAGGAATCAAACAACTAAACCACAAAATACGAGAAACTAAAAGAGACAAAACTAATAAGCAGGAATTACAATACCACCAACTCATGACCAAATTAAAGAGTAACACTCAAATAATCATAAGAAATTCAGACAAAGGGGGAAATTTGGTTATCTGTGGGAAAAGTGACTATGTGGAGGAAGCAATGAAGCAACTGTCGGACAGGAATTGCTACCGCAAAAGTGACACTTTATCTCTCAAAGCCACTTACAATGCATATTATAACAAACTGCTGGCATGGAAGAGTGCGGGGCTTCTAACAATGGATGAATACAAATTCCTAAGGAATGACACCCCAACCACACCAGTAATATACTTCATCCCCAAGATACACAAAAACCCACTCAAGCCTCCGGGACGACCTATAATCTCGGCGCGGAATAGTCTACTGGAAAGAACATCACAATACGTGGACTATTTCCTACAGGAGCACGTCCAGCAGCTTCCCTCTTACATAAAAGACACTGGGGACTTTTTATCAAAAATTCAAGATTTCAAGTGGCAAAATGATTATTTGTTAATAACTCTAGACGTGACAGCACTCTACATGAGTATCAATCATCAGGATGGAGTGAGGGCCATACAACACTATCTCAGAAGGAGATCGGCCGACTGTGATCATCATAGTAAGATGCTCATTAACATGATTGATTACTGTCTACACAATAACATATTCATGTTTCCGAATGCTTTATATCAACAGTTACGTGGTGTAGCAATGGGGGCCAGCTTCTCCCCCAGCTATGCCTGTCTCCACATGGGTTGGTGGGAGGAGCTGGTCCTGCATAAAACACATGAGGAGGTTTTGCTCAATAATAATAATAATACTGAAATTTTCATATTCATATGAGGAGTCGCAAGAGGAGACGATGGGTCTTCCTGGAGGGTTTGTAAGAGTTTTGTGAATTTTTGGTAGGAAATATATGGTCGGTGTTGTAGGATTTTCTTTTATCAGAAATGTATATTCATCAAAATTGATGAGATTTCTTTCATGCCATTGTTTCAAATGTTTCAAAAACTCCATTGTCATTTGGTTAATGGGGTTGGTTGATAGTTTAGCATATTTGGTCTCATCATTTAATTGCCTGTATGCTTCTGTTATATAGTCCTTTCTATTCTGTAGGACTATGTTACCCCCTTTGGCCGCGGGTTTAATTATCAGCTGGTCATTATCCAATAGTTGTTTGATGGCATTGTGTTCTTTTAATGTTAGATTTTCTTTTTCGGTTGTCTTGTTTTGATTACCTTTTCAATTTCACAAATTACAGCATCAGAAAAAAGGTCAATCTTACTCCACGGTGATAACCTGCACACACCTGCCTATTGAGCCGGAGGTTACGTTGGTTCAACGAGCCTCTGTGTTACATCAGGAACGTTTTGCTTGATTAAGCTGCTTATTGTTTTAAATACCGCGCTTTCATTGCTGCTAAAATTTGGAACAGTTTGATCTGATTTATGCTGAATTTGAATCTGAAACTGTTTTTAAACATTAGCTTTTAATATTAATGTGCGTCTTTGCACAAACGGGTAGTCGGGTAGCCTACTTTCGCTCTCCTGGGCGAGGCACAGGTTACGAGGACTGCTCTCACTGCTGCACTTCCGGCCTTTCAGGAAGGTGCAGGGGCGGGACCTAGATCGGAAGGTAACTGTGGTGGGGGTTAAAAGCATGGGCGCTCAGCGGGCACGCAGCGGCCGCGCGCAGCGGCCGCGCCACCGGCGCGCCAAATGCAAGCCCGTCTGCGCCCGTCCGGGCACGACCGGCGCCAGGGGCCAGGAATTCTGCTGGTTTTGAAAGAGAGACTCACTCTTACACCTCCGAACAGCTTAAAAGATGGAAGGGCGTACCCCATAGTAAGTGCCTACATCATATGTTACCCGATAGTAATATTAGTCACTGTCCTCATTGTTTATTCAAACTCTGCCCGAGGACCAGGTCTTCCACAGTCATTGGTCACAATACGGGGCTTAAAATGTTTTTACTTAACTGTCGATCAATGCAGAAGCATGCCTTAGAAGTCCCCCTATTACTTGAGGATGAATTCCCGGAGGTGCTATTTCTAACAGAAACCTGGCTTACCAACGAGGCTAACTTTGCTATTGTCCAAGCACTCCCGTCTGGCTCACTATGCAGAGGCTTGACAGGGGCACAGGAAGGGGGGGTGGTTTAGCGATTATTCATAAAACTGAATTTGATTGTCGCACCACTGCAAGCCCGCTAATCGCTTGTGAAAGCCTTGCCTTTGCAATTCGTATTTCCCACGTCCGCACATTTTCGGGGATTCTGATCTATCGACCCCCAGGACCCCTCAATTCATTTAATATAGAGCTCCTTGAGACAGCAGCCAACTTGGCTAGTTCTAGTGCAAACTTCACGCTGTTAGGGGACCTAAATCTCCACTTTGAGGATACACTACAAACGGAGGTGCGTGATTTGACTGATGGTCTAGGTGCATTCCAACTTATGCAAAAAGTGGGTAGCCCCACCCACACCAGCGGCCACTTATTGGACCCCATTTTCTCCAATCTGGAGAATCTCTTAGTCGGAGACCCCATTAGGCTGCCATGGTCTGATCATTCCCTAATTCCTTTTACCTGGGTCCGGCAAGCTACCTCTACAGCGACCTTGGGAAGTAGGAAGTATTCACGTACATGGTCCAAACTACCTTTTGCGTCATGGGTAACGATCCTGGAAAATTCCAGACCCATTTTTGACCCTGATCCTGTGATAGCGTACAACAAATTTAACAGTTGGGTGGAATCATCACTGAATATTGTCCTCCCAAATAAAAGGACATACAACAAGGCAGGAACAAAGCGAAACCCTTGGTACTCCCCGAAACTCCGTGAACTTAAGAAGAATTGTAAGAAAGACGAAAGGAAATGGAGGAAGGATTTTTTCTGCCAGTCATAAACAAATTTATAGAGAGGCCATAAAAACCTATAAAGCTGAAATACAATTGGCCCAAACTCTATATTACGAAGAAAGAATTTTAGCAGCTGCAAACTCCCCCCGCGAAATTTTTCGCATTGCTAAGGGACTGCTCACCATCCCCTCTCCCCCCATTGTTTCTGATGATACTTCAGCGCGTTGTAATGCTATGGCAGATTTCTTCTCCAGCAAAATCCAAACTATATATTCCTCTTTCCCTCAAATAACAACTCAACAAAATGTTGGAGAGCAGGAAAATTTGGACATAGTGAGAGTTGGCCTAATTGAGAAAATTCCTCCACTTAACCCGACCACTTTGCTAGATATTATGAGCAAACTGAAATCTGGCTCCCCCACTGACCCTGCCCCTCCCAATATCCTAAACTTGGCCTTTGAAACCCTATCTCCAGCAATTCTCGACCTAATTAAGGCCTCTTTTTCCGCAGGGATGGTGCCCCCCCCTGTGAAAACGGGCTATGGTTAAAGCCCTACTGAAAAAAACAACTCTAGACCCGGAAGTGTGGAGCAATTACCTCCCCATCTCCCTGCTGCCAGGCATCAGCAAGATTGCTGAGAAACACGTGAACTCTGTACTGTCAGCCTTCTTGGGAAAAAAATAACTGTCTCCACCCGTCCCAGATGGGTTTCAGACCTCAACAGGGTACTGAGACGGCTCTCCTGGTGGTAGTGGAAGAGTCCAGAAAAATTCTAGACGCTGGAGGCTGCGCGGCTATTATTCTCTTAGAATTGAGCGCGGCCTTCGATACGGTCAATCATCAGTTGTTGATAAAAAGGCTAAATGAGGTGGGAGTGGCTGGGGCCATGCTCAACTGGCTGCAGTCATTCTTAGAAGATAGATTCTTTGAAGTTTGAAGACGGAATCTCCTCAAAGCCGATACCTCTTAACTGTGGGGTGCCCCAGGGGTCTTCTCTAAGCCCCACACTTTTTAATGTTTATTTGAGGCCTTTGGCAGAGGTGGTGCTACCATTTGGGATCCAGATCGTCACATATGCTGACGACACCCAGTTGGTTGTTTCTCTCAACCAACGGGAGTCCACTAGTTCTGGTCTCGCTCTCTGCCTGGACAAAGTATCAAGGTGGATGGAAGATTAGTTTTTGCAACTTAATGGGTCAAAAACTGAGCTACTGCTCCTAGGGAATAAAGAAATGGCTCATATTGGACTATTTTGGCCCAGTTCTCTTGGGCCTGCCCCATTCCCTAAAGACCAAATCAAAAGTCTCGGTGTTTGGCTCGACCAGAACCTTGATTTTAAAGAGCAAGGGCAAAAAGTAGCAGCAAGCTGCTACGGGATCTTACGAATGATCCGTAAAGTGCTTCCACTACTCCCTTTTTCTGCAAGAAGAGTCTTAGTTCAGGCTCTCATCCTGTCCCGTCTTGACTATGCTAATGTCCTATATCTTGGAGCTCCCTGTTCTTCGATAAGGAAGCTACAAATTGTTCAAAATTGCGCAACACGCATGCTCATGAACATCCCAAAGCGCTCTTCGGCTAAACCAGCTTTGGCATCTCTACACTGGCTTCCTATTCGTGAGCGTATTCAGTTCAAAGTATTATGCATAGCTCATAGGGCACTTTCAGGCAAGGGTTCTCTGGCCATCCAGTCCCTTATTCAACTGTACCGTCCAAACAGGACTCTGAGGTCGGAGACCAAACACCTACTGTCAACACCGAGAATAAACAGAGCACAAAGCGGTGGACGCCTCTTTTCTTATAACGTGGCTAAAATCTGGAACGATCTTCCCCTGCAGATCCGTGCCCAACCTAACTACCTTATTTTCCGGAAACAGATCAAAACAATACTCTTTCCGTAAATAACATCTCATAGGTCAATGTGTAAGCAGGCAACAGCGCAGGGATGCCCATGGGTAACCAGGCGCTTTAGAAATACTGTTAAATTCATTCATTCATTCAACATGGGACAATATTTTGATTTGCTCTTAAGTTTACTAGAGGTGTGTTGATCCGTCTCTATCGAAAGTTCGTTTAGTATTTCATTTTCTGTCATTTCCTCCTCATCAAGGTTGAACATGAGGTCGAACATATTTTTGAGATCCGGAATTTGTTCATTAGTTAAGGCATGGTCCTTGCTTTGGTCACATATTTTGGGTATTTGATATATAGACTCACTAGGTTTGTTTTTGTGAGTTTTGGCCAATTTAAGTTTCCTTATGTATTTGTATATGTCAATTAGGGTGTCTGTATAATTAAAATGATTTTCTGGACAAAAGGAAAGTCCTTTATTCAATAAAGAATTCTCTTCTTCTGTTAGAGCATAATTAGAGACATTGATTATCAGAATCTCTGCCCCATGCATTATTTCCTTTTGTTCAAGTTGCGCAAGGGATATTGTCTTTTTTCGCCTTGATCTTCTTGTCTTTCTTGTGTTTTTGAAGACTTTATATCTCCTCTGACACGTCCTCTGTCTGTTCCTCTCCCTTTTCCCGTGTCATAGTTTGATCCAGATGCATGAGCCTCATTTTTGCTAAAAAAGTAGTTTTAGTTGTGAGAGCTGGATTACTGGTTCCTTCTCCTTCACTGATATCTGATTCCCTGGTCATGTCACTTTGTTTTTTTTCAACAACGTTATATATATATACATATATTTATATATATATCTCCAGAAAAAGGGTTGCCCCCATACGGTAAAGCCTCTCAGGTGGATTCAAATTCCTTTAATGAAGGTGCAGCGAGCAAAGCAGCGACAAGATGCCTAAAATTAGGGGAGAGGAGTTGGCCTAACGGTTAGGGCAATCGACCTCGAATCTGGGGAACTGGTTTCGACTCTCGGCAATGACGCTGAACATCCTGTGATTCTGGGCAAATCACTTAATCTCCCCGTGCCTAACAAAAATGAATGTGTCCTCATGTAACGCAACTGGTGCTATGTAAAGCGCTCTGATAGCCGATACCTTCGGGTCAAGTTTGCGCTAATTAAAACTCCGTAAAATGAAAAAAAATAAAAAAAAATAAATAAAATCACAGCCAGACACGTTTCGGGCTTCCACGCCCTTGTTCACAGGCTAGGCAAAGAGTCAACAGCGAGAACTGCAGTCACATGTTTTTCTTTTAAAGATGCCCCACCCCAACGGGCCTCGAGCATTCTGGTGCTTGTAGTGCTGCAAAATAAAATAAAACCCCAGTAAGTCTCAATGTTGCTCCCAGTCTCGTGCACAAATTATTACCACAGTGGGTTGGCATTTATGTTACCAACCTGCTCCCTGCCAATACCTGTAGCCTTCATCAGGAAAACCACCAGTCCCAGGTACCCCGCACTCGTGGTCCACAGATACTCACTTCCGCGGCGGGCAGTTCCACGACTGGGCCAGCCATATTAAATCCAGAAAAGGGTTGCCCCCATACGGAAAAGCCTCTCAGGTGGATTCAAATTCCTTTAATGAAGGTGCATCAAGCAAAGCAGCGACAAGATGCCTAAAATCACAGCCAGATGCCTTTCGGGCTTCCACGCCCTTGTTCACAGGCTACCGTTAATATCAATGGGGTGACCCAGTTACGCATAGAACCTGGGGATAAATACGTTACACGAACAATGGTTCAGCTACGAGAATTTTTAACAAACCCTTCTTATTCTGTTGTTCACAGGCTAGGCAAAGAGTCAACAGCGAGAACTGCAGTCACATGTTTTTATTTCAAAGATGCCCTGCCCCAACGGGCCTCCGAGCATTCTGGTGCTTGTAGTGCTGCAAAAAAAAAAACTGTGGGTCTCCATGTTGCTCCCAGTCTCGTGCACCAATTATTACCACAGTGGGTTGGCATTTATGTCACCAACCTGCTCCCTGCCAATACCTGTAGCCTTCATCAGGAAAACCACCAGTCCCAGGTACCACGCACTCGTGGTCCACAGATCCGCACTTCCGCGGCGGGAATTTCCACGACCGGGCCAGCCGTATTAAATCCAGAAAAAGGGTTGCCCCATACGGAAAAGCCTCTCAGGTGGATTCAAATTCCTTTAATGAAAGTGCAGCGAGCAAAGCAGTGACACGATGCCTAAAATCACGACCAGACGCGTTTCGGGCTTCCACGCCCTTGTTCACAGGCTAGGCAAAGAGTCAACAGCGAGAACTGCAGTCACATGTTTTTCTTTTAAAGATGCCCCACCCCAACGGGCCTCGAGCATTCTGGTGCTTGTAGTGCTGCAAAATAAAATAAAACCCCAGTAAGTCTCAATGTTGCTCCCAGTCTCGTGCACAAATTATTACCACAGTGGGTTGGCATTTATGTTACCAACCTGCTCCCTGCCAATACCTGTAGCCTTCATCAGGAAAACCACCAGTCCCAGGTACCCCGCACTCGTGGTCCACAGATACTCACTTCCGCGGCGGGCAGTTCCACGACTGGGCCAGCCATATTAAATCCAGAAAAGGGTTGCCCCCATACGGAAAAGCCTCTCAGGTGGATTCAAATTCCTTTAATGAAGGTGCATCAAGCAAAGCAGCGACAAGATGCCTAAAATCACAGCCAGATGCCTTTCGGGCTTCCACGCCCTTGTTCACAGGCTACCGTTAATATCAATGGGGTGACCCAGTTACGCATAGAACCTGGGGATAAATACGTTACACGAACAATGGTTCAGCTACGAGAATTTTTAACAAACCCTTCTTATTCTGTTGTTCACAGGCTAGGCAAAGAGTCAACAGCGAGAACTGCAGTCACATGTTTTTATTTCAAAGATTCCCTGCCCCAACGGGCCTCCGAGCATTCTGGTGCTTGTAGTGCTGCAAAAAAAAAAAACTGTGGGTCTCCATGTTGCTCCCAGTCTCGTGCACCAATTATTACCACAGTGGGTTGGCATTTATGTCACCAACCTGCTCCCTGCCAATACCTGTAGCCTTCATCAGGAAAACCACCAGTCCCAGGTACCACGCACTCGTGGTCCACAGATCCGCACTTCCGCGGCGGGAATTTCCACGACCGGGCCAGCCGTATTAAATCCAGAAAAAGGGTTGCCCCATACGGAAAAGCCTCTCAGGTGGATTCAAATTCCTTTAATGAAAGTGCAGCGAGCAAAGCAGTGACACGATGCCTAAAATCACGACCAGACGCGTTTCGGGCTTCCACGCCCTTGTTCACAGGCTAGGCAAAGAGTCAACAGCGAGAACTGCAGTCACATGTTTTTCTTTCAAAGATGCCCCGCCCCAACGGGCCTCCGAGCATTGTGGTGCTTGTAGTGCTGCAAAATAAAATAAAACCCCATTGGGTCTCGATGTTGCTCCCAGTCTCGTGCACAAATTATTACCACAGTGGGTTGGCATTTATGTCACCAACCTGCTCCCTGCCAATACCTGTAGCCTTCATCAGGAAAACCACCAGTCCCAGGTACCACTCACTCGGGGTCCACAGATCCGCACTTCCACGGCGGGCAGTTCCACGACTGGGCCAGCCGTATTAAATCCAGAAAAAGGGTTGCCCCCATATGCTGCACCTTCATTAAAGGAATTTGAATCCACCTGAGAGGCTTTTCCGTATGGGGGCAACCCTTTTTCTGGATTTAATACAGCTGGCCCGGTCGTGGAACTGCCCTCCGCGGAAGTGCGGATCTGTGGACCATGAGTGTGTGGTACTTGGGACTGGTGGAGGCAAGAGAGGTACAGAAAGAGGGAAGACGGGTGCCGAAAGAGGCAAGAGAGGAGCAGAAAGAAGCAAGAGCAGTGCAGAAAGAACCAACAGAGGTGCTGAAGGAGGCAAGAGGGGTGCAGAAAGAGGCAAGGGAGTTGCAGAAAGAGGCAAGAGAGGTTCACAAAGAGGGAAGAAGGGTGCAGAAAGAGGCAAGAGGGGTGCAGAAAGAAGCAAGAGAGGTGTAGAAAGTAGCAAGAGAAGTGCAGAAAGGAGCAACAGGTGCAGAAAGAGGCAAGAGGGGTGCAGAAAGAGGCAAGAGAACTGCAGAAGGAAGCAACAGAGGTGCAGAAAAAGGCAAGAAACGTGCAGAAAGAGGCAAGAGAGTTACATAAACAGGCAAAAGAGGTGCAGAAAGAGGGAACAGGGGTACAGACAGAGGCAAGACAGGTGCATAAAGAACCAACAGAGGTGCAGAAAGAGGCAAGAGGGGTGCAGAAATGTGCAAGAGAGTAGTAGACATAAGCAAGGGCAGTGCAGAAAGAACCAACAGAGGTGCAAAAAGAGGCAAGAGGGGTGCAGAAAGAGGCAGGAGAAGTGCAGAAAAAAGCAAATGAGGTGCAGAAAGAGGCAAGAGGGGTGCAGAAAGAGGCAAGAAAGGAGCAGAAAGAGGCAAGCGAGGTGCACACAGAGGCACGTGGGGTGCAGAAATTTACAAGTGAGGTGCAGAAAGAAGCAAGAGAAGTGCAGAAAGAACCAACAGAGGTGCAGAAGGAGGCAAGAGGGGTACAGAAACAGGCAAGAGAGGTGTAGAAAAAGGGAACAGGTGTGCAGAAAGAGGCAAGAGAGGTACAGAAAGAGGGAAGATGGGTACAGAAAGAGGCAAGAGGAGTGCAGAAAGAAGCAACAGAAGTGCAGAAGGAGACAAGAGAACTGCAGAAAGAGGCAAGAGAGGCACAGAAAGAAGTAAGAGTGGCTTGTACACCATTAGTACCAATTTAACACCCACATTTAGCAATAAGTAACAGGTGACCATTCTATGTTTACAACGGACCTTCCACCATGCTGTAACACTTGTCACTGCAATTTTGGTAGCGTTTGAGCAGTTTGAGCTAGAAACAAGGCTTTTTTTGTTCAAATCTGCAGATTAGGCAGCAGATGATGGATTATGTGTCTAATGCGGAAAATGTATAATTGTGCGAAAGTCGGTGCAGCCAAACAGTCGCATAATTCCAGTGGCCCTGCTCATACCTCTGACTAGGTCCAGAAGTGCTCCTCAGTGATTCCTTCTTTTTTTTGTCTCATTGAGTTCATAGTTTAGCTTCTATGGAAACGATGAAGACTAAACCTGAGGTTACCACTCCACAACACAGTCTACCATACCACATAATTACTCTCCATAACACACAATCCCACTCTACATAATTCCTATACACTAAATACCATATACTTTCTATCCACATAATTTCACTGCACAACATACCACACAATTTCACTACACACAATGTACATCCACTACACTCCAAAAAACATTAGTAAAAAACTTTTACATTTACCATGCCAATAGCTCTAATTCTCACAAATGCAAAACCTATTACATTGCAAATGCTTCTTTAACTAGTAGTCGCGTTTGCAGAGTGGTGGAGAAAGTGTGCTGGGCCTCTGACCAGTGCTCAGGAATTCCGCTGCGCAGGACTTACAGGAGGTACAAGGAGGGCTTCTTGGCCAACAAAGTCCCTCAGGAGCAAAGTGGACTTCATCCCCCAACCCGCAGTGTGCCAGGAGGCGCGTTTGCAGAGTGGTGGAAAAAGGGGGGCGTGGCCTCCAAAGACCTCATAGCAATCCCACTGTGTGGGACTTACTGGAGGTAACAGGAGGGGTAGTCGGCCCCAAAGGACATCTTTGGGGGCCAACTACCCCTCCTATTATCCCACACAACAGGATTGCTAAGTTCTCATAGCAGGCCACGCCCCCTTTGCCCACCACTCTGCAAACGCGCCTCCTGACATGCTCTTGGTTGGGTGATGAAGTCCCTTTCGCTTGTCTGGGTACTTAGGGGCCAACTAGCCTACCTGTTACCTCCAGTAAGCCCCACACAGTGGGATTGCTGAGAGGTGGACACAGGCCATGCCCCCTTTCTCCACCACTCTGCAAATGCACCTCCTCGCATGCTCTTGGTTGGGTGATGAAGACCCCTTGCCTCCTGAGGGTCCCTGGGGGCCATCTAGCCCTCCTGTTATCTCTAGTAAGCCCCACACAGCTGGATGGCTGACAGTGGTCCGAGGCCACACACCCTTTTTACACCGCACTGCAAACGCACCTCCTGGCGCACTGCTGCTCGGGGGATGAAGTCCACTTTGGTCCTGAGGTCCTCAGGACACAAGAGGACCTCATCGCTTCACCAGCAGTGCGCCAAGAGGCGTGTTTGCAGAGTGGTGTAAAAAGGGGCGTGGCCTCGGACCACCTCTCAGCAATCCCATTGTGTGGGGATTACTGGAGGTACCTGGTGGTCTAGTTGGCCCCTAAGGACCCTTAGGATTGAAGGGGACTTAATCCCCCAACCCAGAACGCACCAGGAGGTGCGTTTGCAGAGTGGTGCAGGGAGGGGGCGGGGCCTTCGGCGAGATGCCGGCTTTTCTTTTTTTTAAATATTTTCAGAAGGGGGCTGTGTGGCCATCCTTCTTTTAGTGTTTTTTGGGCCCTTGGGACCCCATCCGCCAGGGCCTGAGCTTTTTTTTGTTTAAACAAAAAATGGGAAGGGGGCCGCATGGCCCCCCTTTCCTGGGCCACTATTGGCCCCGGGGACCCCAGCCTCCGGGGCCTGGCCTCATTTTCTTTTCTTTTTTTTTTCCGGCCCCCCTTCCCTGGGCCACTTCTGGCCCGGGGGACCCCATCCCCGGGGCCGGCCCTCAACGTTGAGGACCGCCGGGGGAGCCCCAATGCCCCAGCGGTCCCAGCCGGCTCCCTGCCTCCTAGCAAACCTAAAACAGTTAGCATTGTCGCAAGACCATAGATTACAAAGGGGGATGTCATCGTATACAGACAGTGGATAAAGGGCTATAAGGCCTAACCACCCTCCCCTTGGTAAGAAGGAGTTCTTTTATATAAAGGAAGATCTCTGGGCTTTGTCAGCAGACCCCATACCTTAGTGCCTAGATGGTATTTTTTACATCATAGGAACAGCATAGCTCTTCTCCCTCGAATGGTCCCTCTCCAAGTGTGTGTCAGAATAACATGCATCCCCATAATATCAAAGCACGAGTTTCCAGCAGTAGCAGCTGTGCTAGCATGTTTTGTCTAGGTGCTAGGGACTGACCAGAACAGAATAACAAGGGGCATTGTTTATCGACCTTGCACACCGTGTTCAGACTAAACTCCAGGAACAGGCAGGGAACGCAGAAAGCAGACAGTTCTCATGTGAAAGGCACAAACAGAGTCTTGCAAAATAAAGTCATGTAGTAACGTGGGCAAAAGGAGCATCATGGCAGCAGAGCTCATGCTAACTTAGCAATGTCGACAATGACCCTAACGGCCATATGACACCCTCCCCTTGGCCAGGGCATAGCATATAGATAAAGGACCCAAACAGAGTTCAAAAGTAAGCAGAGTCTGGAAGCGCTGAAAAAAACAAAATTGGAAAAAAAAAATCAAATAAAATTATGTTGTTCATTGAGAACGTGATTAATTTGGAGTTGGAAAATCCATAAAAGTACGTGAACTTAAGAATGCAATTTGTTCCAAAAGGTCATCCCTATCATTCGTAGTAAAAAGGGATGCCATCCAATCAAGTAACTCGAAGGAACACACGTGTTCCTCATAATCCGATGCCTCGAAGACCAAATCCGGGCAACTTGCGTGATATTTAATGAAACTCCGTTGCAAGAGGTTCTGTGCAGCTGCACAGATATTCCACTCAGCCAAGACTCCAAATGCAGCCGCACGTGCCATACGGTCATCCCAAGAGCAGGCCTATTCATGGCCCACTAGTGGACCTGGTAACAGGTCATAATCCGGGTCTGTGCATGACGTATTGGAGAGGCATAAATCCAAGGCCCAATAGAAAGGGCACCGTTGGCAGTAGAACACAGGTGGTACGCAAGTGAAGTAGGCATAGCGAAAAGTTAGTCCATAACTCACACTAAGCGTCGCTAATGGCAAGCATCCAAAAAGCTGTTGCATTCGGTCACGGTGCAGTTGCAATTGGCCGGGTCTGTGCATTACCACATGATGGGCAGCCATTGCATAGCAGGAGCAGGAGAATCAGGACGCCACCCGCCAGAGCCAGTATTAAGGCAAACCCTACAAAGACGCTGGAAAAAATAGAATGGATAAAGGCCGGTATTACTCAAAAAGCATCTGAAAAGAGGTCACAAGGCGGATCCCACAAGTTTAAAAAAATGAGCAAGGCCTTCTGTGTCAGACGCATTAAATATTTGATGTATCACCTCCCCAAAATCAAGTGGGAGGTTCATGTTCAGCAGTGACAGAATCTCACTGGATGTTCTAGCCACCTGCAATTCGAAGGTCTCTTGAGCCGAAGTGAGAGCCACTTCTTGTTGAAACAATAGCGCTTTGAGTCTGCTTAGTTTATTGAAATCTGTTTTCAAAGTTGGAATGGAAGGCCAAACGGAACTATCTACAATCCCATGCAGGGGTAGAAAAAGCACATTGCTACAACAAGTAAAACGTTGTGAAACTGTTACTACATACGGGATGCCTGCCGTAAGCCACTGCAGTTGTGGTTATTCAAAATAAGATAACTGCCATTAGAAAGCAACGTGAGAGCAGGAATTATTGCCGGGACAGGCGACCCTTTCAAAAAACAAGCCAGATTAGGTGCGAACACATTACAAGCTTATTGCAACTTAACTTGTTTGCAAACTAGGGAATGTCCTACTGTGGAATCGCAGTCCTCCCCTGTTAAAAACACTTCCTTACCCTCCCGTTGACATCTGTAGGTGAAAGGTAGGGACCATAATTCATGGAGAAAGGTACTACCCAGGGGTTCAAAGCGGCAAATTGGGAAATGTTTCATGCAAGATGTAAATTGAAACAGCGAAAATGGCAGAGAGATAACGCCATGAATTAACCATACAGCCGAATCGGTCTCTGCCACTGAAAATGGCAAGTGTTCTAATTGTTCAATTTGCAATAGCGTGTAGGTAACATCTTTCATGGAAATGAATCTCTGTTTATCAGTTAGATTAAATGGTAAAAACAAAGCAGAAGCGTTCAAATAATCCCACTGTACTTTTCCCATTTTGAGAGTTTGTAACGTCCGTGCAAATTGCATCACAGATCGTAATTGATTTTGACCATGATATAACACAGATACATCACTTTGAACAATATCAATAACAGATGAAACAATATTATCTAAAGTATAAATGCTGTAAGACAATGTATTTATGCTATTGTCGACTACTGCAAGAACTTTTTCCAAATTTGCCTTGTCAATTTGGTGCAGACGGAACGCTGCTTCCATTTGCAAAAGATTCCATACTTCATTTTAAGCCGCATAGATGAATCTCTTTGATCTGGGAGTTTTAGGACCCAAGATAAAATCAGCCAAATTGATGTCGCTCGATAAGAGAGACAGGTGTTGTTTCACCGACGATAGAGTGGAGTGGTCCAACCATTGTTGGCACAATTTTCCCACCTAATATGTGGTGACAGAGTGTGAATGTGGGTAACGGGGATCAGGTCTAGCTTGTGTGAAACCACTCGTTGCATTATGAAAATGCAGTTGACACGCATTAGAATTGGTTTGCCACAACAACCATCCTGAGGGGTCAACATCAGAGATATTGAAACCTTCATTTCAAAACAGAGCTTGTAACACATCGTTGGTATAATTTGTGTGTTTTCACCAATTATCATACTCAGCCAATGACGGAATGGATGGGATATTCAGATTTTTGGCAGTAGCCAGACCAAAACAAGTAGTTTGGTGCACTGTGTCATTTAAAAATAATATTTGAGTCGGAATTAGGCATGCACGATGCAAAGCTTCGGCTCCCTGAACCTGCCAAGCTTTAGTGCCTCAAATTGATTTCAAATCAATGGTATCTTTCCAGTGATCATAACCCTGTAGGGCCAATTCAGTCCTAAATGAATTTGCATATATTAATTTCGTGTGTGTGAGAATAAATTTAGATTGAGATGGCACTGTCAATTTGAAAAAATAGGATTCTGGATGAGACGTGTTGAAATCAGTAAAATAGGTAGGCCTGGGCGGAAAACTACGCTACGCTCGCGGAGTGTGCGTAGTTTGCGCAACTACGCGCTCGCGAATCGCATGTAGCACAGTGCAAAAACGCGTAGCGTAGCGGGCATTTTTTGCTCGCTCGCGGTCCTCAACGTCAAGTTGGCGACCGCGAGCGAGCAAAATCAACATCCCGGCGAGACTTTTTCCTCGTTCGCGATCGGCAACATCAAGTTGCCGATCGCGAGCGTGGAAAATAAACCTCCCGGCGAGATTCTCAACGCGGGGAGGTCAGGTTTCTCATTGCGAGTGGTCGCGTATGCTCGCGACCGCTCGGGATGAGAAACTACCAGTCCGCGATGAGAAAGCTGCCGCTCGAGTACAAATCTACTCGAGCGGCAGAAAATGACAGCTTGCACTGTGCATGATGCCGTTCGCAATGATTGCACAGTGCGGACAAGCATCCGGCACTGTGCAATCATTGCGAACAGCATTTCCCTACCGCACTACGGAGTTCGCGCAGCTACGCGTAGCGTGCGTAGTGCAAAGTACACTTTGCATAGCTATGCGTAGCGCGACTACGCGAACTACGCCCAGGGTTAAAAATAGGTAAACTTATTTCTAAGCATTTTAGAACTCCCCTGTAAGGGAGTTGGACAATGTTCCCATTGTGTGTAATTAAAAACAGGTCTTAACGTGTTTGTTTTGTGTAAGAAATAATGGCCAGTGTTGATAACAGAATAAATCAGCATAATTGGCAGAATTTAAATACAAATCTTCAGCATCAAAAGCAGCATAATACTTTAAATCAGAAAATAATGAATGTACTGCTTGTACATCCCAATCATCAGAATGTATGTCCTTTGTTACCACATCACCTAATGAAACATGAAACACATATGGTATCTTGAGGACTTCCGTCGGACCATGGATTTTGAAAGCAACCTTATCCCAAACGATGCCATCAGCAACAGGGAAAGCCGAAATGTTCACAAGGGCTTTATCATGTTTCATATTATGGGACGATGTATGTGGAGCCAGAATTCCATCGACCAACTTTACAGCAGAGCGTTCTGGCAAATAATGACCGTTGATGAGCAAGAAAAATACTGTCACAAATCCAATCGACATGAAGAGGAAAATCAGGATAAGCATCAACCAGATGTAGGTCCAGGGTGAGGTCAGGTAAGTCTTTGTGAACCAAGTGATGAAAATTCCCGTTTTTGTCGGTGGAGGTGCCACAGAGGAGGACGAGGATGAAGAGTCACAAGAGATGCTCATACGGTCCCCAAAATAACTGCTTGCACCCATGTTCATTAACGGTGGCAGCGCAGCATGAGCTTGATGACGTAAAGGACTGTCCGGTACTTCAATGTGGGACTCATCCGCAGGATAAGCATACTCGACATCTGCTTTGGAAGAGGATGAAGGCACAACAGGCAAAAGGTCAATAGTAGTCTCCATCTCACCCTCAATGACACAAGCATAAGTTGAAGAGGCAGAAGCCATCGGATTCAAAGAAATAGCGTTGCATGAAACACTAGGAGTCACACTATTCAGATCAGGCCAGATGGTATAGTTTGACATTGTCAACTGAAATGTATCTGTTTTCTTTGCGACCAGGTAAAGGTGGTAGTATCACTGTACGAGTACCCTTCAATCCAAGAACTGGTACTGGTGCACAATAAGAGGGACCAAATTCTTTTTTGTTCTCCAGCTTCTCTCGTACCAGATCTCTAATCTTGGGAAGCCAGCCGGTGACTGGAATCAGCATTGCTGTGTCATTGGAAGAGGGTATATATTCTGTTGCGTCGCTGTTACTGGTCTGTTGAAGGTCCTATAACATAGTAGAATGGTTATCTACGTCAAATGTTGCAGCCGCTGCCACAATGTCTAGACCATCAAGATATGGCACAAACATTTTAATGCCAAGGAGCATTTTGTATGGGGTCCACCCGCCCAGAGATCTTCTTGGGAGATTATTAAGTGCATGTTGGACTCCATACAAATGGGCCAGACAGTTCTGCCAGTACCTAATACTCAGACCCAGACGTGGGTCCCGTGCTCTCCATGCCACAGGAGTCAAGCTATCCCGGCTGATGAGGGCTGAAAGCCCGACACCGGTCCTAGGATGCTTGATTCCAGTCCAGGGAGGACCTGGCCTGGCAGTTCGGGCTGGACTGTTCCCAATGGGCGCAGGGTCAAGACTGATTTGCCTTTGGCTGGGTCCAAACTGGAATGGCATGGTGAGCAAAAAACGATGGATTTAGGCCCAGATCTCTGTACTGGGGTGAATGTATGACATTGTTCGGCATTCTGTCCATCAATTGTTCTTTTTGCATTTGTCACCCCGAGTGGGACGGGTATGCCCAGACGTGGGTCCCGTGCTCTCCATGCCACTGGAGTCAAGCTATCCTGGCTGATGAGGGCTGAAAGCCCGAAACCGGTCTTAGGATGCTTGATTCCAGTCCAGGGAGGACCTGGCCTGGCAGTTCGGGCTGGATTGTTCCCATTGGGCGCAGGGTCAAGACTGATTTTCATATGGCTGGGTCCAAACTGGAATGGCATGGTGAGCAAAAAAACGATGGATTTAGGCCCAGATCTCTGTACTGGGGTGAATGTATGACATTGTTCTGCATTCTGTCCATCAATTGTTCTTTTTGCATTTGTCACCCCGAGTGGGACGGGTATACCCAGACGTGGGTCCCTTGCTCTCCATGCCACTGGAGTCAAGCTATCCTGGCTGATGAGGGCTGAAAGCCCGAAACCGGTCCTAGGATGCTTGATTCCAGTCCAGGAGGCCCTGGCCTGGCAGTTCGGGCTGGATTGTTCTCATTGGGCGCAGGGTCAAGACTGATTTGCATATGGCTGGGTCCAAACTGGAATGGCATGGTGAGCAACAAAACGATGAATTTAGGCCCAGATCTCTGTACTGGGGTGAATGTATGACATTGTTCTGCATTCTGTCCATCAATTGTTGTTTTTGCATTTGTCACCCGAGTGGGACGGGTATGCCCAGACGTGGGTCCCGTGCTCTCCATGCCACTGGAGTCAAGCTATCCTGGCTGATGAGGGCTGAAAGCCCAAAACCGGTCCTAGGATGCTTGATTCCAGTCCAGGAGGACCTGGCCTGGCAGTTCAGGCTGGACTGTTCCCATTGGGCGCAGGGTCAAGACTGATTTGCATATGGCTGGGTCCAAACTGGAATGGCATGGTGAGCAAAAAACGATGGATTTAGGCCCAGATCTCTGTACTGGGGTGAATGTATGACATTGTTCTGCATTCTGTCCATCAATTGTTCTTTTTGCATTTGTCACCCCGAGTGGGACGGGTATACCCAGACGTGGGTCCCTTGCTCTCCATGCCACTGGAGTCAAGCTATCCTGGCTGATGAGGGCTGAAAGCCCGAAACCGGTCCTAGGATGCTTGATTCCAGTCCAGGAGGCCCTGGCCTGGCAGTTCGGGCTGGACTGTTCTCATTGGGCGCAGGGTCAAGACTGATTTGCATATGGCTGGGTCCAAACTGGAATGGCATGGTGAGCAAAAAAACGATGAATTTAGGCCCATATCTCTGTACTGGGGTGAATGTATGACATTGTTCTGCATTCTGTCCATCAATTGTTGTTTTTGCATTTGTCACCCGAGTGGGACGGGTATGCCCAGACGTGGGTCCCGTGCTCTCCATGCCACTGGAGTCAAGCTATCCTGGCTGATGAGGGCTGAAAGCCCAAAACCGGTCCTAGGATGCTTGATTCCAGTCCAGGGAGGACCTGGCCTGGCAGTTCAGGCTGGACTGTTCCCATTGGGCGCAGGGTCAAGACTGATTTGCATATGGCTGGGTCCAAACTGGAATGGCATGGTGAGCAAAAAAACGATGGATTTAGGCCCAGATCTCTGTACTGGGGTGAATGTATGACATTGTTCTGCATTCTGTCCATCAATTGTTCTTTTTGCAAGTACCTAAGACTCTAGCTGTCAAAGATTGCTTTAAGTCATGGTTCATTTGCTCCACTATTGTATTGCCCTCAGGCCTGTATGGAGACAAAAACTGCACCAGCTCCCCCATAGACTTTATCGCGTCGTTGTACGCCTTAGAGGCGAATGCTGGACCTTGATCGGAATGAAAGGTGCCACAGGCAAACGTCTCGACAAAGACACGCAAATCTCTAATGACATTTCAAGCGTCAGCGCTGCGTTGTGGCCAAACCCATAGGAATCTAGTGCACAAATCAACTGAAAAAATATATATTTATAAGCAGTATCCGAAGTCAATGGACCTCAGTGATCAAGATATACACAGCGAAATGGCTGATTTGATATATATAGCTGTGTTTGTGGTGGTAATGAAACCGTAGACGGTTTGATTTGTTGACAAATGTCACAAGAAAGGACATAATTACGGGTCTGTTTATATAAACCACACCACCAATAACGTTGCTGTAAAATAGAGACAGTTGCAGACACTCCGGCATGTGCAGAAGCCATGCCTTCATGTAGAGGCTACGATCAAAGGAAGTCTGCGGTCCATGTTGGGAATCAGCCGATCCGCAACTAACGGAATTTTAGCATAAGGAACTTGTTCGGGTGACAAATGATAAGAATACATTGAAGGGAAGCCCTGCGGGTAAGCAGTTCCATCCTTCGTAGCAGCTATAGCTGCCAAGATGTCATTATCTATCTTAGTCATGGATCTTGTAACTGCTGCAATGGAATACGTGGCTATTGCAGATTTGGCCGCCTCGTCAGCCAAAGAATTACCAACAGCATGTGCTCCCACATGCAGATGGCCAAGAGTATGAATAACATGTGTGAGTGGCAGACGTTATTTAAGCACCGCCACTCAAACCCAAAGCATTTTATGCTTTATTGCGCTGCCTTTAGAGTCCTGATAATCATTCTGAGACCAAAAGAATAAGTTGTCATTAAAAGACTGGACACAGTAGTAGGAGTCGCACACAATAAGAGTATTCACATTAGGGTCTGCAAACTCGAGAGCTAGAGCAAGGGCACGCAGCTCTGCCAATTGCACCATACAGTCTCCCAGTGCCTGTGTATGCACAATTGAAGACTTAAATTCACCATTTACAATTGAACCAGCCACAATAGCACAAGCTGCTGAATAAGCATGTTTGGACCCGATGGCTGTCGGTATGCATTTATACTCATCCAAAGGAAGCAACGACAACGGAGGAGGATGAATATGTTCATACTGCAAAAACTCATGTGTCTGAAGCACGGGATCAAAAATAAATGTGACATCAGCCGATGTCAAAGAAGTGGCCCATTGTATCCAATGGGGATGTAAAGCCTTAGAATTCGGAACACTTGCCTTTGTCACTACTTCTTAAGCAGGGATAGGCGAAACCATAGGAATGTGTTTCCCCTGCGCCAGTGAGCGTTCTTTCAGAATCGCCATTCGGACCGCAGTCAAAATGTTTTCAACATTCGAAAATTGCATTTCCGCCACAGTGTACAAATGTGATTTGTTTGCAATAGGTACTGTGTCACGTTCGTTGAACATCAAATATGTGAAACCCACCATCCCCGGTACAATATGTATGACCAGGTTCATGGAATTATCACGCGTCAACAAGTAGTTAGTCGCTAGCAGATCTGACTGCAAAGACTGTAGAATAGAGATATGTTCCGGAGGCCAGCAGGCAGAAGAATATGTAGGTTGTATCAAGGCACAGAGCGGTTTGATACACTGGGCATAATCGGGGATGTATGTCCTACCGAAATTTAAAAATCTCAGCAAAGACTGAAGCTTCTTCAGTGTTGACAGAGGTTGCAATTGTGCACATTTCTCCAGAAAGTGGGGGGCTAACCCCCAACCTTCATTATTGAGCTCATAGCCCAAAAAGAGCACTGCAAAACAAGCGATGTGTGATTTAGCAAAATTGAATTTGCATCCATAGTCGGCAAACGACAAAATAATGCGGTCGACTTGGACAAGATGCAGTATCAGTTCGTCGTCCATCAGATAAATATCATCTACGTAGAAGAATCAGGCATCGGTGAACCAGCACGCGAACCTTGCTTCTGTTGTTGCTGCCCCTGTTTCTTATTTCTACAGTTCTTTTTAGGAAAGAATGGGCGCCCATCCTTATCAGTCTGGGCTTTTTGTTGAGGTTGAGATTGAGTTAAAGACTTAATTCCCAGACTATTGTGTCCTAAGGTTTTATAAGCTTTAGAAATAATCTTTGGCAATTCGCGCTGTTTGTCTGCGTCAGCAACAGCCTCCAATCTTTGTGCCACTTGTAAGCTTACAGCTTCACCCTTTACATTAGCAAGGATCATCTCGCAAACAATATCGAACACTCCCACCAGTCTCATTTCCAACCCCAGGGCCACTTCGGCCCCATGCTCATCCTGAACACGTTTAATCACGGAAGGGAGAACGGTCACTGAGGGAGTGTCGAAACACATCTAATATACCACTGCAAACACTCTACCCCAAGTGTTACAATCAGCCAACTCAGGAACCAGGCCTTTAGGTAAACTCATGGTCAAAATCCTGTGTTTCTCCACAGGTGTGGTATTTGGAAAAACAGCTTTGAGTGCCCACATTTTTCAGCAAGCCAATAAGGAAGCTCCTCCTTATTTTGCAGACACTTGCCCATCACCGAATTAATCATGACAGGACTGATAACTACACCACTGGGTTCCAGTGGTTGTGCAGCAACCCCAGGTGGTCCCACATGTATGTTGCACGACATGAACTGTATAACAGCTCTATGAACATGTATTAATGAAGTATTCAATACACTTAGCTCTGCGACTGTAACATTAAGATAATTTGGATGTGGGGTATACCCAGCCAAAATGGGCCATGTGGCCCCATCATTTGATAAGGGGCCTAAACGGACCGCTGTCAAAGGGTGAGGAAGGGCGCCATTAAACCATATGGTGTGTTGCCAAGCTGTTAACGGAACTTCGATAAGGCTGATAATCCCAATAATCCCTACGGAAGCGCGGTGGCAGTATACTCGTGAAAGAAAATATCAGTTCCATCCACTGCCAGAAAGGTGACCCAAGAGTAAAATACCTCGAAGCGATGTGCAGCATCCGCTTCAACAACAAAAATAAAATTAGCACCGGCATTAGGGACTCCATGCTGAGTCAAATAAGCGGTAACCGGAGCGCGGTTAGGACCCACTATGGCAACCGACATAATCTAAAAAAAGAGGATAACAACCTACCAGCGGCAGCACAATAATGGGCAAAAGAAAGAAAAAGACCTTTTCAAATTCAAGTTTGAAAAACCTATAAAATCTCAATATAGGAGGTTACTCCATCACAACTGTCTCCGGAAACAGGAGTGAGGGGATTGTGGACAAGCACAAGCACTACTCAGGAGTCTTGCAGATAAGTACCAGACCAAACGTTGGCAGCGCCATGTTGCAGGGATTCTGCCCATACACAGAACTATGCGCAGGAAAACAGGACCTCGGTGTGTAGGGGCTGAGCCTTCCTACCGCCTCAGTACCCAAAATCCTAAAACTGACTCGCTATAGTGTCTCATTTGCTCTCCTACATAATCATGATGCTACAAATGATTAGACAACCCAGAACACAACACTCCCGACTCTCTCAGGAATTGCGGTAGCAAGACGTACCCTTTCGCTCACTCACTCGTACTTGTCCACAATAACAATTGACCGAGTCACTGCTATAGTTCAAAATGTTTATTTTAACTATAGTGCTCTACAATGCAGTATACGAGCCACTACCAGCAGCAAAACGCATAAACCTAAAACAGTTAGCATTGTCGCAAGACCATAGATTACAAAGGGGGATGTCATTGTATACAGACAGTGGATAAAGGACTATAAGGCCTAACCACCCTCCCCTTGGTAAGAAGGAGTTCTTTTATATAAAGGAAGATCTCTAGGCTTTGTCAGCAGACCTCATACCTTAGTACCTAGACGGTATATTTACATCATAGGA